>OX344723.1:24946300-26150943 GCA_947034835.1 Ballota nigra
CCCTTACTTTCTCTTCTGCTGCATTTTTTCAAGGACCACATAAGGCGGTTTTCTCCCATTGTTGCACCGAAGTGGATTTCCCAGCGAACTTTCATTCCTCCATTCTTCCCGAGGTCATTCTCATAGAGTGAGGTATTTCCCCTCCTCCCACTGTTCATTTTTCTAGTATATATATATATATTTATATATTTATATATATATATTGTTTTTTTTTTTTTTTTTTTTGCGAATCCCTATGTCAAAATTACCATCATTTTTTGGCGAGAGCTTGGCGGCGGCGCCGCCGTCAACTAGGACTCGAAACGATTAGCGGTTATAGGTTTACCAGCGTCTGGTTCTGCTTCTAGATCTAGTAGGTCCTCTAACCCTAGTCGTCCTCTCTTTCCCGAATCTCTTCATGAGGCCGACAAAATAAACATGATTTCTCGTCAATCTAACTTATCTCTTGAAGAACTAGGAATTATAAAGGGGGCCTTAGAGCCACATCCAGATTTCATTATTGAGCTCCCACAGCCTGGTGACCCAATTACATTGTATACCCATCACTTGCCTTTTGGGGTTCTCAAATTCTTGCTCGGTTGCGTTTTCCCCTTTGCCCATATCTTGCTAAAATATGCAATCTGTACCAGATTTCTTTGAACCAGTTAAATCCATTAGCTATAAGGTTGGCTCTGTCCTTTTATATAGTATTTGAAATCAATGGAGGATTTCCCACAACCGAATTGTTTCACTTCCATCACGATCTCAAGAGAAGAGAGAAATTCTATTATTTCAGTTCTTGTCCTGGTGGCCTGGCTAAATTCATAGAAAAACCCCCTGGTCTTGATTCTCATTGGAAAGATAGCTTTTTCATAGTCACTCCCTGTTCCGGCCAATGACCCTTTTATTGCGATCCGGAAGGATGACAGTATAAAGTTCCAGGCTCTCTCAAATCATCGCTTACCCGAGGAAATCACTCCTCCGGCTGCTCGGGAATTAATGACATACCTAAATGGTATTACAAGCAGGAAGGGTAAACCCAAGGTTTTCCCTTTGTTGAAAGACACAGTTGTTCTATTTAGCTTCGGGTTTTTAGGTTCCGCAGCTCCTCCTCCTCCTGGAGCTGGTATTTTTCTTTACTCTTGTAGCCATTTTCTCTAGACGTACTCTAAGATTATTATGTATTGACTTGCTTTGTATGGCTCTTATGCAAATATGAGTTGGGAACATGCTCTGTTGTTGTCGGATGATGATGATGCACCCCCTAATCTCCTACTTCTCCTCAGTTGCATCAGATAAAAGGGGAACATTCTTCTGCCACGGCTCACGCCTCTGAAATATCCACTTCTTCCGTTGATCCTCTTAACGCCGTCCCCATCCAAACAGTGTTGGCATCTGAGGGAACTGAAAAAACTATTGATAAAGCTTCTCGTCATACTCGGGGAAAAATGGGGGCTGCTCCGGCTTCTTCTACTAAACCCCCTCCCAAGAAAAAGAAATTGATCAAATGTGATTTCTCTGACTCTGCTAGGCTGGTGAGCCTGACTTCTAATGACCTTTTGCACGATTCATCTCTTGCCATGGAAGACAAATGTATGATGTTCCTCAAATCTCTCAAAGTGTTGGACCACGGTCCTTCACCTGCTCCACTCTCTTCAGATCAACTAAAAGGCTCTATATCCCGTAAGTTGGTTGAGGTAAGAATCTTGGTCTCTTCTTCTTTTTTTTAAACTATTTTCGTTTGGTTTTATTTAAGTTCTTAGACTTGCAAGCCCAACTCTTGGAATCCGATAACTCTGCTTCTACTGCAGAGCTTCAACATGCGTTGGCGCAAAAGGAAAAGAAGTTGTCTCTCAAGGATCAGGATCTCAGACAAGCTAAAGAAGCTTTGGACAAAGCCGATGCTCTTACTGCTGAGCATGTTTCAAAGATCTCTTCCTTAAAGAAGGAACTTTTTGGAGCAGAGTGAAGAGACAAGAGAGGAGGGTTTTCTCCAAGGGTTTGGCCAAAGGCATTGACAGATGCCGAAAGAAGATCTTAGGGACCAGCTTGGGGTAAGAGTTCCTCAAGGAGCTGATCGAGGAGTCTCTGAAGCTTATCACCGGAGCCCCTTATTCCTCCATCACATGGGCCCTCATTTGGGCCATTTTGTTAGGCAAGGCTTCAATTCCGCCATTTCCCAGGCTGAGGAAAAAGGCTTTACTGAGAAACTCAGTCTCTCCCGAGTGAAACAAGGTCTCACTCCCTCTCCTTATTTCAAAGGAGATCCTAAAGGGAAGGCAAATTACTCTTGGTTCCCTCATGTGGTACAAAAGGTAGCCGTGAAACTAGCACATGAGGTAGAGATTTCTCCAGAGCTGCCTCAGATGGAGCCCTAGTTGTGTGACCTTCTATTTTCAGAGACTTCGACCTCCACAACTGCCCCTTCTTTCCCTGAGACTGTTGTTGCTTCTGGCCCTACATCAGTTCCTGCTCCCAAGTCGGCTGCTTCTCCAGTTCCTGAGAAAGACCTTCCTGAGCCCAAGATGGGTGACAACCAAAACCAGTAGAGGATTGGACCTTGGTGGTCATCTCTACTGTTCTTTGCTATTTACTCGCGTTTGTTTTTTCTTTCATTTAGAGCATGTGTGCTCCTTCTGAATACTTATCTTTATGTTTCATGTTGAACTCATGTGCTTTTGTGATTTCATGCTATAGGTATCTCCTCAGACATATTCTATGTATGCCTTGGTATCTATCCTTATGTTTTTGCCTTTTTTGATCCCATGAAAAGGATTTCTATCATAGGTAGTGAAGTGTGTATACCACTCCCCCCTTTCCGAGTTTTACTTCCTTCTAAGGAGTGAACTCATATCTGTTTCTGAGAAGCTCTGAAGCTCTGAAGTCTATTCTTTATACTAATGTCTTTCTGAGATGTGAATTGCTTCCTCTAGTATGTAACTTCTTTGAAATAAAAAATTCAAGATTTCAGTTATTGGCTCTGGAGAGACGATGCTAAAGCATACTCCCTCCTCTGGTTTTTATTTCTAACTTCTTTGAAATAAAAAATGCATGTTAAGGTTTTCGTTCTTTCAACTTCTGAGAGGTGAAATTCATTCTTTATTTTCATCTCTCATATGCGATTCAATAAGTGATATAGTTCGCAAGCTGTGCATTCGGTTTTCAGTTGCTATCCATGTTTAATTCATATTAAGACTCATATGATGTAAATTCAAGAAGTACGCGATTCAACAAAGTTTGACTAAGGATCCATCAGAGCAAGGGTAGCTCTGGCGGTTTTTCATTGAATTTCAAATATACGGTGATGAAAACAAGTTGTGCTTACATACGTTGATTGAAAATCTGACAAAAAATCTGAATAAGCGCAGATGTAATACTTCTTCGGGTTGCTGACGTTTCAGATCTCAACACCCTTACTTGTTAAGGAGCAATTCCACAGACATGATTTCTTTCTCTAGCTTAATTTGCATCTCTGAATCTTCTTCCATGAGCTCTGCCAATTTTGACTTTTTTCCTGTTGGATCACCCCCTCGGCTCTGGCGTCCTGGCAATGCCTGCGTTGCTTTTCTGACAGTTTCAACATAACATTTCCGCGAGCTTATCTGGTTGCCCATGAGCTCTCCTACTTCGTTTTCTACCGGAAACTTCATCTTCATATGATATGTGGAGACCACAGCTTGAAAAAGGTTCAGAGATGGTCTTCTCAAAATCACATTATATGCTGACGGAGCGTCCACAATCAAGAAATTTACCATCTTTACATTGGAGATGGGGGTTTTTCCAAAACGGACCTGGAGAGATACTTGCCCTTTAGGATGGATAGCGCCTCCCGTGAACCCAAAAATAGTCGTCTCTACTGGCTTCAACTCTACATTCAAATTTATTTTAAAAAAGCAATCATGGAACATAATATCTGCAGAGCTTCCCGTATCTATGAAGATCCTAGCTACATCATAACCACCAATCTCTGTGGTGATCACTAAGGCATCATTGTGTGGCTTGAGTATTGACAACTCATCCTTTGACCCAAATTGGATGTTAGGTGCGTCTCCCATTCCTTTTACCTCGTGGACATCCTCTTTGCGCCAGAGATGGGCTACTCTCACAGAGGCTCTTCTGGCTCTATGAGAGTCTCCATCCGCTGGTCCTCCTACCTCTTTGCCTCTCTCTCCATCATTCTTCCTCTTATTGTTTATGTCTCTTTCTTTTTTCACGAACTCTACCAAGTGTCCATCTCTTATCAACCTCTTGATAGCATCTTTCAAGTGCCTATACTCGTTGGGATCATGCCCATAATCATTATGGAATCGGCAATACAACTCTGATCTAGGGCGGTGAGGTCATGTCTTTGCTGAAGATGGGAATTTTGAACTTAGGGTGATCTGCTACCACTTCCAACATCTCTGTTGGTTTCAAAATCAACGGGGCGTATGACTCAAACCTTTCTTGCTGGGGTCTCGACCTCCGGTCTCTGTTTTTATCTTTCTCCTCTGAACTTTTCTTCTTATCTGACATTTTTTTATCCCGGCACATCATGTGCCCAGGGTTCATTCATATTCAAACACTGAGGAGCTCCCCGGGTGGGAGTCATTTTTGCCACAGTCTGATCAACTGCCCTCTCAATCAATGTTCTCAATTGTTCAACCGTCAACGGAATCAGAGCTGAAGTATTCTGGGTCGGTGTAGTTTCTAGATGTTCCTCATCCACTACCGTGATCGCAGGAATGATTAGTGTGATTTTTGCTCGAAATTCATGTACTTAAATTGCTTATTTGAATAGGATTTTGTGCATTTGTTATACTTAAATTGCCTCATTGTGCTTAACTGTCGAGAAAGGTGTATTTTATTTTATTTTGCAGAAAACATAGATTTTTTAGTACAAATACGTGCTTATTGGGGTCGATTGAGAAATGAGTCGAGAAAGGGAATTAATTGGGCTCATTTTAATATTACAAGCATTTATTTTAGCCCAAATACATTCAAGAATGAACCAAGGCATTTAAAATAGGCACAAAGTGGGCAGCCCATTTGTGATAAGCAGCAGCAGCCCATTTCCCTTTGGTTTACAAGTCACGTGAATACCTTGCATAAGGAATCAAATTTTATCCATTCTTAGTTGATGGGGAGAAAGAAGATGAGGAAAGCAGCATCACGTGAATTATTAAGCAAGAGAGAAAAGTTGCGGGCCCTACCAGTTTCAAAATAGGAAAGTCAAAGCTAATTGGAAAACCCACCCATGTTCATTTCTTATACGAAGAGAGAGAAACAGCAAAGGAAAAGAAAGAAACCCACATTTGCATTGATCGGAAAAAGAAGAAGCTGGTACGCATCGGAGAAGCCATGAAAGCTTCGAAGGCCACGTCGCAGTGAGAAAACTCACGACGCCGTTTAGAAAATTCGAAGCCGGGAAATAAGGGCTTATCGCCGGAATTCATGGAGGATTTCGAAGCTCACGACGCCGTTTAGAAAACAAAGGCACTCGACCAAGGAGAATCGACTCGGCCGAGTGTGGTAGGATATGCACGAGTGGAAACAACAGAGGGTTCTGTTGAATTCACTCGCCCAAAACTGTATCCTAATCGGCCGAGTAAAGAGGAAATGAGGCCGAGTGAGTCGCGACCGAGTTGATACTGAGTCGGACCGAGTTTACACTGAGTTGACCGAGTTCCAGCCGAGTTCACGCCTATTTTCACTGATTTTGACTAAGTTTGACCGAGTTGACTCGACAGTTGCTTAAAAAGTGCGAAAATCATCATTTCTTAGTGATCTAATTGCAATTTCGTCCTAATATCCTCATTCTACACTATAAATACCTTCAATCATCAGATTTAGAGAGAGTTACCAATAGAGATCGGGAGTTACCAAGAGAAGAGGGTCATAATTCCTTAGAATAGATTTATTTCAGTTTTTCTTTTCTTTTCATTTTTTCTTTTCCATTTCCTTCCAATTCTTCAATAATAGATTATATTAGATTTAACTTTCAATTAATAGCGTGATATTTTTCCATTTCAATTTCTGTTTCCATTTGTGTTTTCATTTCAATTGCAGTTTATTTTGATTTCTATGAATTTAATTGTTTGTTTAGATAATGTAATTATTGTAATTTGGTTTTCTTAGCAATGAGTGTCTCTTTTAGAACCATGAACTAAGTTTTCTATGCTTTGGATGATTTAGATAATGTGATTATTGTAATTTGGTTTGATTTATGCTTTGATTATGATGGTTTGAATGATTCGATTCCTTGATTGTGGATTACTTGAACTTTGATGATTCGTTTCTAGTAGATTATGCATTATGTTTAGATTGACAACATTACGAGAGTTGAGCTAGTTTATAAATGTGTTTTATCGAGCGAAATGAGCTATTGAATGCTATAGTTAGACGTTTAAGACATCGAGAGATGCTAGATAGTCTTGAACACTCCAAATCGAGCATCGAAACCTTCGAAACGAGAGTTTATTGATTAGATGAGATTCATTTGATCTAGTCTAATCATGGTGTGAAACATAAGAAGGACATAAGTTAAGCTAGCTTCGATAAATGCATAATCAAAATCATCTGAAGCATATCCATCCCCTTGCACTTCATCTCACGAAGTTAGATAGATTTCTATTTCTTACTTGTTTTAATTCCTTGTTTAGTAGCATAGCAAACTCGAGCTTGTACTTTCAATTTCCAAGCATGTCAACTTAAATCGACTTAGCTAACTATTTGCTTTCTTTGGGTTCGATAATTTTATAACTTGGTCAATTGTCTAACTATAACAATGATCCGTGGTAGTATCGTCAAAATCTTTTCCCAGAACTGGAGGAGTAGAATTTGTCATTTTTGAGAGCCAGAGAAAAAATGGCAACTTAGTTCATGGTTTTTACAAAACACATATTAATCGATCACATATTCGCACCTCTTCTACTGAGATCTCAGAGATATAAACTTGTAAACACATATCTACCAAATATAATACTCCTTCCGTCCACGAAATACAGTCCTATTACTTTTTGCACAGTTATTAAGAAAGTTGATATAATATGCAAAAAATAAGAATATTGTGTCAAATCAAGTACAAAATAAATTATTTTAAAAATGTTATGTGTGTATGTTGAAAAAGTAGATAAAGTTTATTCTTTCCATTTTAGGCAACAGGACTATTTTTCGTGGACGGCCCAATAAGGCAACCAGGCCTATATTATGTGGACGGAGGGAGTAGTAGTTATCAAAATATATGCATATAAAGTTACAAAATGGAAAGTTCAATCCCATTGGAGACTTACTTTATAGTTTTCAATCTGATAAAATTTAAAATCTATGTTGTTAATGGATTGGTATTAGTAAAAAAAATTGTGGCCAACTACATATATCATTCTATTCTTTTCAAGAATATTTCGTTTCCTAATTATTCAAATTAGCGTTAAAAGTCTAGGTGCACTTTCTTATTAGTTCGAGTAATCTAATCTATTCCCACCCAAATTAATAGACCCACGCTAAACCAATAATTTTCTTTAAAGTTGGGAGCAATTATCATATATTGGGGTAAAAAAAAATTTAAGGACGGTAACTTTGGGGGGGTGGCAAAATAAGGACCGTAACTTTTCGGGTTGGCAAAACAAGGACCGTAACTTTTCGGGCTGGCAAAATAAGGACAATAACTTTAAAAGGTGGCAATTTAAGGACCGCAACTTTTAAAAATAGCAATTTGAGGACAAAATTAGCCCGGATTTTTAAATTCTACCTCTATTTTTACTTTCTATTTTTTTTATTTTCCAACTCATTTCATTATGCTTAAAAAATGAAGTGAATTTTTTTTAAAATATATATTTTAGTACATCACACACATTGCAATAAAATAATACTTAGTGTTAAAAATATTTAATCTAAGTAAATTAATACTTACTATACGTTTAATGAATGAGTTGGAAATTATTTTAAAAAATAAAATACTTTCATTATACTCAAAAAATAAAATACTTTCATTATTTCAAAAGACATTCATTTCATTTTTTTTTCTTAAAGTATTTTGAGTATAATGAATGAGTTGGAAATTATTTCAAAAAATAAAAGAAAAAAATGAAGTGGAATTTTTTTTAAATAGTTTCATTCAAAATAATATACATGTTGATGATTAGAGCCCGAAATCCGATCTAATTAGCCCGAAAGAGAGTAATCCGGGCTAATTTGTCCTCAAATTGCTATTTTTAAAAGTTGTGGTCCTTAAATTGCGAATTTTTTAAGTTACGGTCCTTAAATTGCCACTTTTAAAAGTTACGGTCCTTGTTTTGCCAGCCCGAAAAGTTACGGTCCTTGTTTTGCCACCCCCCAAAGTTACGGTCCTTAAAAAATAATTTACCTCATATATTGTAAGCCTACTTCATTTTAACGATTAGAGTACATGAAGGGATCTCTTTATTTCAAAATTAATCATGTTTATTTTAACAAAAATAAATAAAATTGAAGCTTGTTAACATTCAAATTAATAATGTTGAACTAACTGATGGCATTGTTTACACCAACAAAATCTTCTTATTTAATATCACTTTCTTTTTAGATGTTACAAGTGTACACATATCGTTTGTTTGCTAACTCGTTCAGTATGAATTTACTTTGTTATAATGGAAACAACTGAGAATTTTTTATTTTGGTGTTAACTTTTCCTTAATATTTCTTTTCTTTATATTTGATGGTATTTATTCAACAAGAAATAGTAATATGGTGGTTTTCAGTTTGTAATTAAATTTAATTCCATGATTATCTATTTAACTGACCATTTACCATATATACGAGTATTGGAAATTCGAAGACGTTATGTCAGAAATTAATTTTTCCATAGATCTCTAGCATAGAATTCTCCTAGCGAATTCCATATATATGAGATTTGTTATTGCTGAAATATTATCTTCCGCTGTGTCGAACATAATATTTTTAATAAATTACAATAGTACTTATAAAATAGATACCTCTATAATTGTGATTTTTTAAATGATAATATGACTTTTCAGTCTTCCGTTCTTTACCGCAACTAAATTGGCTGAACCCTATTTAATACATGGATGAATTTTAGTTGGGGTGAGAATATTACACAATTGAAAAATTGTATACTTTGGGATCCTAACACTTTATATTTTAATACCACAAATTTCATCTTTGTGTTTTCTTCACTAAAATTTATACAAATGACACTTAAATACATTCATTTCTTTAACAAAGTATGGTAAATAATTGAATTTATATCACTTAGTGGTAGATCTATAATGTAGCCATTTTGAATTTTGTATGTGTTGTACTTAATTCATGTCGGGTTAACAGGTTTTATTGATAATTTGATGTAAAGTATTCATTATTATTACTACATTAATCGAAAATGATTAATAAAATATCTATCATGACACTTATTATTTGTCATTAATTAATACCGAAATATTTTGGTTAATTAGATGCGGAGAAAACTACTCTAATTAATGTCTTAATAGGTTAGTGTCTAAAGCAAGAAAATATATTTTGTTGTAGTTTTATATAGAACAGGATGAAGAGGAGCAGCCTTGGTGTAATATTTAAGAAATGGAATAAGGCAAAGTATTATATGAAAATAGTTCATGACAAGCTTCTCATGAAACAATTTTAAAGTATCATTAATCTCATCGGGAGTATCATTAATCTTATCAGGGATATCATTAGTCTGAGTTCAAGAATTTTTTTTAAAATTTTCTTGAACTCAGACTAATGATACCCCTGACAGGTTTGATACTCCTGATGAGATTAATAATACTCTAAAACTATTTCATATTAAGCTCATTATGAAGTGTTTTCATATAAAACCTTGTAGCAAAAGGCGAAGCCCTCGCCCCCAGGGCCCCCACCCTGGTCCTACAGGATTGGGTGGATTTTCATATAAAACCTTGTAGCAAAGGCGAAGCCCTCGCCCCCAGGGCCCCCACCCCCTGGCCCGACAGGATTGGGTGGAGGAAGTAAATCATGGTGACTCAGCGGCCCATTAGGTGGGAGGACCAGTGTCTGGTGCCCACAAGGAGCTATCCCCCACATTGGAGGGATAAAACTTTCATATAAAACCTACTCCATATAAAGAGTAGTTTTTTTTTTAAAGATAATATATATTTATCTACATCTTTTGGATTTCTTACAAATAACACTATTTCTCTTATTTACACTAATTCACTTGCCAACAGATGATTTTTATCCAACTCACTAGAAACTCTAAATATAAAAAAAAAAAAAATTGAAATTATTTTAGAATATTCTATACCTTTATTATTCTAGAGAATCATACATAGTTCTAGAGAAAAAAAAAAAACAAAGACGGAAATTTGTGTGAACTCAATTTCTTCCAGTATCAAATATATTTTAACAAATAATAGTTGATATACATAATAGTGATTATACAAAATAGTAATACTTAAAAAAAATTGTGTAAGCTCGGATTCATAGGAGAGCTGCTCAATAACAAATTGCACCTAGTATTAATTGGTGAAGTTATGGAAAACACACACTTTTATATATAATTTTGATATTCGGGAGTATTATAGATCCACACTAAACACAAACAAATATGCTTCTTTAAAGTTGGGATCAAATATCATATTTTGTAAATCTACCTAATTTTAACGCCTAGAGTATTGAGAGGGATAAATACTCTTCGTTTCAAAATAAATCGTATAGATTTTCACAAAAAAAAAAAAAAGAAATATGACTCAATATAAAACATTCAAATTTGACCATGCACAAACTAGTAGTGTGGGAAATATTGATGACTCGATTCATGATTTTGTCCCGTGCAATGCAACTGTCACAAGACTAGGAAATATTGATGTTGAAACAAAGGTGCATTGACTGAGTTCAATATAATCTTCAGGAAGAGTCTTGAATCCTCCTAAATTCAAAAATATTAGGTTGCTTGTGTTGAAAGGATCAAGAGGGTTGTGAAAATTTGAAGAAATATGCCGTTAGAAGCCATTCATCCATCATAGTCAAGATTATATAGATTATTCCCAGATTATTTCTGATATTATTTTCATGTACGTAGAGATTTGATTTGATTTGTAATTTACTTGTAGAACACTCAAGGTTTGCTTGTAGCTCACTCAAATATTACTTGTAGAATACTCAAAATGTTGTGTATATACTTGTGTAAATCAAGCAATAAAGAGTAGCTACAGTATCATTTTCTGACAGAAACAAGTTTTTCATACAAACAATTGGTATCATTTTATCATTGCTCCACCTATGTCAACATAAATGGCGTGAGTTTTATCACACCCTCCTTCAATTAAGTGTGATGAACCTTACTAAGAATGTGTTGCGCGCCCTTTACGGACTTTAAATTCGTGACATTACAGCTGCACATAAATTAATAATTTAATTATTTCCTAACCAAATTTGGCTACATCCATATGAATTCAGTGCCATATTTAATATATGGAAACAATAGAGATTTTTAAATTTGGTCTCATAAGAATTTTTCAAAAATAATTTTGGTCTCAAATTTTTTTTTTCTTCCCTTTTTTTTTTTTTTTTGCAAATATGGTCCCCTCCGTTAATTCTTGGGACCAAAGCTATAATTTTTTGGGATCAAAACTACAATTCCTTTGGGACCAAACATATCAAAAAAAAAAAAAAAATACGGGACCAAACATTGTCGAGAAAATGATCATTTTTACAAACCATCAATTCTCGTGGGACCAAATGTGCAATTTACCCATTGAGAGAAAAGGAAGCAAGATTTTGACAAAACCCCCAATTAATTTACCTTGTGTATATATATGTGTTGGATTACAGTTACAGATATTCAAATTCAAGTGAAAGTGAGGGAGAAAGAGAAACTGGGGGTGCTTGTTTCAAATTTTCAATTGTAATAAGAATTTTTTTTCCCTCTTTACCATCGCATATGTTGAAAACAAAAAATTCTCCATGATGGTTATATCACTAGTGTTGTGTTTTAATTTTTTAAAAGAAAGGACAATAAAAAGTTGTTGGTTATTGTGTAGGAGAATGATTGAGATGAACGATTAGAATAAAAAAGAAAGTTAATCAAATATAGGTAATGATTATATATTAAGGAGAGGAAATAATATTTTGGATCATCTTCTATTCTCATTAATCACTATTTATTTTCATTACAATTGAAAATTTTCCAAATCAAAGCGTGTAAATACCAATGTTGGAAGTTTTGAAGCAGGGAATTTAAACGCGGGAAGAAGATAAGATTCTCGAAAATGGCAAATTTTGTGAATGAACCCCCCACCATTAACCATTGGGGAAGATCGTTGTGTCAAATCGGTAGTTGATCAAGTTGAGCACCACTACACCATTCTGCTTGGGGACATTGCCATCACGCCGTTTAAAGAAACACTGATTGAAATTCCATTTGTGACAAGAAACCATATAGCATCTTTGATAGCTCCAAAGCAAACTGATCAGAAGCCGAAATTTGAATATATACCGAACAAAATCGATAATGCAAATAGTTATAGGACCATTTCGATAAAATGTGAAAAGTTATGAAACAAGAGAGAGTATTTGCAAAAGGGATAGAAGATAGGGATACATTTTAATGAGAAATGTACTTATACACAATATAAACAAGTTATTGAAAAAGATAGAGAGTCCCAAAGTTAAGCTACATAAACACATGTTTGGGGGCATTTTTCTGAATATTTTAATGGTGCTGATAAGTGAAATACAAAGGCATTTCTTCAAATAGAGCAACTCATTTATGCATTTGGTGTATGATATATATACTCACTCAACAGTTGACACTGTTTATACTAAAAAATATGATTTAATTATACTAAAAGTATGATTAGATCATACATAAAAGTTTACACTGATAATCGGATTTCGGTTTAAACTTTTCAGAGTAATCTAACCATATTTTGCAGTGTAACTAACCTACATTTTTCAATATAAACAACATCAACTGTTGAGTGAGTGCACACGTTCACCAGATGCATATGAGAATGCAGCCTTCAAATATATTAATTATGAAAAATATATATATTTGATATGATTATTTCTTGCAGTACTAGTTGGTGTGTAAATAACATTAGTGAGATATATATCAAAAGAAATTAATTGATGTTACAAATTAAAAATTGAATATGTATAGAGTGAAATTGGTTCATATATGAATCATTGAAGGGTATTAGTTATTTTCACTGAAGAGTATTAGTTATTTTCACCGGAAGTTATTAGTTGTTTTCACTGAAGAGTCTTAGTTTGTTTTCACTGAACAACTAAAACTTTTCAGTGTAAACCAATAATACTCTTCAGTAAAAATAATTAATATTTTTTAGTGAAAACAATTTATACTCTTCAGTGATTCATGGTAAATATATATATATATATATATATATGTGTGTGTGTGTGTCAAAAAGAATTTAATTTTGTTAAATTAGGGATAGATTGTTTCAAAAATAGGGTTAATCGCTCTAGGTAAGAGCGATCAATCCCCCAAATCCCCTCCCCTTCATTGCCACTATGAGGAGGGATCAAGGGGAATAAAAAAAAAAAAAAATTGTTTTTTTAATATCAATTTTTTATTTCGAAAATAAAAAATTAGTACTACCTCCATCACGCGATTATTTTTACACTACTTTTTTTTTTCATATTTTAGCAAGCGAATTATTTATTAATATTTAAAATAATAAAATGACTTTTAATGTAAAGTATAATAGATCTATCTCTTTACTATTATAACGTGACTTAAAAATTACTTTATCATTTTAAATAGTAATAAAAATTCGTTCGCTAAAGCACGAGAAAACGGTAACTATGAAAGTCATTGCGGGATGGAGGGAGTATTTGTTAAATATTGGATGCAAAATTCTATAATGATATTTATTTTGAAATGGAAAGAGTAATAATAATTAATGGAGTAACTCTCTTGTACACTTAGTGCATGGTGCACTCACTCATATTTTTCAGTATAATCAAATCATATTTTTCAGTATAAGTAACTCTCTTGTACACTTAGTGCATGGTGCACTCACTCATATTTTTCAGTATAATCAAATCATATATTTCAGTATAAACAATCTCAACTGTTGAGTGAGTTTATCATGCACCATGTGCACAAGAGAGTTACTCCATTATAATTACTCTTTCCATTCCAAAATAAATGTCATTTTAGAATTTTGCATCTATTACTTAACAAATACTCCCTCCGTCCCGCAACGACTTTCATAGTTACTGTTTTCTCGTGTTTTAGCGAGCGAATTTTTTATTACTATTTAAAATGATAAAGTAATTTTTAAGTCACATTATAATAGTAAAGAGATAAATCTATCATACTTTACCTTAATTAAAAATCATTTTATTATTTCAAATATTAATAAATAATTCGCTTTCTAAAATATGAAAAAAAAAGGGGTAGTGTGAAAATAATCGCGTGATGGAGTGAGTACTAATTTTTTACTTTCAAAAAAAAATTTGATATTAAAAAAAAAAAAAGAAAAATAAGAAAAACAAAATATTTAATACCCCTTGAGCGATCAACCCTATTTTAGAAACGATCTCCTCAACATCCCTAGATTAACAAACTTAAATTCTTTTTGGCATATATATATAAATATATAAATTTATTGTAATCCATGTATGAACCATTTTCACTTTATATTTGGTCTTATAAATTATGTGTATCATATTAAAATCTTCGTGTTTTTAATAGTACACCTTATCCTTATAAGTAGGATGTATATCCTATCATAAAACTAATTAATCTCGAATCACTTTTTATTTTTATTTTTTAGGAAATCTATTTTCAATATATTTTACTAGTTTTATATAGATGACAGTCATTATATACTAATAATAATAATAATGTAAAGTTAATTAAGATAATCCCGAATTCTTGAAAATCAAGGATTGTTACAAATTATGAGAAAAATCTTAATTTCCTGTTAATTAAAATTAATCAAACTTTTTCTAAAAAAAATTAGCAAGAAAAAGATAACAAATATCGTAAAATGGGTAGATTTTATCGTATCTAAAAAAAATTAGTATCCAAATGTCATTAGAAAAAGAGAGATATATTAATCGAATAAGAATTTAAATAATATTTGGTCCTATGATATATCCTCGTTCTATCTAAAAAAGATTTATATATCCTCTATATATTATTTCCATAAAAACCTCAACTCTCTCCTTAACAAAGAAAAAAAGTTTCGCAGCATATATATTATTTCCCATAAAAACCTTAGCTCTCTCCTTAACAAAGAAAAAAAGTTCCGCCAGTTAAAGAACCTGGGTTTTGTTACGTGAGTCCTTTCTTGATACATGAGAGCCAAGAGAGTGCTTGATTCTTCGTTCTGGGATTACATTTATTTGGCAAAATAATATTGTTACGTGAGTCCTTAATTTCTTTAGGTTGTTAGATCGAACCTCCAAATTTTGTAAATGACCTTTGTATTAATTGTTTAATATAAGTTTATTTTTATTTAAAAAAATATTTCTCAGGCAACAGGTAATTAAGTATGTGGAAAGGGTTGGAGACTTTGGCTGATGTGGCGGTCATGGTTGATGATGGAAAGATCAATTTATACGAGTGGCCAATTCAAAATAAAAAATCTGAAAAAAGAATTGGAGTTGTTCCAACAACTTATGCGCATCCTCTTTTTGTTGAGAGTCAAGATTCTATTCCGTGTAATGCTGAGGTTGAAACAAAGATTCGTCGTAAACAAGGTGCATGGACCAAGTTCAATATAATCCCTCCTCAATAACTTCAATAAATTTGGTAAACAACCTGTTGATGATCTTTTCTAACCAAGATGATTTAGTAGCTGTTTTCTATAGTGAAGATCATCAGACAAGATCAAGAAATTATGAAATTTGGCTAAGTAATGTTCAAGAAATAATTTGGCAAGAATTTAGCTATGTATTCAATTGTTCTCCCCTTTTTCATGTACAAGAAGGGAGTATTTATAGACATACAAAATGGCCATGTGTCACCATCTTGATGGCTTAGCCATTGGATCTTTGCCAAGTGTTAGGACACTTGTACAACATCTACACTATTACTCATTGGATGGGTGCCAAGTGTTAGGACACTTGGACCATATCTAAGCTAGTGACTCTTGGAATTCCCCATGTTGTACTTGGTCTTTGGCACTTTTGAGATGCTCTCGACGGTGACCGGCTGCTCGCTTGTACGTCTTCGTTAGATGTCATGGTCCTTTGCGTTCTGAGCTGTTTGCTCCTCGCTTGGGATCATTTTACGATGCTGCTCGCTACGTTACGTCCTTGTTCGCCCATATTAACTTTGGCTTGAGCTGCTGACACAGCTGTTCTTTGCAAGGCTGCTCGCCACAATTCTGCTTGCCGCATTAGTGCTTTTCTACAAAGCTGTTAGCTTTTTCCATTTATTATCCTGTTTGTCAGGTTTAATGATAATCTTTCGTTGATTAAATGCAAAGTTGTTCGCCCATTAACAATTGCCCCCTAGCTTGGCCTCATGTTGAATGTGGGTTGATCAACTGAGACCAAGCTACAATTTCATTTTCGAACAATGGGCGAGCATAAAGGGAGTATAGTTGATTATGTGGACGAGCATCCGCGTGGGCGAGCAAACGAGCAATAGGAACTTAAGCGCGCGACCAGCAACGAACGCCCCTTCGTGTCGCGACGGTTGGATTCCCGAGGCACGGAACGCGAGGCGTCGCGTCAGTCACGCGCGACTTCCAATTTGCCCACAGGGGCCTATAGTATTTTGCAAATATTGCATTTTCGCCCCCATTTCAACCTTATAAATAGGCGTCTGTTTTCTTAATCATCTTCTTTTCGAAGACTCACAAGCCATCCGCCATTGATACGCATTTTGAAGCTTTGTCTTTCAATCTTTGTGTTCGAATCTCCTTGTGTCTTTTAGATTCTTGTTCTCTGAAGGTAATTTGTCTTGTATTCTCTCTTTCTTCCTTCAATTTTCGTGAATTCTTTCTCTTTTCTGTATTTTCTTTAATCGTCACTGTTATTCCGGCCGTGAGCCGCCATTGCGCCGCCGTCTCGTAGTAACGTTGCCGCTGTGATTTTGATTTCGGACCCATTGTACTTAAAATCTTTCCAAAATTGGTCAAACTTCCGCCTCGTTATTTTGAATGGAGTTTACCCCCTCTAGTTCATCTCAATCCGGACCCGGGCGAAACCCGAAAAAGAGACCCGCAGATCTGTTCGCCAAGCGTTGGCGAATAATCCGCGCACGTTGTTGGTGGATGAAGACACGGACTCCGATGCGAACTCCGTTGTTCGCTCGGTAGAGACGTACGCTGTTGATCGCTCTGGCGAGCAAGAAAAGATACAATCTCTCGCTCGCGAACCTGAAACTTCTTCCAACTTAGGGGAAGACTCTGCAGAAGTGGCCGCGGAGATAGAGGGCTCTGTTGATCAAGAAGGCGACCAACGAGTTGGCGAGCAGCAATGCCCCACTCTCACTTGGGAGTTTTTAAGGGAGATCAACTTCCCCATCTCTCAAACCACACCAGAATCCCGGATCCCGGAAGGAGTTGTTCGTGACACCGAGTGGGCGGACTACTCTGCTCGCTACTCGAAGACTTTTGTCCCCACATCGAGGGTGATCATGAAGAAGCAAAGCGGGGACTTTGCAGCGAGCAACCTTGATAGCGTACTCTTCGAGGAAGACTTGGCGAGCATCCGTGCTACCTACAAGATTCCGTATGACATTTTTATGTATATACCGAAGGAAGGAGAAACTGCTGATCGCCCTCCCCCTGGTTGTACGGCGATCAATTTGGATGTGCTCAACACGGGTTTCCCACTCCCCGTTCATCCACTCATCGGACGATTCTTGTCCGACATGAATTTGGCGATCACTCAGATTACTCCAAACGGTTGGAGTAGTCTCCTAGCCTTCATGACTCTTTTTGGTCTTGAAGGCTACAAAAACAAGATAACAACCGCAGAGATTCTCTACGCCTTGACAATTTCTGCTCAACAAGAGGATGGAGCTGGTTGGTACTATGTTAAAGCTAAAACCGGGTTGAAGCTCATCGAAGGAGTCCCCAATAAAATTAAGGGTTGGCACCGCCAGTTTTTCTTCATTGGTGGCGACTGGCGAGCATCGGAGGGATTCGCTGGCGGGCAGGCGCGCATCATGTCGCCCGAACGCTTTGGACATGCTAAACGTAGGCCTCCCTTTATCTTATTAGTTCATAAATAGGACTAATTTTAATCCTTTTTGTTGTTTTGCAGGTTTGAGAAATTTGAAGTGGGATAACCCTAATCTGAGCGACGAGTTTCTCTTCACCTTAGCCATCATCTCCCTTCGCGACGTTGCTAGTCGCGACATACACCATCTTTCGAAGGCTCATTGTCGCAAACTTGCTGGTTTGATTACGAGTCCTCACCACCTTGAAGCCCAAGCCGCCGTCCCAGAAGGTAACTTTTTATTCTTGCTCGCCATTCACTTTTGCTCGTCCATCATTCTTGCTCGCCTAACACTTGTCCTTTTCTTGTCAGATCAACAAGTCACTGTTGCTATTCCGGCCGTGCCCGAATCATACTATTTGCTCGCCGGACGAGTTAAGCAAATGGCAGATGCTTCTAGAAGGAAGATGGATCCTCCCCTTGCCATCATGCGCCTCCGGGCGGGGGAGAACCCCACTGGTCGCCCAGCCGCCGGAGCTGGTCGCCGCAAGCCTGCGGCCAAAATTACTTCCTCTCCGCGGGATGTGAGGAAGGAGAAGGAGAGGGAACGAGAGAGGGAGAAAAAGAAAGCGCCGCGGGACGATGATGCTCGCGGCACTCGCGGTGATGATCGTGCCTCCAAACGATCAAAGACTATGGTGGAGGCGAGCAGTGCTGCTCCCCGGTCTCCTGCCTCCAAGTCCACCTCTTTGGAAGTGGTGGATGAACGCCAAGTGGTCGCCGGCCTGGTGGCGACCAAGAAAGGGGACAATCCCAAAGATACCTCTTATCTAGGTTGGGACCCCGTTAAAATTAAGGAGTAAGTCAATTGTCTTCGCCTTGTTTGTTGTTCGCCGCTTGGCGCAATGTTACTTGATCACTGACTTCTGTGTTTTCTGTTTTAGGTATAACCCAGCGCTTTATCCTGGCCGCGGGACTACTCTTCACTATCTCTCAGTAGTGAAGAATGCACCTCCTTCATTCTCCGACATACCTGATGCCCCTGTTCGCCGAGCAGTCGAGATGGTTCCAAGGGCCTGGACAAAATCGGCGAACACCCTTGTCACTGGCCAATCTGCTAGTGACAATGTTCGTCTAATGGCATACAATACTAGTCATCAATTGGTCCAGTCCCAAATGCTGCTCGACCAAGTCATGGAGCTCGAGCGAACAAACTGCGATTTAGGTCGTCGCGTGGAGAGGATGGACGAAGAAAAAGCCTCTGCCATCAAAGAGTGCAAGGCCGAGCATGCTAAGATGCTGGCTTTGATGGAGAGGAAGATGGAAGCCTCGTTAGCTGGCGAGAAGAACGCCTTGGAGAATGCTGAGAAGATGCTGTTGGAGGTGAAGTCCTCAGATTTGAGAGCTGAGAGAGCTGAGAAGGAGCGAGCAGACTTATCTGCTCGGTTGCTCGCTGCCGAGGAGCATGTCAAGAGGCTGGAGGAAGAGCGCCAGAACCTGATCGAATACGAAGTCCATGAGCAGAAAGTGATGGACAAGACCAACTTTGGGTACATCTGTGCCTTTGCGGAATGTTTACGGTCTGTCCACTTCGCCCACGATCACAATCAAGATATTCGTGATGCGGTGAAGGCGGACTTCATTGAATACGTGAAAAATTATCCTCCTCCTCCTGGCTCAACTTTGTTCGTCTCCGATTTGGCCGACCTCGGCTTTCCCCTGGAAGTCTTCGGCGAGGAAGTCGATATTGCTGCTCCCACTTATGGCGGTCAGCCTGACCCTGCTCCAGCGACGACCAACGCGGCAGCCGCTGATGAGGTTTTTGAAGGGTTGCCTTCGCTTCCCTTGACTCCTATAGACGGGGCTGGTACAAGTGCCCAGGGCGGGCAGCCGAGCTCGCCGGCGACCAGAACTGAAGATGCTCCTCCTCCACCTCTTCCTTGAAGACTTTAGTTTTTTCTTACAATAGGATATACAACATTTCTGTATTTCTCATTCCTATTGTAAAACTTTTTGATCTAATGATATGAAGATTTTTGTTCGTCTACAAGCTTATGCCTCTTCATTTGTCTTACTTAACTGCTCGCCTCTTTGTTTGTCTTACTTAGTTGCTCGCCTATTGCTTTTTGCTCATGACAGTTTTTAAGTGTTCCTTTTTTCTTAAGGTAAACACTTAAATTTTAAATTGGTCATTTGGTTCTTATAGAACTTGACCTTTAGTTGTTTGGGCCATTTTGGTCGCTCGTGGACTTGGCCTTGCACTAATGTGGGCTATTGGTCCGTTATGGACTTAGCCTTATTTTTGCTTTTAATAAGCTTTTCTGTTCGTCTTATAACAGACTTGTATTTTGCCAATTTTTTGGCGAGCAACTAAGTAATTTGGACTTAGGCTCAAAAACTAAAATTCAGCAAGACAAAAGATAAATGCAATTCTGCTCGCCTAGTA
Organism: Ballota nigra; assembly: GCA_947034835.1. Classification (NCBI taxonomy): domain Eukaryota; kingdom Viridiplantae; phylum Streptophyta; class Magnoliopsida; order Lamiales; family Lamiaceae; genus Ballota; species Ballota nigra. The sequence goes on from OX344723.1 coordinate 24,966,828, forward strand.
AGATAAATGCAAATCTGCTCGCTTATAAACTTGCGCAAAAATTTCAAAAATTTACAAAGGATCTATTTACAAACTTTCTAAGACTTACAGGACTTCATTGGTAGTACTTCTTGAGTAAAGTTGTATTCCAGGAGTATTGGGACGACTTGCCTTCCATGTCTTCAAGGTCGTATGTGCCGTTGTGCCACTTATTCGTCACCTTGTATGGGCCCTCCCAAGTCGGGCCGAATACTCCTGGTGGTATTAAAACTTTTCGAAGTACCAAGTCCCCAATTTCGAATTCTCTTGCCTTTACTTGAGAATTGTAGTACTTTGCTGCTCTTCTTTTGTAGATCGCATTCTTCACTTCTGCTGTTATTCTTTTTTCTTCAAGTAAGTCCAACTCTGCTGCCATTGCGGAGTTGTTTGCTTCTTCGTCGAACGCAGCTGTTCGTTTTGTTGGGACTTTTAGCTCAATCGGAATTACTGCTTCTGTCCCGAATGCCATTGTGAACGGTGTTTCGCCTGTGCTTGTTCTGTGGGATACTCGGTATGCCCACAACACCTCTGGTAGCTCTTCTGACCATTTTCCTTGCTTGTCAACCAAACGAATCTTCAGTATATGCTTGATTATTTTATTCACTGCTTCCACTTGACCGTTCGATTGGGGGTGGTATGGTGTCGAGAAATGTTTCTTTATTCCCCATTTTTCGCAAAAATCTCTGATCTCTTTTCCCTCAAACTGTCTTCCGTTGTCTGTCACTATCGCCTGAGGGACCCCGAAACGACAAACAATGTTTTTCCATATAAAGTTGATCATTTTCTCCTGTGTGATCCGCCCGAGTGCTTCTGCTTCCGCCCACTTCGTGTAGTAATCAACAGCCACCACCGCGAATCGAACATTTCCTTGTCCTGGGGGAAAAGGCCCAATGAGGTCAATTCCCCATTTCACGAACGGCCATGGACTATTGACTGAAATCAATTCATGTGGGGGTTTGTGAATGTTTGGGGCAAACAATTGACATCTATGACAAGTTCGGGCAATCTTGATCGCATCCTGAAGGATAGTTGGCCAGTAATATCCTTGCCTTATTGTTTTATGTGCCAAGGCCCGTCCTCCGGCATGATTTCCGCATACACCCTCATGGATCTCTTTCAGTACCGCTTGTCCTTGCCCCCTAGCCAAACATTTCAGAAGCGGGAGCGAAATTCCTCTCTTGTACAGCTGTCCGTCCATCATGGTGTATCTTGCCGCTCTTTTAACCAGCTTGTTAGCTTCGAATGGGTTGTCTGGTTTTTTATCGTTTTGCAAATATTCAATGATCGGCATCCTCCAGTCGTCTTTTTCGAAATCTTCGTTGATCTGATAGATCTTGTAATCTTCGGTTGATGGTTTGGACATTTTTGTTAGCGTCACTTCCGACAATTCTGCTGGTCCGGTGCTGGTTGCTAGCCTGGCTAATGCATCTGCTTGAGCATTATTGTCTCTTGGTATTTGTTCAATGTATATTTGTTCGAACAAAGAGGCCAAGTGAGCAACAATCTTTTGATACAAAGCCATGTCTTCATCTCTTGCTTCATATTCTCCTCGGACCTGGTTGACGATCAATTGTGAATCTCCAAAGATTTGCAACCTTCGTACTCCAACTGCTAATGCTAGGCGTAACCCAACGATCACAGCCTCGTACTCTGCTTCGTTGTTCGTCGCCATGAACTCGAATCGAACAGCTGAAGTAAAAACCTGCCTATCTGGGCTTATCAATACTATACCTGCTCCCGATGCTGTATTAGTTGACGACCCATCAACATACATGTGCCAGGGATGGCTATGTCCTCTCGTTGGATCTCGAGGGAAAGTCAGTTCGACTATAAAGTCTGCTAAGGCTTGCCCCTTGATCGCTGTTCGAGGAGCATATGAAATCCTGAACTGACTGATTTCCAAGGACCACTTCAGGAGCCGACCAGCCGCATCGGGTCTGTGCAGTATTTGCTTGAGCGGGAACGTTGTCAACACTTCCACCTGGTAGTTGAAAAAATATGGACGAAGTTTTCTGACGCTCATCACCAGCGCATATGCTAGCTTTTCTGTTGGTGAATATCTGAGCTCTACTTCGTGCAAGGCATGACTCACATAGTAGATGGGTAGGTGGAACTTTCCTTCTGCTCGAACGAGCACTGAGCTGATTGCCTCTTCTGAAGCTGCCAAGTACAAGTATAACTTTTCCCCTGGGATCGGTTTGGCAAGAATTTTCGTATCGCTGAGATATTCTTTCAATTGCTCAAACGCTCGCTGACAGGCGTCTGTCCATTGAAACTTTCCTTTCTTGATGGCCTCGAAAAATGGCCTGCACTTATCCCCCGATCTCGAGATGAACCTGTTCAAGGCTGCCAGACATCCGGTTAGTCGTTGGACTTCTTTTACCGATCTAGGTGGTTGCATTTCCATGATTGCTTTTACTTTCACTGGATTTGCTTCAATTCCTCGTTGACTAACCAGATGTCCCAAGAATTTCCCAGAATGGACTCCGAAACTGCTTTTCTTGGGATTCAGCTTCATATTGTAGGTCCGAAGTATCTCAAATGTTTGAGCCAGGTGCTGTAAGTGATCTTCCTTTTTTGAGCTCTTGACAACAATGTCGTCCACATATACTTCCATCGTCTTCCCGATGTGATCATCAAACATCTTGTTAACCAGCCTCTGATATGTAGCTCCAGCGTTGATTAGCCCAAATGGCATTCTCTTCCAGCATAGCAAATTTTTGTTGGTGTAGAACGCTGTGTGCTCTTGATCATCGGGATGCATCGCGATTTGATGATATCCTGCGAATGCATCCATGAACGTTAGCAGCTCATGTCCAGCGGTGCTATCAACTAGCTGGTCAATGTGAGGCAATGGGAAGTTGTCTTTCGGGCAAGCGGCGTTAAGATCTGTGAAATCGATGCAGAGTCTCCATGCTCCAGTCGCTTTCCTGACCAAAACTGGATTTGCCACCCATTGCGGGCATAACGCTTGTTTGATTAAGTCGTTATCCAGCAGCTTTTTAACTTCCACGTCGAGCGCCTCGTATTTGTCGGGTCCAAATTTTCTCCTCTTCTGATGGACTGGCTTCTTCCCCGGGTCGATGTTGAGTCTGTGACAGGCATGTTCGGGGCTGATGCCCACCATGTCTGCATGCGACCATTCGAACACATCGAGGTTTGCTTTAAGAAACTCAATCATGTTGGTCCTGTACGGCTCTGGTAGCTCGGACCCTATGAAGAGTTCTAAGCCCTCTTGGTTCGGGTCGACTTTTACAGTCTCCAACTCTTCGACTGGGGTAGCCCTTCGTTTTTGGCCTTTCCATCTGGGGTCAATAATGGGCCCTTCTGTCTTTGGCTCATCTTCGATCTCCATCGGTTCTGCTCCCATTCGTGGCTCTATGTCCTCTGCATCAACGTTCATTGCCCTTGTTTGTTCTTCCTCGTTGTCGGTAGTAGCAGCTTCTCTACCTCCTGTTTGGGCAAGCTGTTCGTCTTCGCATTCCTGCTCGTCCTCGTTCAACTGTGCGCCTTCGCACATCTGCTCGCCAATACGCAGCTGTTCGTCTGCGCACAGCTGCCCGTCGCTGCGTGACTGTTTGTCTGTGCATGACTGCTTGTCGTTGCGCGGCTGCTCGTCGACTTCCATTATTTCAGTATCAACGGAAGTCATGGCCTCGCTATCATCTTCGTCCTTGTCTGAGCACCTGTCCGCCATGTTGACTTGATGATCCTGCAACTGTATTTGCAACAAACACGCACGAGCTTTCTTTTGGTCTCCTTTGACTGTACCTGCACCCTTCTTTGTTGGAAATTTTAGACAATAATAGTACGTTGAAACAGCTGCTTTAAATTCATGCAAGAAAGGACGGCCGAGGAACCCGTTATAAGTGGACTGTTGATCTACAACCAAGAAGTCTACCATTCTATTCATTTTTCTCTCCGGGTCCTCGATTGATACAAGCTCAACTGCCAACGTAACTATTCCTAGCGGGGTGGTTACAGCATTTCCAAAACCTACAATCTTGTGATCACAGTCTTTGATGTACTCAGCGCAATCTCCTAACTGGTCCACCGTGCTCTTGAACAGGATATTCGTGTAGGAACCAGTGTCGACAAGTAGACGATGCACTTTTGTCCCCATGATATTGGCGCAAATGACCAATGAGTCGTTGTGGGGAGTAAGTATCCCGTCTAAGTCTTTCTCTGAGAAAGTCAGGTCCCCTGTTCGTTTGGTCGATGGATTTACACCCACTTCCATTACCTGATCTACTGCTCTCAGCTCTGCCTTCCTCTTTCTTTTCGACATAGGTGGCCTCCCATCAGAACAACCACCTACTGGTCCAGTGGGCTCCAGCATTAGGATTTCCGGGATATGCCTCGCTGGAGCTGCTGGGACCTTCCTTCCCCTCTTACCAACTTTGCTTGGTTGGTCATCACTGTCTCCGTCATCCGAACTGGATTGTACTGGCGCCCTTGGTCTTTTACCTGGTTCCCTCTTCACGAATTCAGACAGCTTCCCTTCCTCATAGAACTTCCACAATTGCTTCAATAGATCTCGGCATTCGCTCGTGAAGTGGCCGATGTTCTGATGATAAGCACAGTATTTGTTCGGGTTCAGTTTACCTCTCTCTTGCCTTATCTTCCGCGGCTCTGACAACATTTCCCTGTCCTTAACGTTGTTGTACACAGCATCCACGGACATAGTAAGGACTTGACTCAACTTTTCTTTCAACTCAGCTCCATCATTGAATGACTTCATGTTCTTCGGAGCTTTGTAATCACTTCCTCCCGACTTCTTGTTAGACTTTTTCGGATCAGTTTTGTCTCCCATCTCTCTGTGTAGGGCCTCCTGCATTGACACATGGATCCCTGCTTTGTGCCTGAATTCTGCGTATGTTTTCGGGCAAGTCAGATGCATTTCCTTCCACAAATCAGTTCCTTTCTTTAACCCAGCCATCACTGCCACTATCTTTGTGTCCTCACTCACCATTTCGCCCTCCAGCAAGACTTTATCAAATCTTTCCAGAAATTGCTTGTCAGACTCCTCGTCTCCCTGCCTGATATCTGCAAGACGGTGTCTGTGGGTCAAGTAGGACCCGGCAGTTGAGAAGTGGGACAGAAACTCTTTGCTTAGTTGGGCAAACGAGTTGATGGAGCCAGGAGCTAATGCTGAGAACCATCTGTGCGGGCCATCTCCAAGGGTGAGTGGAAAATTTCGGCATTGTGTGGCGTCGGTTGCCCCCATCGAGATCATGAAATCCGAGTATTTCGTCACATGAATTCGAGGGTCCGACGTTCCCTCATACAAGTTGATGGCTGGAAACTGTATCTTCTTCTGGATCGGTGCACTGAGGATAGACGGAGATAATGGTGAAGATGGGAGAATGGTTGATCCGACACCTTTCTGAGATTCCAACTGTTTCTGCAATTCTTCGATTGCCTTTCTCATTTCCTGCAACTCACTTGGGGGAGTCCTCCCGTTGGAAGGCTGTTCATCGTGATTGGGTTCAGCGACCTCCTCACGATGCAGTCCCTTGCCAACGGGACGTTTCTCCTGAGTTGTCTTCCTAGCAGCGTTGCTAGCTCCATTTGGCCCTAGTCGGCCAAAAGCTGACCTTCGGATTCGGTCATGCACTGATGGGCGAGCAGGATGGCGTGATCGCTCCTCATGCCTTCGGGATGGCTCCCTCCTATTTACATTCCTTGTTCCTAATCTCTCCAAAGCACTTGTTCGGGAAGTACTTTTGCTTGACTCATCTGCTCGACTTGGTGATGATTCTCCTCTGCTTCCTAGACGTTCGCTCAATGGAGCTTTTCCTTTATTTCTACGAACTTCCTCGCTGTCGGCCTCGTCCCGACGTGCATCTTCTCTCATTTTACTTCTTTGTTCGCCAGTACGCTCATGCTCGCCTGTTCGTCTGGTCGTCACAGGTGCTCTTGATGGTCCTGCTATTTGTCGATTTTGCAAGGATTGAAGAACAGCAATGGTTTTTGCTAGCTCTTCGGGGTTTTGAGCAAGAGCTTCAACTTCTGGTGGAATCGTGTCAATAGTGACTTGTATATTCCTCTGCGAAGTTGCTCTCACTTTCCGTGCATGTCCTTCGGTGGAAGAAACCCTAGTTCTTGGTCTACGACTTGGAGATATACTCGAATGTCGTTCTTCTTGCGATCGAACCATTTCGACTATCAAAATATGGGTAAATAAGCAAATGGATGAAGTAATCTTGTTCTTGCAAACACCTTTTCCAAGGATTATTAGCCTTGTGTGTGATTATGAAGGTTTGAAAACCCTAGTTCATGCACACATGCATTAAAACCCTTAAAATGTCGTAAATCTTTGTCCTAAGAATGTGCACTTTTGTTTTCCGGCAGCCTCTTCCCGGATTCCGGCGAGATTATGCAGATTCCGGTGGTAGTCTTCAAACTTTCTTCGAATTTTTCTACAACCGGAGGTTCGAACCCTTCTTCTAGCGCCAGTTGTTGATGATCTTTTCTAACCAAGATGATTTAGTAGCTGTTTTCTATAGTGAAGATCACCAGACAAGATCAAGAAATTATGAAATTTGGCTAAGTAATGTTCAAGAAATAATTTGGCAAGAATTTAGCTATGTATTCAATTGTTCTCCCCTTTTTCATGTACAAGAAGGGAGTATTTATAGACATACAAAATGGCCATGTGTCACCATCTTGATGGCTTAGCCATTGGATCTTTGCCAAGTGTTAGGACACTTGTACAACATCTACACTATTACTCATTGGATGGGTGCCAAGTGTTAGGACACTTGGACCATATCTAAGCTAGTGACTCTTGGAATTCCCCATGTTGTACTTGATCTTTGGCACTTTTGAGATGCTCTCGACGGTGACCGGCTGCTCGCTTGTACGTCTTCGTTAGATGTCATGGTCCTTTGCGTTCTGAGCTGTTTGCTCCTCGCTTGGGATCATTTTACGATGCTGCTCGCTACGTTACGTCCTTGTTCGCCCATATTAACTTTGGCTTGAGCTGCTGACACAGCTGTTCTTTGCAAGGCTGCTCGCCACAATTCTGCTTGCCGCATTAGTGCTTTTCTACAAAGCTGTTAGCTTTTTCCATTTATTATCCTGTTTGTCAGGTTTAATGATAATCTTTCGTTGATTAAATGCAAAGTTGTTCGCCCATTAACACAACCCAAAAAGAAAAGTGGATAAAAATTGGTGGATTGAGGGAATATAATTTTTGTTTCATAAAAACCCTGTTTTAGGAACATATTTTTGTTGGAATTCGATTTTTAATAGTTTTGAAGTTAGTTGATTCATCATTTTTTTTTAATGCAAATGATTAAATTGACTCAATAAAATCCGAGCATTTTCATTACCGAGTGCCTCATGAAACAATAATTAATAGTTTTAAGGTTTGTTAAGATGAAACATAAGTTGAGAGGTCTTTCGAAATAAAAATTGATAGTTTAGGAAGAAAAAAAAATTGATGCATTATTATGACTATAGATTATTTTGACCAATTTAGTTTAATGTTCTTGAGTTTAGGTTCTACTCGATTTATATAATTATTATATGCTTGAATGAATGTTATTTAGGTTGTCTTATATTCCATTTTGAAAAATCGCCCCATGCATTTTTATTAAGTAATTACTTTTATTAATAATAAGAGTATTACTGGTCTTATTTTTTAACAATGCACTTAAATTATCATATCACTTCTACGGGTGGCTCACATGTTTTTCTTTTATTCTTATAGCTACTAAATTTCCTTACTAAACTGATTTTGCAGATTACTTTTATGTAAACATTATGCATATTGCCATGTGATTGATTTGTGGATAACTTCAGAGACGAGAAACAGCACTTTTGGTTTCACATTACAGGATTCTTTCTTTGATTTTCTGTCTGTGTCTTTCATTTGCCTTGATTTAGAGACATCAACGACTAATTCTTTATGCAATGAAAAAACTTTTGATGATAAAATCAATTTCTACACTAGGAGTGAAATTTAAAAAATTATAATGTAGTTTCAAAATAATTAATTAAATTCTCGATAATTCATTTCATTTGTTAATTTAATAGATTTTAAAATAATTTCAAATTTCATTAAAAAACCATAACAAATACAAATTTAAATAAATATCATTATTCAAAAATAAAAAAATCAAACCAAAAAAATATACTCTATCAATAAAATATTGCATTTTTTATCCCAAGATAAATTTCAAAAGGGTCCTTTATTTGGTTGTTCTAGTTCCACAATAATTCTCAATCTAAAAACTAACGCATGAAGGCGTGTGAGTTCCTGGTTCTAAAAAAAATTAATATTTTAAAAACTATTTTAAATTATTTGTAAAATGTCAATTTTAATTTAGTCAACCAACGTTTTTCATTCAAATATTAACGGATGGGACCATATATGTGAAAAAAAAAAAAAAGGATCAATATTGCATATAGGTACTAGATGTGTTTTAAGTCAATTTTTCTAGGACAAAAAATGCAATTAACCCATTTTCTCCATCCCAAAAATGCTTTCACGTTTTTCTTTTCTATCCGTAAAAAAAAATTAATAAAAAAAAAATCTCACACGGTGGGAAACCCTTCACAAGCTCAATCCTCAAAATATCCACAAACTACGTCAAATGTCATTACTTTTGGATCTTCACATACACAATCAAACCTATTTTTACTTTATATATAAAAGTTTACGAAATTACCCAATCATTACTCATTTTTCTTGCTTTGTGTGTTTTTTCTCCTATGAAAGCTTTTATGGTATGGAGGGGGTATAAATTAGGTTTACTTGCGAATAAAATTACCACATTTTAGCAAAGGGAAAATACACAAAAGTGCCCAAGATTTAAGGGGCACTTGTTTTTTGCCTCCATTTTTACAAAAGATGTATTTTGCCCATTTTGCATCTAAATTGTCCACACTACCCTTACACATTCATTTTGCAATTTCAGAAAATAATTCTTATTTCACAAATTAACATCCTTGCATCCAAACACTCCAATTGAAAATGGGGAGAAATCTGGGAAATAAATGAAGAAACCGATTTTGCATATTGAAAGAGTCAAAAACCGAAAAAAAAATTCCGACGTTGGGCAAGGGTTACGCCGAAATCATGGCGGCGGCGGTAAAGGCAGCACAGCTCCTTTCCGGCCGAGACGACCGTCTCTCCGTCACAGTCCTCATGTTGAACCTCCCATTTACAGACGCCTCAATCATCAATTCCTACATCAACAATTATCCCACTCTTAATTTTCTGCAACTTCCAATTAAGGTGTCGGGTTCTTCACCGGAGATTAGATCGCCGGAGGGTTTGGCTCTTCGATGGGTCGAGTGTCAAAAGGGTATCGTCAGGGACGCCATCGTTGAGTTAAAGCCCGCCGGAATCGTCATTGACTTATTCTGCACCACCATGATTGACCTGGCAAAGGAGGCCAGAGTTCTTCAATCCGTCACGGGTTCTTCAATCCATGCTCTTCTCGATTTTTTATTTCTTTTTTTTTTTCAGATTTTTTAATTTTGGATTGGAGAGTGTTTGGGGGCAAGGAAATCCTAATATTGGAAGAAGAAAAAAAAACTGAAATACAAAATCATTGAGTAAGGGCAGTGTGGACAATTTAGGTCTAAAATGGGCAAAATACATCTTTTATAAAAAAAGGGGCAAAAAACAAGCGTCCCCTTAAATTTTGAGCATTTTTGCTTATCTCCCTTTAGCAAATTGCAATTTGATTTCAATTTTTAAATTTTGGTAAATAAAACTTCACGTTAATAATCTTTTGCACTGGAAATCCTCAATCTACATCTTCTAAAAACTTATATTTGTTTCATCAAATTTCTTAATCGAGGATTTCCCTTCACCCATTATAAATGCTCCCACCGGGTCTTCTGAAATCGATGCTCTGGATACTAGATGTTAGGATTAGATATGCAATTATGGAGAAACACAAGAATGATAATAAATAACATACTATTTGTTGACCAAGTTCGTCATGAATTGGTTATGTCTAGAGGCACTGCCAAACCAGGAGATTTGCTAAATTCTGTAATGCAAAATGCAATGAATTAGATGGATATTTATATATCTAAAACTATGTCATTACCCTAAAATCCATCAAATTTGATTTCTAATTTAAAGGTCCATCAATTGCATCACTGTGATCGAGGACGTAAAGTAGTCGCTCAGGCTCTATAATTCAACAATTAGATATCATACACCAATTGAATGTGTTCTTTTAATATCACTTTCTTATTAAGATGATACAAGTGTACAACAATTGATCATTTTGTAATTGTTTCCTAACCAGATAAACTGATACTCATATGATTCTATATGTTCTAATGGAAACAAGTGAAAATTTTAATTTTGGTGTTTGATTTTTCATTTTATTTTTATATATATATCTTTTTTTTGTTGTCAATATTTGCTCAATAACTAGTGGAGAGGAGATATGAAAATTGTGGATTTTAATTACATTTAATTTTACTATTACAAATATTCAAATTCAAGCAAAAGTGAAGGAGAAGAAGAACCAAAGGCTCGAACTGAAGGCTTGTCAATACCATTCTGGACACGCAAAGAAGATAAAATTTTAAAATATTTTATTGAGTTTCTCGAAGGTACCTCGACCGTTGGGGGAAGATCGTGTTGTCGATGCGGACGAAATTAGTAGCAGTAGAAGTTGAAATACGAACACACCTTAATTCTGGAAAAGGTCAGTTGCCACCCAAAAAACTGAAGATTCATGGGTTGAGGAAAAACATAAACTTTGAAGAGTATCTTGTATAATTATTTGTGTTTTTTTTATGAACCCTTATTTGATAAGTGGATGAATTTTGGGGGTGACCCAAATAAAAAATGGTGTAGGTTGGAAATCTACATTTTTTTATTTTAAAATTTTCATTTTTGTGTTTCTCTTAAAATTTATTCCCCGCCCCTCTCATTTCACCCTTTCTCCATTTTTGTTCCATTTAGTGGTGGGCATGGTATATGTATCCACTTGGGAGTATATTGATATCATTTTTGAAAAACGAAAAACAGATAATCTATTTGTATCTATATTATTTAGTTATCTTGGACATATTTTATAGGTTATTTATGGCATCTTAATTGGATATTACTATTAGATAGCAATCAAACTGATTTAATACATAATTTATGATGATACTTATTATTTTATTAGTTATTAAATAATACTGGGAAATAATGTGGTTAGTATCTACTGTTATATATTATATGAGAATAAAAAAAAATGCTATAATATGGCAAGTGATCTACAGGATTCACTTCTATTCAAAATAGAAGGTGCGACACTTGGTGCAAGAGTAGAATTTTTTTTAAGAGAACAAATGTTTATTTATAACTTTTGAATTTCTTACCGATTCACTCCTTAATATTTATTCTTTGTAGCAAAAGGTGAAGCCCTCGCCCCCAGAGCCCCCACCCCCTGGCCCGACAGGACCTTAATGTTTATTCTTATTCAATGGTTCGGAGAGTTTGGCTAAAAACTCTTGACATAAATTTTCTAAAATTATTTTAAATATTTCACATTTATTATTTTAGGGTGTTAAATATACATAGTTTTAGAGACAAAGAAAAATGGTATCTTCGGTATGTTATGGAAGACAAATTCATATAAATGAAAATCACTCATATGCAAAAAAAAAAAATTGTATTAAAAAAATAAAAAAAAACCCTCGCAGATACTAAGTTGGTCAAACAGATATTTCACAAAAAGAAAAAAAAAAAAAAACAGCATCAAGGCAAAACTGAAAACTCAATCTCGATGTGTTACTATAAGCATTAAGTTTGTGTTGCTAGTCCTTATAGAAACAAAAATGTTATCCTTATATTAACTATAAAGAAAAATATGTGTTCATAAGGAGAACAATATGTATAGTAGCCCATTTTTCAAACTTATATATTTTACTATAATGACAAATATTTGATTTTGTAAGAACAAGTATGTATTGCTTATCCTAAAATAATGCATAAGTACCCATAAAATAGCACATATTTTTCTGTAGTAACACAACTTAGAAGAGGATTATTTTTTTCTTTGCACAATTTTTTTTGAAAGATTTGTTTGACCCAAATTGAACTAGTTAAAAATCGCAAATTTTTATATTTGGCCATAAATTTCATTGATTTTTTTCTTGTGCAATAATTGCATACAAGTGCTTGTCTATATATGTAGTTTTGATATTCTTGTAGTATTAGTTGGTGTTAGTTATTTTCTTTAAACATATAATTTTACTATGTTATTTAATAAAGTTGAGATCAAATATCATGAGAACGACTCTTCTTCTTAGAGGGGTGTATTCAATTGGGATTTTATCGGATATTTTTGGACTTTAAATAGTCTGTGGGTTTAGAAAATTTATTGACTTCATGCAGAGTTTGACTGACTTTTTTTTTATTGATTTATTTGGATTTTCATAGACTTTACAGGATTGTGGAATACATTTTTTTATTGATTTACATGGATTTACATAGACTCTGGTGCTGGAACCACTGATGCAAATATATATGGGACACACTTGTATATAAAAAAAGTTATCCAAATTATTTAGAAAAAAAAAATGCATTATTATTTCATCTTCATTTCCATCACCGTTATACCTCGCCCTCATTAGAAGTCTCAGGTTGTTAGAAGAGATTTTGGAGAGTAAAATTTATTTATATTTTTTTAAGAGTAGACTTGAAAACGGAGCGGGTAATCCCCAAAGCAAACAGGGACGGGGAATTTTTTTGCCCCGTACGCGGGGACCGGAAATAGTATTCTCAGTCCGGGGGATCCCGTCTCATTTCCCATTTATTTTGCAGGGACGGAGATGGGGGATGACCCCCTGTCCCCGCCCCCTTAACATCCCAATGAAAAAGAATCAAAGAAAATTAATAGACTGTTGAATACCTAAATTTTTTTTAAGACTTTTCAAAATCCGTAGAAATCTCTGGTTATTAGAAGAGATTTTGAAGAGTGAAATCTATTCATATTTTGGAAGGGAAATCTATGAAAATCTGTGGAGTATTAAAATCCATAGACTGTTGAATACCTAAAGATTTTTTAAGACTTTTAAAAATCCGTATTGAATACCTCGGAATTTTTAAAGACTTTTGAAAATTTAGATTGAATACACTCAGACTTTAAAAGTCTAAAAAAATTCTACAAACTCTATAACCAATACATCCCTTTTAAAGTTAATCATATGTATTTTTACCAAAAATTGGGAGCATGACTCAATAAAAGATATCCAAATTTTGTATTGTTGCAACCAATTGGATATAATTATTTTCACAAGCAAAATCTATCCATTTAATAGCTAAGATGTAATTTCAAATGTATTGTTGTTGCAAGACTAGTGGGAGTAATTTGATGCCTAAAGATATGGATTGGTACTTAATAGCCAATCTTATTTCCTTTTTCTACAATAACTCCTAATTTGGTGCCTAAAAGTATTATGTACATCGTACATGTAATAATATTACTAGTTTTTACAAGTAATAATATTAATTATTAATTGAATAGTATTAATTTTATAAACAATAATATTAATGGTGTACGATGCATAAAATGTACATAATATTTTGCCAAGTTATAATATTTTGTGTAGTTGATTACTTCGAAAAATCTGATTAAATGATAATGCACATATTAATGTAGATTATGATGTTTAATTTAATCTCGATTAATACACTAATGCAAATACTGATTTTAGGCAAACTCTCATATGCACCAAGTGTACGGTTTGAACTCATTCAACAGTTGGTCATATTTATACTGAAAAGTTTATTTCGATTACACTGAAAAGTTTACACTGAAAAAATCGATTTTCAGTGTAATTGGAACAAACTTTTCAGTTAAGCATGGTCAACTGTTGAGTGAGTGCATGATTGTCAATTTCGTTATGCACAAAATCGAACTCACTCGCAAGTGTACGAGATTGTTGTTATAGTAAGGCAATAGACCAAGTTATAAAATTATCGAACCCAAAATAAGCAAATGGATAGCTAAGTCGATTCACGTTGACGTGCTTTGAAAATGAAAATACAAATTTGGGATTGGCTACCCTACTAAACAAGAAAACCGAAACAAACGAGAAATGAAAGTCTTCCTAACTTCGTATACGAAGTGCGAGGGGTGGCGATTTGTTTCGGGTATTGTCATCTATGCAGCTTTCGATTATCATTTACCTATGCTTGCACCTACTTAGCTTAACATTGAAATTAGACATACAATCTCAATTAACCAACAAACTCTCGTTCTGAAATTTAATCGACTTGCTAGGAGTGTTCTCTACCTCTAAGCATTCCTCAATGACATAGGATATTAACAATAGCTTTCACTAGTTTCACTCTACCAATCTAACACTGGATTAATCCAACTCAATTCTCATATATTGCTAGATCAACCAATCATGCAAAATCAATAGAGTAAACTTATAAAAACCCAATTAATTCCAATTGCAAGTATTTCAATACTAATCTTTATAAATTCATCACACAAGCTAGGTGAATCATCAATTGCTACATAGACTTCAACACCTAAAGCATAGGAAGATTAGCTCATGAACATCATGGCTAAACAAGTTAAATCTACATTAAATCTCATAGCAAATTAAATGAAATAGCAATAGAAAAAGAAATTGAAATGAAAAAATATCACCTCTAATGATGAATAGAAATTAAAATCTTCAACAATCTCCAATCCTTGCTTGAAATGTAAATTGCTACTAATTGAAAGCTAAATCTAATCTAATCTATGGTAGAACTTAAAGGAAATGTAAAAAAAAATGAAAAGAGAAAAAAAAGAACTATACTATGGGATTAGGGTTCTAAAACTCTCATGAAATGGTGTATTTATAGTGTGGGATGAAGGTATTAGGAAGAAATTGCAATTAAATCCCTTAAAAATAGCTCAAAATTCAGAATTCGCCTTAAGTGGCGAGTCAACTCGGTCAAACTCAGTCAAAATCAGTGAAAATAGGCCTCAACTCGGTTGAACTCGCTCTGGAACCAGTCAACTCGGTCCGACTCGGCCTTGACTCAGCTTGGACTCGCCCATGCTTCCATTCTCTTTTCACTCGACCGAATTGGTTAACATTTTGGCCTTCACCGAAGCCACCTATTTTTTCACTCGGCCGAGTCCACTTTCTCCTCTGGTCGAGTGACTTCATTTCCGAAACGACATCGTCTTCCGGCCTCGACTTTCAGGCGTCATGGCTCTTTTTGGTTGGAAGTTTTTCCAGCAATTTCGACGACATCGACTTGTGGGCGTGATGTTAAAACTAACAATGTAAAGCATACAAAGCATGGTGAATTGATAGGAAGATAGAGGATACATTGAAGATAAAGAACAACTCTCGTATATTGCTCTTATTTCATAGTAGTCTCTTTAGTACAAAGTGAGCTATATTGGTATTTATACAAGAAGGAATGAGAAGCTGTGATCTAGAAGATTCCTAACTAACTGAAGTTGTTGTAACCGCTATGGAGAAGTGATGAATCAAGACGGCAACACGGCGTAGGATGCATGTAACAAATTCGTGTTATAACTAACCCATGTAACTAACTAACTCGTGCAGCAACTAAACTGATGATGTGCATGATACATGTATATGCATGCATATAATCCAACAGCCCCCCCTCAAGATGAAGCCGGAACAAAAGGAAGGAGCTTCACCTTGGAACGAAAACTGATGAAGGCGGGTTCATGAAGTCCCTTGGTGAAAACATCCGCAAGTTGGAGACTTGAGGAGATATGATGAAGAGCTATCAAACCTTTCTTGTAGAGATCTCGGACAATGTGACAATCTATGTCTATGTGTTTGGTCCGCTCATGAAAAACGGGGTTTTCCACAATGTATTTAGCAGCTTTGCTATCACACCAAAGTTGGATAGGGAGAGAAGGAGAAAGTAAGATATCAGAGGCCAAATAGGAGATCCATTGGAGCTCCAAAGCTGTGGTAGCCAATGCCCTATATTCAGCCTCTGCAGCAGACCTTGAAACAATATTTTATTTCTTGGTTTTCCAAGATATGATAGAGGAGCCAAGATACACACAGTAACCAGTAAGTGACCTCCTTGTATCCAAGCAAGAACCCCAGTCTGCATCACTATAACCATGGATTGTGGAGGGAGATTGAGAGGAGTAGAACAGCTTGAGATTCATAGTACCACTAAGATACTTGACCAACTGAAGAGCAGCATCCCAGTGTGAAGATCTTGGATTGTATATGTGAAGATTCATATATGGTAGGCTTCTTATATAGGATAGTATATGGAGAGGACCAGTTTAGGAGGGGAGAAGGAAGTTTATTGATGATATGTGCTGCATGAAGTATGGAATAAGGCCAGAATGATAGTGGCAATTGGGCCTCAAACATAAGAGCCCTAGCAATGTTAAGCAATTGTCTGTGCTTTCTTTCCACAATGTCATTCTGTTGTGGGGTATAGATGCAAGATTTTTTATGCACCATTCCAAGCTGCTGGAGCATATTTTGGCACTCAGTGCTTAGAAATTCACTTCCATTATCAGTTTGCAAAGCCTTAGGCTTAATATTGAATTGTGTATGAATCATAGTTAAAAAGATTTTAAGGGTAGGTATAGATTTTCCTTTGTTAGGTAAGAGGTAGATCCATATGGCCCTGGAAAAATCATCAACCAAGGTGAGAAAATAGGGGGTATTTGTTAATGAAGGATGGTGGTATGGCCCCCAGATATAAGCATGGATAAGTTCAAAGGGTGATTTAGTGTGAATATTATGGGTTTGGAAGGACTGTCTGGTCTGTTTTGCCTTATGACACACAGTGCAAGGAACAGTAGGAGATGAGTCATACATTTTACTTGAAGAAATCGAATCAATATGCTTTATTACATCAAAGGAGGCATGGCCTAACCTTTTATGCCATGTGACAATAGATACTGCATTAGCAACAACAGAATTACAAGAAGAAAAGGAAACAGCAGAAGGCTGAAGGATGTACAACCTTCCAAGTAGTTTTCCAGATGCCACTTCAACATTATTCTTGGGGTCCTGCAAAGAACAAGATGTGGATGTAAAGGTACAGATAAGATCAGTATTATCAAGTATGAATGGGACTGATAAAATGTTGTATTTAAATGATGGAACATATAACACATTGAAGAGTGTTAATGATTTGGTTAATTTGATGGTTCCAGACTGGTTAACAAGCTGTTTACTTCCATCAGGAAGGAGAATCGATATAGGTGATTTCAAGTTTGACAGTGGTTTATGAAAAAGGCTTAGGTCAAAACACATGTGTCTACTTGCACCAGTGTAAAAAATCCAAGTTCCATGTATCTCATTATCAAGCATAAGAGTGGATCCAGATATCTCAGTGATAGAAGTACCTGCATACTCAACAAAGTGTGCATGTGTATGAGCATCAGACTTATTCAGATATTTTGCTACCTCTTGTTGAATTATGGATGCAATGTCAGGTATATTTCCCTGTGGAGATGGTGCTTTACCACCAGATTCATCCATACTACTATATTGTGCCAGTGCTTTCTTTCCATCAGATCTCTTATTGAACCATTCTGGATAACCATGTAATTTGAAGCATGTTGATACATCATGTCTTTTCCTTCCACAATGGGAACATTCCAATTGATCCTTTTCTTCCTTGGATTGTAATTTGTCCTTCCTTTGTATTCATAAGATCTGGACTTTGAATACATAGCAGATTGCACAGGTATGTTATTGAGTATACTTCCATCAGTATTTCCTCCCAGTATCTGCCTCTGTTGCTCTACTCTGACTATGATTGAATAAGCCTTGTTTAGTGATGGTAATGGATCCATCATCATGATTTGGTTGATAGTGTTCTCATAACTATCATTCAATCTCATCAGAAACTGAGTCAATCTCATCCTAATATTCTTAGTGTGGAGTTGCTCATCTACATCACAGCTACAATTGCCACATGTGCAGCCCACAATTTGATCAAAATCATCTAACTGATCCCAAACCTCTTTCAGTTTGCCATAGAACACTGCAATTGTATCATGTCCTTGTTTGAGTGTATTGATTCTCCTCTGCAGCTGGAAGAACTTTGTACCATTTGCAGAACTAAAACGTTCACATATATCATTCCAAAGTGTGTAGACAGATTTTGCAGACACAAAGGTATTATACAAATCCTTGCTGATAGAACTTAGAAGCCAGCCTACAACTAAGCAATCAACCTTCTTCCACATTGTGTATTCAGCTGTATTTCTAGATGGAACCTCAATACTTCCATCAATAAAGCCTAACTTCGATTTTGCTCCTAATGCAATTAACATAGATTTTTGCCATGAGGTGAAATTGGTGCCATCAAGAGGTTGAGATACCAATACCAAACCTGGATGTTTTGATCCATGAACTATGTACTCAGGACGAACTGCTCGATCTCTCTCGAGCTCCTCCTCTCGATCATTGACAAAAGTATTTTGCCATACATTGGGCGGTGCATTCGCCGGATTATTTCGCCCCCAAGCCATGGATCAGCAATGCTCTGATACCATGTTAAAACTAACAATGTAAAGCATACAAAGCATGGTGAATTGATAGGAAGATAGAGGATACATTGAAGATAAAGAACAACTCTCGTATATTGCTCTTATTTCATAATAGTCTCTTTAGTACAAAGTGAGCTATATTGGTATTTATACAAGAAGGAATGAGAAGCTGTGATCTAGAAGATTCCTAACTACCTGAAGTTGTTGTAACCGCTATGGAGAAGTGATGAATCAAGACGGCAACACGGCGTAGGATGCATGTAACAAATTCTTGTTATAACTAACCCATGTAACTAACTAACTCGTGCAGCAACTAAACTGATGATGTGCATGATGCATGATGCATGTATATGCACTGCTTCCAGCTCCTGTGAGACTTGTGGTGTTCTGCTTCTCCGGCATCTCGAATTCCGGCCATGGCACGGTGTGGGTCTGCTTGATCTTCGGCGACTGCGGTGGGTGAGCACTGCTATAAGACTTGAAATTCCGGCGACGATGACGAGCTTCCAGGTGCAATTAATGGCAGCAGCCGTGGTGGCGTTTCCATTTTCGATGGCGAATCTTCCTTTTCCGGTGTGAAAATTGCAGGCTGAACCTCCATTAATTCCGGCGATATGCTTCCGGCGTTGAGCTTTTCCGATGCATAATTGCAGCTTTCCGGCGTGAGCATAATTCCAGCGACGAGGCTCTGCTCTCTCTCTCTCTCTCTCTCTCAACTGGAAATGGCGCGTGAGTTATTTGTGAAGCAAAGAGTAGGCAAAATGATAACAGCTACTCTTCTTTTTTAATCATCGTGGCGGGTTTTCCAATTTTTTCAAAGCCTTTTAGAAATGTGGGGCCCAACATCCTTTTTTTCCCCCACAATTTCATTTGTTCACCACCTTCCTTCGTTTTTTTAAAATCCATAAATAAAAAGACTAGTTCACCCCCCTACCCACAAAAGCTGAAATTATTGTATGCACGTGAAAGTGAATCAAGAAGGAGCTTTTTTTTTTTTTTTTTTTTTATGTTGAAGGAGCTTTTGTTTTCCGTTGAAGGTTGCACCAGATATTGAAGGAGTTTTTGTTTTGGCTAGCAATGTTAGAAACTCTTGATTTTCGATATACATATGTGAGTTTTTTTTTTTTAAATCTTATGTTAAAGTTTTATATATTGGTGAAATGTTTGTGTTTATTTGTTGTATTTTGTGTAGGATGGTGTTATCTGAGTAGTTAAAATGTAATAAGAACGAATATATGTTGTTCATACATATCTTCCGGGCTTATTGATCGTATTTTCCTATTTAAATTTGTTCATGATTGGTTTTTCGGACATTTAAGAGTTGTTCGAACGAAAATGTAGAACATTGAACTGATGTTCCAAGAAAAAATTCGAACACTTATACTAAAATTTATTTAGAACATAACAAGAAAGCTCGAATAAATTCCAAGAACATACACCAATTGTTCCCTAAACCAGAAATGAACAAATATATAAAAGGAATTGTGAACTCACCTTTTTCCATGGATCGGGTCTGCCTCTTGAATGATGGAATGCGACTGCGAGAAGTATGAACTTCGAACGCGGGGCCGCAGCGGCGGCGGCACAATGGAGGCGAGACGGCGACGGCACAACAACGAGAGACGATGTAGTCGAGTTTTTGTTTTTGTTGGCGCGAATAAAGGGGGGTGAGAATACAAATTGTTAATTAGGTTGAGAATGAAGGGTTATGTAGGGTAATTTATTGGGGGTGAACTGAACCGTGTGGTGGTGAAGTGAACCGAGGGGTGAACAATCATATTATGGGGGTGAAAAGATCCGAACCCTTCAATTTATCCTCATACATTCTATAAAAAAATGGGCTTTGCTTCCTTAATTGGGCCGGCAACTATGATATGCAAAGGGGCCTCTTCTACTCTCCAAATTTAATTGCAAATGGGCCAAATACATAGATTAAAAATTAATTCTCAAGCCCATCTCAATTTCTCTTTCATCTCGATTATAATCCTTCTCGAGCCCATTTCTCGATCGAGCTCAATTATCACGTATTTGCTCAAAAAATGCTCAATTTTCTACAAAATGAATCACAAATACCTTTCTCCACAATTAAACACATTTAGTCAAATTAATGTAAATAATTACAAGAAACTCAATAAAATAAGCAATTTAAGTACACGAATTTTGAGCAAAAATCACACTAATCAGTGTACCATATTCCAAGTGCGCAAGAGAGTTGCTCCTGATTTTAAAGTAGTTCAAAGACTTCTACGTCCACTAATACTAATTGAACAGGAGAAATTTTTACCTGATTTTTTTTACACTTACATGTAATTTGAAAAAAAAAAACTCCACCTTTGATTAGAAGTGGGCAATGGGTATCGGGTTCCGGGTACCTGAATCGAGCCCGAATAAATTTATTCAATCGGTTTGGATTTTCCAATAAAATACCGGGTTTCGGGTTCGTTTTGGGTAACCTAAACCCGAAATTTAAAAATGGGATACCGTGTGTGGGAATGGTCAAATATGGTCGGATAACCCGACATATGTTTAATTTTGGCCCAACTCCACTTTGACCCAATTTACTTTTAATTTAAAAAAAACTGTGTGAGAAAAGAAAAGAAAGTTCCTCATCATCTTCATCGTCGCGTTCAAAGGAGGATTGGACAGGCTAAATTTTCGGTAGCGGCGGCAGAGAAATCGGCGAAACGGCGGAGGAAAATCGGCGGCAGTGGAAGAGGAAAGCCAGCGGCAGCGGAGGAGAGAAATCGGCGGCTGCGGCGGAGAGAAACCGACGGCAGTGGCGAAGGAAAAACGGCGGCAGCGGTGGCAACAACTATGGAAGTGGAATTTGCAGGTTAGGTTAGGGATTTTTTGTGCAAAACTGAAGGATTTCCAACATAACCTACCATAAATTTTTATTGTTTAAGCTTTAATTTCTTGTCTCAGCCTAATTTACTGCTAATATGTCTAATTTTGGTTGTTTGGTGATTTAAACCAGTTTGTTTTTTTATATTAAGCCCTTCATATTAATCCCTAACTCAGGCGCCCCGCCCTTCATTCAGTGGATGTGACTTCACGCCCTTTCCCATGAGTTCCTATGATGAATCTTTGAATCTCAGCTCTATCTCTTTTATGCATTATTTTCCGGATTAAGATATTGAGCAGCGGACTATTGTGAAATCACAGCTACAGGGTTTGAAGTGGTGATGTTGGGTATTGTTTCCTCGGCTCTCCTTTTGTATTAGATTTCGATTGAACCATTAATTAGGAGTAATACATTTCAATTGTCATGAAATTCTTTATTCCTTAAACTTAAGAATCATTCATGTTCAATGTTTTTTATTGTCTTATAATCACATATGTACTTTAAAACTTATAATACTATATGAGCAAGTATATAATTGTTTTTTTTATAATGTAAATATTAGAATTGTCTGAATTTTCTAAGCATTACTTTTTCAAGTTTTGGATCTTCATTTCTCCTTTAGAATTTTTTGGATTATGCAAACACCGATAATTGTGAATTCTAATTTTGGGGGTTGTTTGAGATGTGTGTTTAGGTTTCTTGGTGTGTTTAGTTTAGAAACCGATAATCTTGTCAATTATGAAGTAATTCTATTTTTTTCGAAGCTTAATAGTACAACTATCTTTACGCATGCAGTGTTAAAGTTGACCCTGTGATAGTAATCCTGCATGATGGAGTATGTTATACTCGTAGCAGATTGGTTTGATGCAAAAGTAAGTGCACGAAGCACTCCATCAATTATTGAAGCGATTTATAATAAGCTATATAATACACACAAGAAGATGTTGGAAGATTATTGTTTTGGTCAGATTCATGGAATGGGGGATATACAGTTTTCTGGGAAGTTAATGCATATTCTATATTTAAGAAGAAATCCACCTAAAAAGACTCGCACCAATTTTACTAGTGATGCATTGTGGTTCAGCTTTGTTGATAAGCTTTTATGTTTCTCCTTGTTGGATTTTACACTCATCAAAGGTTTAGCCTACAAGTGGTTTTACCACATACGGATGAGTTTTTTAAATTTGTTCAAGTGTCTAATTTTTCGTTGATATACATTTGAGTTGTTTAAAATAGGGTTGTTCAACAACCGGGTTGATTTTTATTTTATCAAGGTTGTTTATGTAAAAGTTAGATCAATAATTAATTACTTTTTTTAGTGATAACACATAAATTTTGCCTTTTAAGGTTGAAAAAATCATATGGAAAACTTATTTTCAATGGTATATAATGGAGTTGTTTAAAACAAAGTTGTTCAACAGCAAGGTTGTTCAACACCAGGTTGATTTTATTTTAATAAGGTTGTTCATATAAAAGTTCAATAAAAAAAAGTAATTACTTTTTTTTAGTGACAAAACATCAATTTTGACTTTTAAGGCTGAAAAAATCATATAAAAAACTTATTTTCAATGATATACAATAGAGTTGTTTAAAACTGAGTAGTTCAACAACAGGGTGGTTCAACACCGGGTTGATTTCATTTTTATAAGGTTGTTCATATAAAAGTTCAATCAATAAGTAATTACTTTTTTTTAGTGACAAAACATCAATTTTTGACTTTTAAGGCTGAAAAAATCATATGAAAAATTTATTTTCAATGATATACAATGGAGCTATTTAAAACTGAGTTGTTCAACAACAGGGTTGTTTAACAACCACAATCGAGTTGATTTTATTTTATTAAAGTTTGTTCACGCAGATGTTCAAATCAATAAGTAATTACTTATTTCAAGTGAAAATGTTGATTTTGAGTGTCTAACCTTAAAAAAATTAAAGAAAACTTATTTTCTAGCGATATGCGACCGAGTTGTTCAATATTTATTTGTTGAAACAACTAAGTTGTTCAAATGTCCGGGATAGTAATGCAACTAAGTTTGTTCACGCAAATGTTCAAATCAATAAGTAATTACTTATTTCAAGTGAAAACATTGATTTTGAGTTTCTAACCTTAAAAAATTAAAGAAAAAATATTTTATTTGTTTGTTGAAACAACTAGGTTATTCAAGTGTCCGGAATAGTAATGTCACTAAGTTTGTTCACGCAAATGTTCAAATCAATAAGTAATTACTTATTTCAAGTGAAAATATTGATTCTGAGTTTCTAACCATAACAAAATAAAGAAAACTTATTTTCTAGCGATATATGACCGAGTTGTTCAATATTTGTTTGTTGAAACAACTAAGTGTTCTAATGTCCGGGATAGTAATGCGACTAAGTTTGTTCACGCAAATGTTCAAATCAATAAGTAAATTACTTATTTCAAGTGAAAACATTGATTTTGAGTTTCTAACCTTAAAATATTAAAGAAAACTTATATTCTAGCGATATACGATCGAGTTATTCAATATTTGGTTATTGAACACAATTAGGTTGTTCAAGTGTTCAGTGTAGTAATGTGATTAAGTTTGTTCAAGCAAATGTTCAAATCAATAAGTAATTATTTATTTCAAGTGAAAACATTGATGTTGAGTTTTTAGCCTTAAAAAAATAAAGAAAACTTATTTTCTAGCAATATACGGCCGAGTTGTTCGATGTTTGGTTATTGAATACAAATAGATTGTTCAAGTGTCCAGTGTAATAATGTGATTGAGTTTGTTCATGCAAATACTCAAATCAATAAGTAATTACTTATTTCAAGTGAAAACATTAATTTTGAGTTTTTAACCTTAAAAAAATAAAGAAAACTTATTTTCTAACGATATACGATTGAATTGTTCAATATTTGATTATTAAACACAATTGGGTTGTTCAAGTGTCAAGTGTAGTAATGAGATTAAGTTTGTTCATACAAATGTTCAAATCAATGATTAATTACTTTTTTTAAGGAACAAATAATCAATTTTGACTTTTAAGTTTTTAAAATGGAATGATTACCTTATTTTTAGTGAAAGCGGTCAAGTTATTTAAAATCAGACTGTTTAAATAATTGAGTTGTTTAAACTGTTTACTATAGTTTATGAGATTATGATTGATCAAACAAAAGTTAAAATCAACGACTAATTGCTTGTTTTTAAGTGACATGACATCAGTTTTGATTTTTAAATTTTCAAAATAGTATGAATAATTTTTTTTTAATGATAAACAACAAAGTTGTTTAAAATCGGGTTGTTTAGAAATTTAGTGTTGTTTAAACAACAATGCTTGTCACACACTATTTAAATTGGATATAGCTTAATAAATTTTTAAGCGCCAAAATTTAAAATTTAAATTTTAGGTAATCAAAATAGTAAGGACAACTTATTTGTAGTGATAAAATATAGGGATGTTTAAAATCGAATTTTATTTAAATAATTGTGTTGTTTAAAACTTTAGTGATGTTTAAACAACAATGTTTATCACACAAACTTCAAATGGAGCATAATTTTTAAGCGACTAAATTAAAATTTGAGTTTTAATTGTTCAAGATAGTAATAATAATTTATTTTTAATGATAAACAATATAGTTGTTTAAAATTGGATGTTTAAACAACTTAGTTGTTTAAAACTCCAGTGTTTATACAACAATATTTATTACATAGAATTTTGAATGGAGAATAAACTAAATATTTTTAAGTGAAAATACTTAAATGTTGACCTTTTAAGTTTTCAAAATAGTAAGACTAACTTATTTTTAGTGATAAACAACAAGGTTATTTAAAATTGGGCTGTTTAAACAACTAAATTATTCAACTTTAGTGTTATTTAAACGATATGTATGATACACAGTTCAAATTGAGTAAATTAATTATATTTAAATGACAAACTTAATTTTTAACTTTTAAGTCTTCAAAATAGTAAAACTAACTTATTTTTGATAAATAATAAAATTGTTTAAAAATAGTTCGTTTAAACAACTGAATTGTTTAAAACTTCAGTGTTATTTAAACAACCATGTTTATAAAAAAAAATTAAATGTAATATAAAATAATTCTTTTTATGTGACTATACTTAAATTTTAAGTCTTCAAACTAGTAAGTATTTTTTTTAGTGATAAACAATGAGATTGTTTATAACGGGTTGTTTAACAACTGGATATTTATCATAAAAAAAATTCAAATGGAGTATAAAATAATTATTTATAATGGGATAAAACTTAAATGTTAACTTTTAAGCCTTAAAAATAGTAAAAATAACTTTATTTTAGTGATTAACAATAAAGTTGTTTAAAATCGATTGTTTAAACAACTGAACAACTAAACAACTCATAAATAGAATAATATTGTACTTTAATAAATATAAAAGATTATTTTTAAACCATTTACATAAAAGAAGGTCATTTTTAAATATTTTGTAAAAGTAAGACCATTTTTTATAAAGGGGGGTTTGACTAAGCCATTTTTGTTCAAACCACGATTTGGTGTCGGGGTTTTAGATGACCCGATCGGATTACCCGATTTTACGACGTCTTTTTTTATTTTATGGCTCCACTTGGTAGCCCTTATTAGCCATTATTAGTGCATTTATTACAACCTAAAACTTGCTTGGTAGGGCATATTAATATAATATGGATCCATATTTTATTAAAGGGTACCCGGTAAAAAATGGTGTTTAATATGACAAATCAATAAAAATTTGTCTCGGTTGCTCCCCCATACTAATTTATTATTGGTTGGAAAAACACAATATGTCATATTTGCCTTCTTCATCATTGTCTCTCTTGTTTGTTCCAACACTGAATTGCCGCCACCGCCGTCGACCGTCATCACAGCCGCTGCCCGTGCCATTGATTGACCACCACCATCGTCGTTGTCACAGGGAACGGGGCGCCGGCACGATTGAACCGTGAGGTCCGAATATCAGATGAGATTTTTGTAAATTAGATCTAAAGTTGGGTTTCCTTCATTGTTACACTTGAATTATCGAATTTGTGTTTCAATTTCTGTGATGATTGAGGAATTTTGGGATTTTGAATTATCTATTATTGCATTGTTGTGCAAATTACTCTTTACTCTCCTAATTACTGAATTTATGAATTCCATGATTTTTGAGTTTGTGTTCCATGGATTTTTAGTGTTTGAGTTCGGTTACTGGAGGGAGATTGCTTCTTTCATGATAGTCTGCAATACTCTGCGTACTTGAATTATTTCATGGTGGTTTGCTGAGTTGAGTACGAAGGAAGAAGAAAGACAAACTAGTAATTCACATATTTTTACCCATATTTTTATGTTTTGTGCCATTTTTATTATTCCCTACCAAATAATTTGAGAACTTTCATAAATAATACTGTCGTTTCTGATGTAATGTATTAAACAATATAATACATAAAATCAATACTAAATTTATACTACTCCCTCCGTCCCACTATTATTTGCACACTTTCCTTTTTCGTCCGTCTCAAGATTATTTGCACACTCTAAAAAAGGAAACATTGATTTGCGTGCACACTCACAATAATATACACATATTTACCTATATGCCACTACTTTACTCAAAAATTATTTTTTCTTAATATGTTTGTCCATTTTTGTGTGCAAAAAATGGTGGGACGGAGGGAGTACTTAATTTATAATCCTATGGCAATATAGCAGCCGACTTAAGCTTTTTCCCTTTTCAACCTTTTCAAATTCACTAGTTTCCTCCTATCGGCGAGCCCTAATTCCAGACGAAGTTCTTCAAGATTTCTTCTCTTCGTCCCGGTAAACCAACTCGCCCTTTTCGCCATTGGTCATATCTGGTTAGTTTTAATCTTTGGGCGATTCAGATATGCTGAGCAAATTTGTCCTAATCTTCATCAGGCGTTTTTAAATCTGGGTTTGATTTTGTAATCGAAATCAGTCTCTTCAATTGATTCATTAGCATTTCTGATCAGTTTGGTTTCCCATCGAAATGGCTTTTCGTCGACCGAATAACTATATTTCTGTGACCCAATTTTAAGTTACATTACTCCATTGCTAGCTTCATCACATAGAAAACTTCAACGAAGAATTAATGATAAATCTGTAATTTCGCCTCAATGCTTTCATGTAAATGTAGCTTTGCTTAATCAACCATTCATCCACTTAGTGGCGCCTTCTCATATCTTCTTCTCGATTCTTTAATGTTTCCACTCTTAAAATTGAATTTTCGTGGCGAGTCTTAGTCTGTTGCTGCTGTAACCACTGTTTAATTTCGTATTTTCAGGAATATTTGTTGGTTAATTTGGTTAACGTGTATACATTTGTATGGATTAATCATGTCAAATTTTCATTTCTTCTTATCTCTTATATGTTCCATGTTTTTAGAATGCTGTTGTATGTATGTTTTAGTTTTTTTGCCTTTCCTTTCTATTAGGAAAATCTTTGAAACCCGTTTTCTTAAAAGCTTGTTTTCTATCAATGTTTTTGAGAGAATGAAATTGATCAGTGCTGATAAAGTTGTACTTATAATGGTGAGAGAACAAATGCTAGGTTTCCCAGTTAATTAGCCAAACTATTTCCATCTAAATATGTTAGTATCTCTATTTTTAAGTAATTTCTCTTTTCTACTTGCTCAGATTCTGTTTCTGGGACTTACTTACTTGGTTGTATAATTAATTACTTTGAATATTATTCGAATTGATTGACTGCTGATATATCTTTCTTAGTTTCTTATATTTTTGAAGATAGAGCACTTTTGGAAATGGACGGAAGCTGCTCTTTTACATGAGTTATTTGTACAAGAGTCTAGATTGATTCATCTTTACTTTGTTTGATTGTTTGCCTAAGAGAGTTGTCAGAGGAAAGGGGGGAAATAGAAGAGAGATGTATTGCTGTTGGTGGTGAATCTGAGCACATTTCATGTTAATTAGATTCACCACCCCCCCCACCCCCCATTTCTTTGGAATAATTGATTGGATTTTGAGTTAATTTTATCTTGACCTACAGCAGCTTAATTGTGAACACTAGGAAAGAGCTTTGTGTGAGTTTTACTTGCTTCCTATATTGTTCATGTTCCCCCATTCTTCTTATTTTTATGGTGTTTGCAATATTGGTATATCTATGCTAACAGTTGCTTTTAATGTCTTAACATTTCAGTGTAAGCATCAACTAAGAAATATCAATTGAAGGATTGAAAACAAAAGAGAAGCCCAGAGGAAAAATCCATCCTTAACCTATTGCCACTTCTTAATTTGATTCATTTCTTGCGACATCACAATATGCGACGAACTATAGCTAAAATCCCCTACCGCATCTCTACCACTTCATCGATTTCTGCCACTTTCTCCACCTCATCCCCGGGTGGTGGAGGCCGTGGAGGCGGTGGTAGAGGCCGCGGTGCTGGTTCTCCTTTCCAATTCACCGCTGACAGCCCCACTGATAGTGAGCCCAATAATTTCAAATACGAGGGTGCACCTCCACCACCACATGGCCATGGTCGGGGCAGAGGTAAACCACTTCCTTCGTCCCCCAATCTTCCTCCATTCTCTTCCTTCCTGAAAAATGACTCCAAACCTCCTCCCGTGGGCCGCGGCCAGGCTTTTGTTCCCCCAAACTCCGCCGCACCGCCGCCTCCACACCAAGACGAATTCAACCTTCTTTCCCCAGAGGCACCAAAACCTAATGCAAAAATGCCACACCTCTTTGTAAAGAATGAAGAAGCACAAATGGATTACACTAACTCTGAATTCCCTTCTGTGCAAGAGAAAGCACTTCCGGAGAGCATCATGAATGTTCTATCAGGTGCGGGTCGGGGGAAGCCCATGAAAGCACCTGCTCCCCAATCTGAAAAGCCTAAAGAAGAGAATCGACATCTCCGCAAACAGTGGCCGGCCAAGTCACCAACTTCTGATGCGGCGGCAGCAGGAAAGGGCTATACTGGAGAGAACTTGAGTAACGAGGAGAAGGTGAAAAAGGCTGTGGGGATATTATCGAGGGGTGACCCGGAGGCTGGGAGAGGTGCTGCTGCTGTTAGAGGGGCTAGAGGCGGAAGTGGAGAAAGAGGAAGGGGAAGGGGAAGGGGAAGGGGAGGCGGAAGAGGAAGAGATAGAGATAGAGGCACCAATGAATCTGAAGAAGAACCGGCAGGGCTGTATTTAGGTGATCCAGCTGATGAGGAGAAGGTGGCTCAGAAATTGGGACCGGAGATTATGAGTAAATTTGCAGAAGAGTTCGAGGATATCAAAAGCAGGGTGTTGCCATCCCCTCACGATGATGCTCTATTGGAAGCACTTGACACTAACTTAAGAGTAACGTGTTCTGTTTATCATTTCAATTTGCTTTATGCGGCGATTATATTTGGTTATTTTTGGGGTCATTGTGCAGATTGAATGCGAACCCGAGTATCTGATGGAAGAATTTGGCACGAACCCGGATATTGATGAGAAGCCTCCTATTCCTCTCTGGGATGCACTTGAGAAGATGAAGCCCTTCCTCATGGCATATGAAGGGATACAGAGTCAAGAAGAGTGGGAGGTATAATTGAATATGCTTTTGGTTTTTCTCTGTTACCTAGTTAAGCTTTCATTATCTCATGTAATTAAATAGAAGCTGAGTCATATTTATCATTTGATTACAAACCTGCATGTTAGGACTCACTGGATACTTCTCAATTACTTTAGATATTTTCTTTTCTGATGGTTGTGGTGTAAATTATTTACTTTATCTGTTGTTACCACTAGTTTAGGAAATCTCAATGAACCCTCTACAGATATGAAAATAATTCAAAATTGATTGTGACTGAAAGTTGATGTTAGTGGTTAACATAACTAGAAACAGTTTAGGTTGAAGCAGGAATTTAATGAGGCATAATAGTGTGCAGAAGGGGACAAAAATTCCGCTCCATATTCATTATCATAGTTTTATGACCCTTCTTTGCTCTTGTTTATTCTTTTTTGCTTTAATTGATGGATTACGTTTCACATGGGAGCTTGTTTTAGTTTCATGTTAGGCTGAATCTGATGTTGTGGTTGATTTCTGAGGTTGTGTAGTTTGCTCTATTTGTTTGTTCTTGTAAGTATAAATGTGTTTTTTATATAGAATTTGTGATATTGAAGGTTTCTTGCTTTTTAAATTAGTTTAACTATTCGTGTTTTAATCTTTGTAAAACTTCTTTATGCGTTTTTGTTGATTAAACTCTTGTTCTCTTTTGGCTTTTGGTCAGTGGTGCTGTTGGTTACATTGTGGCTTCTGTTTTTTTAAGCTTTTTGTTGTTCCATTTGTTATTCGTTCATGGACTGTCCTTTTTTCTTTTTTTTTTCCCTCCCCTTTTTTGAAGTTGGGAGGGAGGGGTTCTGTTAATTTGATAGACTTGGTGAGTACTCTCCTGTTGTCTCTATGGATATGCTTTAGGGTATTGAAGTTTGGTTGCACATACAATGTTAAGTTTATGTTTGATGCTGTTTATTGAATACAACAATTTCCCACCTTTAACTGTATATTAAGCTGTCATGTTCTCTGGAAATAGAGAGCTACTGAGAAAGGGTTTAGATTGGTTGGACAGCCTTTCCCATCAATCTTTTGCACTGTGACTTTAGTGTTCTGCTGAATTAGGTAAATATGAAAAGATTAAAATTGATTATTGTTTTGTGCTGCTTATTTATTTAAATCCCTGGCCGTAAGATGTGGTCAATTTTTTGTTGGATTTAATTGAAGTATATCTAAGGTTCTAAGTAAAAGTTTTTAATGAAATAGCTACATGAAATTTTAGTTACATTGAGACTTCAGTCATGGTTGGACACATGCTCATTAGTACACTACAACCCTGCCATGTATTGATTTGCATTAGTTGATTGCTAGTTTGAGAAATTTTTAACTTACTGCTGAAAAATAAAAACAATTAATAAAAGGGCTTTCTAAATGAATTGCACGTAGTCTTACCTTGAAGGTGTGGTATGGTTATTCTTGAATCACTTGAATGTAAATTGTGTCTGCTGGTTCAAAAAATTTCTTGTTTATTGTCTCTGTGTTCTGAAACCTTTTATAACAAGTTACTGTTATTGTCTCAGCCTACATATTCTGATATTAGAGCTCTATCAAGTTCAACAGTATCCATGTATGTTGAGCGTAATTCAACCATGGAATAATCCCTTCGTCAATATCATATTAGTCTATTGCTTCTCATGCATGTTTTATTCATCTTGTGTGTCCTTGGTGCGCCCATCTTTGTATTTTATTTCTACTTCTATTATTGTTCTATGAAATTTCATATTTTAAGCATTTAATTTTAACGGCAAAGCATTATTTAGTACCTTTTGAGGCATGATAGCTTCCATTTCTTTCATTAAGGTGTTGCACTGCTGCATTTTTTATTCCAATGTGTTCTTTCTCCATAAAGATTAGATAATTATTCTTTGTCGTTTCTTTTGATTTCTGCGTTGTAGGAAATAATTGAAGATACAATGAAGAGGGTTCCTCTTATGAAAGAGATTGTCGACTACTATAGTGGTCCAGATAGAGTGACTGCAAAGGAACAACAAGAAGAGCTAGAGAGAGTAGCTAAAACTCTTCCAGCTAGTGCACCCTCGTCTCTAAAGCGCTTTACTGAGAATGCTGTTCTCTCATTGCAGGTTTAAACTCTGTACTCCCTTGAAACTATTGGCACTTCAGTGGTGCTTTATTTTTTTGCAGCCTTCTTTACATGATTCTTTGAGGGTTTTTTTTCCCAAAAAATTTTCCGTTGCATTTTTCAAAGCAGTCTTATTAGGAAATATGCATTTAGACCCAATGAAAAATGGTTACACTTCAAAACGACTAGGAACATCTCCAGCTTTGGACTTGGGATGAGATCCATAAATTTGTGTTTATAGTGACATGTGCCTCGTGCGTTGAACAGTTAGTTTAATTTATGTTTTGAATAAGACATTGAACTTCAGAGCCAACAAAATGACTCAAAATGATAGTGAAAAATACAGAAAGCCTTGAACTTCAGAGCCAACAGATGACTTCTGGTTTGAGTGTCTTCTTTTAGTTGGATTGATTATCATGGCCTGTGTTCTTTTCCTTTAGGTGATTTATTTTGATCTTTTGCTACTCCTTTATTCAAAGTGAACAACTATGTGGAACCCCACTTTTATTGAACAGAGTGTCATTATATTTCTTTTCTATATATGGCTCATTTGGACCTCACCATCTTATAATAAATTAAATAAGGCTATGCCATCGTGGTATCAACATATATCTCACTTCCACCGCCTCACTAGCTGAGCTTAATCATTCCTTTAACACAGTCCACTTCTAGTTCCACTGTTTCTCTATATAAAATAAGCATAATAGATGAATATGGGTTGTTTCCAAAAATTACCAAGTTTTTTTTAAGGTAAATTAGCTTATTTAAAACAAGAAAAAAATGGGAGTAGCATAAATGGGAATGTTAAGGAAGTGGTGAATTTGGTAGAGTAAGCAATGAATCCATTAGAAAGAAAGTGGGGGTAGCGCCAATGGACATGAAAATTATGATCTAAGATGCTTAGGGAATGTGCATGGGATACCTTTAGATGCCCCAAAATGATTTTAGAAAGTAGAGAAGCATTTTAAACAGGGGAAGAAAAAGTTATATATTATATAAAAAATTGGAACTAATAAAATTTTAAGAACATGTTAGATATAAATGGTCATGTGTCTAGACCGAATATGATGTGCTAGAGTAAAGGAGAGCACGCCAATAACCAGAACTCAAGTAATATGTTGTACTGAACAATTGATATCCAACGAACACAACCAATACATTTGGTTTTCCATCTGTTTGAATGATCATACAAGATTTATTTTAATTTGCTGTAGTAAATCTGATTCCTATTATGGTTTATTTAAACATATCCAACATCCTTTCACACACTCGAACACATAAATCTATGTATATTAATGTGATGGATCGTATTTTGAATTATACAGAGCAACCCAGGGTGGCGGTTTAACAAGAAATGCCAGTTCATGGATAAGCTTGTGTGGGAGGTTTCCAAGCAATACAAGTAGTAATGCTTTGCCTGGGTATACATCCACCAAAATCAAACTGGTGAAGATTTTGTCCGACTTTAAGCTCGTAATAATATACAACTGTGAGATATTGATGGTTATTTTAGTGGTGTAGCAAACTTTATTTTTGTGATATCTGCTGATCAGTCAGTTGGAGTTTTTTTTGAAATGCCAGAACACCAATTCTTAAACCACCTTTTCTTCTCTCAGGAAAATTTTGTTCATAACATCGAAACTTGGGTAAGAGTGTTACCCTTAGAAGTTAACCGCATCCTAACACAACCCGCACAGAGGACATGCATTGGAATAGGGTAGTTTACCATCAGTGAAGACGTCAAGGGGATATTAATCATTTTGCAATATGAACCCTTGTGTTTTTTCATTTTATCTTGTAAAAGTAGTTTTGGAACGGGGAGTACTTGTAACTGCAAAATGGTGCCCCATAGCTTCCATGTATTTGGTCCCCATTTCAAACATTCCCCCACGTCCTTGATCCTTTTCATCCTAAAAACCTAATCTTCTTGAGGGTAAATTCATGTTGCAAGGGAATCACCCAGTGATTTCATTCCACACAAACAGATGTGGCGAGGAGGAGTTGGATAGGTATGCACGATCTGGAACCAAGGGCATATCTTAAAAGGCCAACCTGAGCTATCATAATTTTTTCTTTGGTCACACTTTATACCATCCGTACTATTACTGTATTTTATGCTAATCAAATTTCATACAAATTAACGAAAGGATTAAACCAAGTTATAATAGAGTTAATGATATAAAATGTCAAAATTATACGTTTACATGGTAAAACTTTCACAAACCAAGTTCAGATTATGTAGTGTCAACCATTTTTTCTCTGTAGACCAAATGAAGGGTTAACCTTAAGTATCATTTTTCAAACTTTGGTAAATTAAGTGAATAAAAGTTTAATAATTTATAAATCTTTGTTCATGTTCTTTAGTTTTCTTTCTTTTATTAATTATTATTATTATTATTTTTTAAAACACTCATGTTCTTTAGTTTTTTAAAAAAAAAGACTTAAGGGGCCGTTTGCTTTGAGGGATTGTTTAGGATTGTCTTTATAATCCCAAATAATCTCATATTTGGTTTGAGGGATTGCACAGAATCACAGTCTTGGATTATGTTAAATTTTAAACATAATTCAATCCTACAATTCAAACATACATTCACACTCAAATAATTCCATCTAATCCAATTCCTTCAGCCTAATTCCATATAATACAATTCTGTTCCGTAAACCAAACGAACCTGTATGGAACTAGTTTTACGATAAGTTGTTTACAATTTGATCTATTTCACTAGTAAAATGCAGTCGTAACTAATAGTTGAAAACAAATATTCCGTACAGTTTGTACGTTGAGAATTTTAGTTTGTAAAATAAAATTTATGTGTTTGTTGAAATTATGATGATAGCAGAAACAACATGAACATTATGCAGATTACCAAGTGATTGATTGCTTAATAATTTCAAAAATGAGAAGCACTACTTTTGATTTGATACTGACAGAATTCATTCGTTGATTTGGATATCAACAATTTTTTAAGCAATCAAGAAACTACTGATGGATTCTAAAATCAAAATTTGGAATAATTTTATTTCAACATCAAGCCACATTAAAAAATGAAAACTCAAACTACAAAAAATCCCATCTTCTCATAACCTCTGTTCAATACCTCATTCATGAACACGTTAGGCAATACCCCATTTTTCAGCATATCTGCTTGAAGCATCATTACAGCAAACACATGCTTAGCTCCAAAATGGCCTTGAAGAATTGCAGCATAATCACACACTTGTGGTTGTAAACCACTCTTTCTCATATCGTACAAAAACTTACTCGCTTGAAAAACCCGACCATTTCTACACAACCTGTTGATCAAGATGGAATAAGGCACATTACTAAGGCCCGTACGATCTGCTTCTTCTCCGGAAAATCTTTGTTCCAAGAAAAAGTTGATGGCATTATTGACCCTTCCCTCCTTGCACAAACCATCAATCACACAACTAAGCGTGAAAACATTGGGAGCAACACCAGCACCGATCATTTCTCCATACAATTGAAGAGCTGCATCAGTATAACCATTCTTGAAATGCCCATCAATCAAAGACGTAAAAGCAACCACATCGGGCTTGAGGCCTTTAATCGTCATTTCATAGTAAAGTCCCATGGCAGCCTCCAACTCCCACGCTTTGCAATACCCGTTTATTAGAGTGCAGAAAGTTACAACGTTTGGTTGTAATCCTTTCTCCATCATTCGGGAACAAATTTCAACGGCCTTTTCCATGTTTCCTTTCTTACAATATCCATCAATAAGTGTATTGTACACTACAGAGTTGATCAACAATCCCGTTTCATTCATCTTACAGAACAAAATCTCTGCATCTTCAACTCTACCGGTTCTACAATAGCCTTTCATTAGGATGCCGTATGTAACTACATCCCGAGAAATATTGAATTTCTCCATCTCCATATACATGTCCATTGCAGCAGATAAATCACCAGCATCAAAGAAGCCATCGATTAAGCAATTATATATGTACACATTAGGAATCACATTAAGCTTCACCATATGTGCAAAAAAGCTCTTGAAAGCCACAAGGTCACCCATCTTACAAAGCAAATATACCAAAATGCAATAAGTAACAACATTTGGGAGCACTTTGTGATCCAACATTTCATAGTACAACTCTCTCACTTTTTTGGCACTTACCATCTTAGCATATCCATCCATTAGAACATTGTAAGTGTACACGTTAGGGGCGATACCAGAGTCGACCATTCTTGCGAAAATGCTTTCCGCTTCAATCATCTTACCCTCAGCACATAATCCACGCATAAGCGTTGTGAAAATCACAACCGTTGGTTTTAATCCCTTTTCAATAATCTCTTCAAGTAGCAATCTTGCCTTCTTCATATCCCCTGTTTTGCAAGAAGCATCGATCAGTATCCCATAAGTAACCTCACTAGGTGATACACCATTCAAAACAATATCATCATAAACTTCCCACATCAATTCAAAGCGCCGCGTCTTCAAAATACCATTCAAAAGCGCATTGCAGGATTGTACGGAAGGCAATTTCCCAATCTTTTTATACACCCAATACCCCTCATTTGCGAGCCCCTTTTCGCATAAAGCACTAATTAGCACTCCAAACACATTGGGATTACATCCAAACGTATCGACCTCATTAAGCGCATTGAAAATAGAGGAGCAAACCTTGTGGGGTTTCCGGGTTTTTCTCAAAATTTCGATGAGGCATTCTATCAAACACCTTGCCTGCACGTATAACTTCGCCCGCGTAAGGAAATGAACAATAGCTGAATGGAGTTTCAGGGTTTTCGCAGGGTTTATATCTCTTGAGGCAGTGTTGAAAATCTTCAGGGCTTGCTGTGGGGTTGACGCACTGAGTATCGAAGAGGCTAAATTGGAGAGATAGGGGGATGAAGGAAATGACGTTGCAGAAGTAGATGAGAAATCGAATGAACGAATCTGGGTTGAAAGGGGCTTGATTTTTGGACCGAGAAACTTCCACATGTCAACGGCGATAGCAAGGTTTCTGGTTTCCCATTAACCAACTCAAGATTATTCAAAATATCTGTTCTTTACTGGTCTGGGCTTGCAATGGAAAGTCTTTTGAAATCGGTAACTGTAAATTTTCCGGACCAGCGTTGTGTAAGAGTTCGACTCAAATGACCTCGCCGGAGATTCGACAATAATTTTATTTTTGGGACAGGTTTCACTTAACTGGGCCCTTTTCCGTCTCTTGGCCCTTGGGCTCTACTAGGCTATTTGGTTCTGGTTCACGTATTTTATTAAGGGTACGGTTATTTGTACACAATTTTGATGGGAGAACATCTATTGGATTATTAAACCCCAAATAAAATGAGTACACTCCCCAGTTAATAATCTAAAACACCCTTAAGTTTTTCAGCACTAAAAGATATAGCGTACACCCACTATATGTCAATTTGAATGACTATCTTCTTCACAAGCGTTTGTCGTCGCGCTCGAGACTGCACGATGGATCATTCGCAGCGCTGTCCGTCGTTCGAAAAAATAAAATGAAAATGTAAGATATGTTAAAAAATATATTTTGAACATTTATATAATGTTCAAAAGAAATTTATGAACAAATTGTTCGGAAATCCTGATATGAAAATACGACATATGTTCATCAAAAAATTTCGAGCAAAGGTCAAAGAACCAGTGCTGAATTTTTTTTTTAATTCGTAAATACCAACAAATAAACTGTTGGGAAAATAGGGGTGCCCGGGAACTATTCGGGATGAAATTTAAATACGAATTTAAATTCAATTATTACTAGCATTAATTAATCCTAATTAATTCAAATAATAATTCCAACAACTAATTTATCATCATGCATGTTGAATTAATTCACATAAAATCTATGACGGAATAAACAAGAAATTATGTGACTTACGTACTTCTCGTAGAACTGGCCTTTGAATAAAACGGGACAAACACGAACGCGCTTTATCAACCCAAAAGTCTTCTCAAGTATTTCCCTTTCGCCTTACTTGATACCGGTGGGAGATGCTTTCAAGTAATTTAAATAACTAAGGAAAAAGAAAAATATTGTTGCTGATTTTTTTTTTCAACACTGTGAAACTGTAAACTGGAGATGAAATAATCATCTCCTATATATAGGACTAGGAATTTCGAAATTTGCATATATTTTAGGGGAGAGAAAATCTTTTTCTTGGCCTCCAAGAAATCTTGAATATATCTCATATATTCTTTTCTCCATAATAAAATATTCCACAAAAATCTCACTCTCCTATATAGGCTTGTATTTTTCGAAAACCATAAGAAAAGAATCCAAGATTTGGATCTTCTTGAATATATGAGATAATCTTGTATTCCAAGAATACTTATCTTCCATAATATCTTTTCAAGAAAATCAACAAAATCTTTTCTTTTCTTATTTCCTAATTTTCGAAAATTACACAAAAAAAATCAGCATTATATTTTCTTTTTATTTTAATCACCTTATCATTATTGAGCTACTTAATGGGCTACTTGAGGGGCCTTTAAGGAGAATTAAGATTGGACCTCCTAATGGACTTCTGAATTTCAATATTGAGCCCCAATATAATTCAATCCATTAATATTAATTATTACCACTAATAAATTAATATTGCACTATCCATCTTAATCCATATTACGATAATATGGGCTCCCGGTTATTATTTCCCGAATTTAAGATTATCAAGTCCATTAATTAATTAAGCTTCTGAATAGCTCTAAATTAATTAACATCTTTCACCTTGGAGTAAAGACAGCTCAACATTATTATCCGTACCGAAGAAACTGATTCTTCACTTGCAAGATTTGGTACGATAAAACTTCTGAGCCCACCAAGGGGACTAATCACACGAGCCGTACTCGCACGCGTTTCTCCGTATTAAATTTTAGCAACCGTCGTATGATTAATACTACTGCCCAAAGCACAAGGTTCGAAGTCACGATGATTCTCACCCACCATGAATCAAAGCAGTAACCATTAAGCACACACGGTCATATTTAAGTGACGGAGATTAAGAAATCAACAACCGCTGAGGTCTAATTCTTCACATTTCAGAACAGAAGAATTTATCCTCGCTGTAGGTCCTCTTCAACACATACTAAATGTGCTAGTGCAATCTCTTGGTCAAGACAGACCAATCTGAGACTTACACATCGACCTTTCACGGTGGATTGTTCAATTCCACCTAGGTCGTGAAAATGTACGTTTAGTTACAAGGAAACTGTTAATGTTATCTTCCGTGATCGGGTATCACAACATTAACTACAATGTAACTAGTACTATTATGAACTGTTTGCAATAAATATTCAACATTCAATCATATCTAAAGCATATGTGATAAAATAATTATTCTCATAAAACAAGTGTTAAATACATGAGTTATACAAAGTAAAAGCATACTTTCACGTATAACTCCAACATAAGCACGCCAAAATATTTATGCTATCATATTCACGTTCTCAATCCATACAATATTGAAAACTACTAGTATAATAATCATATTAGAGCATAAAATAAATCATAAACACAATCCAAAAGGATTTAGAAAAAAACCTAGAAAAAAATGTTTTTAAAACGAAACACTTATATATGCATATCTAGAACCACCGGACGACCTCATTCTTGTAATATCAGGCCACAATGCAGCACGTACAACTCCGAACGACTATTATGGTAGTGATCGGAAAAGAAAAAAATGTCTTTTGAACTTCCAATATGCGCGATAGATATATAATCATGGTAGGTGTACTTATAATATATTTTAACTTGAATTATAGAAAAAGAGTATTTTAGACCTTTTATAGTTATTTTAATTTAATTAAAAATCTTATTAATAATGTAATGGGTGTACTCCCATTAAAATGGGGTACAAATAACCGTGCCCTTTTATTAATATAATTTTCTAAAAATATATTTAGATTTTTTTTCAAAATGTTTAATAATATTTGGAAGAAATTTTTTATTTTTTTTTCCGAAAATGTATATATATTTTTTAAATATTTTTGCAATTTCTGAAATATATTCCGAATTTTATTTTTCACTTTTTTTTTGTTTTTTTGTTTTTTTTGTTTTGATAGTGTATCAACAAAATAAGAAACTGTATATGTACCTGGTCTAAGACTATTTTCTTTGTTAGGAGATGGTAGTCTACTTTTGGCATTTTCGATAATTGGTTGGAACAATTTTATTTTGCTTCATTTTGGTTTGCACCTTCGAATTATATATGAGCAACTTCTTATTTTTCTTGTTTTAATATAATTATGAAAACTCAAAATTGTCTTTTAACGATAACTAATAAGTAGGTAAAGTATTATGTGAACATCCATACACCACTAATATCTATAACTATATAATAACAAAATGTTATTCCATTTATAGTAACTGTTTCCTCTAAGCCAAAATCTGATTATATATTTATAGTAACTCTTTATGCAGCGAAAATTTGATTGTATACTTGAACTATCATTAATTTGTAATATTATTATAGAAAAACTGTTACAATCTTTTAATTATATAATAATATCACTAACCAATCAACTTCCCCACTACCCAAAAAATAAATGTTACGACTTTAATTACAATTACCTCTAACACAATCTTCACTATCTGATATGAATACACCCTCCACTGCTAGATTGCTTATTACATATAAAATGAAAAACCAAAAAACATGAGAGGTAGTGAGAGAAAGTGTGAGTTTGGGGGGGCGGGTAGAGACCTATCTTCCGAGTGGATACCGGTGAGGCAGAAAAGAAGCCATAGGATCCATAAACCTAGAGTAGGATTGGCACAGGTAAGACCGGATTGGATCAAGGTTTGGAGTTCAAGGACGGGATGTGTCTCCTTCTTCTTTTGGAACTTTCCAGAAGACTGCTCGTCGGAGTCTCTGTTCAGGAAATTTAACGAAGTGGAAAGAGTTAGAGATCTTTTCATCCCTAACAGGAAGAGCAAAGTTGGTTCGAGGTACGGGTTTGTCAGATTCAGCAGAGGCATTGATATATCTCTAGTGGAGAGGAAACTAAATGAGATTTGGTTCGGAAGTTACAAGTTGCGAGCAAATGTTTCAAAGTTTGAACGAAAAAGTGCCCAGATGACTCTTAGGGTGGAACCGGCGAAATCTGCGGGGAGATTGCACGTTAATGAGATCAAATCCCAAGCTTTCAGAAGAGGTGAGTGTTCCTTCGCAGAGGCTTTAGGAAACAATGAACCCCGGAAACCTGAGCCAAGGCAATCTTCTTCGTCCCTCAAGTTGGATAATCGCCAGAACAAACTGAGCTATACGTCGGCGGAAGAAGATAAAACATATCTGCGCAAATGCTTCATTGGAGTCCTAAAGCAGAATTTCGTGTGGTTCGAGGTGGGCGAAAAAATCCGAAATGAATGCGAAGAGGTAGCTGATGCGAAATACATGGGGGGTAATATGGTTTTATTCCAGCCGGAGCATGGGGTAGAAATTTCTAAGCAAAAACTAGCGGGGGTAATGTAATGGCTGTCGTTTTTGGACACTTGGGATGAAAATTATGTCAAAATGTTAGAGTTATTTGGACCAAGTGGTTTGGGGTGCCCCTCCATGCGTGGAACTCTAAGTTCTTCAGTCTAGTTTCTTCCAAATTCGGCTCCATGATACAGGTTGACGAGGACACGCTATGTTTGAGAAGAGTCCACCTAGCAAGAGTTTTAATCAAAACCCCTCTTTCAGAGATCCCTAGAAATTCGTTTGAAGTAGTTATTGACGGAAGATCGTATCATATCAGGATCGGGAAGAAGAAGAGGATTGTGAGGATGATCTCGAGGAGTGGGAAGCAGGGAATATTTGCGACCTGGATGATGATGATGATTGTTCGAGCTGGTCCGATGAGGAGGAAAACGGGGATGAAGTCACCGGAGAATTCCCTGAAGGTGGTAATGGGACTGAGGGTGTCGAATCATCTTCCGAGATAGATGGAAGGGCGGCGGAAAATTCGATCGTGCAGGTCTTCATCGATAACACAAAACCCAAGGAAGATATGATAGTTAATCTCGGGGTCATTAATGATAACAAGGCGGCTACTTTATCCGAACCTAATAATGACGTGTTGGAGAATTTAGCCGGCAAAGCTGGGCCCACTTCGAGTGGTTTTAAGGAAAATAATTTGAAGGTTGGGGCTTCACAGGTAGATGGGCCGAGTTTTAGTAGCAGACCAGGTGTTATCCAAGATATAATTGAGCCCAGTATTTTTGGTAAACATGTGGGCCAGGTGGATCTTAATATACCCCAAATGGGTGCGATTCAGAGGCCCAGATTTCGGCTCAAGGGCCTTTTCTAATAAGGCCCAGAATGAGGTTAATCTGAAGGGAGTGTTGACCGTAAGCCCAGAAAAGATGGATTCTGTCAATCCATCGAATTCCCTAGCTACAGCCACTGCGATTGCAATTAGAGGAGAGAATCATAAAATTAGGGATCCTTT
The DNA here is from genome assembly GCA_947034835.1 of Ballota nigra. NCBI lineage: Eukaryota > Viridiplantae > Streptophyta > Magnoliopsida > Lamiales > Lamiaceae > Ballota > Ballota nigra. The sequence continues at coordinate 25,009,208 of OX344723.1, forward strand.
TTCCCAGTCGGATCAAAGCAGAAATCCCGAAGTGCATTTGGCGGTGAAAGCAAAAATTCAGAAATCTAAAAGGAAGACAGGTGCGGATGATTCGAGTCTGAAAAGTTGTAATGAAGATAGGCAAAAACATTCTCAACACGATTCAGAGATTTCCGAGGAGGTGAGAAGAGCCTGGGAGGTGCGAAAGAAGCTGGGCCTAACTGGAAAAATTTCAGATGTCGAGATGGTCAAGCAATTTGAGGAACTGGAAAGAAGGGACAGAGCGACGGTTCGGAAAGTCAGGAAAGAAAGAGGAATTGACGGCAAACAGGTTAGTAAATGAAGATTTTGAGCTTGATTGGGGAAGAGGTTTAAAAGGAGGGCTATAAAGGAATTGATTACCAAATATTGTTTTGATTTTGCGTGCTTTCAAGAGACGAAAATGGAAAGGATGGAAAACTGGGTGTGCAAGGCTATATGGAATAGTAAAAAATTTGATTGGGCGTGTGTAGAAGCAGATGGGAGGTCAGGGGGAATTCTGTCTATCTGGAGTGTAGAGGCTTTTTGTAAAATTAGCGCTTGGTGTTCCAAAGGGGTGTTAGTAGTTAATGGGTACTGGAAGGAAGACGGTTCTCAGGTCAGTATCTTAAATGTCTACGCTCCTTGTACTACCCTGGACAAAGTAGAACTATGGAATGTGCTAAAATCGGTGGTGGAGCAGAATGGTGATCGGTGCATATGCGTGGTGGGCGACTTCAACACAGTTAGACGATCGGGTGAAAGAGTTGGAAGGAGAGAAGATAATATTTCAAGAGAAATGACGGATTTTGATTGTTTCATCAATCAGAGCAATCTCTTCGAGTTGCCGTTGATTGGCAGGAAATTCACTTGGTACAAGCCGGATGGCACGTGCAAAAGCAAGTTGGACCGAGCTCTAATTAATGACAGGTGGTTCGAGAAGTGGCCAAATCAGAAGCTTAGGAGTATTGGAAGGTCGTTCTCCGACCATTGCCCAATCTTTTCAGAATCCATACAAGCTAAGGATTGGGGCCCAAAGCCCTTCAAGTTCATAAATGGGTGGATATCTCATCCGGATTTTAAGAGATTCGTCTTGGAAAAATGAAATAATTATAATGTCAGTGGGTGGGGTGGCTTCGTGCTCAAGGAGAAGTTGAAAGCGATTAAGGCCGATCTAAAAACCTGGAATAAAGAGATATTTGGATGTATCGATACAAATATTGCTAACAAACAAAAGGAACTGGATTTTTTGGATTTGGTGGATGACATATTTGGGCTAGAGGAAGATGAGATAATAAGAAGAAACAAAGCCTCTGCAGAGCTTATTAGAAGCCTTAGCTGGAAAGAAAGTCTCCTCTTTCAAAAAGCAAAAATCAAATGGATTTCTGAAGGGGATGTTAATACAAAGTTTTTCCACTGGTGGATCAATCGCAGGAAAAAATTGAACCACATTGAAGGATTATCGGTGAATGATACCTGGGTAGAATCAGTTCACGAGGTCAGGGAGGCGGTGTTTCAATTTTTCCAGAATTAATTTAGGTCAACCCGAAGAGCAGCACTGGAACTTCCGCAAGACTTGTTCAAAAACAAGTTAGATGTTTGCGATAACAGTCTTTTGGGAGCAGATTTCACTATAGAAGAAGTAAAAGATGCGATCTGGAGATGTGACTCAAATAAAAGCCCAGGTCCTGACGGCTTTTCATTCGCCTTCATCAAGGAGAATTGGGAATTATTGAAGGAGGAAATCATGAAGATGATGAGGGAGTTCCATCGTAATGGGAAGATCACTAGAGGCATGAATCCTTCGTTTATTGCTCTGATTCCCAAGAAGGACAGCAGCTCCACTTTGGACGAGTTCAGGCCAATTTCTCTTATTGGTTACCTTTATAAGATTATCGCTAAAGTGTTGGCGATAAGATTAAGCAAGGTTCTCGATCCAGTGATATCCGAGAATCAGTCAACATTTGTAGGCGGAAGACAAATTCTGGATGGGGTGGTGGCGCTTAATGAGATACTGGACGAAGCGAAGAAGAAGAAGCTAAAGAGAATTATCTTCAAAGTGGATTTTGCAAAGACATATGATTCAGTCGAATGGGAATTCCTGAATAAAATGATGGTAGGTCTGAACTTTGGCTTGAGATGTAGGAGATGGATTATGGAATGCGTGTCCTCCGCGTATGCATAAGTTCTGGTGAATGGTAGCCCGACTCCTGAATTTAAGCTACAAAGAGGATTAAGACAAGGAGACCCACTGTCTCCTTTCTTGTTTTTAATTGTAGCTGAGGGGTTAAATTTGTTGATAAGGAAAGCTGCCGAGATCGGTTTGTATGAAGCGGTTGAAGTAGGGGCCGAGAGAGTTCATGTTTCTCATCTACAGTATGCAGATGATTTGGTGTTCACGTGCACTGGAAAATGGGAGAATATCAAAGTAATTAAAGATGTGCTGAGAAATTTTGAAGTTCTTTCGGGGCTTAGGGTCAACTTCCACAAGTGTAGCTTGCTCGGCTTGAATCTCGATCACTCCTTGATTGAAGGTATGGCAGCTTTTCTTAATTGTGGAGTGGGAAGAACACCTTTTTCCTACCTAGGGCTGAAAATTGGGGTGAATCATCAGAAGGCTTCCTCTTGGTCTAATGTGGTGGATAAAGTCCGTAAAAGAATTGCATCTTGGGGCGGGAAGCATATCTCGTTCGGGGGCCGAACAACTTTGATCCAAGCTGTGTTAAATGTTGTGCCAATCTATTGTTTGTCTCTTTACTTGTTACCAAAAAAAATTATTCATGAGCTTATTGGTTTGCAAAGATCATTTTTGTGGGGGGGGGGGCGATGAGAGAAATAGGAAAATTCCTTGGGTTAGCTGGGGAGACGTTTGTATGGGGAAGAATAGTGGGGGCCTAGGGATTAGAGATTTGTAGGTTTTTAATAGAATTCTTATTAGGAAGTGGGTCTGGAGGATTCTCACCGAACCTAGAAGATTGTGGGTAAGGATTCTAAAATCTAAATATGGGGAAGCACCTTGTTGCTTCATCCAAGGGGCTGGAAATCTGAGTGGGGGCAGAGGGAGAATGAGGGGGAGAGTTTCGGGATGGTGGAGAGACGTGTGTAAGGCATATGTGGGAGAAGAGGGGCCGGGGTTGAGGGAGGAAATTAGGAAGGAGATAGGAAATGAGGAGAGTACAAAATTCTGGGACGATTTTTGGGTAGGAGTTGGACCGTTAAAACTGAGTTTTAATAGGTTGTTTAGACTTTGTGTGAATCAAGAGGGGTCGGTAAGTGAGTTCGGGGCCTGGGAGGGCAGGGTTTGGAAGTGGGAGTTTGGATGGAGGAGAGAGTTAAGAGATAGGGAAATTGCTGTCCTTGACGAGCTTCTTTCTGTGCTTAATAGTGTGAAAGTGAAACAGGGTGAACAGGATAGATGGAGGTGGATTCACGCAAGAAACGGGCTGTTCGAAACCAAGGAAGCTTACAAGAAGGCAACGAAAGCGGAGGAGGAGGAAGAGGCCAGGGATTCGAAGAAAGCGTTTTCAAGATTATGGGAATGCTATGCTCCGAAGAGAGTTCAAGCCATCGTGTGGAAGCTATTGAAGAAAAGAATGCCAACAAAAGATAATTTGGCTAGAAGAGGAGGATTCGTGGCGGGAAATGATTTGTTGTGTGCTCTTGTGGGGAAGAAGAGGAAAGTCAATCACATCTTTTTTTTTGCTGTAAATTCGCACGTGAAGTTTGGACGGCTTGCTACAAATGGTTGAAGGTCGAGATGGTGACGCACAAAGATCCCATCATACACTTATTCCAACATGAAGATGTTTTTGGTACCGGAAAGACGATAAAGGAAGCAACAACACTTTGGGCGGGAGTCGTGTGGTCCTTATGGAAGGTGAGGAACGATTGTATTTTTAATAGTGTGGTTATTTCTCAGTGTAAAGTGGTTAGATTGATTAAGAGTAGGATTTGGTCTTGGTTGAGTGCGAAAGTACCAATGGTTAGAAATAATGAGTTTGGGGTTTGGATAGGCGATACTAGGCGATGTATTAATGGTTAGGAGGTAGGAAAGTGTGAGAGAATAGATACAAGATATGTTAATTTTCTTGTAAGGGTTGGAGTACCCTTGTACTCCCTTTTTATTAATTTTCTTTTTCCGATAAAAAAAAAAAGATTGCTTATTACATAGGTCAATAATCCCCAAAAAATAACCATTTCATTTGCGGTTTTCCTTGGCTTTCATCAGGCCGGTCATTTAAATGTTTTGTTGAAGCCACCTCCATTTGAAAGATTATGCATTGCTTCATGTTGCAAAAGTTTATTAGTGCTCTTAATGCAACATCATCCTCCTCAGCCTAATATAAAAGAATCATAAACATGAGAACAGTGGATAGTAGGGAGCTTTGTTTATATAATCACATGAATACCAAAATACTCTGTTGCTCTTCTTCTGCCTAATTTATAATTGATACTTCAGGAGCTCGTCAAACAAAAAGTCGAAGACTAATAGTGGGAAGAACATGATGAGGATCAATATAAGGAAGCATTAAAAGGATAGAGGTATGCACGAAAAACACACTGCAAATATGTATCATATTATCTTCACAATTGTATCTTCTACCACTTTTATCAATAGAATTTTAGATATTATATTTCCTACGTAAAAAGATATTTATATTAAATTTCAAAATATTGCATAAATATTGAAACATATACACATACATATATATATTCTGCATATAGATTATAATATAAGGATAAGGTTATACAGAGGAGAAAATATTTGCCGGTTAGTAAGAATTTCGTTCCAGCAGACTGACCAGTGAATTAGAAGAAAATGCTAGCGAGTAATATATAATTTGGTCATTGGGATAACTTGCTCACAATATTTGCTACATGATCAATTGTATGAGCAAACACCAACCTAAAATTAACACTCACCATAACATCATTAAGTTCCACTTACTTCTGAGATTTGTATTTTTTTTTTGCATCTTTAAGGGATCTTATAGTTAGAGAATGACTAATCTAATAAAAAGGAGAATCTCAAGAAATTGAACTAGAAGTTTTCAAAATAACGAATTTATATCGTATTGGGTTCGTTATTTTTTTATTTTTTATTTTGGTTTTGACAGAGTGTTGGGTTCGTAATTAAGAAGTAGTGAACGATGGATCAAAAAAATCACCATGCCGAAAGAAAAAAAATTTACACTACGAAATAAAATTTAACGAATTCAATCTAGATTCATAGAAATCGGTAAAACACATGATTTTCAGATAGTCATGCCCAAGTTGGGAAATGAATGTACTAGGGAAAATGCCTATTCTAATGTTTCCAGAAAGGAGAAAGAAACAATCACCTGTAGACACGAGAAAGAATCGCTGCAAATACCACAATCCATGGCTGAAAACCATTGTAATCATTTTTCGAGTTCTGGCCGCTGATTTTAGTATTTAGGTTTTAGGGTGGAAAGTGGGTTGGGTGATTATGATTTATTTTTCACTATGGTTTTTTTTTTTGGTAATATTTTTTTATTTAATGTGTGTCCTATGTTTTCAGTGCTCAAATTGGATTGAAATTTTTAATACTCATTTGGGCTTCTGGATTAATTAGATCTATTATCTTGGGCTTGGATTAATAATTGAGAATAATTAAATGCTATCGTGTACTTAGTAAGCGAGAATGTTTGGAAATATGCAACGGATATGACAATAGCATAAAAATGACACTTAACATGGTTTACATAAAATATTTCATTATATATAACAAAACACAATGTGATTCAAATTTGCATTACCTAAAGATGTGGAAGTTTCCCGCATTTTGAACAGAAAATATTTAAATTTGTGTTACCTAAAGATGTAGAAGTTTCCAGCATTTTGAACGGAGAATAATTTCTACTCCTAATTCCATGTTCCCAAATCGTGTAATGCACAAAAGCTAACAAAAACCATGGAATATAGAAAATGAAAAAAATCAACGAAGATGGGGAATAAATGAAAAATATAAACAAAATAGATTTAAAACCCTTCCTAATCTACCTAATACACGAGAGAAATACTTTAGGTTCAAGAGAATGAGTCTAAAATACTTTCGGTCCTTATGTGTGGAAAGAGTCCTTTTTTTTTTCTGGTTTTGATCTCATTCATTTTTTAGACAAAAAAAAAAAAAAAACTGCAACTTTACCACCTTCTCTTGGGATAAAAATAAAGAAATCTATATATTCTCTAGCGACCAAAACTGTAATAATTTTGGGACCAAAAATATCGAAAAATAACTATAGGACTGAAACCGCGGAAAAAAAAGGATTGTTTTGAAATAGACTCATTATCTTGAGATCCAAAGTGCAATTTACCCAATACACAAATGAACATTTATTTATTTCTAACATTATATAAATTTAAACTTATAAATCGTGCAACGCACGGGTGATAATTCTAGTTTATAAGAACGAGAATAACTTCTTTTAAGGCTCATAGGTTTAGGGGTAGCAAAAGAAAGACAATAGTTTTTTACGTTGGTAATTGACTTTTTCGTATTATTGCACTTTTTAGAACAAACAAATAACAGGTTCAGCGTGCTATAACAAAGTTGTCCCAACATACACAACTGAAGCTAATAACATGTGTTTTAGCTAATCATCAATACTAATACATATTTTTCAATAATATTTCCCTTGTTGATAGATGATGTCAAAACTATTTTAGGAACTAGAGTCTTAGAAAGAAAACAGTTAATAGATAAAATGTACATAATAATTTAAAGACAAGTAGAATCAGAAGACAATGAGAAATCGTCTTAAGATCCGAAGAAGGAAATTTTATTAAGGATTGTTGGAGTTATACGTGAAAGTATACTTTTACTTTGTATAACTCGTGTTTCAAACACTTGTTTATGAGAATAATTCTTTTATCACATTTGCTTTAGTTATGATTGAATGTTGAATTTCTATTGCAAACCGTTCAATATATGGTACATGTTACATTGTAGTTAATGTGGTGATACCCGATCACGGAAGACAACATTAACAGTTTACTTGTAACTAAACGTACATGTTCACGACCTAGGTGGAATTGAACAATCCGCCATGAAAGGCCGATGTGTAAGGCTCAGATTGGTCTGTCTTGACTAAGAGATTGCACTAGCACATTTAGTATGTGTTGAAGAGGACCTACAACGAGGATAAATTCTTCTGTTCTGAAAGGTGAAGAATTAGACCTCAGTGGTTGTTGATTTCTTAATCTCCGTCACTTAAATAGGACCGTGTGTGCTTAATGGTTACTGCTTTGATTCATGTTGGGTGAGAATCATTGTGACTTCGAACTCTGTGTCTTGGGCAGTAATATTAATCATACGACGGTTGCTAAGATTTAATACTGAGACACGCGTGCAAGTACGGCGCGTGTGATTAGTTCCCTTGGTGGGCTCAGAAGTTTTATTGTACCAAATCTTGCAAGTGAAGAATCAGTTTCTTCGGTACGAATAATAATGTTGAGCTGTCTTTACTCCAAGGTGAAATATGTTAATTAATTTAGAGCTATTCAGAAGCTCAATTAATTAATGGACTTGATAATCTTAAACGCGGGAAATAATAACCGGGAGCCCATATTATCGTAATATGGATTAAGATGGATAGTGCAATATTAATTTATTAGTGGTAATAATTAATATTAATGGGCTGAATTATATTGGGGCTCAATATTGAAATTCAGAAGTCCATTAGGAGGTCCAATCTTAATTCTCCTTAAAGGCCCCTCAAGTAGCCCATTAAGTAGCCCAATAATGATAAGGTGATTAAAATAAAAAGATAATTATATTGCTGATTTTTCCTTATAGTTTTCGAAAATTAGGATATTAGGAGAGATTAGATTTTGTTGATTTTCTTGGAAAGATATTATGGAGGATAAGTATTCTTGGAATACAAGATTATCTCATATATTCAAGAAGATCCAAATCTTGGATTCACTCTTATTATTTTCGAAAATTTCAAGGTTTATAGGTGAGTGAGATTTTTGTGGAATATTTTATTATGGAGGAAAGAATATATGAGATATATTCAAGATTTCTTAGAGCCTAAGAAAAGATTTTCTCCAAACCCTAATAATCTACAATTTTCGCCCACTCTCACTTATAAATAGGGGGTGATTATTTCATCCCCAAGTACATAATTCCATGTGTTGGAAAATTCAAGAGCATAGATATTTTTCTTTTTCCTTAGTTTATTAAATTACTTGAAAGCATCTCCCACCGGTGATCAAGTGAGGTGAAAGGGAAATACTTGAGAAGACTTTTGGGTTGGTAAAGCGTGAACATATTCGTCCCGTTTATTCAAAGGCCAAGTCTACAAGAGGTACGTTAATCACATATTTACTTGTTTATTCCGCCATAGTTTATATGTGAATTAATTCAACATGCATGATGAAAATTCGTTGTTGGAATTATTATTTGAATTAATTAGGATTAATTCATGCTAGTAATAATTGTATTTAAATTCGTGTTTAAATTTCATCCCGAAAAGTTCCCGGGCACCCCTATTTTCCCAACAAGTATAACATTTGATTACAAAAATGCATCTCTTGTCCTAAGTCTTCTAATTCCATCACCCTTTCCTTCTCTGGTATGTCAAAGGCATCATAGATTCTCAACTTCAATTCATCCTTATCAGCTTTATTGACGTAACATCCTTCAATGATACAGTGGTTGTATACATCATTGAGTGCTAGTCAGCCAATGCTCCCATCTGGATTCCTTGTGATTTCAAACTTTATGGGCTTGTTTGTTTCGGGATTTAGGTGGGCGTGTGAAGTCATGACTTTACGCCCACAAGATGTAAAGTCTTGGATGATAATAAAAGTGGGGAAAATAGACTTTTTTGTCCTTTAAGTTTCGTTGACTTTGATTTTCATCCTCTTAAATTTTGAATTTTGAAATTCGTCCGCTAAGTTGCATTTTTTTGTGATTTTCGTCCTCCGACCTGCTACCGCAGGTCACCCATCCGGTTACTGCATACGTGGCACGATTTTTTCTTTTTCTTTTTTTAAATTTTCAGACGTGTCTTGATTATGGTTATATGCTATGTTGAAAATTCATTAAATTATACCATAATTCATTTAATTTACACAAAAACACCTGCCTGCACTTTTATTATTTTAGATTCTGAAATTAAATTGTTAATTGATAAATAAAATCTAAAAATTAATCAAGCTTAAAGATTTAGTCTGATATAATTTTAAATCACTGTTCATCTGCAAACAGGCATTCCAACCCCCCCCCCCCAACTTTGAATCCTAAGGGCCCGTTTGGTAGGTAAGATGAGAAAAGGGACCAAGATAGAAATTGAGATATGTTTTAGGGGTGAAAATATTTATTCATATTTGGTAGTGTTTATTAAAAGCCATGTGATAGTATTTTGGATGTTTGATAGAATAAGATAATTTTTAAAAACAATACAAATTTATAAAAAAACCCATTTTGCCCTTTAACTTTCTTCAAATTTACCCATGTATATTCACCTTCAACCTCATTCACCTTCAAAACTCCAAATTCAATGAAAACAAAAATAATCTCTAACACAATTAAATTTCCATAATTTCAGACTCAATTCCAATTTTGGATCACAAACACAATTAAATTTTCATAATTTCTGACTCAATCCAATTTCAGAACAAGTAATTCTACAAAACCCATAATTTTCGTAAATACTGCAAAACCCATAATTCACTTCAATTTCCATAAATTCTGCAAAATTGGGCGAATTTCAAACACGAATCAATTTTTCCAAACTCAATCTTCAAAATTTCCATATTTCAATTCAATTTCCATAAATTTCAATCTCCACAAATTCAATTTCCAAACCATTCTGCAAAATCCAAACTCAATTAAATTCTACCAATTCAATCTCCACAAATTTCACTCTCAATTTTGCAAAACTGAATTATCCAAAAATCAATCTCGATTCCACGCTTACCTTCATCGCAAAGAAGAGGAGGGAAGGGCCGCCGCCGTCATCGCGAAGGGAAAGGGGCCGCTGCCGTCATCGCGAAGGGGAAGGGGCGCCGCCGTTATTTGAGCGAAGGGGAAGGGCCGCCGCCGTCATCGCGAAGGGGAAGGGGCTGCCGCCGTCATCGCGAAGGGGAAGGGGGCCGCCGTTATTTGAGCGAAGGGGAAGGGGCCGAGTGAATGGACGCAGGGGAAGGGGGAAGGGGAAAGGGTAAGGGTAAGGGAAAGGGCAATTTTGGCTAATAGAGTGAGATACACCATCAAGAAAACATATCGGAGGGGGGACACCAGATGGGATGGCTGAAAAGCTACAGTGTTCTTTAAGAAACGATTACATTGCCCGTTTTTTTCTTGGGCAGCCATGAAAACATTTAAATGCTACCAAACACCATGAAAGACCGAAAAAGGTTTTTTTATGGGGCTTATCATGGCTACCAAACGGGACTTAAAACGAAAAAAAATCCTAAAACAATCAATCTCAAAAATGAGAATTGCTCAAACATCCATTCAAAAACCAGAAACCTCTGGAGCTCAGAAAATTAACACAAAATTTGAAGGAAGCATAAATACCCATCATCATCGATGATCATGTAAAGAAAACCATACCAATTAACAAAATTCTGGAAATAGAAATCAGCTCAAAATTTGAAGGAAATCATCAAATCCCCTTCACCGTCAATCATCACATAAACAAAAACCCAGATCAAATTAAAAATACCCAAAATCCCAAACAGAAAAATTGAAAAGGAACAAAAAGAAAGAACCAGAGCATCACAATTAGAACTCGATATTCACAAATATTCTCCCAAAATCAATCAGTGATTTGTTGAACTAACCCACTCTTTCGACGAATTCGACATCAATTGAAGCAACCTACTCTCACGAATTCTTCTCGAATTTGATCGAATTCTGAAAATTGGAGTCGCCCGTGTTTGGGGTTGGGGGGGACGGGGGCGGATTGGCAGCGTCGGACGGTGGAGATCGAGATTTGGGCGACGGGTTGGAGGGTGGGTTGCGGCGGCGGCAGGCACTGGAGATCGAAATTTGGGCGTCCTTGGGGGAGGGTGGTTGTTGCCGTTGTTGGGGAAAGTGGAGGGGGGTGGGCTGTTTCTGTATTAGGGATGGGGTGGGTGTTGTTAATTATAAAATTTTAAATTATATTTTGGGTAAATTTTGATTTAATCTTAATATATATACACATATATATGCTAACCAATCATGTGCTTCCATGTGGAAATATATCATAATAAATTTTTTAAAAAAAATTGTGCCACGTCACTCGGTAACCGGATGGGTGACCTGCGGTAGCAGGCCGGAGGACGAAAATTACAAACAAATACAACTTAACGGACGATTTTCAAAATTCAAAATTTAAGAGGACAAAAATCAAAGCCAACGAAACTTAAAGGACAAAAAAGTCTATTTTCCCATAAAAGTGTGTGTTTGTTTTGGGATTTTAGTAGGGTGAAATTTTACTTTATGTCAAATCACGTGTAAAAGTAAAGTAGGATGTGTAAGAGAAAAGTAGGAAAAAGAGTGTAAGTGAGAGAAAATTAGGAAAGAGAGTGTAAGTGAGAGAAAAGTAGGAAAGAGAAAAATAGGAAAGAGAGTGTAAGTGATAGAAAAGTAGAAAAGAGAGTGCAAGTGAGAGAAAATAGGTATTATAGGTGTGGATGAAGAATGAGATGTAAAAACGGGATGTTACATCTCTAACTAGAATGGGGGGGACCGAAAAGTCCTAGTCCTGTCCGTGTGAATCCTAAAACAAACAAGCCCTATTGACTTGAAGCGACTTTACTAGCTTCTACTAGTAGCTACCCCGCAAGAGAACGGGTTCACTGTAGTATGGGCAAGTATAGGGACCAAGTATATCGTACCCACGGGACAGTGTATATGCGAATAGATCCCTGAAGATCTACGCGTCGTAGTTAATATGAGTGTATTGTTTTTTGGGTTTTTGAAAGATTAATTAAGACTAAAATAAACTAAGTAAACTAAAATACTAAAGCAGACGAATTAACTAAGGGTTGGATTCAAATAAAAGATGGTGATGCTTAGGATAGGAATCCCTACGTATACTAACGGAGCAGGTACATAATCAAAGTAATCGTGACAAACAAGAATTAACCTAAGTAAAAGATCGTAGAATGAAAGCTCAAGATTCTAAACCCTAATACTTTATCCTAGCAATCGACTTCACTAATCCACTAACAAGTTAATGAATTGTGCTTAATTAATGAGACCCTAATTTAACTAAGGTGATGCAGTCGTCCTCCTTTGCTAAACCGGTAGATGAATTAACCTTTCCTAAACCCTCTCGTTAAGACTACTAATTGTTATTGAGTGATGCGGTCGTCCTCTCTCTAACACTTTCGTACAAAACTTAAAGGTGAAGTTAAGATTAATTATAAGCATTCATTAATTAAGAGAATTAAAACTAACGTCACGAATTACTCTAATTACGTACCCACAACCTACTTCTACGAGTTCATCCTAACCTAAGCATGCGAGGGTTTTAGCCGGACATGGTTATAACAAAAATAAAAGCAATACAAGAAACAACGAACAAAAACATAATGAATTGAACGAAGAAAATACGAAACATGAACTAGGGTTTAAAAAGAAAATAAATACGAAGAACTGAAATTGAATTAATAAAAACGAAGTTTAAAGCGTTAAAAGTAATCGAGCTAATTAAAAGCAACTAAGAAAGAAAAGAAACTAAGAAATCGTATGCGAAACCTCAACAAAACGTAAAATAAAGCTTGCTCTTCTTCTTTCTCTCCAAAAACTAAGTCTAAAAGTGATTTCTAAAGTTGGGGATCCTTCAAAACGTGTTTGGAAGAGGTATATATAGGCACCGGGTCGAAACGGGAGTTAATGGGCCGAAAATACGCATCCGGAGGCAAAAGTATATGGGCGCTCGAGCAAAACGCTCGAGCGGTCCCGCTCGAGCTGTGTAGCTCGAATGATGCATTCGCTCGAGCGGTCGCGCTCGAGCTGCTCGAGCGCTGAATCTTCTCTGTATGTTTTGGGCGCTCGAGCTGCTCGAGCGCAAGAATTGTTCTGTACGTTTGCGCGCTCGAGTAAGGTGCTCGAGCGGTGACGCTCGAGCAATGCGCTCGAGTGATCTCTAATCCTTCCAAATGATACTTTTCCTCGTCCGCACTAATACCAATCGTATTTCTTCAATATCTTCTCATCCGGGCATCCGTTTGAGTCGATTCAAAGTCCTACGAACTCCGTTTTTCGTCCTCTATTCACCTATGAGCATCAAAGAGACAAATTTATCAATGTATAGAAATAATGCTCATTTGACTCTAAATACTCTATAAACTCGACCAAAACTAGGGCGTTTCTAGCTACGAATCATGACAATTTCACGCCTAATCAACCCCCCAAACTTACCATATTGCTTGTCCCCAAGCAATGAAATAATAAGTCAAGTGAAATTGTTAGGAATGAGTAGGAAAACTCAATCATGCAAGCTAATGAACTCAAGCTTCAAAAGTCAATCACCCGTATACTCACTCACTTTCCTTCATCATACTCATGCAACAATAACAAGAAACACCAAGATCAAGCATGGATGTGCACTCAACGATGTGTTTAACTCCCTCACAAGTGTATAACAATGATAAAGGGACTCACTCAATCAATCAATCACACAAATTGGCAGCCATAGGCTTGTAAATGCTCTCAACTTCGACCATACTCTAGAAATCAATGCCGAATCAAAAAGGACTTTCAAAAGGTTGTAATGTAGGCTTTTTGGACAGGTGGGATAACAATATGGTAAAGTGACTCAAGTGAATGGAGAATAAAAATTCAAAACTTCGGTACTTCGAGATTAAGAACGAACTACTTCAAACGTATTCAATCACTACACTTTCGCTTTCAATTCTCTCAACACTTCAATTTTTTATCTTTCTCACTCCTTCACTTTTTCAATCACTTCATCATTTTTTTTCTTTTCCGCACAAACACATGAACTCTTTTTTTTTTTTTTTTGTTTTTTTTTTTTTTGCTCATTCTCAAATTTTTTTGTTCTTTTTCCCACATCTCAAAACTTCATCACACCTTCTTCTCATATTCACTCAACAAACAACCTTTTCCTTTTTTCAACTCAATTCACTTCCTTCATATTCACACTTTCCTATTCTCCACTCAAATTTGGACAAAAAGGCTTAGGAATTGGAATAGTGTTCATATGTGCTAGCAAATAAAATAGGCTTTAGGCTCAAAGGGGCTAACAAGGGATCAATGTCATTGGTAAGGAAAATTTTGGCTAAGTGACTTATTCAATTCAAAAATGGCCTAAGATCCTATTCGGCATATCAAACTAGACACAATCTAGAAGCAAGAGCACATGCAAGTTCTAGCATCCTCTAAGGTGACGATCCACTCACAAACGAAGAGATTAAATCATGCATTTAAATCTCGTAAGGCACAACTCTCACAGCTTTCACATCCATGCTAGTCCTAGTGAATTCTCACTCTTGTCACACAAGTACTCAAAAGAAAAATTCACAAGCATACAAGTTCTTTCTCAAATCAGCTCAAATTCAAACACTCACACAAGAAAACTCCTAACTCAGCCTCACAATTCACCCTACTCATCAAATCATACTCAAAGATAGCAATCAACAAGCATAAGGTGATTGATAGGCATAAAATATTGAGTAACAAAACAAATTAATAATAGCCCAAGGAGCATCTCAAGGCACCAAATAACTAACTCAACTCAAAGATAAGGGGTGCTCCGGTGCAATGTAACAAGAAAACATATAAAACTCCACCCCCCCAAACTTCGACCTTGCTAGAGGTCTAAGTTTGGGGTTGTGGGTTACCTCAACCAAATAATCCAATTTCTCTCAATAGCTTTGCACACTTCCTTGTCTCAAGTTGGTTCCTTCAATCTGAGTAACTCCATGATACCTTTACTCCTTTAGAGACAAGCCTACAAAATAAAACTCTCAAGTACGAGGTTAAACATACGACTCAAAATACTCCCTAATAATATAAAAAGACACTAAAAATAAATGAAAGCAAATAAAAATGGGTTGCCTCCCATTCAGCGCTATTTTTAAGGTCCTCATGCCGGACCAAGCTCAACGGAGCTTATGGGACATCATACTCAAATTTACCTCCCTTACTCTCATAAGAGTGGTGTTTGAACTTCTTTCCTTGACGCCCCACCATCATGAGTTCCTTTGCTCTCTTCTCATCCCCAAGTGTTATGGGTCTCAACTCCTTCTTGCCTCTATCTGGAGGAGTCTTACTAAACAATTTCTTGAATTTGGATTTTTTCTTCTTAACTCCTCCTTTCCCTTCTAACTGGACCACGTCCACTTTCTTCACCTCTTCATCCTTCAACTTCTTCACTTCATCCCTATCAAAATAATCAAGATCATAACGGTCATGGGTTAAATTATCAATTGAAGGACTAGCAAAATCATGAATATGAGAAGGATTAGGGAGAGAATGCGTATCTTCAACACGAGGATCAATTGCATCCATGCAATACAAGCTCTCATCCTCCCTCGGGTGTTTCATGGCTTCATATAGGGAGATCTTCACTTCTTGATCGTCAACCTTCAATGTAATCTTCCCATTTGCCACGTCTAGCACCATCCCCGCCGTAGCTAAGAACGGTTTTCCCAAGATCAGGGGCACGTGCTCATCTTCCTCCATCTCTAGCACTACAAAGTCGGCTGGAAAGATGTGATCTCCAACTCTCACTAGAACGTCTTCAACAACACCTTGAGGTCGAGTAATAGACCGATCGGCAAGTTGAAGCGTCATCATTGTGGGTTGAAGTTCACCACCTTCCAACTTCTTGAAAAGCGACAGTGGCATCAAATTAATGCTCGCCCCGAGGTCGCACAACGCTCCCTTCTTGATCCCGTTTCCGATATCACATAAGATCGTGAAACTACCGGGATCCTTCAGCTTTGGTGGAAGCGCCTTGTGCACTAATGCACTCACCTCGTGGTTCAGCTGCACCAACTTCGGCTCATCCACTCGCCGTCTTTTCGCGATCAAGTCCTTCAAAAACTTCGCATAGTGCGGCATCTGTTCCAAAGCATCATAAAAGGGAATATTAATATGCAGTTGTTTAAAAACATCAAGAAATTTAGCAAATTTTTCATCAAGCTTCTTTTTCATGAAGCGCTGTGGATATGGGACGGGTATCACAGATTTGGGTACCCCCCATTCATCTCTTTCTGTTTCTTTCACTTTATCCCTTGCTTCCTTTGCCTTTTTCCACTTAGGAACTCTCTCTATCTCCTCAAAGTCTTTCCCCTTCTGGGACTCATCCATATCTTCATGCTTCTCAATCCCTTTACTTTCAATCCCCTTCTCAACTTGGGGCGTCTCAGAATCAGCAGGCATCTGAGGACCTTCATAATTGGTTCCACTTCTAAGCTGGATCGCCTTGCACTGCTCTTTCGGTTCCCCTCCGGCATTCTATTCACTGATTTTGCAATCTGGCTCATCTGGAGCTCTAAAGAGGTGAACCTTCGATTGTTCTCTTGTTGAGTTCTAGTCCACTCAACGTTCATCTTCTGGAGCTCTTGATCACGTTGATCACCCTTCTTGTGCAACTCCTTCACATCGTACTCCAAGGATGACAACCGCTTGCTCCCTTCCTCCACCTTCTGAAGGATCGCTCTCAACATCTCCTCGGTTGATGCACCGCCTTCTCCACCAGGAGGTTTAGACCCCGGATCAACACCTGCTGGAACAGTAACACCAGCTTTTGGGTTAGCATAAGAAAAATTATCATTCTTCCTCCATGTGTTTTGAGGAAGCTGCTGGCCTCCTTAAACTCCTTGTGTGTTCCTCCATTGATTTTGAAGTGGCTGAGGGCCTGGAGGCACAAATGGTTGGCCATAAGAAGGCCTTCCATACTGATTTCCACCTTGGTAGCCATTCTGATTGTAATACGGACCTCCCATGTAATTGGCTACCTCTTGCTGTCCACTTGGTTGGTCTAGTCTCTCATTCTCTACTGCATGCTCTCCAACCAAACTCTTCCCCAACTCGAGGTTGTTGATCTTTTCCATCATAGCCATCAACAGCCTTCTCGTTCCTTCTCCCTCCTCAACCTGATGCACTCTTTGCAAATCTGCATCCGCACTCCAAGCACCGGCATTCGTGACAATGTTGTCAACGATCTCTCTACACCTCTCTATGCCTTGATTGAGGAATGCTCCACCCGCACAGGCGTCTAAATGGTCTTGCCCCGTCTTGTTGGCACCACTGTAGAAGAATGCCATAATATCCCCCTCATTGTACCCGTGCTGCGGGCACTCAATCAGCATGTTTGAGTATCTCTCCCACGCTTGGCGTAAATCCTCTCCAGACTTCTGGCGAAAGGACGAGATCTCAATTCTAGCCTTGATCGTCCTAGATGGAGGGTAGAATCGCTCGAGGAACAGACGCTCGAGCTCGGCCCAAGTGGTAATACCTCCCCGCGGGAGCGTATTATCGTACCACTCCTTGGCTATTCCCGTCAATGAGAATGGGAACAGCCTAAGCCTCTTGGCATCTTCAGACATGCCATTATAATTAAATGTGGAGGCTATCATGAGAAAGCTCCTCAGATGTGTGTGAGGATTCTCCTTCCCGATCACCCCTTTGAACTGATTCTCGGTCAGCAGCTTTAAAATCCCCGGTGATATCGAGAAGTTGTTCGCCTCAACAGGAGGCAAAGCCACTCCATCATAGTACCGCTGTGGCTGCGCTGCAAACCTCCCTCTAATCGCCATATTATGATCTACGTTCTGAGGAACGTGTTGAGGATTAGCAGCAGGTACTGGTACTTGTTGGGGTGGTGGTGGGTAAACAAGTGGTTGGTTGTAGACTGGGGGTGGATGATATGGATATGGTGGGTAAGGATAAGGTGGATATGGGTAATGTTGGTATACTGGGTTGTTAAAAGGGTTATTTGGGTTTTGTGGGTAAGCAGGGTTTTGGTTATGAGGATTATGGACAAGGTTCTGAGCTGGGTTCCCTACGTTTTGTGTACCCGGGTTTAGGCTCTGGCTATCCCCTAATGGAATTTGATTCTGGCTACCACTAACTCCAGTGCCTTCAACTCGGTCTACTGCCTGATTTAAATCGTTGGCAGCATCGTCCAACTCATTATTGATGTCCATTGGTTCCTTCCCTAAGTCGGCTGCGTTCATTCTTCTCAAGAAAGCTCTGTTCCTTCTAGCTATTGTCTCAGGATCCAACGGTATTCTCTCTTCGCTCGTATTCCCTTGTGAGCGTGTTCTCATAAACCTGACACACTAGCAGATGGATCAAAACGCAACTGCCGATTGAATAAAAATAAAAAGAAAAACAGAAAATAAATCACTCACTACTAACTACTAAGCTATCTACAAGTCCTATTCAAAAAACATATAACGCCATCCCCGGAAACGGCGCCATTGACTTGAAGCGACTTTACTAGCTTCTACTAGTAGCTACCCCGCAAGAGAACGGGTTCACTGTAGTATGGGCAAGTATAGGGACCAAGTATATCGTACCCACGGGACAGTGTATATGCGAATAGATCCCTGAAGATCTACGCGTCGTAGTTAATATGAGTGTATTGTTTTTTGGGTTTTTGAAAGATTAATTAAGACTAAAATAAACTAAGTAAACTAAAATACTAAAGCAGACGAATTAACTAAGGGTTGGATTCAAATAAAAGATGGTGATGCTTAGGATAGGAATCCCTACGTATACTAACGGAGCAGGTACATAATCAAAGTAATCGTGACAAACAAGAATTAACCTAAGTAAAAGATCGTAGAATGAAAGCTCAAGATTCTAAACCCTAATACTTTATCCTAGCAATCGACTTCACTAATCCACTAACAAGTTAATGAATTGTGCTTAATTAATGAGACCCTAATTTAACTAAGGTGATGCGGTCGTCCTCCTTCGCTAAACCGGTAGATGAATTAACCTTTCCTAAACCCTCTCGTTAAGACTACTAATTGTTATTGAGTGATGCGGTCGTCCTCTCTCTAACACTTTCGTACAAAACTTAAAGGTGAAGTTAAGATTAATTATAAGCATTCATTAATTAAGAGAATTAAAACTAACGTCACGAATTACTCTAATTACGTACCCACAACCTACTTCTACGAGTTCATCCTAACCTAAGCATGCGAGGGTTTTAGCCGGACATGGTTATAACAAAAATAAAAGCAATACAAGAAACAACGAACAAAAACATAATGAATTGAACGAAGAAAATACGAAACATGAACTAGGGTTTAAAAAGAAAATAAATACGAAGAACTGAAATTGAATTAATAAAAACGAAGTTTAAAGCGTTAAAAGTAATCGAGCTAATTAAAAGCAACTAAGAAAGAAAAGAAACTAGGAAATCGTATGCGAAACCTCAACAAAACGTAAAATAAAGCTTGCTCTTCTTCTTTCTCTCCAAAAACTAAGTCTAAAAGTGATTTCTAAAGTTGGGGATCCTTCAAAACGTGTTTGGAAGAGGTATATATAGGCACCGGGTCGAAACGGGAGTTAATGGGCCGAAAATACGCATCATGAGGCAAAAGTATATGGGCGCTCGAGCAAAACGCTCGAACGGTCCCGCTCGAGCTGTGTAGCTCGAATGATGCATTCGCTCGAGCGCTGAATCTTCTCTGTATGTTTTGGGCTCGAGCAATTCGCTCGAGCGGTGGCGCTCGAGCTGCTCGAGCGCAAGAATTGTTCTGTACGTTTGCGCGCTCGAGTAAGGCGCTCGAGCGGTGACGCTCGAGCAATGCGCTCGAGTGATCTCTAATCCTTCCAAATGATACTTTTCCTCGTCCGCACTAATACCAATCGTATTTCTTCAATATCTTCTCATCCGGGCATCCGTTTGAGTCGATTCAAAGTCCTACGAACTCCGTTTTTCGTCCTCTATTCACCTATGAGCATCAAAGAGACAAATTTATCAATGTATAGAAATAATGCTCATTTGACTCTAAATACTCTATAAACTCGACCAAAACTAGGGCGTTTCTAGCTACGAATCATGATAATTTCACGCCTAATCACCTATAGGTTCTGGAGGTTCAAGGTTTACGTTGTACACAAACGCGACTTGCATTAGGATATTTAAGAAGTTAGGATGCTTAGACTCCATCCTCTCCCAAAATATATTCTCAATGTCCTCATTAGCCCGTTTCCTTACAACATGGTAGCTAGTGATGAAATCAACTTTATATTTTCTCCATTCCTCCATCTTGTCCTTGGGGTAAACTAGCTCAATAGTTGAGGGCAGAGCTCTCCCTCCAGGGATGAAAAGCTTGTTTCCCTCTGCGACGAATTTGATCTTCTTATTTGGTCTCATGTTCTTAAGATGAGCAGGTTCAAGTCGTCTTTTAGAGCTTCTTCAGCTAGTTTGTACTCTTTTTATTTTTTTAGGAGAGACTATGCGAATTGGCTGAGGTTGAATCACCAGACTGAGGGCGTCTGCATCTTGCTCTGGTCCAACTGCTCGCGTCTCTCTTTCTCTTCCACAACATTTGATTCCTTCAATGAACTCCTCCTAAGAAATCCAAGAAAGGTTTTGTACATTTAGGCATGGAAACGTTGTATGTATTGAGACGGTTCAGCATGCAAGATTTTAAGAAAGGCTGTGTACCTTTAGGCATGGAATTTATCTGTCGAAAGATATGTGTCCAAAGACACAAAAAGAGATAGATAACATCAGGAATATTCCATATGTGCCGGCAGTTGGAAGCCTCATGTATGCAATAATGTGCACAAGACTGGATATTTGCTATGCAGTAGGCATGATAGCAGATATCAAAGTAACCCGGGAAAGTAACATTGGACTACGTTTAAGAACATCCTGAAGTATCTGAAAATAAAACCTAAGATAGAATGTTAGTTTATCAATTGGAAAATCTATGCTCTGTAGAATCACAGACTCAAATTTTCAATCAGACACGGACTCCAGAAAAGTTACCTCGAGAAGTGTGTTTTGCTTGGGAGGTAGAGTCATGACATGGAGGAGTGTGAAGCAGAAATACATCACCGATTCAACCATGGAAGTCGAGTATGTCGCTATTTGTGAAGCAACGAAAGAATCGCTTTGGCTCAAGAACTTCTTAATGGACTTGGATGTGGTTCCGAATTTGCCAGCAGTATTACAATTTGTTGTGATAATACTGATGCAGTTGCAAATTCAAGGGAACCACGCGCCCACAAGACAAGCAAATGCATTGAAAGGAATACTATGTTATACGAGAAATCGTTAAGAACAGAGATATAGTGGTGACAAAGATCGCATCAGCGGACAACCTAGGAGATCCTTTTACAAAGAGTCTACCTCAAAGTATATTTGAGAAACATGTGGAAGGAATGAGGGTCAAGTTTGTTGCCACACTGCTTTGAGTATAAATGGGAGAATTATTAGGACATATGTATACTTAAAGACAGACTTAGAGTATAAGTGAGAGATTGTTAGAGATATACTAAAAAAACATGCTTTTATTAATACTTTGTATGCAAATTAGTTCTTGCATGTACTTTTATTGATGAGAATAAATTATTTATCAATGTATGCTTTAAATATTATGAATGTTATTTATTTATTGCATAAACATTCAAATACTTTACACTGTAGACAATGTGGTGTGTAGTAGATCACAGAAGATCACAATGTCAGTTATTTGTAATAAGTATAGTGATTCACAACTTAGATGGACTTGAACAATCCATTGGTAGATGTTGAGGTGTAAGACTTGGATTAGTTTGTCTTGACCAAGAGATTACACTATGACATTTGATGCATTGAATAGGATATACAACAAAATAATTCTTTTGGACTGACTTGGAAAGAAGAATTAGAATTCAGTGGTTATTGATTTGTTAATTTCTGTTGAACCACCCAAAGCCCGTAAAAGCTATTAAATGCAAGTGGGTCTATAAGATAAAGAGGGGAGATGGTGGGAAGGTTGAGACCTTGATTTGTGGCAAAGGGATATACTCAGAAAAAAGGGGATCAATTATGAGGAAACCTTTTCGCTTGTAGTTATACTTGGGTCTATATTTATACTCCTGTTGATAATTGCATACATATACTTCGAGATTATCAAAGTGGATTAAATGTGTCATTTTTCAAACCCCAATGCAAAAATAAAAAAATTGCCACACAAAAAAAAAAAACCAAAACAATTGAATTAAAATATCTAAAAATTCTAAATTTACGTACAAAAAAAAAGGATTAAAATATTTGAAATTCTAAAATTCATATTTTTAAATTTATGATTTACAAATTCAAAACATTGTCTATACAAAGAAACTTTGTGCAAAAATTCTGTGCAAAAAAACATGTGCAAGATAAAGAAAACATTGCACACGACATTCATCTTCAAATCTTCCCACAATTAATTATTGTCCTCAACTCAAAGATCTTCTACTCATTTAAAGAAATAAATTTTAAAAAAATCAAATTTGCAATACTAAAAATCGAAAAGCAATATTAATTCTTAAAAATCTTACTAAATAATCCAATAAACCACACATTGACAAACATGAATAAATCCATTCAAGAAAATATTAACTTCTATGGAAGAAGTGAGACTAACTTCTATTGCCTTTTCATAGAATACCAGAATTGTCATATGATGACATACCATTCAAACATAAACATAGCATTCACCCAAAAGAAATCTCTCATTCACCAAAAAATGCAAGAAAAACCAAGAAACAAAATGCAAAGTCAGTAACAGAGAATAATAGGGTATCACAAAATTAAAAGAAATCAAATAAAAAACTAGAACGGATCGATATAAATTGGACACAAAAGAGGCAATTGATGGTACCTTAGGTCGGCAGATCGGCGGTGTCTACTTCAGAATCGAGGTTAATGTCGGCAGAGTTTGGATCGGAGAGCATCATCTCTCGTCTCCCTTAGTTCAATGGAGGCCAGATCAAATTTGTCGTGAGTTGATGGCGCTCAACTTGTGGAGATGGGGACCACTTTTTGAACCAAATTGATATTTCTAAAAAGGTTAGAACTATAATGTTGTTTATCTAATAAACATGAACCACTTACTAATAATTCCAAAAATTAAAGAAAATTTGAGAATAAAAGAGTAAGATAGAAGATTGTGATTAAGTTTATTATTAGGTTGGATGCAAGTAGAACGATTTTGAAATAAAATAATGTGATATTAAAAAAAAAGGTAAAAGGATACGATTTTGCCAAAAAAAAAAAAAAAAACCTTCAAAATATTTATCTTTATAATGTGTTAAGATTAAAGAAATATATGATTGAGATTAAAAGACTAAGGTAGGTGATTGTGATTAAGTCTACTTATTAGATTGAATGAGAGTAGAGGAATTTTGAAATAAAAAGTTGTGATTTTGCCACATAACCTTCAAATTATTTATATTTATAATGTGTTAAGATTAAAGAAAATGTATGGTTAAGACTTAAAGACTAAGATAGATGATTGTGCGGGTAGAGAGATTTTGAAATAAAAGGATGTGGTTTCGTCACATTATAGTGTGTTAAAATACTAAAGAATAGAACTAAAATTGGTGTTTCTATAATTATAAAGTATATTGTGAATTAATTTTACAGTAAAAATTATTTGTATTTTGTTTGTATTTTATGACAGTATTAATTGCTTCATTAAGATGTATTTGTTTTATAGGAATATTGTATAATGAAAACTATCGTTTTTTGTAAGGAACTATCGTTTTGAATTGCACAGTGAAATGAATATACAAGACACCTACTGAATCTTGACAAAAACTTTTGTAAAACTGAGTTCACGTGAATTATTTTCTTTAAGTATCACTTTTTTGCATATTTGTATCATTCTTATGCATACACACTATCAATGTTTTGTGTATGAAGTATTACTCTATAAAAATCAAATATCTTTTAAATAATGACGAAATTTGTATACATAGCAATGAGACTACAAAAAATGTACAACTCACCCATATATCTTATATGTATCACTTTAAATCACTTGAACTCTTAAAATTAATTCATTATTACACATCATATCATACAAATTTAATTAGAACCGATCTCCTGTGAACTCCAATTCATATAATTTTTTCTTCAACTTTCACTATTATGTATACAAACTATCTTTGTTGTGATTATATACTATTATTGTAGTGAATATACACTATCATTGTTGTTGTAAATTGAGCGCAATAAATAAAGATGCAAGTTTGTTCACCCAGTTCGTCGGGAACGACTACGTCTGGGGGCGAGCCAAGCCAGAAGTTTCACTAATAGTTGTGTGTATCAGTGTTTACAATTCTAAGTACAATGGTATATTTATAAGAGTAAAACCCTAATCTAAATATGAAGCTCATTGGGTTATTGGTCTATTAGTAATGTCCACATCAAATCTTCTAGATTTGGAATAATAAATCTGTTAGATTTACAACACTCCCCCTTGGACATTACGACATAACATGTCATAAAAACTCCACGTGCTAGGTATCGGCCAAATATTAAGTTAGGGAGGAATGTGATCGATTTTCCAGATCAAATCTTCTAGATTTATTTCGGGGTTACCGCTCCCCCTGAAGACAACAATACTTTGAGCCTTTGCATCCCAATACCATGAACGTACTTTTCAAAAGTAGACGTAGGTAAGGTCTTAGTGAACAGATATGCTAGATTGTCACTAGATTGCACCTTTTGAATGGTAATCATGTCACTCTTCTGGAGTTGGTATGGGTAGAAAAACTTAGGTGAAATATGTTTCGTCAGGTTTCCCTTGACGTACCCATTATCCATTTGTGCGATGCAAGCTGCGTTGTCTTCAAATATAACGGTGGGAGGTGTATCGCCTTTAGCGATACCACACGAGTCACCAATGTGTTTTACCAAGGACCTTAACCAAACACATTCTCGTGCGGCTTCAAATAAAGTTATTATCTCTGAGTGGTTTGAAGACGTGGTAACCATGGTTTGTTTAACCAATCTCCATGAGATCGCAGTACCACCACTGAGAAAAATGTAACCAGTCTGGGATACGACGTTGTGTGGATCAGACAAATAGCCAGCATCCGCATAACCTACTAAGGTTTTGTCTTGGTTCTTACGGTAAAACAGTCCAAGAACTTGAGACCCTTGGAGGTACCGTAGAACATGCTTAACACCATTCCAATGTCTCCTTGTAGGAGAAACACTATATCTCGCAAGCAAATTGACTGCAAATGCAATGTCCGGCCTAGTGCAATTTGCGAGATAGAGCAATGCTCCAACAACGCTAAGATAAGGAACTTCTGGCCCTAGAATTTCTTCTGGATCTTCTCTTGGCCTAAATGTGTCCTTATCCACTTTGAGGGATCGGACAACCATAGGGGTGCTAAGTGGGTGAGATTTATCCGTGTGAAATCTCTCCAATACCTTCTTCACGTAGGTTGACTGGTGTATAAGAATTCCTTCTGGGAGATGCTCGATCTGCAGGCCGATGCAGTACTTGGTTTTACCCAAGACTTTCATTTCGAATTCAGCTCTCAAGATTGGACTGGCTTCTTCAATCTCTTTGCATGTTCCGATTATGTTTAGGTCATCAACATAAACGGATATGATGCAAAAACCATTTTGTAATTTCTTCGTGAATACGCATGGGAAAGCTTTATCGAATGTGTATTCCTTATTCTGAAGGAATTCACTAAGTCGGTTGTACCACATGAGGTCCGATTGCTTCAGGCCATACAACGACTTCTGCAGTTTTATGTTATACATACTGAAGTTTTCACCATCCCTCATCTGAGGAATGTCAACTTCATTAGGATTTTCATATAAATGTCAGCATCAAATGATCCGTATAAGTATGCGGTTACTACGTCCATTAATCTCATTTGGAGATTCAATTTAATTGCCAAAGATATCAAGTAGCGGAACGTTATTGAGTCCATTATGGGAGAATAGGTTTGATCGAAATCAATACCGGGTCTTTGCGAAAACCCTTGAGCTACAAGCCTCGCTTTATACCTCTCCACAATATTGTTTTCATTTCATTTTCGTACAAATACCCATTTATATCCTACAGGGATAGCGCGCGCGGGTGTACGAATGATAGAGCCAAATACTTGTCTTTTGTTAAGCGATGTGAGCTCTACTTCAATTGCCTCTTTCCATTTAACCCAATCGGAGCGCTTCCGACACTCAGCGATAGTTTTGGGTTCTGGATCTAGATCATTATTTATAATGGAAAGAGCAATTGTCGCTGCAAATGTGTCGTCGACGACAGTAATATTTCTATTATATGTTTCTCCCATATCTATGAAATTAATAGAGACTTCGACGTTTACGTCAACCAGGCCTTCCTTATTTTCCAGTGTATCTGGGTCTGGTCGTTCTGCGGTCCTAGTGCATTGAATATTTTGTGCACGTGCTTCATCACTAGGACGCTCGTCTTCTAGAGACTTTGAGTTATCTAGACGAATCTCTTCTAGAGATTTTACATTCGGATGATCAGTTTTGCTAACTTTTCGTTTAGGTGTACTAGTATCTCTTGAGGGTCCTTTACGCTTCTGGCATGTGGGGGCATGAGTACTTGTTTTGCTTGGGACTTCAACCCTTTGGGGAGCATTTACTGTAGGTATATGCGATTTAGTTACACCTCTATGGTCAGTGAACGCGTCTGGCAGATTGTTTGCTAAATTTTGCAAGTTAATGATCTTCTGAACTTCCAGTTCAGATTGACTAGTGCGTGGATCTAGATACTGAAGATCACTTACGTTCCATATATTTTCCCGACATTCATTCAATCTTGAATTCGGATCTCTCCCTAATGCCGGAAAGTATCAGCGAACTGGGCCGTTAATTGATCCCCGGACAAAGGCTCGAGGTATTTCATGATGGATGGAGAGTCAAATCCGACGTAAATACTGAGTTTCCTTTGTGGGCCCATAGAGGTCCGCTTTGGTAATGTTATCGGAATATATACCACACATCCGAAAATACGCAGATGGAAAATGCTAGGTTCTTTCCCACGCACTAGCTGTAGGGGGAATGATCATTATATGCAGTTGGACAAATTTGTATCAAGTGCGATGCATGTAGGACTGCATGCCCCCTGCATGAAGTGGGTAGTTTAAAGTTCATAAGAAATGGTCTCGCGATAAGTTTGATACGTTTTATTAGCGCCTCAGCAAGACCATTTTGGGTATGGACGTAGGGGACCGAATGCTCCACTTTAATTTCCAGGGCCATATAGTAATCTGTAAAGGCCTTTGAGCTGAACTCGGCAGCATTATCCATGCGAATCGACTTAATTGGATAATCCAGGAATTGAGCTCTAAGCTCGATAGTTTTCGCAATGAGCTTCGCAAAAGCTTGATTGTGAGTGGACAGCAAACAGGCATATGTCCACCTAGTGGAGGCATCAATAAGGATCATGAAATATCGAAATGGTCCTGATGCTGGGTGAATCGGTCCACAAATGTCTCCTTGAATTCGTTCAAGGAAAACCGGAGACTCTAGTCCAACCTTAGTGCGCGATGGGCGCACTATTAACTTACCCTTAGAACATGCATCACAAATAAATTCATCAACAGGAGGGATTCTATTATTCAAAATATTATGACCAATTAAATTAGATAGAATCCTACGTATCATAGTTTGTCCTGGATGACCTAACCGCTGATGCCACAATTTAAAAGAATTCGGGTCATGAAATTTCTTACTCATAGCTAGATGGAGATTAGACGGCCGAATGTAGGAATAGTACAACCCGGAGGAGAAGGAAGGAAGTTTTTCTATAACTTATTTACGGCTACCTCGAGTAATAGTCATCAAAAGGTATTCGTTATTGTTCTCAGTTTCAGTTTCAATGTGATAGGCATTAGTTCTAATATCTCTAAAACTGAGCAGGGTACGCTTAGATTGTGGAAATAATAAAACATTATCGATTATGAGTTCGGTACCCATGGGGAGGACAATGGAAGCTCTTCCGGAGCCCACTATCAACATACTATCATTGAC
Source organism: Ballota nigra (assembly GCA_947034835.1). Lineage (NCBI taxonomy): Eukaryota > Viridiplantae > Streptophyta > Magnoliopsida > Lamiales > Lamiaceae > Ballota > Ballota nigra. The sequence goes on from OX344723.1 coordinate 25,037,173, forward strand.
TATTGTAGTTATACTCCCCTTACGTTCTACCAAGTTATGAAAATACTTCCTATCTCTTAAGATTGTATGAGTGGTGGCGCTATCTACCAAACATAAATCACTATTTGCGTCCATCATGCCAGAGGAAATAGCCCAAACCTAATAGCTGATATGTTTACAAGCCATGAATAAGAACAAAAATATCCAAATAAATGTAATGGACATCGATTTAAGGTAAACACATCAAAGCTAAAATAATAATATCATCTATAAAGTAAAATATCCGAAAGAGAGGATCCAAAGACATAAATTGTTTTTATCCAAAACGAAATACTAAAATAATCAAATACGTAAATCACTCATTGTCTCATAAATTTCGAGCTACGGGCTCAAGAGATCATCGTTGTCATGGTCAAATTTTGCTTCAGGCAGGCTGTCATCGTGAGGTTCAACCATGAGGGCCTTCCCTTTGTCGGCCTTTTGCTTCATTAGATAAGCCTCAACCAAGTGCTTGGGAGTACGACACGTGCGAGACCAATGGCCTTTGCAGCCGCATCTGTAATCATGCTTTGAGAGCTAGGTTTTCGTGGAGCAAACTTCGAGGTTCTGTGACCACCGGATGAACTACGACCTCGGCCTTTAGTCCAGAATTTCTTATTCACTCTCCCCCTTCCACGGTTGCGACCAATCGCATGTTTGGCCCTATACTGCTGCTGGAGTACGGGGTTGCTAGCGTGGAATGTTGATACAGAGTTCTGGATCAAGCTGGTTACAATACGCTGCAAAGTAGAGTTGTACTATGTTATAGACTTAAGGTCTTGGTAACGGATGTTCAACCAATCGTATTGTGTCGGAGGAAGGAGTATGTCGCTTTGTTGTTGGAAACGGTCCTTCAGGGACTTCCACAATATTCTGGGGTCCTTTTGAGTGAGGTATTCATTTTTCAGACCCTCATTCATGTGGTTCCTAAGGAAAATCAACGATTTCACCTTCTGGGCGTTAGTGGATTTTGAACCTTCGACAATGGTTTCGCTCAACCTATTCGAGGCTAGATGATCTCGACATCTAGCGTCCATGTCAGGTAGTTGCTACCATCGAGAGCGGGCTCATCGAATTCTTTCATAGTGATGTCAGACATAATTCACTACAATTAATAAAGTGACATGGTAAGGGGCGTGACCAAATTTATTGACAACAGAGAAATAAGGATTTATTTAATTATTATAAAACACATAGAAGCAAGAATTGGGCGCCGTCTACCCAAAACATAAATTACGGTCCGACAAGTACCGGGCGCCACCTACCTGGACCAGATATGCAGACTTTAATAAAATACTATGTGCAGGGGGTAATAATGCATGCAAGATAATTAAATCATAAAAAGGCATGCGCATGTACCAATTAAGCATATAAGACAATTTTATTGAGAACTAATACTTGAAATTAATTCCAAAAATTTCGGGCTTAATTTACATGCGAGAATTATTACCATTTAATTTTCAAGTATTTTTAAAAAATAATTAATTTTTGGGAAAAATAATAAGAGGCCCAAGAGAATAAAATTTAATCAATTTTAAAAGATTAATTTTTGCTTATAGAATTGGGACTGCAGGCCCAAAATAAAAAATATGATGCCCAAGTCAAGCCCAAAGGGGCCAGGGTTGCACGGGGTCCGAAGATACGCTGGCATGTGCGACGACGGGCGCAACGATGGGCACACGGGGGTGCACGGGCGTGTACGTGGAGCAGGCGGCGCGCGGAATCGCCAGCCAGTCGCGGCCTACAGGCGCGACTGCCGCGAGAGATCACGGTCCGTAGACGCGACTTCCGCTGGCGATCGCGGTCGTGCGCGAAGGCGACACTCGGCCTCGACGCGGCGCGCGGTGGCGCGCGGAGGCTGCGCCAGCCTACGCGGTTTGCGACGACGGCACGGGGAGGGGCGACGCCGGCCCAGGGCGGCACATGGAGGCACGCGCGGTGGCGCGCTCGACGGCCTGGAGCCACGCGCGAGAGGCGGCGCTCCTGGGCCGTGGCGGCGGCGGTCGTTCGGTGCTGGAGGCGATGGCCAATTAGCCCTGGCGGAGGTCGACGGGCGGCGGCCGTTGCTCGTCGATTAATTCAAAATTATATATTTTTTTCTTTAAAAAATAATTCGATCCAATTAATCGCAAAAAACGAAATAAAATCGATGCAATAATTCTCGTGCATATCAAAACATAGTACGCATGGATCAAATAATTAGATACGACAATTAATTCACATGATATGAAGAAAATTTAATTTAGATCGTACCGGTTAATCTCGGGCAGAGTCTCGTGCTGATAAAGTGTTGTAAATTGAGCGCAATAAATAAAGACGCAAGTTTGTTCACCTAGTTCGTCAGGAACGACTACGTCTGGGGGCAAGCCAAGCCAGGAGTTTTACTAATAGTTGTGTGTATGAGTGTTTACAATTTTAAGTACAATGATATATTTATAAGAGTAAAACCCTAATCTAAATATGAAGTCCATTGGGTTATTGGTCCATTAGTAATGTCCACATCAAATCTTCTAGATTTGGATAATAAATCTGCTAGATTTACAATAATTGTTTAACAAATGCGTAAATAATGATAAATATACATAATAATAATATTAAAAGAATTGAACTCGAAATCACACGAGGTTTTATCATTTAATTACCATGCACATAAAATAAAGATGAAATAAAAAAAATGGCTCGTGACGGAACAATAAAATCCCCAAATTCTTATTACAGATCACCGCAATATTTTTATAGCATTGAAACTTTCTCTAAAAATTAAAGTTCTACCTCTCTTTGAGATATTTTGTCGAAGGATTTCCAAATTAATTCCAATCAGTTTTCTGGATCGTCTCATAAGTTTTTTTTAATTGATTACAGTATAGCAAATCAATGGAATTTTTCCATCAATCAAAACGATAATTTTATTTTTGTCAAAAATAAAATTCAACTTTCAGTTAATCGTCAGAGATTACAATTTAATTATACGGAGATATCGTTTTCCATTTACGTTAACTTAACTTTACTTCAAGAAAATAAAATTCATACAAAATATATCAATAAATTTCCCTACGGAAAACAATAATATCTTCCTATTTAAATTGCTACACATTTTCACTTTGATCATTCTAGGTTTAACACACCACAATGAAGTGTCTTTATGCTTTGTTGTTGGTCGGTTGCTTGTCAACAAGTTTTCCAGGTAAACTACTTCTAAATCGGATTAATTTTCAAGTTTGATATATATTCTTCTTACACAAATTCTGCGAATAAGTTTTATAGTATGGAATTAATACAATCAAATTGCATATATTCATCTATACCATAAGATTTATAAATTAAAATCATAGTGTAAATTGTTTGCATTGCCTCGTGAATACACTACAAGAAAACATAAAATTGTCTACAGAAATTGATAATATGACTACGAAATTTCCAAAAAAAAAAAAATTCGTAGTGGGGATTACCTACGAATTGCCTACAAAAAATTATAATTATATAGACACCTTTCTTCCCCACTTACAAAAAAATTTGTCTACGAAAATTCCGTAGGCAAATTGTGGTGTAGGTAATTATACTTAGAGAATTTATTTAGTAGGCAAATGAATTCCATAGGCAAGTTGTTTTCTAGGTTGAGAAATGTAGAAACTTTCATAATTAGAAAATTTTGTAGGTAAATTGCAGACAATTCTTACTACGAATTTTTTGTTGGAAAACTTTGTAGGCAATTCTTTATTTTCTTAGTGATATCAGTAAATACTTACAATGACATTAATTTCATACTATGAACGAGCTTCGTATGAGACAAGCGGTGGAGGGAAAGGGGTACATGGGGGTACAATTGTACTTTCAAATTGAAAAATTACATCCCCCTCCTCCCATTATGTAAAAAAGTTGATTTTCTAACCTCTCTTTAAAATAGGTATGCGTTGGGTTTGAGTGGAATTGTTCCTAATTTTTTTTTATATTTAAAACTTGAGCTAGTTTTGCAAGGAGTAAATATTTTGGACATAGTTTTAATATGATTAGAAAAAAGTAAAATATATAATTTGTAAGGTAAAAGTTTGAAAAGTGATACAATATTTTATCTAAAAAGTGATAATATTTCCATAGAAATGTGATACCAGTTACAGGGTGAAACGGTCTTGTATAATTTTATTAATTATTTATTATCTTTCGTACCCCCAAATTTTTTGTCTTGTATGTGTGCCCTACACTATTTCTTATGATGTTTATGAATTTATAACTTTGAATGTAGGTTTAGAGGGTATAGGCATTAACTACGGGCTAAACGGGGATAATCTGCCATCTATCGGTGATGTTATTTCACTATTGAAGTCGAGAGGTATTACGAAAGTTCGTGTTTTTGAGCCACGTACGGATGTCCAGAAAGCCTTGCAAGGTTCGGGGATATCCCTAATCCTGGGCACACTCAATGCAGATTTACAACCACTCGCATCCAGCCTTACTTTTGCCACAACATGGATCCACAAAAACGTCCTTCCTTTCGTGCCATCCCTACATATCACCGCCATATCGGCAGGTACTTTAACGTTACATTTTGAAAAATGTCATCTAACATGTTTTTTTTTTTAATTTGAATGTTCTTGAAAAAGGTTGCGACTTTCTACATAAAAAAAAGAAAGAAAAATATTAGATGGCATGGTTCAAAATTGCATAGTCATAACAAATTATAGGTGTGCGTATTCAGTGAATTAATGAAAAGACATTTTCATACTATTAATAAATTTTATAAGAGAATGTCTCAAAATAAAATTGTATTTATCATATTTTTCTTATCGTGTTTACAATAAAAAGATTATAATTATAACTAAGTATATTGACAAATAATAATTGCATTATATATATATATAGCGTTCCCTTTTTACGAATATTACCAATTCAAAATTTTGAAAGATAGTAAATTATCGATTTAGAACCTAAATGACCTTTTTCTATCAATTAAAGGCCAAAAAGAGTTGGAACTATCAACTCGTGTTTGACATCTTATATTTTTAAATTCTACATTTATACCTTTATAAGTCAAATTAAAATAAATTATTTTAATTTCACGTGAAAATAAATATATAAGGGAAATAAATTCAAATATAGTCTTAATATTTTTAAATTATAAATAATTAGGTTTTTATATTTTAAATTTTGGACGGTTAGTTATCTATTTTTCAGGTCCTGACTACTCCAGTCGACCATTACAGGCAATGAACTTGAGTCGTCTTCGGGCGATTTAACACAATACTTACCCAACGCCCTACAAAACCTCCAGTCCGCCCTAATAGCGGCGAAACTAAACATACCCGTGACCACCACTGTATCCATGGCTGACTTTGCCTCGACATACCCACCTTCCCACGGAGTCTTCTCCGACAAGGTCCTACCCGTCATGGGCCCCGTCACCAAGTTTCTAGAATCCAACAAATACCCTCTCTTCGTCAACATCTACCCCTACTTTCCAGCCGTGTCCGAACAAGGCACCATCCCCTTGGACTATGCCCTTCTTAAAGAGAACGGCGCATCCAACCCCGACGGCGCCTTAGTTTATCACAACCTGTTTGATGCCATGTTGGACAGTGTTTATGCCGCCCTGGAAAAGGCCGGTGGGCCCAACGTCGAGGTGGTGGTCTCAGAGACGGGGTGGCCCAGCGGTGGAGGGGCTCTAGCCAGCGTGGAAAATGCCAAGACTTATAATAATAATTTGGTTAGGCACGTGAAGTCCGGTCGTGGGACTCCGCGGAGGCCGGGGAAGGAAATAGAGGCATACATATTTGCTTTGTTTAACGAGGATCTCAAGCCCGGTGGTGTCGAGCAAAATTGGGGTCTCTATTATCCTAATTTGAAGGAAGTTTACCATGTTGATTTCTAGACAATAATCTTTTTTTGGTTAAACTTTACAAGTCATATGGTTCAATGACTTTCAAGTATATTAATGTGCTTTCATTCTGCTTCTTATTTAACGTCCTTTCTTTATAATCTAGTATTTTTATGATATTTACAACCAATTTTTTATTTTTTTTTATCAACGAGTAACCTTGTCTGTCATATACACAACAACTATACATTATTAGTTCTTAACAATATAAAATTGATATTGTTACATATATTTATTAGTACTATTATATTTTTATTTTGTGATATTAGTTTGTAAGGCTCCACTTGGTAGGCCGTAAAAAGTCATATTATGGGGTGTTGTATAATTAATATTCCACTTGGTAGGGCATACTAAAATAATATCGACCCGTTTCTTATATGCCCGACCCTGTAAAATAGTAAGGCGTAATACCTCCAAAGCACTATTCACCTTTACAAAATTAATTCGGTCCGAAAGGTCGTACTATTTTATTATTGGTTTGTCACACGAACCGCCGCTGCCGGACCACCGCCGGACCGCCGCCGCCGGAATTTCGCCGGACCGCCGCCACCGGCGCCGGAAAGTCGCCGGAGCTAATTTTTACCTTTTTTATTACTTCCTACCAAGTAAGTATAAGAATTTTGCATAAATTAGTATGACCTTTTTTATATGTCCTACCAAGCAATTTTATATGACTTTTCTATACTAAATTTATGCCCCCTACTAAAATTATTATTGCCTACCAAGTACAACCTAAGTGTAGCCGTATTAGTGAAAGAATATAATGATATTAATGGGGGTGTGTAATGATATTAATTCCATGCTATGAATAATTTGTACAATCGAGTGTACCATGAATCAAGTGATTCAATCTTCATTGTACCTATAATCATGTAGTTGGCCTTGTATAATTTAGGCAATGTGTGATATTTTGATTATATATTGTTGATAACCAAAAAATGTATATATGTGGTACAATGTAGAATGTGTGGTAATGATTATCAAAATACTGATATTTCTCCTGATTTACTGATACCTTCTCCAATAATATAGAATATCCATCTAATAGAAATCCCTCACATTAAATGGTATCGAATCTATCTCCGTCTAGTGAATATACTAAAGGAACCCCAATAGGGCTCGCAAAGTCGTCCACCCTAGTTCGCATATCTCCTTGGGACGAGCTCCTTATTTGTCGGGAGGTCAGGCTCTAAGAGCTCGCTTGACTCTATCCGCTTTGCTTTACTTTTAGTGGCGAGTTTTCCTCAGTAACATCGGTCGTTTTTCCTCATTCCCGGATAGGTCGCCTATCGGGAGCGATGACGCGGCCACCATGGTAATAATAGTTAAAGTATAAGAAGTTTTTTAAGATATACCCAAATATCCTAGCATTTTGTGTAATAGATAATGAGATATACCTGTTTTAATATTGTGTGGTAAACACTTGACTGAGGTTGATTCTTTATTTTCAAAAATTAATATAGCCCTTTTATAAGTGTTTAAAAATCTTAGAAAAATTTGAAGATGTTCTCCAGTGAGTCTGGAATGCTATGTGAAATACTTGGTTAATTTTGAGTAAGTTTACAACAAGTTATAGATTTTTAATTAAAGTATGTACTGCATGACAAACTATGTTATAAACCCATTTTCCATCAAACAGATGGTAATGATCCGTAACTCAAATGACTTAGTTTTATAAATGAAAAATATTTGGTTTTAAGTTATCTGTAACATATCTTAATTTCATGATTTTTAAATGCACCTACTGTGAGATATGATTTTTAGACTTCAATGTACACTGTTTTGACGAATGTCTTGCTGTTCTGTTTTCAAATGCAAATGTACCCTATTTCCGTAGCTCAAATGACTTGGTACCCTTAATGAACTTTGTTCCATATCATCCGATGTATAACATACTAAAATTTTATAATTTTCCAGTAAGTATAAATACCTTTTCCAGTTAATAAATGTATGTATGTCTTTTGTTAAATAAGTAGCACTAGAAAGAAGGAATAAGTGATACTTTTATAAACAAGCATGTTTTAGGTATATGAATGACTTGTGTTTACTTGTCCAAGAATGTGTTTGAGTGTTTTACTTGCTTTTGGAGTGTTGAATGAACCCGGAAGATCCAAAATCCCAACCGGTGGACCCGTATTGAATTAGAGTAACCTTACTTCCCGAATGAACAAGTTTCAACGTCTTTCTTGAACTTGAACGAAACCATAGGACTGTTTCAATAGGATAAATATTTCCCCTATTATAGAAAATCCCTAAGTATGATGCGAAGTTGAGTAATAAACTAAAATAATGAACGATGACTAAATTAACGGACTGTGTTAGGTAAAGTGGGGTTAGCTCGGAGGTCGCCTTCGTTCTAAGCAATCAAGAAGTTAAGCTTTATCTCTAAAAGTTTCCTGGTGGGTGACACTATCTGTATAGCTAGTTAATGTTATATGGACTGTTGTCAATTTTCTGAAACAAACGTAATGAATATCAGTAAAAGACATGAACAATCTTATGAATGTGAATGCGTGTATATGATTATAACAATGTGAGCATGTGGTATATGATTTGTGAACTATATGAAAGTTGTAAGGGAAGCTGATGGAGGGATAAGGACGGAAGGGACAAGGACGCGGTGGAGTCGCTAACGGTGCCCCCAAAACAGGGATAAGGATGTGGTTGAAAGAGTACCAGTGCCCCCATATATTTTTAGGGACAAGGATGCGGTGGAAATGCCACCGGTGCCCCCCATATGAATAAGAAAGGAGATTGATGGGCCTTTGAGACATATGATTGATGGGTCTTTGTGCCATATGAATGATGGGCCTTCGGGCCATATGAATGCTTTGTTCTAAATTTGTGTTTATAAGTTTTATGTTAAAGAAAAACTAATACACATGCCCAAGAATTGTAATGAACCAACTGAAAGGTGAAAATCTTAAAAATATTGTTATTTTGGATCTCCTGACAATCTGTATAACATCATACATGTTACCCGCTGAGATTTTATCTCACGTCCTTCTCTAAACATTTTCAGGTTATGATGCTGAGGTCCGGGAGCTGCCGTAGATGACTACTTCCCACTCCCGCTTATTAATTAAATAAACCGTTTTTATCAAGATTGAGACATTATGTTATTTTAATACTACTGTTAACCTTTTGTCTCTAATGCCTCGAGAGTCATACCCAGGACTCATCGGGATGTTTTCCTTATTAAGTAATGGGATGATGGTTTTTATTAAGTAACAAAGTGATGTTTTCTCAAATAAGTATTATGTTAAGTTCTTCCGCTGCATCTGTATAATTATATTTATTGTTTTATCTTTTATAAAGAAATTTTCTGGCTCAGTTGTTATGGTTTACTAAGTGATGACTCGGGTTTAGGACGTTGTGACCTCAAAGGTCAACTTTCTGAATTCCGGGGCGTTACACCCAGCATCAAACACTTTCCAGCTACATGCTTTCAGTGATGTTGATTGGGCAAGGTGTGAGCTAACAAGAAGTATAATAGGATACACAATCTACTTAGGCAACTCTCTCATATCCTGGAAATCCAAGAAGCAAAACACTGTTAGCAGAAGTTCTACAGAAGCTGAGTATAGAGCACTTGCCACTACAACTTGTGAAGTTCAATGGATCCTATACATTCTCAAAGACTTGAAGATCTCACACAACCAACCAGCAACTGTTTATACAGACAGCAAATCAGCTTATTGCTTAGCACATAATCCAGTATGTCATGAGAAGACAAAACACATTGAGGTGGATCAATATTTCACAAGACACAAAATCCAACAAGGGGTTGTCAAACTTGTGCAATTCCTACCTTAGAAAATCTTGCAGATATCATGACTAAACCATTGGGAGGAGAGCTCTACAACAACATGAAGATGAAGTTAGGAATCTTGGATATACATTCTCCAATATCTCAAGATTCTCGAGATACAAAGTTACAACAACAAGATGGTGCAAAATGATCCCTTCTCATCCCTATCATTTTGAGGGGGAGGGGGGGGGGGTATTAAAGATATAGTTGGGTAGTTAGAAAAGTATTACTCCACTTGTGTTTGTTAAAGAGAAGTTACTCTTTTAGTTATGAAGTTAGTTATGAGGTAGTTAAGGTATTTTTATTCTATAAATACCGCACATCACATTATCTTGTAATTTACTTTTATGAATCACACATTCAATATGAAAAGCATTCATTTTATCTCAAAAGTACTATTTCTTGCTCAATAGTTTAGAACCAATTTTATTTTTTTATCTACGAGTAACCTTGTCTTAAACACAACAACTATACATTATTAGTTCTTAACAATATAAAATTGATATTGTTACATATATTTACTGTTGGTGAACGAATCTAATCGTGAGGATTAGTGGCTGTTTTAATCCGTTTTTACGTCACCAATCAATAACGTGTGATTGATTACCACCGTAAATGGTAAATCGGGGTTTAGGTTATCGAATTCAGATATATGAAAATCGAAATTGAAATAATTTCATATGCGTGTGAGTTAAGGTGTATTTGTGTGTGTTTGGGAGTGTTTATGAATTTTTTCTTGTATTTCATAAGCTGGAGAACAACTATTTATAGAGACTAGCAAGCATGAGGTGCCCCTGGCTCTTGGTCTCCCTAGCCTACATGCTTGACATGTGTCCTTTGACTCAAGTTTGACCTTATCTAAGCTAAATCTTAGTTACAAAGTCTTCTTTGGTCTTATCTCGGACTCATTGTTGTTCGCCTAGGTCGGCTTGATGGATCTTGTTGATTCTCCAACCGAAAGTTGTTCGCCTCTTGAGGTTGTACTTGGGAAGTTGTTCGCCTTATGCCTTTGTTTAGCTTGGCTTTGGGATCTTTGTCCTTTGTTCACTTGTACACACCTCCTTGGCTATTTGTTGTATCATATTCTGACCAAGTTGTTCGTCATGGATGACTCCACAGTTGGCTCATTCTTGGTCCCGGGCCTTAATACCTGTTCGCCCATTAGTTGTTCGTCGGGAGAGTTGTTCGTCACTTCATACACCTCCCAGGTTGGTTAATGCGCCCAAATAGTGATTTTCTTTGTTTTAGACTTCAATAATTGTTCGCTCCATATTTAGATGATGTTCGCCTATCAACAATTGCCCCCTATCCTGACTAGATGTTGCATCAGACGAGTAATTTTGCGGCGAGCAACTGTAGTTAGGATATCGTCTTGGCCAAGATTTGGACGAACAACATCTCTGTGACGAGCAATGTTGGAATAACCGTTTCGTCTTCCCATGATCTGGGGAGATCACGAAGATGACGCCAGCGCAATGATTGCGCGCCGCTCACGCGCGAGCAGCCCCAAGGCGACGCGCCCCTATAATTGTTTATAGGTCCTTCATCTTCTAGTTTAGCTCGGAATTTACCCCGTTTCCTCTCAATTTGACCTCTGAGTTTTCGGGAAATTACGCCTGGGACCCCGTTTTTGCTTGGGGTATAAATAGTGGGAAAACTGAAAATTTTCCCACTTTTCTCCCTCTTGCTACAGTGCTCCGGCGATTTCCATCCTCCTCCGGCGATTTCAAGTTTTTTCGGCGTCCGTCCTTCAGTATTTGGCTTCAAATCTTCATTCCCAGGTAGTTACCTTCTTCTTTCTATCTTTTTCTCTACTTTTTCTCTCGAAAATTCAATCGCCGCCGTGTGGATCCGAGCGCCACCGTCTTCTCCGGGAAAGCGCCGCCGTCTGCAACTCTTTCTACCGTCGCCTGGATTTTTCTTCTTCTTCTTCTTCTTCTTCTATGTCTTCGCACTCGAGCAATAAGACTGAGGAGACCTTAGACCCACTCTTTCCAGTCGCGGTCCCCGTCGATCAACCTCCCTTCGAGATTTCCTCGGCGTCGGATTTTCACGTGGATTCAGTGGTTCGCTCTGTGGAGGACACCGGTGTGGGCCCATCTGGGAGAGAACTAACGGTTGTGGCGAACAAAAATCGGGACGAAAATTCTTCGTCTTCTGTCGAATCTGAAGATCCAGATCTTAACGAGCTCACTCGTGAATTTTTGGAGGGTATCAATTTTCCATCCCCAAGGATGCGGGAAAGTGAGATCCCGGCTGGGGTTGCTCGCCTATTCGAATGACGAGCATATGCTGAAAGGTATGCGAACAGCTTTCCTCGTCCACAAAGACAAATAATGGACAAGGTGAAGACTGATTACCAGGTGAGCAAGATCAAGAGTGTTGTTCGCGAAGATGAACTGGACTCCATCCGGAAGGACTATAAGATCCCATATGATATCCACATGTGGGCTCCTCGGAGAAAGGAAAGAGCTGATCGCCCACCTCCCGGATGCACGGCGATCAACATCCACACCTTGATTGCTGGGTTGAAGTTACCTCTTCCACCTGTTGTTGGTCGATTCTTAGAGGCGACCAACTTGGCTATAACTCAGATTACCCCAATTGGGTGGATGAACCTTTTAGGCTCTATGTGCCTGTTCGCTTTGGAGGGGTACGTTGATCGGATCACTGCGGAAGAGATCAACTACCTGATGACAATCACAAGTTGCCCCCGAGGAGAAGATGGCTATCACTACCTCAAGGCCAGGACTGGGTTGAAAATGGTGGAAGAGGTGCCGAACAAGATTCGTGATTGGAAACAGCACTTCTTCTGGATTGGGGGTGATTGGCGAGCATCTTCTGGTCCACACGGCGGCCCTGGACGAATAAATTCTCCAGCAGCCTATGGAAAACTGAAACGTAAGTTCAATTCTTGCTCGCCTTTGGACAGTTGTTCTAATTTAACTTTTTTTGTTTGTTCGCAGGCCCTCGTCTACCCAAGTGGGATTCGAAAGAGGAGGAGTTGAACTCCGAGTTCCTGTTTACTTCGTGCTTGGTCGGCCTCCGCAATAAAGCAGATAGAACTATAGACTACCTCTGCCGATCAAGGTGTCAAAAAGCTGCTCGCCTTTTGACTTACCCACATCATTTGGAGGCTCAAGCTGAGGTGCCCCCTGGTATGGAAATTCCTAACTCCCTGCTCAAGTCTTGTTCGTCGTTAACATGTTTAACTTGCTCGTCTAATTTTAACCTCTTTTTTTTTTTTTTTTTAGCCGAGCAAGTAACAGTCGCCGTTCCCCCAAGCTACGCTCTTCTTGAGCAGAAGGTCCTTGAAATGGGGCCACCAAGAGGGAAGAAAAGGAGAGGGGACCCTCCACAAGCTGTGCTCGCCATGTCGAACAGGCCTGAGGGGGCTAAAGTTCCACGACCGGCTGCCCCCCCAGTTCAAATTCGGTCTCCTCCCGTCTCCCCACCTCGTGGTGGTAAGCGCCTTAAGAAGGCAGATGGGACCCCACTGGCCGGAGATGTCCCCGGCAAGGGGAAAGAAAAGGTGGGCGAAAGCCATGCTCGCCACGAAGAGGATGCTATAAGGCGTTCTTCTGGGGAGCCCACGGAAAAGTCGGGGAAAGCGAGCACAGATGTAGGCTCACCCCGTGGCCCAGAAGATCTTACATTCCTAGGATGGGATGATCGGAAGTTTGCCGAGTAAGTATCTATCCTCTCTTGCCGAACAACTTTCATCCATTTTTTTTATTTTTCTAAGTATCAATTGCTTTTTTGTTTGCAGATACCGTGCCGATGATTATCCCGGCCGAGCAAGTGTTGTACATCAGTACGCTTGCTCGAAGACTCCCGTAAACATAAGGGAGATTCCTGGCGAACATGTTCGCAAGGCGACGGAGTTGGTCGCCCGGGCCTGGACGCGTCCTCTGGACAAGGCCATCCTTCAGCAGGGGCAGATGGACAATCTCCATCTCTCGATGATGCTCGTCGCCAACGGCCTTGTTACTGCTCAGAGGGCAATCACCCAAGTTGCCGAGCAAGAAAAGTCTGCCCGCCAATATGCGAATACTGCTCGGCAACTTTCTGAAGAAAAAGATGGCCTGGTGAGCCAATACGAGGCCAAGATTGCTCGCCTTAACAACCAGATCAATGTTTACATTGATGCTGAGCACAAGCGCCTTGAAGAGATTCAGGCCATGTCCAAAGAGCTGAAGGATAAGGAGAATTTGCTCGGTGAGGGAGAGAAGAGATTGACTTTGGCCGAACAAAGAATTGCTGAGCTTGAGGCGGAGAATGCTCGTCTCCGGGAAGCAGAAGCCAACCTCTTCACCCGTGAGCAACTTGAAGAGGAGGTTCAAATTCGTACCGGCCCCATCTCCAACCTTGGATATATTTGTGCCTACGCGGACAACATCCGTACGGCTGATGCCTATGACTACAAGGAGATGGTGGAGGAGATGGCCAAGGATTTAAATGAGTTCCTCGAGAACTATCCTCCGCCGAACAACGTCAAAATCCAATTGGCGGATTTGGCTGTGCTGGGGGTTAAACTGGATAAACTCGACCCCAGCATCACCATCACTCATCCTCCACCAATTGTTGATGATGGCGAACAAGAAGATGAACCGGCTGTCGCGGACGAGCAAATCGCTAAAGAAGCGGAGGATAAGGCGGCTGAAGACCTTGCTCGGGACATGATTGTCGACCCCTCTGCCGAGCAACCTCAAGATCCCCCCCCACCGAACAGCTGTAGTTTTAGGACTTAACTTTTTTCTTTTCTTCTTTTGTAGTAGTTGCTCGCTCCTTTTTTGTAGTACTTGTAATGGCTGCTTCCAGCTTGTACTATTTTTGAGGCTTAATGCCTTCCTTTAATGGAAAATGTCTTTCTCATGTTCGCTCATTTTCTTATATATGTCAATTGCCTTTACATTTCTGTCAATGCTTTTACAATTATAACATATAGTATTGGGCTTTTGTTCGAATTGAACTTTGCCTTTAGTGGAATCAGGGTTTAGCCTTAGGTTCTGTTCATTTTAAAAAACAAACAACCTTTAAGTGGCTTTGGTCCTTAGGTTCTGTTCATTTGTAAAACGAACAACCTTTGAATGGACTTGTACCTCGAGCTTTTGGATTTTTCCTCTTTTGGCGAACAACTATTATATTTACATTGCAAAATAATTACAAGTGTTATAAGACTGTCCATCACTATCATATACAATCTGACGAACAACTTTAAACACAAACTAAAACTTGCTCGCTTATAATATTTTGCCGAGCAACTCTATCTATAAAATCAAAAGCACTAGCACCAGACTATACAACGTGCCGAGCAACTTTTGAATCTATACTTAAGAATTAAAAAATTAGGCAAGTTTTTAGCTGCCTTCTTAGTCTTCCTTCAACTCTAGCCTTCCTTTGCCCCCCAAGACATTTGTTCGCCCAACTTTATTGATAGTACTTCTTTAGATGCACAGCATTCCAGGAGTATTGGGCCAGCTTGCCTTCCATGTCTTCAATATCGTACACGCCATTGACGTATTTTTCTGTTATACGATACGGGCCCTCCCAAGTTGGTCCCAATACGCCTGGAGGTTGGGCGAGCAACTTTCTTAGAACCAAATCTCCAACTCTGAATTCCCTAACTTTTACATGGGAATTATAGTAACGTTTTGCTCGCTGCTTGTATGTGGCATTTTTTAGCTCGGCATTCAATCTTTTTTCTTCGAGCAAATCCAATTCAACATTTAGAGCAGAGTTGTTCGCCTGTTCATCAAAGTTGGTCGTCCTGAATGTAGTGGCCTCTAACTCAATTGGTATTACAGCCTCTGTTCCGAAAGCCATTGCAAAGGGTGTTTCTCCGGTGCTCGACCTGGGAGAAACTCTTTATGCCCATAAGACTTCCGGAAGTTCTGTAGACCAACTGCTTTTACTCTCCGCCAGTCGCACTTTTAATGTATGCTTTATGATTTTATTTACGGCTTCAACTTGTCCATTTGACTGGGGGTGATAAGGTGTGGAGTAATGTTTCTTGATCCCCCACTTCGTACAGAATTCTCTCAACTCTTGTCCATCAAACTGTGGACCATTGTCTGTCACAATTGCCTGTGGAACTCCGAAACGACAGACAATGTTCTTCCAAATAAAGTTGATCATCTTCTGCTGTGTTATATTCACCATGGCCTCTGCTTCCGCCCATTTTGTGTAATAATCGACTGCCACGACGGCGAATCGAACATTTCCAACTCCAGCCGGGAAAGGACCAATGATGTCCATCCCCCATCTTGCAAAAGGCCATGGGCTGTATACTGACACAAGTTCCTGAGCCGGGGTATGGATGCCTGGGGCAAAAATCTGACATTGATGGCAAGTTTTGGCTTTTTTGATTGCATCTTGACGTAAGGTCGGCCAATAATAGCCTTGTCTGATTGTCTTGTATGCCAAAGCTTGCCCCCCAGTATGATTTCCACATACTCCAGCATGTATCTCTTCAAGTACTGCTTGCCCTTGCCCCCTAGGCAAACACTTGAGAAGTGGGATTGATATTCCCCTTTTGTAAAGTTGCTCACCCACCAGAGTATATCTGGCGGCTTGCTTTATTAGCTTGGCAGCTTCAAAAGGGTTGTTTGGTTTTTTCCCATTTCTCAAGTATTTGACTATACTTGTTCTCCAGTCTTCTTCTTCACTGGTTTGATCGTCGAGTTGATTGACATTATAACTTACTGTTGATGGATCTTTCATCTTTGTAACTATAATATCTGCCAACTCTATGGGGCCTTCACTCGTTGCTAGTCGGGCAAGCGCGTCTGCTTGAGTGTTGCTCGTCCTTGGAATTTGCTGTATGAAAACTTGCTGCAACATGGACATCAGGTGAGCAACAATCCGTTGATACTCGATCATGTGATCATCTTTTGCTTCGTATTCACCTCGGACTTGGTTCACGATCAATTGTGAATCGGCAAATATTTGCAAGCGTCTGACACCAACTGCGAGGGATAGGTGGAGACCAGCGATAAGAGCTTCATACTCAGCTTCGTTGTTGGTTGCCATGAAACCAAATCTGATTGCCGAGGTGAATACTTGTCTGTTTGGACTTATTAATACTACTCCTGCCCCCGAGGCTATGTTGGTTGATGATCCGTCCACATAGAGATGCCAAGGATGATCAAGTCCTCTCGTCGGATCTGGTGGGAAAGTTAGTTCGACTATAAAGTCGGCTAATGCTTGCCCTTTGATCGCCGTTCGAGGAGCATAGGTCACCCCGAATTGGCTAATCTCCAGTGACCATCTTAAAAGACGACCTGCAGTATCGGGGCGATGGAGAATTTGCCTGAGCGGGAAAGTTGTTAGAACTTCGACTTGATGGTCAAAGAAGTATGGTCGTAACTTTCTCACGCTCATAACCAAAGCATACGCCAGCTTTTCGGTTGGGGCATATTTGATCTCTGCTTCATGCAAAGCCTGGCTGACGTAATATATAGGTTGGTGGAATTTGCCGTCTTCGCGTACCAAGACAGAGCTGATGGCAACTTCTGATGCGGCTAAGTATAAAAAGAGCTTTTCTCCTGGGACTGGTTTTGATAAGATTTTAACATTTCCCAGGTAGTCTTTAAGTTGATCAAAGGCCGCCTGGCAGTTGTTAGTCCATGCAAACTTTCCTTTTTTGACGGCCTCGAAGAATGGACGGCACTTGTCCCCCGACCTGGATATGAACCGGTTCAATGCTGCTAGGCACCCGGTGAGTCTTTGCACTTCTTTCACTGAACGTGGTGGCTGCATATCCAGGATGGCTTTAACTTTTGAAGGGTTGGCCTCAATTCCCCGCTGGCTAACAAGATGACCCAAGAACTTCCCTGAGTGGACTCCAAAGCTGCTTTTCTTTGGATTCAACTTCATGTTATAGTATCGAAGAATTTCGAACACTTGAGTCAGATGTTGAAGATGGTCTTCCTTCTTGGGACTTTTGACCACGATATCGTCCACATAGACTTCAACCGTGTCTCCAATTTGTTGATCAAACATCTTGTTCACCAGTCTTTGATATGTTGCTCCAGCATTTATGAGGCCAAATGGCATTCTCTTCCAGCACAGCAAGTTTTTGTTAGTATAAAAAGCTGTGCTTTCTTGATCGTCAGGATGCATTGGGATTTGATGATACCCTGCAAAAGCATCCATGAATGTTAGCATCTCGTGACCCGCAGTGCTGTCCACCAATTGATCGATGTGCGGGAGAGGAAAGTTGTCCTTCGGGCATGCTGCATTCAGATCTGTAAAGTCTATGCATAGCCTCCAGGTTCCGTTTGATTTTCTCACCAGCACAGGGTTTGCTACCCATTGTGGACAAAGTGCTTGACGGATCAGATCGTTGTCTAGCAGCTTTTTAACTTCTTCATTCAACGCTTGATATTTGTCTGGGCCGTACTTCCTTCGCTTTTGATGGACGGGCTTTTTTGCTTGATTTATGTTCAGCTTATGACAAGCATGTTTCGGGTCTATCCCCACCATATCTGCATGAGACCAAGCGAAGACATCTAGATTCTTGGTGGGAACTCTTTCATTCGGGATCTGTAAGGCTCTGGGAGCTCAGATCCTATGAATAATTCAAGATCCTCGTTGTTGGGATTAACTTTGAACGCCTCCAGCTCTTCGACTGGAGTTGCTCGTCGTTTTTGTCCCTTCCAACGGGGATCAAGTATGGGTTCCTCAGGGTTGGAATCATTTTCGATGTCCATCGGCTCTGCCCCCAGGCGGGGTTCAAGATCATCAGTTGGCTCCGTCCCATTGTTGTTCGTTTGTACTTGGCCCTCCAAGTCTTCTACTGAAGGTTGTTCGTCATCACCCCCTCGTTGTTCGTCAGATGGATACTCCTCCCGGGTGGTAACGAGTTGTTCGTCCAACACTTGCTCGTTCAAGTGCTGTTCGTCCGCATCCATGTGGTCGTCTATGTCCATCATATTGTTTAGTATTGATGGTTCGTCGATGGGATAACTTGCTGCTTCCATCCTGGATATTTGTACAAATTTTGCCCGTAGCTGTTGAACGCATTCTCGTGCTCTCCGTTGGTCTCCCTTAATTGTGCCTGTTCCACTAGCTGTTGGAAATTTCAAACAATAGTGGTAAGTGGAACACGCAGCTTTAAATTCATTAAGAAAAGGTCGGCCAAGAAACCCGTTATAGGTCGACTCCTGGTCTACAACCAAGAAATCTACCATTCTTGTTATATTTCTTTCGGGTTCATTGGCCGTTACAAGTTGTACAGCTAATGTTACAATTCCCAACGGTGTTGTCACAGCATTTCCGAAGCCTACAATTCTATGTGTTGTATTCCGAACATAACCCGAATAATCTCCCAGATTATCGAGGGTCTTCTTGAATAAGATGTTGGTGTAGGCTCCGGTGTCCACCAACAGTCTGTGGACTCTGGTCCCCATAATCTTGGCACAGATTACGAGCGAATCATTGTGCGGAGTTAAGACGCCTTCAAGGTCTTTTTCGGTGAAAGTTAATTCTGCCGTTTGCATGATAGACGGCTTAACTCCCATCTCTTGTACTTGGCCAATCGCTCGTAGCTCCGCTTTCCTCTTCCGGTTAGAGTCAGGTGGTTGTCCATCAAAACACCCTCCTGCGGGACCTGCGGGTTCCATCATGAACAGGTCTTCTAAAGGTTGAGCTGGCATACTGGGAACTGGTCGCCCGGGTTTGTTGTTTCTCTGAGGTTGACCATCCTCTTCATCTTCTGAGTTGTTCTCCCGAGCTCTTTTCCCAGGTTGCCTCTTAACGAAATCAGAGAGCTTTCCCTCCTCATAAAATCGCCAGAGTTGCTTAAGCAAATCTCTACACTCACTCGTAAAATGCCCCACACTTTGATGGTAGGCACAATACTTGTTCGGGTTGAGTTTGCCAGTATCCTGACGGATTTTACGTGGTGGGGAAAGCAACTCTTTCTCCTTTACGCTCTCATACACAGTATCAACTGATACTGTCAATACTTGGTTCAATTTTTCTTTCAAATCCGATCCTTCGGTGAATGCTTTCATATTTTTTGGGATCCTGTAGCTTGTCCCGACGGGCTTTTTGTTATTCTCCTTAGGATCAGCTTTGTTCTCCCCTAAATTTGTTTGTAGGGCCTCGTGCATGGAAACGAAAATGCCAGCTTGGTTTCTGAACTCAGCATAAGTCTTTGGGCACTTCAGACGTACCTCCTTCCATAACTTCGACCCTTTTTTCAATCCGGCCATCACAGCGACGATCTTTGTATCTTCGCTCACCGGTTCTCCTTCTAGCAAAACTTTATCGAATCTTTCCATAAACGCCCGGTCAGTTTCATCATCATTTTGCCTTAAATCTGATAGTCGGTGTTTTTGGGAAAGATACGACCCCGCCGTTGAAAAGTGAGAGAGAAATTCTCGACTTAGCTGGACGAACGAGTGGATTGATGCCGGCGGCATTGATGAAAACCACTTGTGAACCCGATCGCCTAATGTTAACGGAAAATTCCGGCATTGGGTGGCGTCGCTGGCCCCCACGGAGACCATGTAGTCCGTATACTTTGTTAAGTGGACCCGGGGGTCAGTGATGCCCTCATATTGAATGCTAGCTGGAAACTGAATCTTTTTCTGGATCGGGGCCTTCAAAATGTGAGCTGCCAAAGGTGAGGATGGCATTCTGGTCGTTCCCATCCCCCTCTGTTGGTCTAGTTGTCCTTGCATGTTCTCCACAGCCCTCCTTAGGCTTGATAATTCATCAAGAGGTGCCCCCTGACTTGGAGGCTGTTCGGCGAGCAAAGGCATTAACCTTTCTGCTCGTCGCAGTCCCTCGCTTGGAGTGGGCACTTCCTGAGCTTGCCTCCTAATGTTGTTCGCCGCGTTTGGCCCTAGGCGCCTGAAGGCTGACAGGGTGATCCTTTCATGGACTGATGGGCGAGGCTGTTCAAAAGTTGCTCGCCCGTCTTCTGCTCCCCGGCGAGCAGCTTTCCGTTGGGGTTGGCTAAGCCTGTCTTGGGCACTGGAACGTGTTGTCCCATGGCTAGACATAGTTGTTCGTCCGCGACCAGACTCAGCCTGTACTTCTTGTTGGTCGTCCACCTTGGCCTTTCCCTTGTTCCGTCTGACTTGGGCACTATCAACCTCTCGCTGTTCGCCCCTGGTAGTCCTGGGCCTAACAACCTCCAGGGACTTGTCCCTTGGCCTTGCTTGTGCTGGCCTGACCTGCTCTTGTTGTCTCTGGAGAGCCTGGAGAGCAGCTATGGTTTTGGCCAACTCGTTGGGGTTGTTCGCCAAAGCCTCCATCTCAGGGGGGAGGTTATGTGTTATGGCTGTATGTTGTGACCTATTCGCATGTCTCGGGTCACGGTCCTGGTGGTCGGCCGACGTGGCTCGGGTCTGAGATGCTCTTTTTGACGAACGTGATCCTTGGGTCTCTTTAGATTGAGGCATTTCAATTTAATTTGTTTCTTAATCTTAAAATTGAAGAACACCAAGAACACTTTTGTTTGTATCTTCAAATATTTCTTGAGATTTCCTTTGAATCTTCAAGTTTTCAACTTGAAGTTCTTGAGTAATCACACTAAACCGAAGGTTCGAACCCTCCTTCTAGCGCCAAATTGTTGGTGAACGAATCTAATCGTGAGGATTAGTGGCTGTTTTAATCCGTTTTTACGTCACCAATCAATAACGTGTGATTGATTACCAACGTAAATGGTAAATCGGGGTTTAGGTTATCGAATTCAGATATATGAAAATCGAAATTGAAATAATTTCATATGCGTGTGAGTTAAGGTGTATTTGTGTGTGTTTGGGAGTGTTTATGAATTTTTTCTTGTATTTCATAAGCTGGAGAACAACTATTTATAGAGACTAGCAAGCATGAGGTGCCCCTGGCTCTTGGTCTCCCTAGCCTACATGCTTGACATGTGTCCTTTGACTCAAGTTTGACCTTATCTAAGCTAAATCTTAGTTACAAAGTCTTCTTTGGTCTTATCTCGGACTCATTGTTGTTCGCCTAGGTCGGCTTGATGGATCTTGTTGATTCTCCAACCGAAAGTTGTTCGCCTCTTGAGGTTGTACTTGGGAAGTTGTTCGCCTTATGCCTTTGTTTAGCTTGGCTTTGGGATCTTTGTCCTTTGTTCACTTGTACACACCTCCTTGGCTATTTGTTGTATCATATTCTGACCAAGTTGTTCGTCATGGATGACTCCACAGTTGGCTCATTCTTGGTCCCGGGCCTTAATACCTGTTCGCCCATTAGTTGTTCGTCGGGAGAGTTGTTCGTCACTTCATACACCTCCCAGGTTGGTTAATGCGCCCAAATAGTGATTTTCTTTGTTTTAGACTTCAATAATTGTTCGCTCCATATTTAGATGATGTTCGCCTATCAACATTTACTAGTACTATTATATTTTTATTTTGTGATATTAGTTTGTAAGTGTAGTCATATTAGTGAAATAATATAATGATATCAATGAGTGTGTGTAATGATATTAAATCCATGCTATGAATAAGTTGTACAAGAGAGTGTGTAACATGAATAAGTGATTCAATCTTTCATTGTACCTATAATTGAGGGATTGTAAATCATGTAGTTGGCCTTGTATAATTTAGGCAATGTGTGATATTTTGATTATATACTGTTGATAACCAAAAAATTTACATATGTGGTACTATGTAGAATGTGTGGTAATGATTATAAGGAGGGCATGGAGATTTTCTGGTGTATTTGGGGATTTGGTGAACTAATCTAACTACTAACAACTAACAACTAATATTTAGCGATAAAAAAAAAATCTCTTGATTCTGAAACCTTTTCCAATAATATAGAATATCCATCTAATAAAAATCCCTCACATTAAATGGTATTGAATCTATCTGAGTCTAGTGAATTAAAGGAACCCAATAGGGCTCGCAAAGTCGTCCACCCTAGTTCGCAGATCTCCTTGGAACGAGCTCCTTATTTATCGAGAGGTCAGGCTCTAAGAGCTCGCTTGACTCTATCCGCTTTGCTTTACTTTTAGTGGCGAGTTTTCCTCAGTATCATCGGTCGTTTTTCCTCATTCCCGGATAGGTCGTCTATCGGGAGCGATGACGCGGCCACCATGGTAATAATAGTTAAAGTATAAGAAGTTTTTTTTTCTTTAAGGACAATAGACACGTTAATGAGAGTATGGAATGGTGAAAAAATATTAGTCTTTTTTGTTTGAATGGAGCAATGATACTATGGGAATGAAATGTTGTATGTTTAATAATACTAAATGAGTGCCCGCATATTACACAAAATTTTCATAAGAGGTAATTGTATATATTTAAATGAATTTGTTCTACGTAAAATAATATAATTATATTATATAATGAATATATTTAAATAATATGGGTTAATTTTTAATTAATTCACTACCTTTAGACTCAATATCAATTTAATTACGATTTTCAGTATTTTTATGGAATTTTACAAATTTCTTTATTTTCAATTTGATATATATTTTTAAATTATGACATTATTTTCTCAACTATACACCAAATACTTCACTTTGCCTGTCTAAGACGTTTTTCTCGATGTAAGGAGATTTTTCCATCTAAGCACTAATGCACTCTCATGCATTAATTTAATTTTATTTTTGCTAAAAGTGAAGTTGTATATCAGATTGAAACAACTAAAGATGTGGTGAATTTTCATAAGATTATTGAATGTTGTGTACGTATAATTAAAATATACTTAAATTACATGTTGAATTATTAACACGTTAATTCTTTTTTAAATATAAGATATCCTCAAATATAATTAAATAATATGTAAATTGATATAATAACAACATAATTTAAAATATAATTTTAGACAAAGTATAGAGTGAAACTGACATGAATCACTAAAGGGTATTAGTTGTTTTCATTGAAGAGTATTAGTTGTATTTATTAAAGAGTATTACTGATTTCCACTAAAGAGTCTTAGTTGTTCAATGAAAATAAACTAAGACTCTTCAGTATAAACCAGTAATACTCTTCAGTGAAAACAACTAATACTCTTCAGTGAAAACAACTAATACCCTTCAGTAATTCATATATAAACCAATTTCACTCTGTACATACTCAATTTTATAGACTCAAGTTATATTCAAGAGAATTCAAACTTTATAGAGATTCATTACAATAGAATTCAAACTTTATATTGATTTGTAGCATAGTTTAATTGGTAAATATCTTGAATATTACCCCTAAGGTGTAGGGTTCAAATTCATGTGATTTTTTTTATTTTTTTTAAATTAGACTCCTTATTATATAAGGTCACATAGGTGACACATAAGATTCATATATTGGTAAATATCTTGAATATCCTTCTTATATAAGGTCACATAAATGACATATAAAATTTATAAATTGGTATGTATGGCTTCCACAATCATGTCACATGAGCGAAATTAACCTAAATATAAGAAATTAATCTAAAGGCATTACATAAGTAGAAAAACACTCTATTATATAGGGATATGTTATTTTAAAAATTTTATTGTGGTATATTTGACAAGTGGGTGAGTTTAGAAAAGTTTGGAACATGAGTAGTAATCCAGGCGAAAACAACTAAAACTATTCAGTATAAACAATTATACTCTTTAGTGTAAACAACTAATGTCCTTAAAAAATTAATGCATAAACCACTTTTACTCTATGCATACTCATAAACTAAAATATTAACACTTAGGGGCCGCTTGGTTAACAACTCTTCAATGGTAATGAGAATGAGATTGAAAATTAGTGTAATTAGCATGGTTTATGAGAACAAAATCACTACCTCTCCTCATAAATAAGGTAATCACTGCTACATTTTGATTACCCTATTCTCTTCCTACAATCATCCTCCTCAGTCATTCCCCTATTCCTCCACGAACAACTGTTTGTTGTCCACTTCTATTCTAAAATTGGGGCATGACACTAGCAATGGTGTCACCATTGGAACATTTCTTCCCCTAACATATTATTTTTATTATGAGGGCATAGATGAAAATTAATTTTCATTCTCATTACCATTAAATAATTGCTAACCAAGCGCCCCCTTATAATTATCATACTAATTTTAGAATATTTAATAATTTGGATGGGATATATGATTTTATTTTAAATTTAAAAAGTAATAGGTTCATTTCATATATATCAAGAAAAGAATAATAGTACCTTATGCGGGAATGATACAGGAACACCACACGCTTCTCTCTTTCGTGTGCATATTTCACACGTATTCCCTCTCTCCCCAATTTCTTCCCCGGTAAGGTATCTCTCTTGAAAAGCAACCAATATCTTTCTTCTTCACTAAGCTTCCCACTTTTGTGAGGCATATACTTACATATACATATACATACCCCATACTAACATACCAACTCCAAATTGGAAACCAGTTTCCATTTCCCTGAACAAGTATTTTAAAAAAGGAAGAAAAAATCTAAGGAAATGGCGGTGACGGCGGCAGATAGATCCGAAATAGCGTTCTTCGATGTGGAGACCACTGTGCCGACCCGACCCGGACAGGGTTACGCTCTTCTGGAATTCGGAGGCATTCTGGTTTGCCGCAGGAAGCTTGTGGAGCTCGGGAGTTACTCTACCCTGCTCCGACCCGCTGACCTTTCTCATATCTCCTCTCCTTCCATCCGCTGCAATGGCATCACCAAAGACGCCGTCGTTTCTGCTCCCACTTTCGCTGAGATTGCTGATGTCGTCTTCGATTTCCTCAACGGTAATTGCTTGTTTTTATTGGAAATGAATTATTTGGTATGGTTCTAGATAATGATTGAATAAAGTTCTGTGAGGTGATTTAGAAGGAAGCACAATTAATTCGGATCATAATTGTTTAAATTTGAATTCTAAATTAGGAAGAGTACTTTCATATATGAGATGCTGTAGTTTTATTTAATAATGAAATAATGATTGGTGTGGATACAAATGTAATTCTTTATAATCTTGAGGAGCAGAGTGGCTGATGTATATTAGTAATGCCTAGAGAGTGGAAGAGAGACTACCTGGTTTCTTTTTAAGGGGTTAATGTGCTTCATATAATCTTCATTTCCCCATTCATATTAGTTATACCTGATGCTCTGATGGTATTCGAAGAATTTCATTGTATATTTCTTAGAATGATAGGCTGAATTCATTAGCTTGTTTGAAATTTTAGCTTATAATTTATTTTTTCTAAAACGACTAAAGTCATTACCCAATTTTAGAAAAGCGTTTTTAATACAAAATTATTTGCTACTCGTATAA
The DNA here is from genome assembly GCA_947034835.1 of Ballota nigra. Lineage (NCBI taxonomy): Eukaryota > Viridiplantae > Streptophyta > Magnoliopsida > Lamiales > Lamiaceae > Ballota > Ballota nigra. Next base: position 25,063,091 of record OX344723.1, read on the forward strand.
TCATTAGTTTTGTAGTTTGCAATCACAACTTTTTAATATTCATCTTGTTCTTGACCCCTATTATTCCGTCTGGTTTTAATATTGGTGGATCCATCATCCATGAGGAAGAAACTTATTTGGGGAAAGTAATGGTATATTGCCTATTGGCATGTACTTTTAATGGTTGAGACAACATGATTTTTTATATTGGAAATTTCAAGACAAAGTATGCAATTTTGATTTGATTTTAAGTGGATTGTTTTTTATCACTCAATTAAATTTTTGGCTCAAATTTATGTGGCATAGATGCTTCAGATTCTTGGTACTAGTATATTGCTAAAAAAAAATTATATTCCATGCACAGGAAGAATATGGGCAGGACATAACATATTGCGTTTTGATTGCCCTCGCATAAGAGAGGCATTTGCTGAGATTAACAGGCCAGCTCCAGAGCCTAAAGGAACTATTGATTCTTTAGCTCTGTTAACACAGAAGTTTGGAAGGAGAGCTGGTGATATGAAGGTACAAAAAAATTGTTTGAGCTTTCCCACCATTATTGGAAAAGAGAACTTTATCGATTTTATGAACTTGACTCTAGTTTGATATATATAGTGAAGCTTATTGCAAGAATTTCAGTTCCTTCAGCCCTGAACAACTTTAGCCATGCACATATTATATTTAAAATTGGTTTTTTATTAGCATTTTTCGGTATTTATCTAAATAATGATATTGAGATTCTTATCCAGATGGCCACTCTTGCAACATATTTTGGGCTTGGCAAACAAACACATAGGTAATTGTGCCTCTTTTCTGAATATCACTTTCAAATCAAATGGCATTTCCTGTCATTTACATGTTAAATTTTGTTTCTTGCATCACTTTTACTTAGTTGATGCACAAGTCAAATTGCATAAATGAACACATTATTATGTTTCAACATTTCGAGACAGTTTGTGCATGAAGGGATTGGAGTTCCTCTCCTTGTGGTTTCTTTTTTGGAATATGATGGGTCTGTCCAAGACTTCCTGGTCTCCTCACAAATCTGTTAATGTGGTATTTATTGGGTTGTTTTTACCTCATCTAGAACTGTACCTTATTTGCAAGTGCTTCTTATTTGTCTACAAGAGTTGATTGGTGAAACTATTACCTATATAAATAAAAATGATGCTCTTTCAAAACTAGCTAACCGAATACCATTTGATTACAAAGGTAGACATCACTGATTAATGGATACCGATTCTTAAAAAAATGTTTTTACTCGCCAGAATGGTGTAATTACTAACAGAAACACATTAAATAACTAAACATATATCTAAGTTGGTTTGTTTCATGAATTTGTTAGAAACTTATAACTTGTACGTCTTTCCCCCTTTGGAATTTAACTCTTACCAACAATTTACTGTTATTTCCCAGGAGTTTAGATGATGTTCGTATGAATCTTGAAGTCCTCAAGTACTGTGCAACTGTTCTATTTCTGGTAATTTTATCAATTTTGTAACTTTACACTGTTTCGGCATGTGTGTATCACATATACATTGCTTCATGGTTGTTATATCCGAATAATATTACCCGACTATTCGGGTAACGGGCTCAACCCATCAGACCGAAGTGGCGCACGGATGAGGAAATCAGGATCGCCGGTCTCAATCGAGTAGGCGGGTAGAGGTTCGACGCCTACCCCGACAAGGACCCCGGAGACTTGTCGGGGGGCGTACTTGTTAGGAAGACCAAAGGTCGGTCGACCACCAACGAGCCCAGGTAAGATCTCAACCCGCTTCCCGAGAAGGGTTTCCCGGGCCACTCGCCACCCACTCGGTATCCGGTTACCCGTCTGCCCGATCTCAGCTCCGCCAGCTGTGAGAGTATGGCCAGTACCATCAGTTCAGAGAATGTGACAGGGTCAGTGGGGGTAGTTGGGCCAAGTCCCATCAGTACAGGGCAACAGTGTCAAGTGGCGTCTTCTCATTGGCCCATAGAGGAGGCTGTAGCCACTCATTACCTCCCAACTAGGAATTGGGGGGGGGGGGGGGCACGGGCCCACCAACCCAAGGTGGGGAAACCCACCGTGTACACTATAAATAGGGCTTTAAATGCCCAAATGTAGAACACATCTCATTTATTATAAACCTGCTCTTGAGAGCTCATTTACTCTTGCATTTACTGTTTGTAGTCATCATAAATATTAAAACTTACCCGCTAGGAACTCGATGGCGAGATCCTCACGAAATCGCTGTCAACATTTTGGCGCTAGAAGGAGGGTGTTGACTAATATTGAAGTACACTCGGTTTCTTTCATCTAGTCACCTCGAACGAACCACTTCATCCTTTCCTTTCTAAAAAATCCCCTCTACTTCCATTTCGAAAATGACCACTTCGAAAGCTACCAAAACCCAGCAGCAAGTCGAGAATGTCAGCGAGGCCGCCATTCCGGCTCCGGCCACGGCGGAAACGCTTCAGAGCCCTTTCAAGTTCTTGTCCGCGATAAGAACTCTGGAGGACCTCTAGGCGGCCAGGGCGATGATCGAGCGCCGCCAGGCTGAGATCGACGCCGCCCCGATCTGGACCCGTCGCCCCATTGTCGACGAGCATGCGATGGACAGTGATGCCCATGATGTTGACAGATACGACCAGGGCGTCGTGGTTCGGGTAGATGACCCCAGTGCGATCCTCCTCCTTGAAGGCAAGGAGGTCTGACTCTTTCGCCGTCATGTTGACCGGCATGGTGATTTGATGGACATTGTCCATCGCTTGTAGCTCGCTCTTCTATCGGCCGCATTCGACCAGCTGGACAACTCCTTCGAGAAATACGTGGAGCCATGCGACCAGGTCATCAAGGGGTTCGGCGACGCCACTGTGAAACCCTATGGGATAGTTAGGCTAGCCGTAGAATTAGTTTCTAGTATAGACGCTGAGGTTAAGGCTTCGAAACAGCTTGACTTCATTATTGTCGACTAGCCGTCAACCTATAACGGGTTTCTCGGCAGGCCGTTCGAGCACGAGTTCGAAGCCGCTGCCTCAGCATTCTATTATTGTATCAAGTTCCCAACCCCATCCAGGAAGGTTGAGACTCTTAAGGGTAATCAGAAAATGGCACGCGGTTGTTTAGTGTATATCGATCTTATTTCAAATTCCGCAAATTTAGATTATATATGCACAATCGGGGAGGGAGACATAGAGATAGACGAAGAAATCCCACCCACTACCCACCCGATGGATGAAGATTCCAAAAATTTTGAAGACATTCAAATCGAACTACAGCCCAGGATCGGCTTCGAACCCATGGAAATCGACAGCACCCTAACAGGAGAGATCGACGATCCACGCTTTGGTGAGCGGGGAGCCAGCCTGATTGAGAAGCTGATCTCAGTCACAATGAAGAATCGGCCAGAAGTGAGTGTTCAACTCGGTTCGTCGATGTCCGACGAGATGCGGACAGCGATGACCGCAGTCTTAGAGGAGAACTTAGACGTGTTCGCATGGTCCCACGAAGACATGGTCGGGATCGATCCACCGGTATGTTCCCACCAATTGCACATCGACCCAACCCGCAAGCCAGTCTCGCAGAAGAGAAGAAAATTCGGCCCAGACAAGTACGCGGTCATTCCCACTGAGGTCAAGAAACTGCTCGATAACAAGCTTATCGGGATGGTCAACCCCGACGACAAACCCCAATGGGTATCTAACGCCGTCCTCATCAAGAAAAACAACACCTGGCGGCTGTGCATTGACTTCACAGACCTGAACAAAGCATGCCCCAAGGATCACTTCCCGATACCACACATCGACCATCTGGTGGACAGCACGGCTGGGCACGAGATGCTCACTTTCATGGACGCATTTGCCGGCTACCACCAGATCCCGATGGCTGCCGACGACCAGAAACACACCACTTTCCTCACTGAGAAGAACATGTACTTCTGGAAGCGGATGTCATTCGGCCTCATGAACGCAGGGGCAACCTATCAAAGGCTGGTCAACCATATGTTTCACGACCAAATTGGGGCGACTATGGAGGTGTATATCGACGACATCGTCGTCAAAAGCGAGAAGAAGGAAGAACACCTCACTCACCTAGTCGAGACATTCGAAATGTTAAGAAAATATCGGATGAGGCTCAACCCGAAAAAGTGCAGTTTCGGCGTCGAGTCGGGCAAGTTCTTGGGGCACATGGTCAGCCAGCGAGGGATCGAAGCAAACCCGATCAAAGTTCAGGCTATCCTCGACATGAGCGTGCCGCGCACGGTAAAGGGGGTACAGAGGGTGACAGGCAGCCTGACCGCTCTCAGCCGTTTCATCTCCCGCATGGGGGACCGGTGTAAACCATTGTTCGACAGCATGCAGAAGGGAAAACTAAACTGGACACCCCAGAGCCAGCTCGCTTTCGATAATTTGAAGACATATTTGTCAAACGCCCAGGTATTGGCCAAACCCGTCCGCGGCGAGAAGCTCTTCCTATACTTGGCGGCCTCAGACTCAGCTCTCAGTGCCGTGCTAGTGCGGGCTGAGGGGCAGGCACATCTGCCGATCTACTATGTCAGCCAGACACTCCACGCCGCCGAGCTACGGTACCCACCCTTGGAAAAGTTAGCTTACGCGCTAGTGATGAGTGTGCGTAAGTTACGCCCATACTTTTTCGATCACCAAGTAAAAGTACTGACCACAATGCCACTCCGTCAAGTGTTACATCGACCAGACACGACGGACAGATGCCTCAAGTGGGCAGTAGAGATCGGGCAGTTCGGAGTCACATATGCTCCTCGAACATCCATCAAAGGCCAGACCATGGCCGATTTCATAGTCGAGCTCACCTACCCGGAGGCGATGTCCAAGATCGAGCAGCCGCCATGAAAGACGTACATCGACGGATCCTCCACAACTTTGCGGGCAGGCGCGGGAATTATCCTTCTCAGCCCGTCCGGCCAATCGTTCACGACGGCCATCAGGTTCGGTTTCCACGCAACTAATAATGAGGTCGAATACGAAGCATTAATCAACGGCCTGAAAATGGCCATGGCCATGGGAGTGAAGAGGCTCCAAGTTTACAGCGACTCGCAGCTCGTAACATGCCAAATCTTAGGAGAATACGAGGCACGCATCGACATAATATTGGCCTATCAAGGATTAGCCAAGAACCTCCTCGGGAAATTCGAACAAGTCCATATAGAGGTGGTGCCCCGAGTCGACAATACTCAAGCAGATGCCCTTGCCCGCCTTGCAACATCCGAGGGGGCGGCCGACATGTCGCAAATCACGGTCTCTTACCTGACCGCCCCGTCGAGCTCGAACCAGCGGGTGACCAATCTAGTAGGGCAGGAGGAGGACAGCTGGATGACTCCCATTCTGAAGTACCTACGTGACGGCAAACTCCCAGACGATCGAGTAGCGGCAAGGCAGTTACAACTTCGGGCGGCCCGATACACGATCATCGGGGACCAGTTGTACAAGCGAGGCTTCGCTCTACCCCTCCTAAAATGCATAACGCCAGGGCAGGGAAAGAAAATCTTGGTAGAAGTCCACGAGGGGCGCTGCGGGAACCACGCCGGCGGCCAGGTGCTCGCCCAGAAAGTTATCCGCCAGGGATATTTCTGGCCTACTCTAAAGAAGGACGCGATCAACTATGTACGGGCATGCCACAAATGCCAAATTTACTTGTCGGCAATCCACCAGGCTCCAACCGAGCTCACTTCCATCTTGAGCCCTTGGCCGTTTGCAAAGTGGGGAATCGATCTCATTGGTCCTTTGCGCACAGCCCCGGGCAGCGTCAAGTACACAATCATCGCTGTGGATTACTTCACCAAATGGGCGGAGGCGGAGTCGCTAAAAACAATCGACCAGGAGCATGTCATTAGGTTCATCTGGCGCAACATAATCTGCCGATTCGGCCTCCCACAAATAATCATTTCGGACAACGGGAAGCAATTCGACAGGTTGGAGATGGAGAGGTTCTGCCAAAAGCACAAGATCATGAGGCTGTTCTCGTCACCCTACCATCCTCAGTCGAACGGGCAGGTCGAGGCGGTGAATAAGATAATCAAACACACGCTGAAGGCAAGGTTGGAGGAGAGCAAGGGAACATGGGCGAGTAAGCTACCCGAAGTATTATGGTCATGCAGAACGACCAGCCGCACCGCCACCGGGGAGACTCCTTTTGCTCTGGCCTTCGGTACGGAGGCAGTCATCCCGGCAAAGGTCCTTATCCCAAGCCTCCGCACCTCGCAACTCGTGATGAGCGAAAACGACCAAGCCATGCTAAACGAGTTGGACCTGTTGGAGGAGAGAACGCTATCCGCCGAGCAAAGAAACATATCTTATAAACGCCGGGCTGAAAAATACTTCAACTCGAAAATCAAGATTAGAGAATTCGAAGCCAGGGACCTAGTGCTACGGCGGACGGTCGAGCAGCCCAAGGGGGCACTCGACCCGAATTGGGAGGGACCCCTAAAGATCTCCAGGCGTCTCGCCAACGGTGCCTATGAATTGGAGAGCCTTGAGGGCAATCCGGCCCAATACCCTTGGAACGCCTCCCTACTAAAAAAATACTACCAGTAGGGGCGAGATATTTTAGCCTGCATCACCCTTTTGCCCGCGAGCGGCCTCAATGTAATCGCATCTCGAGCGCAAAGTTGTAATCAATAAAACCCGATTGTTAATTCAATCATGTCTTCGTGAAATTGCTGTCCGTCAATCGGCTAAAGCACTTCACTCATTAATCATTTGGTTAATTTTTAATCGATTGTTAATTCAATCTCGTAGTCGTGAAGCTGCGGCCCGTTAACCGGCTAAAGCACTTCACTCATTAATCATTTGGTTAATTTTTAATCGATTGTTAATTCAATCTCGTAGTCGTGAAGCTGCTGCCCGTCAACCGGCTAAAGCGTTTCACTAATTAATCATTTGGTTAATTTTTAATCGATTGTTAATTCAATCTCGTATTCGTGAAGTCGCTGCCCGTCAATCGGTCAGAGCACTTCACTCATTAATCATTTGGTTAATTTTAATCGATTGGTAATTCAATCTCATAATTCGATCCCATTATTAAATCGATTGTCGATCCTAATTGAGAAAATAAGAACGAAAAACGACGATAAAGGAAAAAGATGATTTCATTAAAGTTCAAGAAAGAAAAGATTACAACGGCCAGCGGCCAACAAACATAAGAAACAAAAGAAAAGAAAAAACACTCATGGGGCCACCTCGTCCACCACCCCCGGCTCCTCAACTGCCTCCTCGTCGGCCAAAGGGTAAAGAAAAGTCGCCGGGTCGCCAAGGAACGACAAGTCCATCCCGCGATCAGCCAGATCCTTCAGAGTGATGTCGTAGTCCGCAGAGGGGGGGTTGGACACAACGTAACTCCTTAGATCCTCCAGGGGACCGGAGTAATCGACCTCGGGGTTTCGGCGAAGCAGAGAGCGGATGGAGTCGGCATATGCATTAATGTAGACCATGGAGCCCGCCGACTCATGTTCGCTCTCGAGGTGGGCTCGTTCGGCGGCCAGGCGTTCATCGGCCTCCGCGGTAAAAGCCTCGCGCGCCCGGCGAACCTCCTCGACCACCCTCGCCTCGGCGTCGGCTAGCGCCTTCCTCTCCCTCTCGGTGGTGGCTTCCTCCAGCTCCGCCTGGCTCCTGCGGGCAGCCTCCAACTCCTCCCGGAGTTTCCTGTTCTCCTCCTCTAGCCGGGCAGCTTCCTCCCTCTTGGTCTGGAAACTGGCTTTGTATGCGGCCAGAGTCCGCGCGTCCCGCTCGTAGTCGAGCATGATGCCCTCCAGAGCAGTAGCATCGTGGGAGGCCTTCTTGCAATTGAGAGTCCACGACCGGGGCAGATTCACCACAGCCCGCCGAAGCTCTTCCGGCCAAGACTCGGGGAGGGTCTCCGTTGGGGGCAGGGGGTCAGGCCTGCATCGAGTAGCGACATGGGGAGTTAGCAAGGAAAATAAAGGAAGAAAAAAATTCTAGAAGAAACTAACTTACGTAAGGTGGTTGCCCCAGCCGAGGAAGGAGAAGTCGCTGCGGTCACGGGAGGCAGAGGCCGGGCTCCCGGCGGTCGCCTCGACTGACCCGGCCACCAACCCGCCAGTGGCCGGGCTCGCGCTCACGGTCACCATGGCCGGCTCGACCGATGTCTGGCCCTCTACCCGGGCCTGTTTTGAGTGGCATCGGTCGCCAGCCGGGGAGGAGGGCGCTGACGGCACAGGGGTCTGCGGTTGGGTGCGAATTGTCACCCCGGCCGCTCGGACGGCACCCCGCTTCGATAGCTTGGCAATGACACTCTTTTTGGGGGCCATATCGACGGTCTCCTCTGAGCTCTCAATGTTGACAACAGGGACGGGAGGAGCTTGACCGACCTCGGTCGGGGCCGGTGGTGGAGGAACTGGAGAGGACGGCGGGGTGGAACTTGACGCCGGGAAGCGCTGTTCTGTGGGATACAAAAAAGAAAAGTCAAGTAAGAATATTTCGGGTAGGGGAATACGAAAAGAAATGTATAACACTAAGGAACGAACCGCCGAAATTCAAATGGCAGGGAAATATTTGGAGGTCGGACAAACGTCGCTGCTCGTTGCAATTGAGCTAGTCGACGTCCCGATTAACGTCGGGCTCCGCCTTCACACGAGCAAGGGCTTGCCGAAAGTCGTCGGTAAGGTCGCTCTGATGGGGCGCCGAGGTGCCTGCACAACGAAACAAAAATTAGATCAGTACTGAGAAGGAAAAAGAAATTCCAAGGGTTTACCTCGACAATCGCGGACACTGTATGCCCGGGGAACCGGGATGACTGCCCCGTCGACGCCCAAACTCTCCCAGGAGCCGCCAACCCACCACCACCTTTCATGCCAGCCCGTTACCTTCGGCGAGATGCCGAAGACGATGGCATCGCCGCCCCGGGGTTTCACAGAATAGTACCCCAAATTCATCGGCCCGACCGAGGCCACTGTGTAATATAGGTGGTTTAGCTCCTCGGGGATCGGCATACGGTGGAGACCATGGCGCCCAGCAGGTAGCTCCACCCGTTCGGGGTGATATGGGTTATCGAAAGATTCCACGAGGCAAGCAGCCGGGAGATAGCCGGGTGGAGCGGGAAGCGGAGTCCCGCGTGCAGCGTATCTGCATTGATGGCGATTAGCCCCTCTGGAGGCTGGTCTGCGCGCTCGTCGGCCCGAGGAGCGTAGAAGTAGACGTCGGAGGGTGTCTCAAAAGTCCAGTAGATCTCTTTGAGGTCGGCATCCGCGGGCAAGCAGCTAGGGCGGCGAGAGGCCCAAAATTTAGTCTCACGGGCCTCGCGGTAACAGCGGGCAGGGCGTCTCTGCACAAACTGACTCATGTATTTAGAATAGTCGAAGCCGATGAGTCGGCTATCCTCGTAGTCGACGTTCTCGGGTATGTCCTGGTCGAATAAATAATTTTCCGCTCGAGGCGGGTAGGAGGATACGGGGGAAACGCTGAGCGCCTCTCCCTCTCGTTGGGGGCTCATCCCCTCCAAGTCATCGGCGAAGGCGTCCACGTCCGTGGAGTTGCCCTCGCCTTCTCTGGCGGCGGCGGAACGAGACGTCCCCTCTCCGGCCTGGCGGAGAGGTCTCTCGGCATCGGCGGCGGAAGTGGAAGACGTCGGCGGCCCCGACGCTCTCAACGGAGTCGCTCATGATAAAGAAGAGGAAGGAAGAAGTGTGGGAAAGAGAGCAAGAAATTACCTTGAAAAGGGAAAAAGTCGCCGGATTCTGGAAAAAGCCGCCGGAAAATTCGTCGGAAAATGTAAAACTTGCTAAGGAGGACAAGAGAGAGTAGAGCGAAAATAAGAATGAGAGGAGGGGACCCCTATTTATAGGAGAAATGGGGGGCCAAACTGCAAAAAAATGGGGTCGAAAATGGAATTAAACGAAAGTTAGGGGGCGCGTGGGGGATACGCACGCAACGGTTAGGGACAAAATCGGCGGACGTGACGCCTGTGATCCTGCGCGTCAATCACGCCATCCCGTGACGTCAGCAAGCGCGGAATACGAAGCGCCATCTCGGAAGACGGAACGTCACCCCCGAAATTCAAAATTCAAACTCAAATCCGCAGAAGACCAGCCCGCAACCCGACGTCAATAGTCTCCCGATGGCGGACTGGTGGGGCAATTGTTATACCCGAATAATATTACCCGACTATTCGGGTAACGGACTCAACCTGTCAGACCGAAGTGGCACACGGATGAGGAAATCAGGATCGTCGGTCTCAATCGAGTAGGCGGGTAGATGTTCGACGCCTACCCGACAAGGACCCCGGAGACTTGTCGGGGGGCGTACTTGTTAGGAAGACCAAAGGTCGGTCGGCCAGCGACGAGCCCAGGGAAGATCTCAACCTGCTTCCCGAGAAGGGTTTCCCGGGCCACTCGCCACCCACTCGGTACCCGGTTACCCGTCTGCCCGATCTCAGCTCCGCCAGCTGTGAGAGTATGACCAGTACCATCAGTTCAGAGGATGTGACAGGGCCAGAGGGGGTAGTTGGGCCAAGTCCCATTAGTACAGGGGCAACAGTGCCAAGTGGCGTCTTCTCATTGGCCCATAGAGGAGGCTGTAGCCACTCATTACCTCCCAGCTAAGAATAGGAGGGGGCCCACGGGCCCACCAACCCAAGGTGGCGAAACCCACCGTGTACACTATAAATAGGGTTTTAAATGCCCAAATGTAGGACACATCTCATTTATTATAAACTTGCTCTTGAAAGCTCATTTACTCTTGCATTTACTGTTTGTAGTCATCATAAATATTAAAACCTACCCGCTAGAAACTCGACGGCGAGATCCTCACGAAATCGTTGTCAACAATGGTATTAACTGCTAGGAGGTTGTGGGGAGTCTTCATGTGGAGAAAAAACTAAAATATGATAATAGTTAAATGGTAATACATTTCAAGCTCACTCACTCTAATAGAACATAGATAGGCAGTAGTTGAGAATTGGCATCTAAAACTATGGCCAAAACTTTAGCCAACTTATGTAAATGTTCTTCGAAGTCCATTTCATGAGTGAAAATTAGCTTAATACTTGCAACTTACAGTTGATTTTAGCCAACTCTACAACTCTCCATGAATAGCATCATCTATTTTTAAACCTAATTCCCGATTTTCATAATTATGCATGTTCACTTTTCCGACAGGAATCTAGCCTGCCAGATGTGTTCACAGATAACAGTTGGGTTTCTCCGAATGCCACGACAAGAAGTCGAAGTAATGGAAAAGGTCCTGTAGAGCAGACTTTATCTCCCCCACGTCACATAATGGGAGGACATCATCCAATGAATGAGCTTATGACACATGAAGTTGGTAAAGTTAAATTGACTTTGACTGAATCTAATTCAGCAAGAGCCAACCCATATGATATAAGAGGGTTAGCTGAGGGAATGGAGGACCCTCTTCCTGAAGATAATATGGAAGAAGATAAAACTGGCTCAACATCTCTAGAATCTGTAACTTCAGTATTTCATGAGCATTCCAATGGCTCTAATGACTTCCTGGAACCTGATAATGTTTCAATACCTTCAATATTTGTTACTATTTCATCCTTTTACCGTGGACTTTATAGATTACAAATATCATACCAAAATTCCCCATTGCAACTTCAATATTCATCTCTTAAAGTTCGTTTTGGGATCAGTACTAAGTTTCTTGATCACACTGGGCGGCCAAGATTGAGTTTTGTGGTGGATGCACCGCCGAGTCTGTGCAACATTCTGGACGAAATTGATAGTCTTGCCCAGAAAACGTCTGCTGATTCTGGTAGCGTCTCTGAGTGGCGTACTTTAGTGAGTAGGAAGCCAGGCTTCTTCAACTATTCCACTGTCCGATTGCAGTAAGTTTCTCGTTGTTTTTATTGGTGTCAATATAATTCTGAAATGTGGATGAAATTTTTGTGCATAAATAATGAAAGTCAACTGTTACAAATCACAGTTTGTGATTTCGACTTCATTTTTGCACTTAAGTTTTATTATCTATGTAGGATTCAAGCAGGTTGGAAGTTGGAATAAATAAAGTACATCCTCTGTGATTGTGAATAACTCTTGAACTTGGAAGGAAAGATTTATTATATAGTCACAAGACGTCTTTATTGATCAGTCTTGGGTGATTACACACTAGCTTAAGCACTAGTTGTTTTCATTGAACAATATTAGTTGTGCACCACCAGTTATCTGATGCAACTGGTGCACCCAAGTGTTACTCCAAATTAAAATTGATAGAACAAGACCCAAAAGACTTGGAAAGATACCACTAAAAAGGGTGTACGTAAATTTTATAGAGAACTTGTCTTCATCAAGTAAAATGTCTAAATGGTTTATTTGTTTGCTCTGTTTGCTTATTTACCTATTTGCTTTCCTTCTGGACCAAAAAAAGAATGATGATTTACATATAAAGAACTGGATAGTATACAAGTACAGTACCAATGTTGTATTGAAGTTGACTTCTACCTTATAAAATGCGCAGTTTACCAACTGTGGTAGATGGTGAAACAACGCGATGGGCAACGGAGATGTACCAGAAGGATAGTGCAGTTACACAGAAACTTGTGTTCAGTAGTTCTGATGTTTCCAAGCTGGACTCGCTCTTCACTCCTGGGAATATCATCGATGCTTATTTCTCCGTGGACGCCTATGATTATCAACAGAATGCTGGAATCCGATTAGTGGCAAAAAAGGTGATTCTTCATTTAAGCTGATAGATAGGTATAATCTTAATCTTTAACCCCGAACTGATGGGTAGGTTAATGTTAAGATCACAAGAGTAGTCTTCATTAGGGATGAGCAGAAAACCGAAAAAACCGAACCGAACCGAGGAAATTCGGTCCATTCGGTTCGGTTTTCGGTCCAAAATTTTAAAAAATTCGGTCCGTTTGGTTATGTTCGGTTCTAAAATTTGAAAAAAATTTGAAAACCGAACGCACCGAAAAAACCGAATGGACCGAATTTTATAATTAAATAATATATATATATATATATAAAATAAAAAATATATTTGTATATGGACTAGTAGTCATGATTGAATGAATTAAGTGATTTGTATAACAACCGAATGGACCAAATATTTGTATAAAATAAAAACCGAATGGACCGAATCTTTATAGTTTAAACATTTTGTTTGTAATTTGATAAAAAAAAATTATATTAATTGCAGATTTGCATAATATTGGAGGATTGAAGCCAAGAATGAAGTGATTTTATATTTAAAATTAATATTGTGTGATTTTATATTTAAAATTAATATTGTGTGATTTTAATTAAACTTCAAACTTTGGACTATGGTGTATTTGTGTATTTGAGCGGGAAATCATTTTGGCCTTTGATCGATTTTCTTTGCTTCGATCTTGATCGTCCATTATTGATTGTTATCTTGGTATGGTATGTTTTTTTTTTTTATTATTATTGTGATTCCACTTTTTCAGCTATTGTTTTAATGGTGTGTTGTACTATTTATATCACTCTTTCTTATGTTGTTCCAACCATTCTCCTCTTTCATTCTTCTCTCATTTCTTTAGTTTTGTGAATTTTAGTTCTGAGGTTAGCTGTTATTTTGTGGACGGTTTTGTTGTTTACATGCCTTCTCTGCCGTCGTCTTCCTTCGGCGTGTGCATCATATGACATTGTAATAGTTGTAGTATTTTGATATTGCCTCTGTAATGATTGGTTACGATTTTTTTGAGCTTTGGACTAAAATATATACACAAATCACTCATTATCTCCATAGTCTTTGAGCTCTATGCCCAAGAGATCATCGTTGTTGTGGTCAAAGTCTGCTTCAGGCAGACTGGCATGATGAGATTCAACTTTAGGAGCCTTCCCCTTGTCGTCCTTCTGCTGATTTTGATAACCCTCAACCAAGTGCTTGGGAGTACGACACGTGCGAGACCAATGGCCTTTGCATCCGCATCTGTAACAGGACTACTCAACCTTATCTTGAATGCCAAATTTTTTAGGAGTGAGATTCGTGTTAGGTGCAACCTTTCCACGGGCCTGAGCTTGATTGTCTTTCGAGGTACCTGGACCACTGGATTTACTACGACCTTGACCTTTACTACGAGTTCGTTTACTTTCCCTCCCCCTTCCACGCTTGCGACCACTTGTACTACCTTGAGCTATAGCATGTGCTTCAGGCACTGCTTGTGAGCCAACCGGTCTCTAGTTATGATTTTGCATAAGGAGTTGGTTGTGCTTTTCTGCCACTAGAGGTGCATAAATTAGCTCAGGGTGTACAGTGTAGTTCTTAGCCCTGTATTGCTGCTGGAGTACAAGGTTGCTAGCGTGGAAAGTTGATAGAGTCTTCTGGGTCAACTCGGCCTCAGTTATAGTTTGTTTGCATAGCTTTAACTGAGATACAATACGAAGTAGGGCTGAGTTGTACTCCGTCACAAACTTAAAGTCCTGAAAACAAAAGTTCAACCAATCGTATTGAGCCTGAGGGAGGAGTATATCGTTTTGTTGTTGGAAACGGTCCTTCAGGGACTTCTACAACGTTCTGGGGTCTCTCTCAGTGAGATATTCATTTTTCAGGTCCTGATTAAGATGATATCTGAGAAAAATTAAAGCTTTCGCCTTCTGGGCGTCAGTTGCTTTTGAATCATCGACAAAAGCACCGCTTAAATTAGTTGAGGCTAGATGGATCTCGACATCTAGCGCCCATGTCAGGTAGTTACTATCATCAAGAGCAAGCTCAACGAATTCTCTTTTGGTAATATCAGACATTATACACTATAATTTTCAAAGTGACATGGTAAGAAATGTGACCAAATTTATTGACAACGGAGAAATAAGGATTTATTTGATTATTCTAGAGCACATAGAAGCAAGACTTGGGCGCTGTCTACCCAAAACATGATTTACGGTCCGACAAGTACCGGACGCCGCCTAGCCGGCAATATATACGGACTATAATAAGGAGACTATGTGCAAGAGTAATAATGCATGCAAGATAATTAAATCATAAAAGTATCAATTAAGCATATAAAATAATAAATTTATTTAGAACTAGTATTAAAATTAATTCCAAAAATTTTCGGGCTTAATTAATATGCAAGAATTATTACCTTTTAATTTTTTCAAGTATTTATCGAAAAATTTGATAAAATAATTTGAGCTAAAAATTATTATCGAAATTAAATGAAAGCCAAAATAAATAATAAGGTCCAAGTCGCATTGGACTCAATACTGCCCAAGCAGGGCAAGGGCTGCGTGGACGGGGGCGGAGCCGACAGGGCTCAACGTCTGGAAGCAAACGGTGGGCGAGCACACGGAGCGGCAGGCTCGCGAGCTGGTTCGATCGACGGGTGCACGAGCGTGCGCGGCGATAAGCCCGCGGGTGCACGCGGCGTTGGGCGAGGGGCAGACAGGCGCGCGCGAGCTTGCGCGCGGCGCTGGGCGAGCAGCGGACGGCGGATGCGGCAACGGGCGCGCGGGCACGCAGATATGCGCGACGACAAGCGTGCGGGTCCGCGCTGGTGCACGCAGGCAGACGCAAAGGGCGACGGGCGCTGCGGGCGCGACATGCGCGACGGACGGCGGCCGTGTGGCGGCATCGTGCGACGACGGCCGTGCGGCAGCGTGCGCTCGTTTGAACACCTTTTTTTTTTCAATTCGATTTGATCCAATTAATTGCAAATAGAATAATAATTGATGCAATAATTCAAGTGTACATAAAAATATAATATGCATGGATCAAAGGGTTCGATACGATAATTAATAATCATGGAATAAAGAAAATTAATTTAGATCCGTACCGATTAGCTTTGGGCAGAGTCTCGTGCTGATAACGTGTTGTAAATCGAGAGCGTAAAACAGAGACACGAATTTGTTCACCTAATTCGTCAACAACGACGAGTTTCACTAATATGTGTGTATACAATTCTGATTACAATGATCTATTTATAATAGAAAAAACCTAGTCTAAACCTAAAGCTAGTTTAGGTTATAAGTCCATTATTAATGTCCACATCAAATCTTTTAGATTTGGTACAATAAATCTGCTAGATTTATAACAATATTAAAATAATTGAACTCAAATTCACACGAGGTTTTACCATTTAATTACCATGCACATAAAATAAAGATGAAATAAACAAAATGGCTCGTGACGGAAACAATAAAATCCCCAAATTCTTATTACAGATCACCGCAATATTTTTATAGCATTGAAACTTTCTCTAAAAATTAAAGTTCTACCTCTCTTTGAGATATTTTGTCGAAGGATTTCCAAATTAATTCCAATCAGTTTTCTGGATCGTCTCATAAGTTTTTTTTAATTGATTACAGTATAGCAAATCAATGGAATTTTTCCATCAATCAAAACGATAATTTTATTTTTGTCAAAAATAAAATTCAACTTTCAGTTAATCGTCAGAGATTACAATTTAATTATACGGAGATATCGTTTTCCATTTACGTTAACTTAACTTTACTTCAAGAAAATAAAATTCATACAAAATATATCAATAAATTTCCCTACGGAAAACAATAATATCTTCCTATTTAAATTGCTACACATTTTCACTTTGATCATTCTAGGTTTAACACACCACAATGAAGTGTCTTTATGCTTTGTTGTTGGTCGGTTGCTTGTCAACAAGTTTTCCAGGTAAACTACTTCTAAATCGGATTAATTTTCAAGTTTGATATATATTCTTCTTACACAAATTCTGCGAATAAGTTTTATAGTATGGAATTAATACAATCAAATTGCATATATTCATCTATACCATAAGATTTATAAATTAAAATCATAGTGTAAATTGTTTGCATTGCCTCGTGAATACACTACAAGAAAACATAAAATTGTCTACAGAAATTGATAATATGACTACGAAATTTCCAAAAAAAAAAAAAATTCGTAGTGGGGATTACCTACGAATTGCCTACAAAAAATTATAATTATATAGACACCTTTCTTCCCCACTTACAAAAAAATTTGTCTACGAAAATTCCGTAGGCAAATTGTGGTGTAGGTAATTATACTTAGAGAATTTATTTAGTAGGCAAATGAATTCCATAGGCAAGTTGTTTTCTAGGTTGAGAAATGTAGAAACTTTCATAATTAGAAAATTTTGTAGGTAAATTGCAGACAATTCTTACTACGAATTTTTTGTTGGAAAACTTTGTAGGCAATTCTTTATTTTCTTAGTGATATCAGTAAATACTTACAATGACATTAATTTCATACTATGAACGAGCTTCGTATGAGACAAGCGGTGGAGGGAAAGGGGTACATGGGGGTACAATTGTACTTTCAAATTGAAAAATTACATCCCCCTCCTCCCATTATGTAAAAAAGTTGATTTTCTAACCTCTCTTTAAAATAGGTATGCGTTGGGTTTGAGTGGAATTGTTCCTAATTTTTTTTTTATATTTAAAACTTGAGCTAGTTTTGCAAGGAGTAAATATTTTGGACATAGTTTTAATATGATTAGAAAAAAGTAAAATATATAATTTGTAAGGTAAAAGTTTGAAAAGTGATACAATATTTTATCTAAAAAGTGATAATATTTCCATAGAAATGTGATACCAGTTACAGGGTGAAACGGTCTTGTATAATTTTATTAATTATTTATTATCTTTCGTACCCCCAAATTTTTTGTCTTGTATGTGTGCCCTACACTATTTCTTATGATGTTTATGAATTTATAACTTTGAATGTAGGTTTAGAGGGTATAGGCATTAACTACGGGCTAAACGGGGATAATCTGCCATCTATCGGTGATGTTATTTCACTATTGAAGTCGAGAGGTATTACGAAAGTTCGTGTTTTTGAGCCACGTACGGATGTCCAGAAAGCCTTGCAAGGTTCGGGGATATCCCTAATCCTGGGCACACTCAATGCAGATTTACAACCACTCGCATCCAGCCTTACTTTTGCCACAACATGGATCCACAAAAACGTCCTTCCTTTCGTGCCATCCCTACATATCACCGCCATATCGGCAGGTACTTTAACGTTACATTTTGAAAAATGTCATCTAACATGTTTTTTTTTTTTAATTTGAATGTTCTTGAAAAAGGTTGCGACTTTCTACATAAAAAAAAGAAAGAAAAATATTAGATGGCATGGTTCAAAATTGCATAGTCATAACAAATTATAGGTGTGCGTATTCAGTGAATTAATGAAAAGACATTTTCATACTATTAATAAATTTTATAAGAGAATGTCTCAAAATAAAATTGTATTTATCATATTTTTCTTATCGTGTTTACAATAAAAAGATTATAATTATAACTAAGTATATTGACAAATAATAATTGCATTATATATATATATAGCGTTCCCTTTTTACGAATATTACCAATTCAAAATTTTGAAAGATAGTAAATTATCGATTTAGAACCTAAATGACCTTTTTCTATCAATTAAAGGCCAAAAAGAGTTGGAACTATCAACTCGTGTTTGACATCTTATATTTTTAAATTCTACATTTATACCTTTATAAGTCAAATTAAAATAAATTATTTTAATTTCACGTGAAAATAAATATATAAGGGAAATAAATTCAAATATAGTCTTAATATTTTTAAATTATAAATAATTAGGTTTTTATATTTTAAATTTTGGACGGTTAGTTATCTATTTTCCAGGTCCTGACTACTCCAGTCGACCATTACAGGCAATGAACTTGAGTCGTCTTCGGGCGATTTAACACAATACTTACCCAACGCCCTACAAAACCTCCAGTCCGCCCTAATAGCGGCGAAACTAAACATACCCGTGACCACCACTGTATCCATGGCTGACTTTGCCTCGACATACCCACCTTCCCACGGAGTCTTCTCCGACAAGGTCCTACCCGTCATGGCCCCCGTCACCAAGTTTCTAGAATCCAACAAATACCCTCTCTTCGTCAACATCTACCCCTACTTTCCAGCCGTGTCCGAACAAGGCACCATCCCCTTGGACTATGCCCTTCGTTGGTTGAAAGTTACGAAGAGGAATGTCCCTTGATGGACAAGAGCGACAACGAACAAGAGAATCAAGAAGCATTGGAGGACGAATTGAAGATCGAAATGAGCATTTCTAAACCTTTAATCTCTTCAATTTGTACTTTAGATGATATTGTTTCTGTTGATTTTATTTTACCTCTTGAGAACTTTGACCATAAGGTTGAAATAATGAAGAGCTTGGGCATCCTTAAACACGAAGGGAAGGTATGGAGAGAGAGGATGGTGAGTGAACAAGAGAGACGTCCATACATGAAAAGTTGGAAGAGAAAGTTGGATGAAATATCCTATCACAAGAGCCTCCTTGATCGTGAAGCTCAAAGGATGAGATATAATGGCAAGGAGGACCGATATCCTTGGCCATTCCGATGAGGGAAAGTTTGAATTCCATTAATAAGTCCGGCATATGACACTAAACCTAGCGCTAAATGGGAGGCAACCCATTATTTTACCGTTTTTAAGTGTTTTCCATTTCTTTTATTAGTGTGTTTGATCTTTTCTCGCGTTGTCGTGTTTTGTAGGGGATTGGGTACATTTTGAGGAAAATTGGAGGTATTTCGAGCTCAATTTCCAAAGGAGGGAGAGCTTAAAAGAAGATGAGCTAGAATTGAGAGTGTGATTGGTGCAAATTGTGAGGTACAATCGGACCCCGGGCTCGAACTTAGACTTGCTTGGCAATGTCTAAGTTTGGGGGGGGGGGGGGGTATTTACTTGTTGTTTCAATGCACCGGCGCACTATTTGTAGATGATTGCATGTGTATACATATAGAGGACACTTGGTTGTACGTTTTGTCGATCGTATCATGGGCCCAAACTTCGAATTGCTTAGCAATGTCGAAGTTTGGGGGGGTTTATTTTTTGTGACTTGTATTTCTTTTTACACCAAGATGCTCTTGGAAATAGCATGTGTATATGGTTTGATTGAATGAGATTTTTGTGTGGCTACTTGTTTTGGAAAAAGTTTTTATGGAAGTTGTTGTTTTTGAGTGGCTTGCTTAATGAGATGAATAATTTGGTGTAATTCTTGTTTTGATTGTGAATTTGAATGAATTGGTTGGCGATTGAACTAGTTGGTTGACTAATAGGGGTGAATGAGAATGAGATGTGATATGATCCATGATCAAAACGAACCCGTGAGCTTTTGTGCCTAAACCAAATTTAAAAAATGGTTGTTCATTGATTGAGTGTGGTCATTTGTAGTCATTGTGCTCTAGAACTTGCCTCTAGTCTTGCTCTAGGTCTCTACTTGCATAAGGTGCTAAAAAAGATTTTAGACCATCTTTGTTTTGAAAAGTCACTTTGTCAAATTTTCCATACCAAATGAAAAAATTTCCGTAGTTAGCCCCTTTGAGCCTATAGACTTAATTTTCTTGGCAACCTACAATTTAGCCGAATTATCCCTCAAATTGAGCCTATTTTTCCATATGAACTAGTGGAGCTTGAAAGTGGATAGTGAGGTTGAATTGAGTTTCAATGTGAATTTGGTGGATGAATTTGGGTGAAAGTGAAAAGAGTGGAAAAAGAGAAAAAGATGAGTTGAGAAGTTGTACAAAAAAAGATTGAGTTGAAAAAAATTTGAAAAATGAAAAGAAACTCTCTTGTGTACAAGATTTTGGTAGAGCTTAAAAATTCAAAAGTGCTTGGTGTGGTGAAGAGGATTGTGCTTGAGAAAATAGAGAACAAGTAAATTGTTGGAGTAGGAGTTTTTGAGTTGCAATCCGTACAGTTGCAACTTTGTCTTGAGATTTTTGAGATGTGTCTATGCGTCTTTATCTCTCGCTCCACTAGTTTACGAGTTACTCTATCCAAAAATACCCCACCTTGACCAAAGAGCCAACATTACAACAAAATGAAAAGTCCTTCTTGATTTAGTATTAAATGCAAGTACGAGGCAATATGCTTAGATAATTGACAAGCATATGGTGGTGCATGTCTATAAATTGACATTTGAGTGTTGAATTGTCCATACACTTTTGCGAGTTGAGCTATACACTTCCCGTGAGGATCATGGTGATTTGATTGCTTGTTTCTTGTGAATTTCTATTTGTTGATTGATTTGTGAAGCACCATCCATTGAGTTTACCTTCATGAAAAGAGCAAGAGTTGCATTTTAATTATTTTACTTTCTTGACACTAATTTCTTCGCAATCCTCCCACTTGTTCTATTTTTCTTTCGTTGTTCGGGGACGAGCAACACTTTAAGTTTGGGGGGTGATTAGTGTGATAATTGCTCGAAATTCATGCATTTTATTTGCCTATTTTATTGGATTTCGTGTGATTATGAACATTAATTTATCTCATTTGTGCTTAATTGTCGAAAAAGGTATTTTTGTCCATTGTGTAGGAAAATGAGTGAAATACGGCCAAGACTATAGAAGAGTCGAGCAAGGATATTCAAAGGAAGAAGAATCAAGTCAAAATGCAAGTTGGAATGCAAAGAAGAAGCAAAATATGCCCAAAAAGTGATCAGACCGGTTAGCAATGCTCCAGACCGGTCGGTATCCAGAGCCCAAACCGGTATCTTCACTTCGGAAGCTTTAGACCGGTTAGCAATGTTCCAGACCGGTCGGTATCCATAGCCCAAACCGGTATCTTTGCTTCGGGAGCATTAGACCGGTTAGTAATACTTCAGACCGGCCGGTATCAAAAGCCCCAAACCGGTACGAACCTCCCCTGCTCGCGAAAAATCAGAAATTTCAACTTTTGGAGGACTTAAATGCAATTTCGGCCAAGGGCTTTCTAACCCACTTATAAATACCTTTCTTCCTGACTTTACACTCAGTTTTTCAAGGGCTTTAGAACCCTAATCCCCTAGAATAGTTTTTCTTTCCTTTTCATTTTTTTCTTTTGCATTTTCTTAAATTTCTAGTATAGATTAGATTAGATTATGCTTTCAATTAGTAGTTTCTTTCAATTCAAGCAAGGATTATCAAGTTTTGTAGCTAAACCAACACTCAAGAGGTGACTTCTTTCCTTAATTTCGTTTCCATTTGGTTTAATTTAATGATTATGGATTTTTGCTCTTTATTTCATATGAGTTTGTTTGTTATGATGCTTAGTTAATTGCCTTGTGTTTGGGTGTTTGGACTTACATGGGTAATTGAGTATTTGATTTGATTTGTGATATCTATTCTAGTTGAAGGTCAATCTATTAGGAATATGGACTTTGATTGTTCGATTTCATGATTGCTCTTGTAATTTATATTTAGATTGTGTGTTTATCGCAACGAGAGTTGGGTCGATGCATGATCTTGTATGGGTGTGAGTGATTTATGAAATTTGAGTGGATATTGGAGTATCGCAACGAGAGTTGGGTATTTTCATTAGAACCCCATATTTCCTACACTTGTTGCTTAATTGAGAAATTGGTGATAAGTGAGAAGATTAACGATCCGATGTTTTCATTTGACGTGTTTGCCTAGGCTTATCCAGTACGGTGAATATGTGATGTTTAGTGATTGCTTCTATAGATGATTGGAAACTTGAATAGTTATTACTTATCGAATCGTGTACTTGATTCTCATGTGATGATGAACACCCGAACACGTCTCGTTTAATTGTTGCAAAAATCCCTAAAATTAGTATTTGCTTATTGCTTTCATTTAGTTATTTTCTTTGATTGTTTAGTTGCTTTCATTTGTGTTTTAATTTCGAGAAAACCCGATCCTAAACCTTGATCCGCACTACAATTACGCGACAACGCATAGTATTAGGGCTATACTAGCCACTAGTCCCGTGGTTCGATATTTAACTTGGTCAATTGTCTTACTATAACAACGATCTCGTACACTTGCGAGTAGTTGAATTTGTGCTTTAACAAATTTGGCAAACAGCATCCAACCCCGACGGCGCCTTAGTTTATCACAACCTGTTTGATGCCATGTTGGACAGTGTTTATGCCGCCTTGGAAAAGGCCGGTGGGCCCAACGTCGAGGTGGTGGTCTCAGAGACGGGGTGGCCCAGCGGTGGAGGGGCTCTAGCCAGCGTGGAAAATGCCAAGACTTATAATAATAATTTGGTTAGGCACGTGAAGTCCGGTCGTGGGACTCCGCGGAGGCCGGGGAAGGAAATAGAGGCATACATATTTGCTTTGTTTAACGAGGATCTCAAGCTCGGTGGTGTCGAGCAAAATTGGGGTCTCTATTATCCTAATTTGAAGGAAGTTTACCATGTTGATTTCTAGACAATAATCTTTTTTTGGTTAAACTTTACAAGTCATATGGTTCAATGACTTTCAAGTATATTAATGTGCTTTCATTCTGCTTCTTATTTAACGTCCTTTCTTTATAATCTAGTATTTTTATGATGTTACTAGTACTCCACTTGTGTTTGTTAAATAGAAGTTACTCTTTTTGTTATGAAGTTAGTTATGAGGTAGTTAAGGTATTTTTATTCTATAAAAACTTCACATCACATTATCTTGTAATTTACTTTTATGAATCACACATTCAATATGAAAAGCATTCCTTTTATCTCAAAAGTACTATTTCTTGCTCAATATGGTATCAGTTTAGCCTAGGTTTTCCAAATTCCGCACACGTCTTCGATCGCGTCTGGCATTAGCGATCACGCCTTCTTCGATCACGTATTCCATCTAGCGATTGTACTTTCTTGGTCTATCCAAGCCTCAGATACCCTTTCTTCAAATTCCTCTCAGATTCGAAGCCTAAGCCTAAATTCGATCTCAATTCGAATTCCTCTCAGATTCGAAGCCTCAATTCGAAGCCAAAATTCGATCTCAATTCGAATTCCTCTCAGATTCTTTATCTCAAATGGCAGAAATCAATCCGATGCCGAATACTCTCAATCCGGTACCAAATTCACTAAATTCGGCCTTGAATCCTCTCTCTCCGCTGGCGCTTCATCATAATGACAATCCAACAATTTCCATCGTTCTAGATCCTTTGGTGGGGGCTAATTTCGTTTCCTGGAGCCATTCAATCAAGAGGGCGTTGAACGTGAAGAACAAACTACCTCTAATTGATGGTACTCTCTCAATCCCTGCTGAAACTGATCGTAAAATTTTTGCTGTGTGGATTAGGGCTAACGATTTGGTACTTAATTGGATCCTTTACTCTATATCTCCTGATATTAAACGCTCTTTAGAGTATTTTACTAGTGCTCGAGAAGTTTGGCTTGAAATCAATGCTAGAGGCCTGATCTTACTAAAGTCTATCATTTGAAGAAATTTTTCTGTACGATTACTCAGAATTCTCAGTCCTTAGTTTCCTATTTCAATTCTTTCAAAACTCTCTGGGATGAATATCAAAATTATAGGTCTATCTTGAAATGTAATTGTGGCACTTGTACCTGTGATTTAGCTTCAAAACAAGCCACTATTAATGAACAAGATGCAGTAATGCAATTCCTAATAGGGCTAGATGATTATTACTCTGTCCTAAGAAGTCAATTCTTGATGCAATCTCCTTTCCCACCTCTAGCAAAAGTATACTCGATCTTGCTCCAAGAAGAAGCTCAAAAAGCCCTTACTAAGCCTGCTCCAATTTCTACTGATTCTGTGACAATGTTAGCCAAGAACTGCCAGTCTAAATCTTTCAAAGATAGGAAGAAACCTCTAGTTTGTGACCATTGTGGCTTTAATGGGCACACTAAGGATAAGTGCTTCCAAATAATAGGATACCCACCTGGTTGGAAAGGTCCTAGAGCCCCAAGAAACAAAAATGACTCTTCTGCTAATGCTATAATAAATGAGCAGATTAGCAATGATTCTATGAATGCTAATACAAATGCTACTAATCCTTTGTTCAATCAAGAGTTGTTTGAGCAGTTTTTGGCCTTCATAAAGAAGCAGAATGCATGTAATTATCAAGTTGATCATTCAGCAGCAATGGTTCAAGTCACAAATGCAAATACAGGTATATATCCTTTTCATTCTTCTCTAAATGCTAAAGTTCAAACATATGATGATATGATATGGATAATAGACATTGGTGCAACAGATCATATGACTTGTGATTTATCTACTTATAATGACCCTCCTAGACCTTCTAATGTGAAAATTAGTTTACCTACTGGTGCTATAGCTATTACAACCTTTATAGGTAATGTAGTTGTTAATGGCAGCCTAATCCTACATGATGTATTGTATGTCCCTGAATTTACATACAACCTATTGTCTGTATCTCACTTAACAAATAACTCAAATTGTGTTGTGAGTTTTCAATCTTCTCATTGTCTTATACAGGACAAGACATCAAGGAATGTGATTGGTTTTGCTAGCCAAGCAAATGGCCTTTATCATCTTAGTATATCAAGAAGAAATTTTAGTTGTAATAGCATAAAGTCAAACTGCTCTATTGATTACATTTATGATTGTAATAGCTGTGACATATGGCATACTAGGTTAGGACATGCTCCTTATAGAGTTTTGTTGCAAATTCCTGCACTCAATGTAAAAACAGATTCCTCCACTAATAAAATATGTGAGATTTATCCTTTAGCTAAACAAAGAAATAAACCTTTTCCTGTTAGCACTTCTGTTTCTCCATCTATTTTACATTTAATACATTGTGACATTTGGGGGCCTTTTAGTACAAAAACTAGAAATGGTCATAAGTTTTTCTTGACAATTGTAGATGACCTTAGTCGATGCACTTGGATTTACCTTATAAAACAAAAATCAGAAGTAGGACTTGCCATTGAAAATTTCAAAAACATGGTTACTACTCAATTTGGTACTTCCATAAAAATACTAAGAAGTAATAATGGAACAGAGTTCTTACTTAAAGATTTTTACCATAAAAATGGAATTTTGCATCAAACTTCCTGTGTTGAGACACCTCGACAAAATGGAATAGTGGTAAGGAAACATCAACATCTTTTGCAGGTTGCAAGATCACTTTTATTCCAATCATGTTTGCCATTAAAGTTTTGGGGTGATTGTGTGCTTTCAGCTGCTCATATCATTAACAGACTTCCATCTATAGTCTTGCAAGGTAAATCTCCATTCCAAATCTTACATAACAAAATACCTGATTACAACTATTTCAAAAAATTTGGATGTCTATGTTTTGCTAGTACATTATCTGTTAAAAGACATAAATTTCATCCAAGAGCCACTACATGTGTTTTTATTGGTTATCCTTTTGGAGTGAAAGGTTATAAGTTACTTGATCTAAATTTTGGTAATGTTTTTATTTCAGGAAATGTTGAATTCCTTGAAAACATCTATCCCTTGAAAAATAAGAAACACACTGATGATTATATAGAACAACTTTTTCAATAGACCAACTTGGACAATATGTCTATTGAATCAGAGGGAGATACCTTTGATATTATTTCTGCCCCTATTGAAACATTTCAGCAACATAATGAGTTAATTGATGAACTCAATGAAGTATCTAGTTCTGAAATTCCTGAGCCTCAAATAGAACAACCTGAAACTAGGAAATCTACTAGAACAAGACATCCACCAGCTTACTTACAGGTCTATAATACTACTTTACCAGCTTCACTAAGTCACTCTAAAGCTTCTACTCCTGAAACTACTACTGGAAAACAGTATCCTATTGTTAACTTCTTAGCAACAAATAGGCTTTCTAATTCTTATAAGTCTTTTACTGCCTTTATATCTCAAATCACAGAACCAAAGACTTATAAACAAGCCATTAAGAATAGTAATTGGACTGAAGCAATGAGAAAAGAACTAGATGCTTTAGAAAAGACAAACACTTGGACATTAGTCCCTTTGCCTGAAAATAAACACTGCATAGGTTGTAAATGGGTCTATAAAGTGAAATACAAAGCTGATGGATCTATAGAAAGATACAAAGCGAAACCTGTTGCAAAAGGTTACACTCAAGAAGAAGGAATAGATTATCTTGACACTTTTTCTCCTGTTTCTAAAATCACCACTGTTAGAATTCTACTTGCTATAGTTGTTTCTAAGAATTGGCACATTCACCAATTAGATGTAAACAATGCCTTTTTACATGGTGACTTAGTGGAAGAAGTATACATGCTTCCTCCACAAGGATATTGTGAATCAAATGATAACAGGGTTTGCAGATTGAACAAAAGTCTCTATGGTTTAAAGCAAGCTTCAAGACAATGGTATACTAAACTTGTTGATTCTCTGATTTCTTTTGGTTATGCACAATCACAAGCTGATATTGCTCTATTTACCAAAACTGATGGTAACATATTTACTGTTTTGTCTTGCTATGTGGATGACATAATCCTAACTGGTAATTCCCTTGATAAAAATACAAAAGGTTAAAAATCACCTTCATGCTCAGTTTACCATTAAGGACTTAGGTAAATTAAAGTATATACTAGGCATAGAAGTTGCAAGAAATGAGAAAGGAATGCAACTTTGTCAAAGAAAATATACTTTAGATTTACTAAATGATAGTGGCTACTTGGGAAGTAAACCTTGTTTCAGTCCTATGGACAGCAAACAACTATTTACTTCACAAGAAGCACCTTCACTTGATAATCCACAAGAATATAGAAGAATAGTTGGAAAATTGTTGTATCTAACTATAACAAGGCCTGATATTTCTTATGCTGTTCAATGCTTAACTCAATTCATGAGCAATACTAACACTTGTCATTTAGCTGATGTCCACTGGTTACTTAGATACCTAAAAACAAATCCAAGAGGTGGAATATTCTACCCAGTGTGACAACCCAAAACCGACTTAGGGTTTATGTGTCTTATTTTCAAAGTGTTTGAATAAAATGCTTGGTTTAAATATATGTGCATGCAAGTTCTAATCTTTCAGGGGACAGACGAGCATTTCGAGCCAAAAAACCCTACTAGCACTTTTCGAGTTTTATCCATAAAACGGATCAAATTTTCTTGATAAAAATTTAAAGAATTCAAAATGATGAATAAGAACACTTATATGAACCAAAAAAATCATACAAATTTAACGGTACGTTTGAATTAAATTTTGGAACAAAAAACCGAACCGAAAAATATAAAAAATACACTGTGGAAGCCAAAATCGTGTCTAGAATCGGGACTACCATAAATGGCAGCCCCAAAACAGTAAAAACCTGCACCTTTGACCCTCTTTTTCAGCTAAGTCAAGTGGAAGTACATGTAATGAGTGCTAAGCTAGACCCTAATCCTATGTCCCATCCCATCTCATAACTCTTGTGTTTAATGCACACAAGAACATATCTCCCTCTCCCCTCTCCTTATGATCAGCCAACCCACTCCTTTTTCCTCCTATATATACCCCTCCAAACCCCTTTCATTTGTCACATTAGTTCTTGCACTCAAGAGAGAAAAGAAAGAAAGGAAGAGAGAAAGTTAGAAGTGAGAGTAGAAGGAGTAGGAGACCTCTCCTCTCCTCCCCCTCTTGGCCTACACCACCACCACCTAGGAGGAGTGTTTCCACACCATCTTGAAGCCAAGAGAGTGTTAGAAGCTATGGTTTTCATCTTTGGTTCCTAATCATCCAAGGAAGAGAGGAAAACTACAAGGGTGAGCTTTTGAATCTCATTTCCCTTGATGCTATGATCATATTTTGTTTGAGCATGAAACCCTTAGAAAAGGCATGATAGAAACCTACCTCAAGCTTATTTAAACTGTAAGAATAATGTATGAATTTTAGTTTAGGATTTTCCACATTTTTTAGCTTATATGATCATGTATGTGAAAGTTAAACAATGTTCGTTTCTACCCGAGTTAGCTACTGCCCCCTTTTTGATGAACTCATTTCGGACCCTTATTGATGTTGACATATCATGAAAATTTACCTGAATATAGTATTTTATGTATACAAGAAACTGTGAAAATTTGGTGGTCATCTAATTTATATCGAGGGAGAATAAATTCATGGAAATTTTTTATGTCTGAAACCATGCGAAACTGGGAGCAGCGACTCTATCTAACCTTTTTGCCTATTTACAGTATTGATAAAATTATAGAAAATTTGGGGACGTTCCCTTTGTTGTTGTTTAAGATATACCCAAATATCCTAGCATTCTGTGTAATAGATAATGAGATATACCTATTTTAATATTGTGTGGTAAACACTTGACTGAGGTTGATTCTTTGTTTTCAAAAATTAATTTAGTCCTTTTATATGTATTTAAAAATATTAGAAAAATTTGGAGATGTTCTCCAGTGAGTCTGGAATGCTTTGTGAAATACTTGGTTAATTTTGAGTAAGTTTACAATAAGTTATGGATTTTAAAGTAAAGTATGTACTGCATGACAAACTATGTTATAAACTCATTTTCCATCAAACAGATGTTAATGATCCGTAACTCAAATTACCTAGGTTTATAAATAAAAAATGTTTGGTTTTAAGTTATCTGTAACATATCTTAATTTCATGATTTTTGAATGCATCTACTGTGAGATATGATTTTTAGACTTCAATGTACACTGTTTTGACGAATGTCTTGCTGTTCTGTATTCAAATGCAAATGTACCCTATTTTCGTAGCTCAAATGACTTGGTACCCTTAATGAACTTTGTTCCATATCATCCGATATATAACATACAAAATTTTCATAATTTTCCAGTAAGTATAAATACCTTTTCCAGTTAATACATGTATGTATTTTGTTAAAAAAAACATCACTAGAAAGAAGGAATAAGTGATACTTTTATAAACAAGCATGTTTTAGGTATATGAATGACTTGTGTTTACTTGTCCAAGAATGTGTTTGAGTGTTTTACTTGCTTTTGGAGTGTTGAATGAATCCGGAAGATCCAAAACCCCAACCGGTGGACCCGTATTGAATTAGAGTAACCTTACTACCCGAATGAACAAGTTTCAACGCCTTTCTTGAACTTGAACGAAACCCTAGGACTATTTCAATAGGATAAATATTTCCCCTATTATAGAAAAGCCCTAAGTATGATGCGAAGTTGTGTAATAAACTAAAAGAATGAACGATAACTAAATTAACGGACTGTGTTAGGTAAAGTAGGGTTAGCTCGGAAGCTCGGAGGTCGCCTTTGTTCTAAGCAATCAAGAAGTTAAGCTTTATCTCTAAAAGTTTCCAGATGGGTGACACTATCTGTATAGCTAGTTAATGTTATATGGATTGTTGTCAGTTTTCTGAAACAAACGTAATGAATATCAGTAAAAGACATGAACAATCTTATGAATGTGAATGCGTGTATGCGATTATAACAATGTGAGCATGTGGTATGTAATTTGTGAACTATATGAAAGTTGTAAGGGAAGCTGATGGAGGGATAAGGACGGAAGGGACAAGGACGCGGTGGAGTCGCTACCGGTGCCCCCCAAACAGGGATAAGGATGTGGTTGAAAGAGTACCAGTGCCCCCATATATTTTTAGGGACAAGGACGCGGTGGAAATACCACCGGTGCCCCCCATATGAATAAGAAAGGAGATTGATGGGCCTTTGAGCCATATGATTGATGGGCCTTTGTGCCATATGAATGATGGGCCTTCGGGTCATATGAATGCTTTGTTCTAAATTTGTGTTTATAAGTTTTATGTTAAAGAAAAACTAATACACATGCCCAAGAATTGTAATGAACCAACTGAAAGGTGAAAATCTTAAAAGTATTGTTATTTTGGATCTCCTGACAATCTATATAACATCATACAGGTTACCCGCTGAGATTTTATCTCACGTCCCTCTCTAAACATTTTCAGGTTATGATGCTGAGGTCCGGGGGCTGCCGCAGATGACTACTTCCCACTCCCGCTTATTAATTAAATAAACTGTTTTTATCAAGATTGAGACATTATACTATTTTAATACTACTGTTAACCTTTTGTCGCTAATGCCTCGAGAGTCATACCCAGGACTCGTCGAGATGTTTTCCTTATTAAGTAATGGGATGATGGTTTTTATTAAGTAACAAACTGATGTTTTCTCAAATAAGTATTATGTTAAGTTCTTCCGCTGTATCTGTATAATTATATTTATTGTTTTATCTTTTGTAAAGAAATTTTTTGGCTCGGTTTTTATGGTTCACTAAGTGATGACTCGGGTTTAGGACGTTGTGACCTCAAAGGTCAACTTTTTGAATTCCGGGGCATTACAGGTGGTATCAGAGCTTATATTCAAAACTTCGGACCAAATAATTTATTTTCCTTTATTTCAAAATTTTCACTTAGTATAGTAGACAAATTTTATAAACTTCAAAATTGAATATCACTAGTGGGAAGGTTGTCTACATCGAGCATACCGGAAACCTCAAGGTATGTGATGTCTTATGAGAAATCCAATAATAGAACCCTTAAGAATAACTGAAAACGAAAGGAAGAACGCGAAAAAGAAAAAAAATTATGCGAACAAGTGCTTGAATTTCATACTATTTGTGCATGTATGTGGAATTACTTGATTATTCATGTTATACTATTCTGTGACGTCATTTTTCTCTGGCGAGCAAAACGGTTATTTCATGTATAATATTACTATTTTCTTTTTTCTTTTCTATCTTAGTGTTTCGTTACTGACCTTAGACCCTTTTCCCATTTAGATGAGGACCCTAGGCAGGTAGTATGGCATACACTCACCGTCTTCGGAACATTTACCAGTGGGAGGGCGAGACCATCTACCACTTTGTGGGCCGTTTCACCCTTTGTAGAGACCGAGCTCTCGGTGAGGGCTTGACGCTATCCGAGCCAGACACTGCGGTCCTTCTACAAGATGCAGTCCAGCCATGGTGGTTGGAACGTGCACAGAGGGTATTTGATTCTAGATGGGTTACTGATGCTGAGACAGCAGGCCACATCAGTCTTGTCGCTTTTATGGATGACTTGGTCGACAGCATCAACGCGGCTACTAAGGTCGTAGAGCGGTCCAACCTAGAGATGGGTCGTGCAGCTTTCCATGAGGTCGTGGCAGCCCTCATTGGTACAGAGAGGAATACTGTTGTGAGCGAGATGCTAGTCCTTAGAGAGAAGATGAGACACCTAGCAGAGCGGGAGGCAGAGCTCAGCCACAAGATCACCTGTCTGGCGGATCGCCAGAATGCGAGGTTGGATAGGGCGAGGCAGCACTCCATATGGGTGTAGACTTTTGGGGGGAGTCTGGATTAGCGGGTGGACCCATGGAGTCGGATCCAGTAGAGGCATACATGGATGTTGAGAGTCCTGAGGAGGCAAGGGAGAACATCGATATTGGACTCTCTATTCGCCCGACCCCTAGCACCCATGATGTTGAGGCAGGACCTCCGATTGATTAGTTGTAGTAGGAGGTAGTTGCATATAGTTTTGGGGATAGTTTCCCGGTTGTAGCAGGATGATCCCAGTTGTAGTTGGAGTTAGGAACCTTGTGGTCGACTTAGATTCCACCCTTTTTCTCACCTAGATTAGTTCTTTTGTAGAAGCTTACGTGCTTGCCTTTGGTTAACCTATTATGTAAAATTTGACTATTTTAATGTTATTATTGATATATTTTAAAGTCTCGCATCTCTTAATTTTCATTGGAGACCCGTTTCTCTCTGTTTAACCTAAATAACTCGTTTTTTCTCTTTCCCAATTATATATGCGTATCACAGTCTCACATGAGTTTTCTTTTGTGGGATATTCTAATCTATCTGTTATATTTATCTTATGTTTGCATCATGTGTCATTATTTTCCCTAACATGCATCGCCGTAGCTCGTTACCGTGCTGCTGATCTAGACAGTATGTTCCGGTTTCTGTGTCACCCCTGTGTGATTGAATTAATACCATGCTATAAAATATTGGATTCTCTTGTTTTAAATTTTATCATACCTATATGAAGTAATATTTTCCTTCTTTAAAACCTTTCCTTAGGATGCCACCGAAGAGAAAAACACGAGCTAAGTAAGAACTGTCTGAGGGTTCCGTAGGACAGGAAGCTCCACCCGCTGCTTTAGGAGCCGAAATGTCACGAGAATTCTTTAACTCCCTACAGACTTTCATGCAGCAACAAGCACCCCCACCCCCACCTGCTCATGCACCGCCTCATCACCCCCATGCAAACTCTACAGTCGAACAGTTTTGACGTTTGCAACAACCTCGATTGAAGGGAAACGAAGGTCCCATGGGAACCGAGGAATGGATAGCTGAGATGGAATGAATTTTCCGCCACATGACAATAACTGAGGCTCAGAAGGTATCGTGTGCCCAGTTCCCGTTGACCGAAGATGCTGCCCAGTGGTGGGAAGCCCACGAGCGTACTATGACCCTCGGAGAAAGGGAATCCCTAACTTGGGAAGATTTTAAGCAAGTCGCGATGAGGAGGTAATTTCCACAGGCCCTTAGTGACAAGAAAGAAGTGGAATTTGTGAACCTCAACAAGGAACTCTCTCTGTCACTGAGTATGAGAAACAATTTAACAAACTGTCCCGTTATGCCCCGCACCTGGTGGAGGTAGATGAGAGGAAAGCCAGAAGGTTTGAGAGAGGCCTAAGGCCAGAAGTTGGAGGTGTAGTAGCTGGGCTGAAGCTCCCCAGAGATGGTGAAGTTTTCGATCGTGCACTGATCGTGTCCATCGGCTTGGGACTGGAGTTTAGGCAGACTCCACCTACGCTATCAGTGAATCGAAACTGGTCACCGAATTTCAAGAGAGACTCAAGCCAGCCACAGAGAGGAAATAACCCTGTTGTCCAGACTAGACCTAAACCTCCTACACATTGTTCAAGTTGTGGAAGGTCGCATGTAGGACCATGCCTCAGGAAGTCTGGCGCATGTTTCAAGTGCCACCAAGTAGGGCATAGATTCTCGGAATGCCCACAACTAGTTGATGGGGGGAACCAGGCTCGACAGCCACCGGCGAACAACTTCCGTCTACCGAGACCCCCGAGTGGCAACTACCGTCCGCCTGGACCACCGAGAGGAAACTTCCCCAGTCAACAACCTAGAGGACGTGCCCAGGTGAATGCAATGATGGAAGAGGAATGCATGGGAGACCCTACTCTTAATGACACCATGACAGGTATGTTGCTAGTACTTGGTTTACCTGCTCATGTATTGTTTGATACTGGAGCATCACACTCCTTTATCTCTGAAAGGTTTAAGAAAAACCTCAACATAAAAAGTGTTAGAGGAGAAACTTTAAATGTAAGCATTCCATCTGGTGACACCATAAGCATCCAAGAACAAATAAAAGATCTAATAATAGAGCTAAACGGACACAGGATAGGAACTGACCTTCATGTTCTAGGAATGAAAGATTTTGACATAATCCTAGGAATAGATTGGTTAAGGAGAAACAAGGCCGTCATAAGATGCTCAGAGAGAGAGATAGATTTTGAGACAAAAGATGGTCACCGTTTCACTTTTCAAGGAACAACGATGAAGACCCGAGTGAGGGTAATCTCTGCATTAAACGCTACCAAGCTACTTCGAGGAGGAAATGCCCAAGGATACTTAGTAAGCGTCTCGGCAACTGCTAAGGACATAAAATCGCCAGTCGAGGTGCGAATTGTAAAAGAATACCCCGACGTGTTTCCTGAAGAACCATTTGGATTACCCCCAGACCACCAAGTGGAATTCACGATCGACCTGACACCTGGTGCTGCACCTGTGTCAAAGGCACCATACAGAATGACACCCAAGGAATTGCATGAGCTAAAGGAGCAACTGCAAGAACTTATGGATAAGAAAAACATCCGCCCGAGTGTGTCACCTTGGGGAGCGCCTGTACTCTTTGTAAAGAAGAAGGACGGATCACTCAGAATGTGCATCGATTATAGAGGGTTAAACCAGCTAACCATCAAGAACAAGTATCCCCTCCCGAGAATCGAGGACTTGTTCGACCAATTGTAGATTGCATCAGTATTCTCAAAGATCGATCTGAGATCGGGTTATCACCAGTTGAAAGTCAAGGGAAGTGACATACCAAAAACAGCATTCAGAACACGGTATGGACACTATGAATTCACGGTGATGCCCTTTGGGGTGACGAATGCACCCGCAATCTTCATGGACTTGATGAACCGAGTATTTCACCAGTACTTGGATCAGTTCATCATTGTATTCATCGATGATATACTAGTATACTCGAAGGATCAGAAGCAACATGAGGAATACCTTAGGACTGTCTTAGAGACACTAAGACGTGAGAAACTATACGCTAATTTCAGCAAGTGTGAATTTTGGATTGACCGAGTTATGTTCCTAGGTCACATAATCTCAGCAAAAAGAATTGAGATGGATCCCGCCAAAGTAGAGGCCATAATGGACGGGAAGGCCCCAACTAATGTCAATGAGATAAGGAGTTTCCTGGGTTTGGCAGGATACTATCGGAGATTTATCCAGGACTTCTCACGTATTGCAAAGTCCTTAACACAGTTAACCAAGAACGGTCTAGCACTATCCCTGCCGTAGCTAAGAACGGTCTTCCCAAGATCAATGGAATGTGCTCATCTTCCTCCATCTCTAGCACTACAAAGTCGGCTGGAAAAATGTGATCTCCAACTCTCACTAGAACGTCTTCAACCACACCTTGAGGTCTAGTAATAGACCGATCGGCAAGTTGAAGCGTCATCATTGTGGGTTGAAGTTCACCACCTTCCAACTTCTTGAAAAGTGACAAGGGCATGAGATTGATGCTCGCCCCTAAATCACATAGTGCTCCTTTCTTGATCCCGTTCCCAATGTCACATAAGATCGTGAAGCTCCCGGGATCCTTCAGCTTCGGTGGAAGCGCCTTGTGCACTAATGCACTCACCTCGTGGTTCAACTGCACCAACTTCGGCTCATCCACTCGCCGTCTTTTCGCGATCAAATCCTTCAGAAACTTTGCATAATGCGGCATCTGTTCCAAGGCATCATAAAAAGGAATGTTAATATGAAGTTGTTTAAAAACATCAATAAATTTTGCAAATTTTTCATCAAGCTTCTTTTTCATGAAGCGTTGTGGATATGGGACGGGTATCACAGATTTGGGTACCCCCCATTCATCTCTTTCTGTTTCTTTCACTTTATCCCTTGCTTCCCTTGCCTTCTTCCACTTAGGAACTCTCTCACCCTTCTCAATGCCTTCCTCTTCAAGCTCTTTACTCGCTTAAGTGCTTTCACCCTCAACTCCTTTCTCAACTTCTTTCTCCTCAGTCTCAACTCCATCCCCTTTAGGCTCAATCTCTTCTTGGGGCATCTCAGAATCAGCAGGCATCTGAGGACCTTCATAGTTGGTTCCACTTCTGAGCTGGATCACCTTGCAATGCTCTTTCGGGTTCCCCTCCGGCATGGAAGGATATTTTCCCGGCTCTCTATTCACCATCTTTGCAATCTGGCTCATCTGGAACTCTATAGAAGTAAACCGTCTATTGTTCTCTTGTTGAGTCCTAGTCCACTCAACGTTCATCTTCTGGAGCTCTTGATCTCGATGATCACCCTTCTTGTGCAGCTCCTTCACATCGTACTCCAAGGAGGACAATCGCTTACTCCCTTCCTCCACCTTCTGAAGGATCGCTCTCAACATCTCCTCGGTTGATGCACCGCCTTCTCCACCAGGAGGTTTAGACCCCGGATCAACACCTGCAGGAACAGTAATACCAGCTTTTGGGCTAGCATAAGAAAAGTTCTCATTCTTCCTCCATGTGTTTTGAGGAGGCTGCTGGCCTCCTTGAACTCCTTGTGTGTTCCTCCATTGATTTTGAGGCGGCTGTGGGCCTGGAGGTACAAATGGTTGGCCATAAGGAGGCCGTCCATTCTGATTTCCACCTTGGTAGCCATTCTGATTGTAATACGGACCTCCCATGTTATTGGCTACCTCTTGTTGTCCACTTGGCTGGTCTACTCTCTCGTTCTCTACTGCATGCTCTCCAACCAAATTCTTCCCCAACTCGAGGTTGTTGATCTTTTCCATCATGGCCATCAACAGCCTTCTCGTTCCTTCACCTTCTTCAACCTGATGCACTCTCTGAAAATCTGGATCTCCATTCCAAGCACCGGCATTCGTGACAATATTGTCCACGATCTCTCTACACCTCTCTATGCCTTGATTCAGGAATGCTCCACCCGCACATGCGTCTAAATGGTCTTGCCCCGCCTTGTTGGCACCACTGTAGAAGAATGCCATCACATCTGCCTCATTATACCCGTGCTGCGGGCACTCTATCAGCATGTTTGAGTATCTCTCCCACGCTTGACGTAGGTCCTCTCCTTGCTTCTGGCGGAAGGAAGAGATCTCAATCCTCGCTTTTATAGTTCTTGATGGAGGGTAGAATCGCTCGAGGAACAGACGTTCGAGCTCAGCCCATGTGGTTACACCTCCCCATGGGAGCGTGTTGTCATACCACTCTTTAGCTATTCCCGTCAGTGAGAATGGGAACAGCCTAAGCCTCTTGGCATCTTCAGACATGCCATTGTAATTGAATGTGGAGGCTATCATGAGAAAACTCCTCAGGTGAGTGTGAGGATTCTCCTTCCCGATCACTCCCTTGAACTGATTCTCGGTCAGCAGCTTTAGAATTCCTGGGGAAATATAGAAGTTATTGGCCTCAACAGGAGGCAATGCCACTCCATCGTAGTACCGCTGCGGCTGCGCTGCAAACCTCCCTCGAATGGCCACATGTTGATCTACGTTCTGCGGAATGTGTTGAGGATTAGCAGCTGATACGGGTACTTGTTGGGGTGGTGGTGGTTGGTAAACAGGTGGTTGATTGTAAACTGGAGGTAGAGGATACGGGTATGGTGGGTAAGGATAAGGGTGGTATGGGTAAGGTGGATATGGTAAATTGTTTTGTGGTAAGTTAGGATGTGGGTAAGCAGGGTTATGATGAGGATTTTGGACCATATTATGAGCTGGGCTATTTTGGTTCTGAGTACCCGGGTTTTGGCTCTGGCTCTCTCCTAATGGATCCTAATTCTTGCTGGTGTTGGGAAAATAGGGGTGCCCGGAATCTATTCGGGATGAACTTTAAATACGAATTTAAATACAATTATTACTAGCATGAATTAATCCTAATTAATTCAAATAATAATTCCAACAACTAATTATCATCATGCATGTTAAATTAATTTCACATATTTAACTAGGCGGAATTAAACAAGTAAATATGCGATTAACGTACCTCTCGTAGTATTGGCCTTTGGATATACGGGACAATTGAAATCTCGCTTTATCAACCCAAAGCCTTCTCAAGTATTTCCCTTTTCACCTCACTTGATCGCCGGTGGGAGACGCTTTCAAGTAATTTAATAACTAAGGAAAAAGAAAAATATTTATGCTTCTTGATTTTTCCAACACATGGAATTATGTACTTGGGGATGAAATAATCATCCCCTATTTATAGAGGGTAAGGGCCGAAAATTAGAGGAGATATGGGCTTGGAAAAAATCTTTTCTTAGTCTCTAAGAAATCTTGAATATATCTCATATATTCTTTTCTCCATAATAAAATATTCCACAAAAATCTCACACTTATTTTCAAGCCTATAGTTTTCGAAAATAATGAGAATAAGAATCCAAGATTTGGATCTTCTTGAATATATGAGATAATCTTGTATTCCAAGAATACTTATCCTCCATAATATCTTTTCAAGAAAATCAACAAAATCTTTTCTTATTCTACACATGCAATTTTCGAATTAATCATGAAAAATCAGCATAATATATTCTTTTATTTTAATCACCTTATCATTATTGGGCTACTTAATGGGCTACTTGAGGGGCCTTAAGGAGAATTAAGACTGGACCTCCTAATGGACTTCTGAATTTCAATATTGAGCCCCAATATAATTCAGCCCATTAATATTAATTATTACCACTAATAATTAATATTGCACTATCCATCTTAATCCATATTACGATAATATGGGCTCCCGGTTATTATTTCCCGCGTTTAAGATTATCAAGTCCATTAATTAATTAAACTTCTGAATAGCTCTAAATTAATTAACATCTTTTACCTTCGAGTAAAGACAGCTCAACATTATTATTCGTACCGAAGAAACTAATTCTTCACTTGCAAGATTTGGTACTGTTGGTCCCGGTACAAGACTGAGGAATACGTGTATGGGGGGGGGAATACACGTATACCAATTTTCAAACTTAAAACTGACTGAGTCCCCTTCACTCAGAGTGGTAAAGAACTAGGAGCTGATAATACACCCACTGACTACACTTGGTGCGGGTCAGTTGGCTAACTATCAGTTCAAGTTCAGTGCGGAAATGTTTGAGCCCTGATGGTTTAAAGTCTTGTTTAGTTTGCTTTCTGAAAACTTGTTTTACTCAAATCTGAGAAGTGATTAGTAGGGCAGTGTTCTTTTGAAGATCAGGTTGATTGATTCAGACCTGATAAACTTGAATGCAATGAATGAACAGATAATATGGCAAGTATGCACAAAGTCAAAGCAGTAAGAACACAAGGAGTTTAACGTGGTTCAGAGTCTCAAGCTCCTACGTCCACGGCCTGACTTAACAGGAAATCCACTCAAGGGATTCTTGTTTTTAACGTGCCAAGGTGCACCAAGATCAGTTACCTCACTGACCTATACAAACTCCTCTTACTATCACACTAACTGACTTACTCCCAACAAGCCTAACTTAGGGTTTTGGTTTCAGTTTGGATTCCAACTAAGTTGAGATTATCCTTACAAGGCAAAGCTATGCTAAGGATTGGATAATCTCTCTAAGCTTAAGATAATTCTAATTAGCTCTTGGAATACAGAATAACTCTCAGTTGCTAAGAAACACTTGGGAAATTTAGAAGGTTTCGAGTGTTTCTTTTAAAGGCTGAATGCTTTGATTGCTTGAGAGTTTGAGTAATTTCTGGCTTGGAAATTTCCCGTAACCTTGAATGGGTTCAAGGCCTTCTGTATTTATAGGTGGTTTGCAAAACTATCCGTTGGAGAGATAGCCTTCTAGCCATCTATGTAGAGAGGCTTCAAACGGACATATCTCTATGCAGCAGCCGCCTTTGCATGGATTTGGTATTTGCATTAAATGCACATTAAATGCTTGCCCGTTGAATATGCAGTCTGAATTCAGTCTTTATGTCAGGTTCCGTACGTGCGTGTCCTCCTCGGATTGGTCCACGTCATCAGGTTGGTGAGAATGTCAGAACTTATTCCTGAGCTTCAGGCTTGTCTTATTAAGTTCATTTTGTCTTGAGCTCACCGGTCTTGTCCTGACGCTGAAATTCCTTTTGCATTGCTTGGCTCTACTCCAAGTCTTCCCATTAACTCAGTGACAACCTGTTCCCTTCAGGACTGAGTTAGTCATGACCTCAGGGTCATACTCTTCATCACTGACACTTACTCAGCCAACTTAGAAGACTGCCATAAGTTCAGGATGGTGCTTTTCGTCTTCAGGCTCTGAGTCTTGATTGTCTCCAGTGAGTTCTCCTCTCACTGAGTACCTGTGAAGTGTAAAATGACTAAGTACTAATCCTAACCAAGACTAGCCTGACAAAGACAGATTAAGGCAATCATCTTTTCAGGGGCTTTGGGATCTAAATCAAAACTGACAATGTCCCAACAATTTCCCCCTTTTTTATGATGCCAAAACACTGAAAAGATCCTCAAAACACTTAGAGGAAATAAGATAAACCTATCTATAAGATAAGACAGTGTTAGAGCAATTCTTGATAAGGTACAGAATTTAAACAAGCCAAAAAGACAATGAGTTTTTGTCTGTGGGCAATAGTAATAGATTTCATTGATAGATGTGGAAATGATTACAATGAATCTAATCTATTACAAAGAAGCCTGTGAACACCTAGACTAATCTCATTTCAGGCTTGAGTCCATATCCTGCATAAACTCTTGCCTTTAGCTCGTCAAGTCTTCCAGGTTGGTTCACATATCCTTCAGTTCTGGCTATCTTCAAGACTTCCATCATTATGGCCTTAGTGTCATGCTTTTGAGTTCCAGGAATCAAGGGAGGAGCTCGAATGATGAACTCAGGAGCCTTCACTTGGACTTTAGCTGCCTCAGCCTCCTCCAAGATCTTCTGGAATAGCTCAGGATGATTGTCCATCATATAGTCAGTGAAGTGGGCATCAATATCGTCAGTGTCGCCCCACTTCTTCACAACAAACCATAGCCTGACAAATTCATCCCTTGCATCAGTCCAAAACTCCTTCAAAGTCTCTGAGACGAACTCATCAACAAAAGCTTCCCTTGCTCCTGATTCTGGCCTACTGACTTGAAGAATTGTTGCCTTCCTAACTGTTGGCTTCTTCCTGTACTTCCTTGGCTCAGGCTTCGCCTTCTTTCTTCTTAGCAAGCTGATCACTGCATCATCTAGTTCACGTTGTTGAAGCTCAGTGATATCCGTCAGCTTCTCAACCTTCTTCTCCAAAATGCGCATCTTCTCCTTCTGAGCAATTTCAGCTCTGCGCATAGCCTCAGTCTTTTCAGGTTGATCTCCCCATGCTTCAGCACATAGCTCCGCAACTAACTCACCTGAGTAAGTGATGGGATTCTTCCTTGAGCTCATGGGTGATGATCTTTGGACTGACTCAGGTTGTTGCTTTGAAGGTTCATTAGCCTTTGCCTTTGTTGCCTCCTCCCTCAGCTTGGCAACTAATTGTTCTCCTTCCTTCTCCACGGCCGCTAACCTAGCTGACTTCCTTACCCTTAGAATATTTCCATCAGGATTGGCTTCAGGATCAGCTAGGACCGTCTCTCCTTGACTAACTGCCTCAGATGCCTCAGGGCGGGATCTTTTCTTCTTCTTTTCCCCCTTTTTGGCATCATCATTGGCCTCGGATGGGAATGCGTCAGATCCGCTGTTGATTACGAAGGAGGCTAGGGAATGGACATTGTTGATTCCCTCCTTCAATAACTCAACTCCCATTGAAATCCCAGTCCCTGCAAAGGATACAGAACTGATGGCAGCATTGACTTTCTTCTCAAAGACCTCCATAGAGAGTTGGAGACTTTGTTCAGCCTTGGTGATCCTTTCTTCCACCTTCAAGGACTCACCGCTGACTCTGCTAACCTCAGTCAGTATCTTCGCAGACTCCTCAGTGGCCTTAGCCAAAATGTCCGCCACTGATTGAGATGTGCGATCCAGCTTCCCTGACTCCAGCTCCAACTTGGACGCTGAGTCCTTCAAGGCCTGAGTGACAATAGCTCCAGTCTGAACTGCAAGCCTGTCCACTGCCTGATTCGTCTTTTCGTCCCTGATCGCATCCCTCTCTTCAAGCTTCTTGAGAGTGTTTCTGAGCATCTTCTTTGTGCGCTTCCTCTCATTCTTCACTGACTTGGCCGTGTCAGTCATTGTGCGCTTTAACACGATCAGCTCCCTGTTAGCAAGGGTGTTGTAAGCTGACTTTGTCCACCTGATGTGTTTTGCCAGGGCCTTGGAGTCTGCATCTTTTTCAGCACGTAGCCTCATTACTTCCTCCTGAAGTTCAGCTAGATTTTCCGAGGTTTTCTCCTGTTTGACCTCCACTATGCTTGTAAACTCAGCACGGCCGACCCCGGTTATGACCACATCTTCATCATCAGCGGCCTCATCAGTGATTGGCTGCTTTCCCTTGTCAGCCCCTGCAGCATCAGTCCCTTCTTCAAGGTACACTGAAGGCAGTTGTGAAGTAGTCATAGCCGCCTCCTCAGGCTCGGCTAAGCTAACTTGAACCTTAGGAACTTGTCCTTCGGAACTGAGAGTCTCCTTGAATGCCTCAACATCATCCTCTCGTGTCTCAGGGCAGGGAATCCCTTCATCGACAGATGTCTCATTGGCAGCTGAGATGTTCACAACATCCTCAGCCACTGGTCCACCCTTGGCACCAGTGTTCTTGTCACCTTCCCCCTGAGCCTGAGGCTCAGAGTCCATCTCATCAACTTCCCTAGCAGTCTCCTCCACTGCCTTTTCCACAGCTCCACCTTGAGCGTCATCATCCTCTTCATCATCCTCCTTCTCTTCAACTGGGAGAAGATCAGCTTTGCTTTTGGCCATCATTTCAGCCACAAGCTTCTTCAGGTTGTCGAAGTTCAATAGTTGGAGCCAGCTTGTCAGGCCAAAGAATGAGCAGATCTTGGCTTCCTCCATCTCCCAGTGCTCCCAGCCGCGAGCGTCCACCAGCATATGTTGCTCCTGCATGTTTGATTGTTTGAAGTCCAACCAAACTTTGAGCTCCACCACATATGCCAGCAGTTCAGTGTATTTGTACAGCCCAGGCCAGCACTTTCCTGCCCACTCCGTGGCATTCCCCCTGAGCGTATTCTCCAGTATACCTCCCACCATGTGCTCATCCAGCTCCTCCTCCTCTATTTCAAGGAACGCATCCTCTTCAGCTGAAATAGATTTGGGACAATCTTTGGGGTTGGGGTATGAGGGAAAATCTGAGGGGTTGGGAAGGTTTGGCTCGGCTGGCTGGTCAGGCTCAATTGTAAGTGAGGTTGATGGCACTGACTCAGTAGGGTAATTTGGCTCTGAAGGTTGGGGGAGTTGGGGAGTTTGAGGTGTGGGGTCAGGGATGGAAGGTGTTTGGGTTTCAGGATGTGGGGGTGTTTGTGTGGGTGCTGTCTCATGCTGCAATGACTCAGCCGTCTCGACAGTCTTTCTTACCTCCTCTAAGTCAGAGGCTCCAGGAGAGCTTGACTTCTCCCTCTCACTCAACTCAGGAAGTTTCTTAGCAGGAGACTTCTTTACTCCCCTCCTAAGTCTCTTCAGGGGCCTCTTTCCCTGATCGCCCTCCTTACTGACGTCATCATCAGTTCCCTCAGCCTCAGTCCCGGCCTTCTTGGGATCTGACTCAGTCCCTGACTTCGTGCCCTTCCCTGACAGCACGATTTTCACCCTCCTCTCCTTCTTCTCAGCTACGCCCACCTCAGGTTGCTCCACCTCTTCAGCAACAGCCTTCTCAGCCTCCTTACTCCTCTCAAGGAGCTCATCCACCTTTTCAATGAGGCTGGTTGCCACTCTCTTGGCCGTCCCAGCTGGCTTTCTGGCCTGACCCTTTGCTTTCGCATTGGGATCAGTCAGCCCTAGCACTGAATAGGTGTCACTCAGTGAGGAAAACATAACCTTCTTTGAGGAGAGGTTGTCCTCAAAGTCAAAAGTGTACTCATGGCACGCATGAGCAATCAGCATGGACAATCTTGTGCCAAAAGGCAAGATGGCACTGATGGATATGTGCTTCTTCTCCTTGTCACGCGTGATCTTGTCCAATCCCGCCTGATGGAGTTGATCGAGGAAGAACTGCTCCCAGTTCGCTTCCACTCCATCAGCTATTGCTCCCATGAGCCTCAGCTTGGGTAGACTCAACTGCTCGTGAGAGCCAGTTGCTCCCATCACCATCTTGGACACCAAGTCCACCAGAGCCCTGTACTCCGGCTTCAGAGTGCTCTTGTTCTGACGGGCCCTGAACTCCAAAGACCCTGACTTGGTCCATTTCCCAAGGAATTCTCCCTCCGAGTTTTCCTTGTAAGTCCTGGGGTTGATGCCTGAGGATGGCAGCTTGAAAACTTCCCTCACCGCCTGCCTGAGATCGATGGTGACCACCTCCGAGTCGTAGAGAGGCTCTCCGTCGCTGTTCTTTTCTCCTGTCGGCTTTAGCGCAGTCACCTTAGTGAAGACTTCTCCCTTCCGCAAGAACATGTTCAAATAAGCTTCCACCACTGTTCTTGGGAGCACGGAAGAGGGGCGGGTGGTGAAGTATGTTTCCAACCCGGCGTCGGAAATCCATTTAAAAACGGGTTTGATTTCCTCAACCGTTAGACAGATACCTTCCATGGAGATGACTTGCTCTATGTGTACCAGCTTCTTCTCAACAACATC
The DNA here is from genome assembly GCA_947034835.1 of Ballota nigra. Lineage (NCBI taxonomy): Eukaryota > Viridiplantae > Streptophyta > Magnoliopsida > Lamiales > Lamiaceae > Ballota > Ballota nigra. Next base: position 25,107,624 of record OX344723.1, read on the forward strand.
GACGATCTTGTCGGTTGTCCAGTCGGAGTCAAGGAATGCCATTGTGTTTTGAGAAAGAGATTTTAGAAAATCTGTGTTTGAGCAAGAGAAAACTCAGTGTGCAAAATGTGCGTTGTGTTTGCGTAAAGACCTCAAATGGCACCCTTGATTGATAAGACTAAGTCAGTTACTCAAACGTGGGGTTGAGATTGATCCCTGAATTCGAAAGGTTTTGATATGAGAGGCCAGGATTAATCTCAGTTTTAATTAAAATTCCATGTCAGTCATATTCCGTATAAAACGGACACGTATATGATAAAGTAACTGTAGCATTAAATGCTCCGTGCGCGTGGGTTTAAATATAAAAAGGCGCGCTTTTAATGATAACGGAATGCATTTAATAAAGATTTTCAGGACGAATGACTCAGGGAGACGCTTGAGATTCACAAGAGTCAGGTTAGAACCCATACCTGTCAGGGAGACATTGTAGCACCCTGATACCTCGCTGAGTCGAGTCTGGCCTGAGTTCCCCCTAGAACCCTACACTGACTGTTCTCCCGGATCTAAGAGTCCCAATTCCACTGACAGTTCCATAAACCTGGCTTCAGCCAAGGGCTTAGTCAAGATGTCAGCTCTTTGCCTATCAGTGTGAATCTTTTCCATCCTAATATCTTTCTTTTCCACATGATCTCGAATGAAGTGGTGTCTAATATCCACATGCTTGCACCTTGTGTGAAGCACTGGGTTCTGAGTGATTGCTATTGCACTATTGTTATCACAATAGATTGGAACCTGATTAGCAAATACTTGGTAGTCCCTCAACTGTTGCCTCAACCATAGGATCTGAGCACAACAACTCCCTGCAGCCATATACTCAGCCTCAGTTGTGGATGTTGCCACTGAATTCTGCTTCTTACTAAACCACGAGATCAACTTACTTCCCAAAAACTGACATGTCCCTGAGGTTGATTTCCTATCAATCCTACAACCTCCATAATCTGCATCTGAATACCCTGTCAGTTCAAGGTTGTCATCTGAAGGATACCATAGTCCCATATTAACTGTCATTTTCAAATACTTAAGTATCCTCTTAGCAGCCTCCAAATGACTTATCTTGGGATCAGACTGATACCTAGCACACACACCAACTGCAAACGTAATGTCAGGCCTACTTGCAGTCAGGTACAATAAAGAACCTATCAGTCCACGATACTCAGTCTGATTCACTGAAGTTCCTTCAGTGTCAGGATCCATTTTCCAATTTGTGTTCATTGGGATCCTGGCTGGATTGCTGTTCTGAACACCAAACTTATTAATCAAGTCTCTTGTATACTTGGCCTGATTAATAAATATACCTTGATCAGTCTGCTTGACCTGCAATCCTAAGAAGAAGTTCATCTCTCCCATCATTGACATCTCAAATTTACCAGTCATTAGTTTAGAGAATTTTTCACATAACTGATGATTTGGTGATCCAAATATTATGTCATCCACATAAATTTGGACCAAGAGAATGTCATCACCTTCAGTGATCCTGAACAATGTCCTATCCACTGTTCCCTTCTTGAACCCATGATCAGTCAGGAATTGAGAGAGGGTATCATACCAAGCTCTTGGTGCTTGCTTAAGTCCATAGAGTGCTTTCTTCAAATGGTATACTCTATCTCCAACCTCAAACCTGGGAGGTTGTTCAACATATACCTCTTCATTGAGTACACCATTCAAGAATGCACTCTTGACATCCATTTGATACACCTTGAACTTCTTATATGTCGCATAGGCAAGGAACAGCCTGATAGCTTCCAATCTAGCCACTGGAGCAAAAGTCTCATCATAGTCTATTCCTTCAGACTGACAATACCCTTTTGCAACCAGTCTAGCCTTGTTCCTTACCACAACACCATTCTCATCCTTCTTGTTCTTAAAGACCCACTTGATACCAATCACACCTTGATGCCTAGGTCTATCTACCAGTTCCCAAACCTGATTCCTTGTGAACTGATTTAACTCCTCTTGCATGGCAATGATCCAGTTCGAGTCAGTGAGAGCTTCTTCAATGTTCTGAGGCTCTTGCTCAGAGAGAAAGCAACAGAACAGTGCACTCTCACCATGAAACCGTCTGGTCCTGACTCCCTCAGTTGGATCACCAATAATTTGATCAATGGGATGATCTTCTAACCATGTTCTTTTGCCAGGAGTTGTTCCTGAAGTACCTGCAATGTTAGTGTCTACAGGCTCATAAAATTCAGGAAATTGAACAGAAGGGTATGATCCTGAGTCTATACCAAAGGGATTAACAAGCTCAATGTCAGGGACATTGATTCCCCCTTGATGAGGTGACTCAGGAGCCGTCTCAGCTGCAACAGCATCTTCATAGACGGTACTTACCTCAGGTTGAGCCTGTTCCTCTGTCTGAGGCTCAACAATCCCTGATGTGCTGGGTTTAGGAGTGGCACTTGGTTCATCATCCTGATCGTCATCATCACCCCATCTGGGGATTGGCACAGTCTTGATCTTGGGATCAGGTTGATTCTTCAAGCTCAGCCTTGTCACACTCCTCGTGACCTCCTCAGTGTCAGGATTCAGCACCTTTGCCCTAGACTCATTAGCAGATTCATCAAAGACAACATGAGGTGATTCTTCCACAACAAGGGTCCTACAATTGTAAACCCTGAAGGCTTTGCTAATTTCAGAATATCCCAAGAATATTCCTTCATCAGATTTGCTATCAAAGGCTTTCAACTGGGTCTTTCCATTGTTGAGGATGAAGCACTTACAACCAAACACATGAAAGTAAGAAATACGAGGTTTTCTTTTGTTCCATGTCTCATATGGGGTCTGAGCATGTTGCTTGTTCAGCATGGATCTGTTCTGAGTGTAGCATGCAGTGTTGATTGCCTCAGCCCAAAATTTCTTGGGCAATCCTGACTCAGCCAGCATGGTCCTTGCAGCTTCCTTCAGTGTCCGATTCCTCCTTTCAGCGACACCATTCTGTTGTGGGGTTCTAGCTGCAGAAGTCTCATGAGCTATACCAAGTTCATTACAAAAGTCAGAAATATATGAATTTATAAATTCAGTGCCCTTGTCAGATCTAATCTTAGTAATGGACTGATTTTTCTCATTGCTGAGTCTTCTGAGCAACTCTGGAAGCTTCACCTATGTTTCCTTCTTATTTAACAAGAAAATAACCCAAGTATATCTAGAATAATCATCAATAACCACAAGGGTATATTTTCTACCATTCATACTCACAGGCGTTATGGGACCAAATAGATCCATGTGCAGGAGCTGAAGTATCCTGTCAGTGGAGTAGGAAGCCTTTTCTTTGAATGACGCTCTGACTTGCTTCCCTTCCTGACAAGCTTTGCACACGTGATCTTTGCTAAAAACTTCATTAGGTAGACCATCAACAAGTGACTGTCTAGAAATAAAACAAGTATTAGGAATAGTGCTGCTCCAATCAGCGAGATAAACGTTACCTTTCCTTATACCTGATAGAAGCACTTGTGTTGATTTGTCCTTGACTGAACATTTATTCGATGAGAACTCAACACTGAACCCTTTGTCACAGAATTGACTTACTGACAGCAGGTTATGCTTCAGTCCTTCCACAAAGGACACATTTTCCACTCTGACTGTACCTATAATTAGAACACCAAGACCCTTAGTAACACCTTTTGAGTTATCACCAAAGGTTACCTGTGGACCATCTTTAGCCTGATATTCTTGGAGAAGACTCTTCATTCCAGTCATGTGCCTTGAGCAACCACTGTCTAGGTACCAAACAGCTTTGATTGAGTCTTCTCTCCTCTTGTTGTGATCCACAGCCGCCTGTAAGCAAATCAGGCTTTAGGTACCCATTGGGTGTTGGGTCCTATTGTGTCAGCTGTACCTTTTGGGATCCAGTCTTGCTTCACAACCCTGATTGCCTCAGAGTGGTGAATCTGTCTCCCTGAAACATCGACATACACAACTTTCTTCTTCTTAGCCTGAGAGGAAGATGGTGTATGGGTGCTAGACTTAGGCTTCGCAGGAGCCTGAGTGGGTGCCTTTTGGGCTGGCCTCCTGTTCTTCCTAGGTCTGGGTGCAGCAGGTCTTGGGCCTTGTTCTTGATAAGGACCCTGATTTCTATTCCCCCTAGGCAAGTGAGGGAAAGGAAAACAGTTAAAGGCCTCAGGATGCCAAAACCACGGGGGTGTCATCATGTTTGGCCTTCCCTGATGGTATTGCCAAGCATGATGGTACCCTCGCTGACCAGTCTGAGGGCTCTTGGCCTGAGTCTTCCTCTGCTTTCGCTGAGGTTTTCCCTGGCCTGAGCTCTCAGGGGCTTCCGTAGGTTTCTTTGCCTTTCCCTTGGGTTTTGGCTTAGCTACCTTAGGAGGAGCAACCCTGACTGTGTCAACGGTTTCCTTGCCCTTATCAGTTTGACGGGCCTGGAGCACAACCTTAGGTGCACTCTGGCCTGTCTGAACAAATACCCTCTCAGTGTTGCTCCCTGAAGCAACATGAGACTGACCTTGTGAGGATTTCTCAGGAACATTTCCAAGTCCCTTTTTCTTGTTCCCAAGTATCTGGTTGCTATTTATTTCCTCTCTAGCCACTGAGGATTTATTCATTGCTGCAACCTTTTTCTTGAGTGAGTCCTCACTCTTTTTCAGGATTTCATGTCTGGTAAAGAGGTCATCAAACTTACTCTTAAGTGCTTTCAGCTCTTCCTTCCTGACCAGCTCTTCCTCAGCCAGTTCCTTCAGAATTTTCTCTCTTGGGAGACGCTCAGAATTGATCATGTCAATTTCCTGAGTTAGTCTCACAATCTGAGCTGGTTCTTTGAGATCAGACTGAGTGAGTTGTTCATTCAGGTTTTGAACTTCAGTACTCAATTTCTTGTTCTCCTCTACCAAGAAGACATTAGTTTCCTGCAGTCTGGAGAAATCAACCATCAATTGATCAAGACAGATCTGAAGGTTCATTTCTCTAACTGACTCTGAGCTGAGCTCAGGATTTTGACCAGTGTAAGAACCACAAACAGAATTTGATGTTACCTCAGGCTCATCCCTGGCCATTAGGCAGACATCATCGTACTCATCATCCGAGAAGAGTTCAGGTGACCTTTCAGTGGGACCATCAGAGTCTGTTGCATCCTCAGCCACCATAGCCCTCCGATCAGCAGATCTTAGATCCCTCGTGGCTCTCCTTTCCTCTCTCTCCCTAGCACTCAGCTCCGGGCAATCGTACTGATAGTGACCAATCTTGTTACAGGTTCATGCTACCTGCTCACTTATTCTTTCTTTTCTTGGTTCAGGGTTCCTCCTTGAGTCAGGTTCCCTGGTTCTTGGTGAGCTTTCAGCCTTGGTTGGATATCTATCATCGCGAGTACGTCTCTGTTCGTCTCTCCTTTCAGGCTTTGGTTCAGAATATCTCCTTTCATCACCACGTTCTCTCCTCTGGTCAGTGTTTCTTCGCTCCTCATATCTCCTCGAGCTTTGGTGGGTTCCTTCAGGTTTCCTGTCACGTGAGTCCTGATAAAACTTTTATAACGACCAAACCTGGAATTGAGCTTGTCAAATCGTCTGGCCATCAGGCTGTACTCCTCAGCGAGTTCTTTCCTGCTCATCTCCATCAGTGACTTTGATGAAGAATTTGATGAGGGCTCAACAGGTTCAGACCTGGCCTTGAACGCCACACTTTTCTCAGGAGTTTTCTCCTTCCCTTCCTCTTCTGACTGAACTTTCTTCTTTCTTTTGTTAAGATCAAATTCAAGCGCTTTTAGCTCTGAAAAAAGTAAAGCAGAAGTTATGTTACTCATATCCTGAGTGTTCTTAAGCATAATTACACTGTTGTCCCATCTCTCAGGAAGGGCATTCAGGATTTTTGAAGCAACATCTCTCCTTGGGACATCCTTGTCCAACATCACCAACTCATTCATCAACTTGATGAATCTAGACTCCATCTGATCTATGCTCTCATCAGGCAGCATCTCGAACGCTTCGAATTTCTGAATGGCAATATTCCTCTTGTTCTCCTTTATCTTTTCTGACCCTTCGAACATCCTGGTCAGCTCATCCCAAACCTCCTTTGCCGTCTTTAGGTTCATCAGCCTGGCTGACTCCTCGAAAGGCACCGTATGCAAGATGATGTTTCTGGCGACGTTGTCAAGCCCCACCATCTTGATTTCATCGTTGGTTATGTCTTTCCTCTCCTTAGGAACCTGTACGCCAATCGCAAGATCATCGTATCCCAGTCCTCTGACATTAGGAATAGTGATCTTGATCGGTCCTTCCCTGAGTACACGCGGCATCTGGTCATGGATGGCATCTAGATGTGCCTCTAATCTGAACTTCCAATAGACAAAGTTAGATACAGAGAATTCAGGTAACGAAGCTTCAAGTCTCCTCGAAGTCATGATGATGATGCAAGTTTTATGAAAGACAAACTCAGATCTGTTCAGTGACCACCAACAGCTTCTCCTCTGAAACTATTAGTATTCAAAGTCAGTGGTCTTTCGAACCACTGCTCTGATACCACTTGTTGGTCCCGGTACAAGACTGAGGAATACGTGTATGGGGGGGAATACACGTATACCAATTTTCAAACTTAAAACTGACTGAGTCCCCTTCACTCAGAGTGGTAAAGAACTAGGAGCTGATAATACACCCACTGACTACACTTGGTGCGGGTCAGTTGGCTAACTATCAGTTCAAGTTCAGTGCGGAAATGTTTGAGCCCTGATGGTTTAAAGTCTTGTTTAGTTTGCTTTCTGAAAACTTGTTTTACTCAAATCTGAGAAGTGATTAGTAGGGCAGTGTTCTTTTGAAGATCAGGTTGATTGATTCAGACCTGATAAACTTGAATGCAATGAATGAACAGATAATATGACAAGTATGCACAAAGTCAAAGCAGTAAGAACACAAGGAGTTTAACGTGGTTCAGAGTCTCAAGCTCCTACGTCCACGGCCTGACTTAACAGGAAATCCACTCAAGGGATTCTTGTTTTTAACATGCCAAGATGCACCAAGATCAGTTACCTCACTGACCTATACAAACTCCTCTTACTATCACACTAACTGACTTACTTCCAACAAGCCTAACTTAGGGTTTTGGTTTCAGTTTGGATTCCAACTAAGTTGAGATTATCCTTACAAGGCAAAGCTATGCTAAGGATTGGATAATCTCTCTAAGCTTAAGATAATTCTAATTAGCTCTTGGAATACAGAATAACTCTCAGTTGCTAAGAAACACTTGGGAAATTTAAAAGGTTTCGAGTGTTTCTCTTAAAGGCTGAATGCTTTGATTGCTTGAGAGTTTGAGTAATTTCTGGCTTGGAAATTTCCCGTAACCTTGAATGGGTTCAAGGCCTTCTGTATTTATAGGTGGTTTGCAAAACTATCCGTTGGAGAGATAGCCTTCTAGCCATCTATGTAGAGAGGCTTCAAACGGACATATCTCTATGCAGCAGCCGCCTTTGCATGGATTTGGTATTTGCATTAAATGCACATTAAATGCTTGCCCGTTGAATATGCAGTCTGAATTCAGTCTTTATGTCAGGTTCCGTACGTGCGTGTCCTCCTCGGATTGGTCCACGTCATCAGGTTGGTGAGAATGTCAGAACTTATTCCTGAGCTTCAGGCTTGTCTTATTAAGTTCATTTTGTCTTGAGCTCACCGGTCTTGTCCTGACGCTGAAATTCCTTTTGCATTGCTTGGCTCTACTCCAAGTCTTCCCATTAACTCAGTGACAACCTGTTCCCTTCAGGACTGAGTTAGTCATGACCTCAGGGTCATACTCTTCATCACTGACACTTACTCAGCCAACTTAGAAGACTGCCATAAGTTCAGGATGGTGCTTTTCGTCTTCAGGCTCTGAGTCTTGATTGTCTCCAGTGAGTTCTCCTCTCACTGAGTACCTGTGAAGTGTAAAATGACTAAGTACTAATCCTAACCAAGACTAGCCTGACAAAGACAGATTAAGGCAATCATCTTTTCAAGGGCTTTGGGATCTAAATCAAAACTGACAATGTCCCAACAGGTACAATAAAACTTCTGAGCCCACCAAGGGGACTAATCACACGAGCCGTACTCGCACGCGTTTCTCCGTATTAAATCTTAGCAACCGTCGTATGATTAATATTACTGCCCAAGACACAAAGTTCGAAGTCGCAATGATTCTCACCCAACATGAATCAAAGCAGTAACTATTAAGCACACACGGTCCTATTTAAGTGACGGAGATTAAGAAATCAACAACTACTGAGGTCTAATTCTTCACCTTTCAGAACAGAAGAATTTATCCTCGATGTAGGACCTCTTCAACACATACTAAATGTGCTAGTGCAATCTCTTAGTCAAGACAGACCAATCTGAGCCTTACACATCGACCTTTCACGGCGGATTGTTCAATTCCACCTAGGTCGTGAAAATGTACGTTTAGTTACAAGTAAACTGTTAATATCGTCTTCCGTGATCGGGTATCACCACATTAACTACTATATTACACATACTATATATTGAACGGTTTGCAATAGGGATTCAACATTCAATCATAACTAAAGCAAATGCGATAAAAGAATTATTCTCGTAAAACGAGTGTTTGATACACGAGTTATACAAAGTAAAAGCATACTTTCACGTATAACTCCAACAATCTCCCACTTATACTTAAAGTCTGCTTTTAGTATACATCACGCATGTCTTAGTGTAGTAGCTCTACGTGACATCTCATGTCAACCTACACTAACCTAATAATTCCTCCCACTTATACTTAAAGCAGATTGGCAATCGTCTTGACCCCCATTCCATCCACATGTCTCTCGAATGTACTCTGAGGCAGACCCTTTGTGAATGGATCCGCTAGGTTGTCACCCGACGCTATCTTTGCTACCTCTATATCTCCTCTATTAACGATTTCTCGTATCAGATGGTATTTTCTTTCTATGTGTTTGCTGGCCTTGTGGGCTCTCGGTTCCTTTGAATTTGCAACTGCTCCGGCATTGTCACAAAAGACAGTTATCTTGTCGGGCAAATTTGGAACAACGTCCAAGTCCACTAAGAAGTTCTTGAGCCAAACTGCCTCTTTCGCTGCTTCACAAGCAGCTACATACTCGGCTTCCATGGTCGAATCGGCGATGCATTTCTGCTTAACGCTTCTCCATGAAATGGCTCCTCCTTCAACTCATTAGTGATGTCCATCGGTTTTTTCCCTAAATCGGCAGCGTTCATCCTCCTCAAGAAAGCTCGATTCCTTCTAGCTATTGTCTCAGGGTCCAATGGTATTCTCTCTTCGCTCGTATTGCCTTGTGAGCGTGTTCTCATAAACCTGAAACACTAACAGAAGAATCAAAACGCAACTGCCGAATGAATGAAAATAAAAATAAAAACAGAAATTAAAGCACCCACTACTAACTACTAAGCTATCTACAAGTCCTATTCAAAAAGCATACAACTTCCTCCCCGGCAACGGCGCCATTGACTTGAAGCGAATTAAACTAACTTCTACTAGTCGCTCACCCGCAAGCGGACGGGTTCACTGTAGTAAGAGTAAGTATAATGACCAAGTATTATCGAACCACGGGATAGTGTGCGAACAGATCCCTGAAGATCTATGCGTCGTAGTTAATATGAGTGTGTTGTTTTTAGATTTTTGGAAAATTAATTTTAAACTAAAATAAACTAATTAAACTAAAGAACGAGCTAAACAATTTAACTAAGGTGTGTTTTCAAATAAGAGATGGTGATGCTTAGGATAGAAATCCCTACGTATACTAATGGAGCAGGTACATAATCAGAATAACTGTGACGAACAAGAATTAACCTAAGTAAAAGAATGCAAGGTGAAAGCTCAAGATTCTAAACCCTAATACTTTACCCTAACACTCGACTTCACTAATCTACTAACAATTTAATAGATTGTGCTTAATTAATGAGACCCTAATTTAACTAAGGTGATGCGGTCGTCCTCCTTCGCTAAACTGGTAAATGAATTAACCCTTTCTAAACCTTCTCGTTAAGACTACTAATTGTTATTGAGTGATGCGGTCGTCCTCTCTCTAACACTTTCATAAGAAATTCAAAGGTAAAGTTAATATTAATTATAAGAATTTATTAATTAAGAGAATTAAAACTAACGTCACGAATTACCCTAATTACATACCCACAACCTACTTCTACGAGTTCATCCTACCCCAAACATACAAGGGTTTTAGCCGGACATGGCTTTAACAAACATAAAAGCAATAGAAGAAACAACGAACATAAATATAATGAATTGAACGAAGAAAATAAGAAACATTAACTAGGGTTTTAAAAGAAAATAATTCTAAGAACTGGAATTTAATTACTAAGACGAAATTTAAACGTGTTCAAAGTAACAAAACTAACTAAAAGAAACTAAGAATTGAAAAGAAACTAGAATTCGTATGAAAACCTCAACAAATCGTAAACGTAAACTTGCTTCTCTTCTTTCTCTCCAAAAACTAAGTCTAAATGTGTCAAGTCGTTTTCTAAAATGAGTTTGGAAGAGGTATATATAGGCACCGGGTCGAAACGGGATCTCGTGGGCCAAAAAAACGAAATCTGGCATTTAACCCTCGGAGGCGCTCGAGCTGTCCCGGTCGAGCGGGGCGCTCGAGCCTTATTGGTCGAATGAATCAGGTGCTCGAACGGGGCGCTCGAGCTGTGTTGCTCGAGCGGTTCCATAGGTCGAATGATGCGCTCGAGCTGTGCCCCTCGAGCGGCAAAAATGTTCTGTAAGTTTAGAGCGCTCGACCTACGTTGCTCGAGCGAGGTGCTCGAGTGATGGAGCTCGAATGGGCCCTCCTTCCTTGCAACTAACACTTTTCTTCTCACGTATTAATACCAATCGTATTTCTTCGATATCTTCTCATCCGGGCGTCCGTTTGAGTCGATTCAAAGTCCTACGAACTCCGTTTTTCGTCCTCGATTCACCTATGAGTATCAAAGAGACAAATTCATCATTGTATAGAAATAGTACTCATTTGGCTCTAAAAACTCAATAAAATTGACCAAAATTGGGGCATTTCTAGCTACGAATCATGACAATTTCATGCCCAATCAACCCCCCCAAACTTACCATATTGCTTGTCCTCAAGCAATGAAATAATAAGTCAAGTGAAATTGTTAGGAATGAGTCAAAGAATCAATCATGCAAGCTAATGAACTCGAGCTTCAAAAATCAATCACCCGTATACTCACTCACATTCCTTTATCATACTCATGCAATAATAACAAGAAATACCAAGATCAAGCATGGATGTGCACTCAACGATGTGTTTCACTCCCTCACAAGTGTATATCAATGATTAAGGGACTCACTCAAACAATCAATCACACAAATTGGCAGCATAGGCTTGTAAGTGCTCTTAACTCCGACCATACTCGAGAAATCAATGCTGAATCAAAAATGACTTTTCTCAAGGTTGTAATGTAGGCTCTTTGGACAGGTGGGATAACAATATGGTAAAGTGACTAACGTGAATGGAGAATAGAAAATCAAACTTCGGTACTTCGAGATTAGGAACAGACTACTTCAAACATATTCAATCGTCACTCTTTCAATTCCACTTCTCTCAACACTTCAATTTTTTTCTTTCTCACTCTTTCACTTTTTTTCAATCACTTTATTTTTTTTTCGCACAAACACATGAGCTCTTTTTTTTTTCTCAATTTTTTTGTTCTTTCCCACAACTCAAACTTCATCACACCTTCTCATATTCACTCAACAAACAACCTTTTCCTTTTTCAACTCAATTTACTCCCTTCACATTCACACTTTCCTATTCTCCACTCAAATTGAGACAAAAAGGCTTGGGAATCGGAATAGTGTTCATATGTGCTAGCAAATAAAATAGGCTTTAGGCTTAAAGGGGCTAACAAGGGATTCAATGTCATTGGAAAGGAAAATTTTGGTTAAGTGACTCAATAAAACAAAAAATGGCCTAAGATCCTATTCGGCATATCAAACTAGACACAATCAAGAAGCAAGAGCACATGCAAGTTCTAGCATCCTCTAAGGTGACGATCCACTCACAAACGAAGATATCAATTCATGCATCAAAATCTCATAAGGCTCAAATCTCGCGGCTTTCACCTCCATGCTAGTCTAGTGCATTCTCACAATCATCACACAAGCACTCAAAAGGAAAATTTGTAAGCATACGGGTTCTCTCTCAAATCAACTCTAACTCACATACTCACACAATAAAACTCCTAACTCAACTTCACAACTCATCAACTCATCAACTCATCAACTCAAAGATAGCAATCAACAAGCATAAGAGAATTGATAGGCATAAACTATGCAATAGCGAGTCAACTCAAAATCACCCCAAGGAGTATCTCAACAAACCAATAATCAAACAAACTCAACTCATAGATAAGGGCGTGCATGCATGTGCAATGTAAGCATGAAAACAAATAAAAAAACTCCACCCCCCCCCAAACTTCGACCTTGCTAGAGGTCTAAGTTTGGGGTTGTGGGTTACCTCAACCAAATAATTCAATTTCTCTCAATAGCTTTGCACACTCCATTGTCTCAAGTTGGTTCCTTCAATCTGAATAACTCCATGATACCTTTACTCCTTTAGAGACAAGCCTACACAATAAAACTCTCAAGTACGAGGTTAAACATACGACTCAAAAACACCCTAATAACTAAAAAAAACTCAAAGCAAATAAAAAATAATGGGTTGCCTCCCATTCAGCGCTATTTTTAAGGTCCTTATGTCGGACCAAGCTCAAAGGAGCTTAAGGAACATCATACTCAAATTTACCTCCCTTACTCTCATAAGAGTGGTGTTTGAACTCCTTTCCTTGATGCCCTTCCATCATGAGTTCCTTTGCTTCCTTCCCCACCTCAAGTGGTATAGGTCTCAACTCCATTCTTTTACCCTAATTGATTCCCCACCTCAAGTGGTATAGGTCTCTAACACTTTCATACGAAATTCAAAGGTCAAGTTAAGATTAATTATAAGAATTCATGAATCAAGAGAATTAAAACTAACGTCACAAATAACCCTAATTACATACCCACAACCTACTTCTACGAGTTCATCTTACCCCAAACATTCAAGGGTTTTAGCCGGACATGGCATTAACAAACATGAAAGCAAAAGAAGGAACAACGAACATAAACATAATGAATTGAACGAAGACAATAAGAAACATGAACTAGGGTTTTAAAAGGAAATAATTCTAAGAACTGAATTTGAATTGATAAAAACGAAGTTAAAGCGTTAAAGTAATCAAACTAATTAAAAGAAACTACGAAACGAAAAGAAACTAAGAATTCCTACGAAAAACCTCAACAAAACGTAAACGTAAACTTGCTTCTCTTTTTCCTCTCCAAAAACTAAGTCTAAAAGTGATTTCTAAAGTTTGGGGATCAAGTCGTGTGTTCCTCCTTTAAAACGAGCTTGGAAGATGTATATATAGGCATCGGGCCGAATCGGGATCTCTGGGCCAAAAAACGAAATCTGGCATTTAACCCTCGGAGGTGCTCGAGCGGTCCAGGTCGAGCGGGGAGCTCGACCTATGTTGGTCGAATGAATCAGGAGCTCGAGCGGGGCGCTCGAGCTGTGGTGGTCGAACGGTTCCAGAGGTCGAATGATGCGCTCGAGCTGTGCCCCTCGAGCGGCAAAAATGTTCTGTAAGTCCGGAGTGCTCGACCTATATTGCTCGAGCGAGGTACTCGAGTGATGGAGCTCGAATAGGTCCTCCTTCCTTGCAACTAACACTTTTCTTCTCACGTACTAATATCAATCGTATTTCTTCGATATCTTCTCATCCGGGCATCCGTTTGAGTCGATTCAAAGTCCTACGAACTCCGTTTTTCATCCTCAATTCACCTATGAGTATCAAAGAGACAAATTCATTAATGTATAGAAATAGTACTCATTTGGCTCTAAAAACTCAATAAAATCGACCAAAAATAGGGCGTTTCTAGCTACGAATCATGACAATTTCACGCCTAATCATTAAGAAAGACCACCAACGACCGTCGGGACTGTTGAACCCGCTAGAAATACCGGAATGTAAATGGGAGAACATCGCCATGGATTTCGTCACGGGTTTTCCTAAAACGAATAAGAATCACGATGCTATCTGGGTTGTAGTGGATAGACTCACCAAGTCAGCTCATTTCATTCCAATTCGTATGACTTATTCGATGGATAAGATGACACAGTTATACGTAGCAGAAATAGTCAGACTACATGGCGTACTAGTCTCAATCGTTTCAGATAGAGACCCCCGCTTCACCTCAAATTTCTGGAAGAGCTTACAACAAGCTTTGGGGACTAAGTTAAATTTCAGCACCGTATATCATCCACAGAGAGATGGCCAATCAGAAAGGACAATACAAACCTTGGAGGATATGTTGAGGGCTTGCGCCCTGGACTTTGAAGGAAACTGGGAAGCAAATCTCCCATTGGTGGAATTTGCCTACAACAACACTTACCAGGCAACGATCCAGATGACACCTTTTGAAGCACTTTATGGGAAAAAGTGTAGGTCGCCTATTTGCTGGGATGAGGTCGGGGTCTGAAAAATTTTAGGACCCGAACTCGTGGAGAAATCAGTAGAGGTCATCTCGCAGATCAGGGAAAGAATCAAGATAGCTCAAGACCGTCAAAAGTCATATGCCGACACACGAAGAAAGGATCTACACTTTGAAATCGGTGATAAAGTGTTCCTAAGAGTCGTGCCTATGAAAGGGTTGGTTTGTTTTGGGAAAAGAGGTAAGTTGAAACCTCGCTTCATAGGCCCCTTCGATATTTTGGACAAAGTCGGAGACGTAGCCTACCGTATAGCCTTGCCACCCGAACTAGCGCAAGTGCACAACGTGTTCTATGTGTCTACACTTAGGAAATACTTGAGCGACCCGGATCACGTCGTTGATTTCAAGGATTTAAGTCTGAGTCGTGACCTAACTTACGAGGAGGTACATGTGACCATTTTGGGAAGAAAAGTTCACCTTCTGAGGAACCGAGAAGTCCCTTTAATATTAGTACAATGGAGCCGACATGGAAAGGAAGGAGCTACTTGGGAAAGAGAAGACGAGATTTTAGCTAAATACCCTCAATGCCTTTATGATAAGTAAGTAATTTCGAGGACGAAATTTCTTTTAAGGGGTGTAGGATGTGACAACCCAAAACCGACTTAGGGTTTATGTGTCTTATTTTCAAAGTGTTTAAATAAAATGCTTGGTTTAAATATATGTGCATGCAAGTTCTAATCTTTCAGGTGACAGACAAGCATTTCGAGCCGAAAAATCCTACTAGCACTTTTCGAGTTTTATCCGTAAAACGGGTCAAATTTTCTTGATAAAAATTTAAAGAATTCAAAATGATGCATAAGAACACTTATATGAACCACAAAAATCATACAAATTTAACGGTACGTTTGAATTAAATTTTGGAACAAAAAAACGAACCGAAAAATATAAAAAATACACTGTCGAAGCCAAAATCGCATCTAGAATCGGGACTACCATAAATGGCAGCCCCAAAACAGTAAAAACCTGCACCTTTGACCCTCTTTTTCAGCTAAGTCAAGTGGAAGTACATGTAATGAGTGCTAAGCTAGACCCTAATCCTATGTCCCATCCCATCATAACTCTTGTGTTTAATGCACACAAGAACATATCTCCCTCTCCCCTCTCCTTATGATCAGCCAACCCACTCCTTTTTCCTCTTATATATACCCCTCCAAACCCCTTTCATTTGCCACATTAGTTCTTGCACTCAAGAGAGAAAAGAAAGAAAGGAAGAGAGAAAAGAAAGAAGTGAGAGTAGAAGGAGTAGGAGACCTCTCCTCTCCTCCCCCTCTTGGCCTACACCACCACCACCTAGGAGGAGTGTTTCCACACCATCTTGAAGCCAAGGGAGTGTTAGAAATCCTTAGAAAAGGCATGATAGGAACCTACCTCAAGCTTATTTAAACTGTAAGAATGATGTATGAAGTTGAGTTTAGGATTTTCCACGTTTTTGAGCTTATATGATCATGTATGTGAAAGTTAAACAATGTTCGTTTCTACCCGAGTTAGCTACTGCCCCCTTTTTGACAAACTCATTTTGGACCCTTATTGATGTTGAAAAATCATAAAAATTTACCTGAATATATTATTCGATGTTTAAAAGAAACTGGAAAAATTTGGTGACCATCTGATTTATATCGAGGGAGAATAAATTCATGGAAATATGTATGTCTGAAACCGTGCGAAACTGGGAGCAGCGACTCTATCTAACCTTTTTGCCTATTTACAGTATTGATAAAATTATAGAAAAATTTGGGGATGTTACCTTTGTTGTTTTTTAAGATATACCCAAATATCCTAGCATTTTTTGTAATAGATAATGAAATATACCTATTTTAATATTGTGTGGTTAACACTTGACTGAGGTTGATTCTTTGTTTTCAAAAATTAATTTAGCCTTTTATAAGTGTTTAAAAATCTTAGAAAAATTTGGAGATGTTCTCCAGTGAGTTTGGAATTCTATGTGAAATACTTGGTTAATTTTGAGTAAGTTCACAATAAGTTATGGATTTTTAAGTAAAGTATGTACTGCATGACAAACTATGTTATAAACCCATTTTCCATCAAAGAGATGGTAATGATCCATAACTCAAATGACTTAGGTTTATAGATGAAAAATGTTTGGTTTTAAGTTCTCTATAACATATCTTAATTTTATGATTTTTTAATGCACCTACTGTGAGATATGATTTTTAGACTTTATTGTACACTATTTTGACGAATGTCTTTCTGTTCTAATTTCAAATGAAAATGTACCCTATTTCCGTAGCTCAAATGACTTGGTACCCTTAATGAACTTTTTTCCATATCATCCGATGTATAACATACTAAAATTTCATAATTTTCCAGTAAGTATAAATACCTTTTCCAGTTAATACATGTATGTATGTCTTTTGTTAAATAAGTAGCACTAGAAAGAAGGAATAAATGATACTTTTATAAACAAGCATATTTTAGGTATATGAATGACTTGTGTTTACTTGTCCAAGAATGTTTTTGAGTGTTTTACTTGCTTTGGGAGTGTTGAATGAACCCGGAAGATCCAAAACCCCAACCGGTGGACCCATATTGAATTAGAGTAATCTTACTACCCGAATGAACAAGTTTCAACGCCTTTCTTGAACTTGAACGAAACCATAGGACTGTTTCAATAGGATAAATAATTTCCCTATTATAGAAAAACCCTAAGTATGATGCGAAGTTGAGTAATAAACTAAAAGAATGAACGATGACTAAATTAACGGATTGTGTTAGGTAAAGTGGGGTTAGCTAGGAAGCTCGGAGGTCGCCTTTGTTCTAAGCAATCAAGAAGTTAAGCTTTATCTCTAAAAGTTTCCAGGTGGGTGACACTATCTGTATAGCTAGTTAATGTTATATGGACTGTTGTCAGTTTTCTGAAACAAACATAATGAATATCAGTAAAAGACATGAGCAATCTTATGAATGTGAATGCGTGTATCCGATTATAACAATGTGAGCATGTGGTATGTGATTTGTGAACTATATGAAAGTTGTAAGGGAAGCTGATGGAGGGATAAGGACGGAAGGGACAAGGACGCGGTGGAGCCGCTACCGGTGCCCCCCAAACAGGGATAAGGATGTGGTTGAAAGAGTACATGTGCCCCCATATATTTTTAGTGACATGGACGCGGTGGAAATGCCACTGGTGCCTCCCATATTAATAAGAAAGGAGATTGATGGGCCTTTGAGCCATATGATTGATGGGCTTTTGTGCCATATGAATGATGGGCCTTCGGGCCATATGAATACTTTGTTCTAAATTTGTGTTTATAAGTTTTATGTTAAAGAAAAACTAATACACATGCCCAAGAATTGTAATGAACCAACTGAAAGGTGAAAATCTTAAAAGTATTGTTGTTATTTTGGATCTCCTGACAATCTGTATAACAGCATACAGGTTACCCGCTGAGATTTTATCTCACGCCCCTCTCTAAGCATTTTCAGGTTATGATGCTGAGATCCGGGAGCTGCCGTAGAAGACTACTTCCCACTTCCGCTTATTAATTAAATAAAGTGTTTTTATCAAGATTGAGACATTATGCTATTTTAATACTACTGTTAACCTTTTGTCGCTAATGCCTCGAGAGTCATACCCAGGACTCGTCGGGATGTTTTCCTAATTATATAATGGGATGATGGTTTTTATTAAGTAACAAACTGATGTTTTCTCAAATAAGTATTATGTTAAGTTCTTCCGTTGCATTTGTATAATTATATTTATTGTTTTATCTTTTATAAAGAAATTTTCTGGCTCAGTTTTTATGGTTCACTAAGTGATGACTCGGGTTTAGGACGTTGTGACCTCAAAGATCAACTTTCTGAATTCCGGGGCGTTACAGGTGGTATCAGAGCTTATGTTCAAAACTTCGGACCAAATAATATATTTTCCTTTATTTCAAAATTTTCACTTAGTATAGTAGACAAATTTTATAAACTTCAAAATTGAATATCACTAGTGGGAAGGTTGTCTACATCGAGCATACCGGAAACCTCAAGGTATGTGATGTCTTATGAGAAATCCAACAATAGAACCCTTAAGAATAACTGAAAACGAAAGGAAGAACGCGAAAAAGAAAAAAAAATTATGCGAACAAGTGCTTGAATTTCATACTATTTGCGCATGTATGTGGAATTACTTGATTATTCATGTTATACTATTATGTGACGTCATTTTTCTCTGGCGAGCAAAACTGTTATTTCGTGTATAATATTACTATTTTCTTTTTTCTTTTCTATCTTAGTATTTTGTTACTGACCTTAGACCCTTTTCCCGTTTAAACGAGGACCCTAGGCAGGTAGTATGGCATACACTTACCGTCTTCGGAACATTTACCAGTGGGAGGGCGAGACCATCTACCACTTTGTGGGCCGTTTCACCCTTTGTAGAGACCGAGCTCTCGGTGAGGGCTTGACGCTATCCGAGCCAGACACTGCGGTCCTCCTACGAGATGCAGTCCAGCCACGGTGGTTGGAACGTGCACAGAGGGTATTTGATTCTAGATGGGCTACTGATGCTGAGACAGCAGGCCACATCATTCTTGTCGCTTTTATGGATGACTTGGTCGACAGCATCAACGCGGCTACTAAGGCCGTAGAGTGGTCCAACCTAGAGATGGGTCATGCCGCTTTCCGTGAGGCCGTGGCAGCCCTCAATGGTACAGAGAGGAATGTTGTTTTGAGCGAGATGCTAGTCCTTAGAGAGAAGATGAGACACCTAGCAGAGCGGGAGGCAGAGCTCAGCCACGAGATCACCCGTCTGGAGGATCGCCAGAATGCGAGGTTGGATAGGGCGAGGCAGCACCGCCATATGGGTGTAGACTTTTGGGGAGAGTCTGGATTAGCGGGTGGACCCGTGGAGTCGGATCCAGTAGAGGCATACATGGATGTTGAGAGTCCAGAGGAGGCAAGGGAGAACATCGATATTGGACTCTCTATTCGCCAGACCCCTAGCACCCATGATGTTGAGGCAGGACCTCCGACTGATTAGTTGTAGTAGGAGGTTGTTGTATATAGTTTTGAGGATAGTTTCCCGGTTGTAGCCGGATGATCCCAGTTGTAGTTGGAGTTAGGAACCTTGTGGTCGACTTAGATTCGAGCCCTTTTTTCTCACCTAGATTAGTTCTTTTGTAGAAGCTTACGTGCTTGCTTTTGGTTAACCTATTATGTAAAATTTGACTATTTTAATGTTATTATTGATATATTTTAAAGTCTCGCATCTCTTAATTTTCATTGGAGACCCGTTTCTCTCCGTTTAACCTTGAGAACTCGTTTTTTTCTCTTTCCCAATTATATATGCGTATTACAGTCTCACGTGAGTTTTCTTTTGTGGGATATTCTATTCTATCTGTTATATTTATCTTATGTTTGCATCATGTGTCATTATTTTCCCTAACATGCATCGCTGTAGCTCGTTACCGTGCTGCTGATCTAGACAGTATGTTTCGGTTTCTGTGTGCACCCCTGCGTGATTGAATTAATACCATGCTGTAAAATAATGGATTCTCTTGTTTTGAATTTTATCATACCTATATGAAGTAATATTTTCCTTCTTTTAAACCTTTCCTTAGGATGCCACCGAAGAGAAAAACACGAGCTAACCAAGAACCGTCTGAGAGTTCCGTAGAACAAGAAGCTCCACCCGCTGCTTCAGGAGCCGAAATGGCACGAGATTTCTTTAACTCCCTACAGACTTTCATGCAGCAACAAGCACCCCCACCCCCACCTACTCATGCACCACCTCATCACCCCCATGCAAACTCTACAGTCGAACAGTTTCGACATTTGCAACCACCTTGATTGAAGGGAAATGAAGGTCCCATGGGAACCGAGGAATGGATATCTGAGATGGAACGAATTTTCCGCCACATGACACTAACTGAGGCTCAGAAGGTATCATGTGCCCAGTTCCAGTTAGCCGAAGATGCTACCCAGTGGTGGGAAGCCCACGAGCGTACTATGACCCTTGGAGAAAGGGAATCCCTAACTTGGGAAGATTTTAAGCAAGTCGCGATGAGGAGGTACTTTCCACAGGCCCTTCGTGACAGGAAAGAAGTGGAATTTGTGAACCTCAAACAAGGAACTCTCTTTGTCACTGAGTATGAGGAATAATTTAACAAACTGTCCCGTTATGCCCCATACCTGGTGGAGGTAGATGAGAGGAAAGCCAGAAGGTTTGAGAGAGGCCTAAGGCCAGAAGTTGGAGGTGTAGTAGCTGGGCTAAAGCTCCCCAGTTACGGTGAAGTTTTCGATAGTGCACTGATCGTGTCCATCGGCTTGGGACTGGAGTTCAGGCAGACTCCACCTACGCTATCAGTGAATCAAAACTGGTCGTCGAATTTCAAGAGAGACTCAAGCCAGCCACAGAGAGGAAATAACCCTGTTGTCCAGACTAGACCTAAACCTCCTCCACATTGTTCAAGTTGTGGAAGGTCGCATATAGGACCATGCCTCAGGAAGTCTGGCGCATGTTTCAAGTGCCACCAAGTAGGGAATAGATTCTCAGAATGCCCACAACTAGTTGATGGTGGGGAACCAGGCTCGACAGCCACCGGCGAACAACTTCCGTCTAGCGGGACCCCCGAGTGGCAACTACCGTCCGCCTGGACCACCGAGAGGAAACTTCCCCAGTCAACAACCTAGAGGATGTGCACAGGTGAATGCAATGATGGAAGAGGAATGCATGGGAGACCCTACTCTTAATGACACCATGACAGGTACGTTGCTAGTACTTGGTTTACCTGCTCATGTATTGTTGGATACTGGAGCATCACACTCCTTTATCTTTGAAAGGTTTAAGAAAAACCTCAACATAAAAAGTGTTAGAGGAGAAACTTTAAATGTAAGCATTCCATCTGGTGACACCATAAGCATCCAAGAACAAATAAAAGATCTAATAATAGAGCTGAACGGACACAGGATAGGAACTGACCTTCATGTTCTAGGAATGAAAGATTTTGACATAATCCTAGGAATAGATTGGTTAAGGAGAAACAAGGCCGTCATAAGATGCTCAGAGAGAGAGATAGATTTCGAGACAAAAGATGGCCAACGTTTAACTTTTCGAGGAACAACGATGAAGACCCGAGTGAGGGTAATCTCTGCATTAAAGGCTACCAAGCTACTTCGAGGAGGAAATGCCCAAGGATACTTAGTCAGCGTCTCGGCAACTGCTAAGGACACAAAATCACCAGCCGAGGTGTGTATTGTAAAAGAATACCCCGACGTGTTTCCTGAAGAACTATCTGAATTACCCCCAGACCGCCAAGTGGAATTCACGATCGACCTGACACCTGGTGCTGCACCTGTGTCAAAGGGACCATACAGAATGGCACCCAAGGAATTGCAGGAGCTAAAGGAGCAACTGCAAGAACTTATGGATAAGAAATACATCTGCCCGAGTGTGTCACCTTGGGGAGCGCTTGTACTCTTTGTAAAGAAGAAGGACGGATCACTCAGAATGTGCATCGATTATAGAGGGTTAAACCAACTAACCATCAAGAACAAGTATCCCCTCCCGAGAATCGAGGACTTGTTCGACCAATTGTAGAATGCATCAGTATTCTCAAAGATCGATCTGAGATCCGGTTATCACCAGCTGAAAGTCAAGGGAAGTGACATACCAAAAACAACATTCAGAACACGGTATGGACACTATGAATTCAAGGTGATGCCCTTTGGGGTGACGAATGCACCCGCAGTCTTCATGGACTTGATGAACCGAGTATTTCACCAGTACTTGGATCAGTTCGTCATTGTATTCATCGACGACATACTAGTATACTCGAAGGATCAGAAGAAACATGAGGAACACCTTAGGACTGTCTTAGAGACACTAAGACGTGAGAAACTATACGCTAATGTTGGTCCCACTTGATAGATTAATTGCGGAAGCTTATGTTTAAATGTCTTTCCAAAATCTTTTATAAGAGAGCAATAAACAATATTTAAAATAAAGCGATAAAAGACACAAGATATATAGTGGTTCGGATAAATATCCTACGTCCACTCTCCCTTATCACCAAGGGGTCTCACTAACAACCAACTCACAAACTTACTCACTGGAATTTCTGAAGTACCAGCACCTTCTTACAAACTCTTTAGATCTAACTTCGATCTAAAGATAGACTCACTCCAACCTTATCTTAACAAGATGAACAGGTTGAGTGTATAAACTCCTTACGAGTAGATAAATAATTAAGAACAAAGTGTGAGTGCAATATGCGTAGTGATCAAAAGCTTAGTGTGGCTATATGCGCGTGAATGATTCTAGAGCTTTTTCTTGATCTGCACTCAAGTATATATAGAGGGGATTAGGGACATAGCCGTTGGGAGGCTAATCCAATCAGATCCTCTATATATGGAAGCTTCAATCAATCAATTTCCTAATTGATTGATTGGGTTGGTGTGATCTTGATTGATTGTCTTCATATCTTCTCAATCCAATCTTGTTTTGACTTGATTTGAATCACCAACGGTTAATGCTTCCAATTGCCTAACTCTGATTCTCTCCAGAGAAGGCAGGACCAGACACCAGGCAACCTCGGTGTCTTCTGGTCCTCATCTGGTGAACAGCCAGAATACTCAGTAGAGTAAGGGGATCAAACTGAGCATCTTTTGTTCCACCAGACTCGTCTGGTCCGGACTCGTCTGGTCTGGGGAAGGTCCTCTGCCTCTGGTCTGATCTCTTCTGGTGAGGTCTTCTGGTCTGGCAGTTCCCCCTAGACTAAGTCCTAATCTAGATCATCATCTGGCTAACAGGTCCAGATGGTCCTATTACATCTTCTGGTTTGTTTTAACTCATCAAAACTAACAAATTTTTATCCTAACAGCTAAGTTCAGCAAGTATGAATTTTGGATTGACCGAGTTATGTTCCTAGGTCACATAATCTCAGCAAAAGGAATTGAGATGGATCCCGCCAAAGTAAAGGCCATAATGGACTGGAAGGCCCCAACTAATGTCAATGAGATAAGGAGTTTCCTGGGTTTGGCAGGATACTATCAGAGATTTATCCAGGACTTCTCACGTATTGCAAAGTCCTTAACACAGTTAACCAAGAAAAGTGAAAGGTTTATTTGGACGCCGACCTGTGAGGAAAGTTTTCTAGAGTTGAAAAGGAGATTAACTTCCTCACCAGTGCTAACTATTCCTAATGGATCAGAAGGATTCGTGATCTATACTGATGCATCCTTGTCAGGTTTAGGATGTGTCCTGATGCAGGATGGGAAAGTCATTACGTATGCGTCCCGCCAGCTGAAGATGCACGAACAAAATTATCCTACACATGACTTAGAGTTAGCAGCCGTGGTTCATGCGCTAAAGATATGGAGACATTACCTATATGGTGGTAAGTGCGAGATATACACAGACCACAAGAGCTTGAAGTACTTCTTTACGCAAAAGGAATTGAACATGCGACAAAGAAGGTGGCTCGAACTGGTGAAAGACTATGACTGCACTATCCATTACCACCCTGGGAAAGCGAATGTAGTGGCTGACGCACTGAGCAGGAAAGAAAGTACAACACTCAGCACCATGCCTACGATCAAGAACCACTACTCAGAGAGTTTTCCCAGATGAAGTTGGAATTTTCCAACCATTGTTGTGCAAATGCAGAAGTGTATGCACTCACGGTGCAACCAACAATGAGGGTTAGGATCAAGGAGGCACAAAAGGGTGATAGATTCCTCGAGAAGATGAAGGATCGAACAGAGAAAGAAACCCTTCAAGGTTTTATCATGAGCCCCGATGGAGCCTTGATGTTTGGGAATAGGATCTGTGTGCCAAAGAAAGAACAACTGATGAACGAGATACTGAAGGAAGCTCACAATACGCCGTACACTGTACATCCTGGAGAGACAAAGATGTACCGCGAGTTACGGGAAAACTTTTGGTGGAAAGGAATGAAGAGTTCAATGGTCAATTTTGTGAGGAAATGCTTAACTTTCCAACAAGTTAAGGAAGACCACCAACGACCGTCGGGACTGTTGAACCCGCTAGAAATACCGGAATGGAAATGGGAGAACATCGCCATGGATTTCATCACGGGTTTTCCTAAAATGAATAAGAATCACGATGCTATCTGGGTTGTAGTGGATAGACTCACTAAGTCAGTTCATTTCATTCCAATTCGTATGACTTATTCGATGGATAAGATGGCACAGTTATACATAGCAGAAATAGTCAGACTCCATGGCATACCAGTCTCAATCGTTTCAGATAGAGACCCCCGCTTCACCTCAAATTTCTGGAAGAGCTTACAACAAGCTTTGGGGACTAAGTTATATTTCAGCACTGCATATCATCCACAGACAGATGGCCAATCAGAAAGGACAATACAAACCTTGGAGGATATGTTGAGGGCTTGCGCCCTGGACTTTGAAGGAAACTGGGAAGCAAATCTCTCATTGGTGGAATTTGCCTACAACAACAGTTACCAGGCAACGATACAGATGACACCTTTTGAAGCACTTTATGGGAAAAAGTGTAGGTCGCCTATTTGCTGGGACGAGGTCGGGGTCCGAAAAATTTTAGGACCCGAACTCGTGGAGAAATCAGTAGAGGTCATCTCGCAGATCAGGGAAAGAATCAAGATAGCTCAAGACCGTCAAAAGTCATATGCCGACACACGAAGAAAGGATCTACACTTTGAAATCGGTGATAAAGTGTTCCTAAGAGTCACGCCTATGAAAGGGTTGGTTCGTTTTGGGAAAAGAGGTAAGTTGAAACCTCGCTTCATAGGCCCCTTTGACATTTTGGACTAAGTCGGAGACGTAGCCTACCGTATAGTCTTGCCACCCGAACTAGCGCAAGTACACAACGTGTTCCATGTGTCTACACTTAGGAAATACTTGAGCAACCCGGATCACGTCGTTGATTTCAAGGATTTAAGTCTGAGTCGTGACCTAACTTACGAGAAGGTACATGTGACCATTTTGGGAAGAAAAGTTCACCTTCTGAGGAACCGAGAAGTCCCTTTAATATTAGTACAATGGAGCCGACATGGAAAGGAAGGAGCTACTTGGGAAAGAGAAGACGAGATTTTAGCTAAACACCCTCAATGCCTTTAGGATAAG
This sequence comes from Ballota nigra, assembly GCA_947034835.1. Lineage (NCBI taxonomy): Eukaryota > Viridiplantae > Streptophyta > Magnoliopsida > Lamiales > Lamiaceae > Ballota > Ballota nigra. Next base: position 25,133,244 of record OX344723.1, read on the forward strand.
TAAGTAAATTTCGAGGACGAAATTTCTTTTAAGGGGTGTAGGATGTGACAACCCAAAACTGACTTAGGGTTTATGTGTCTTATTTTCAAAGTTTTTAAATAAAATACTTGGTTTAAATATATGTGCATGCAAGTTCTAATCTTTCAGGTGACAGACGAGCATTTCGAGCCGAAAAACCCTACTAGCACTTTTCGAGTTTTATCCGTAAAACGGGTCGAATTTTCTTGATAAAAATTTAAAGAATTCAAAATGATGAATAAGAACACTTGTATGAACCACAAAACTCATACAAATTTAACGGTACGTTTGAATTAAATTTTGGAACCAAAAACCGAACCGAAAAATATAAAAAATACACTGTCGAAGCCAAAATCGCGTCTAGAATCGGGACTACCATAAATGGCAGCCCCAAAACAGTAAAAACCTGCACCTTTGACCCTCTTTTTCAGCTAAGTCAAGTGGAAGTACATGTAATGAGTGCTAAGCTAGACCCTAATCATATGTCCCATCCCATCTCATAACTCTTGTGTTTAATGCACACAAGAACATATCTCCCTCTCCCCTCTCCTTATGATCAGCCAACCCACTCCTTTTTCCTCCTATATATATCCCTCCAAACCCCTTTCATTTGCCACATTAGTTCATGCACTCAAGAGAGAAAAGAAAGAAAGGAAGAGAGAAAGTTAGAAGTGAGAGTAGAAGGAGTAGGAGACCTCTCCTTTCCTCCCCCTCTTGGCCTACACCACCACCACCTAGGAGGAGTGTTTTCACACCATCTTGAAGCCAATGGAGTGTTAGAAGCTAGGGTCTTCATCTTTGGTTCCTAATCATCCAAGGAAGAGAGGAAAACTACAAGGGTGAGCTTTTGAATCTCATTTCCCTTGATGCTATGATCATATTTTGTTTGAGCATGAAACCCTTAGAAAAGGCATGATAGGAACCTACCTCAAGCTTATTTAAACTGTAAGAATGATGTATGAAGTTGAGTTTAGGATTTTCCACGTTTTTGAGCTTATATGACCATGTATGTGAAAGTTAAACAATGTTCGTTTCTACCCGAGTTAGCTACTGCCCCCTTTTTGACAAACTCATTTCGGACCTTTATTGATGTTGAAAAATCATGAAAATTTACTTGAATATAGTATTTGATGTATACAAGAAACTGTGAAAATTTGGTGGTCATCTGATTTATTTCGAGGGAGAATAAATTCATAGAAATATGTATGTCTGAAACCGTGCAAACTGGGAGAAGCGACTCTATCTAATCTTTTTGCCTATTTACAGTATTGATAAAATTATAGAAAAAATTTGGGGATGTTCCCTTTGTTGTTTTTTAAGATATACCCAAATATCCTAGCATTTTGTGTAATAGATAATGAGATATACCTCTTTTAATATTGTGTGGTAAACACTTGACTGAGGTTGATTCTTTATTTTCAAAAATTAATTTAGCCCATTTATAAGTGTTTAAAAATCTTAGAAAAATTTGAAGATGTTCTACAGTGAGTCTGGAATGATATGTGAAATACTTGGTTAATTTTGAGTAAGTTTACAATAAGTTATGGATTTTTAAGTAAAGTATGTACTGCATGACAAACTATGTTATAAACCATTTTCCATCAAACAGATGGTAATGATCCGTAACTCAAATGACTTAGTTTTATAAAAAAAAATGATTGGTTTTAAGTTATCTGTAACATATCTTAATTTCATGATTTTTAAATGCACCTACTGTGAGATATGATTTTTAGACTTCAATGTACACTGTTTTGACGAATGTCTTGCTGTTCTGTTTTCAAATGCAAATGTACCCTATTTCCGTAGCACAAATGACTTGGTACCCTTAATGAACTTTGTTCCATATCATCCGATGTATAACATACTAAAATTTTATAATTTTCCAGTAAGTATAAATACCTTTTCCAGTTAATAAATGTATGTATGTCTTTTGTTAAATAAGTAGCACTAGAAAGAAGGAATAAGTGATACTTTTATAAACAAGCATGTTTTAGGTATATGAATGACTTGTGTTTACTTGTCCAAGAATGTGTTTGAGTGTTTTACTTGCTTTTGGAGTGTTGAATGAACCCGGAAGATCCAAAATCCCAACCGGTGGACCCGTATTGAATTAGAGTAACCTTACTTCCCGAATGAACAAGTTTCAACGCCTTTCTTGAACTTGAACGAAACCCTAGGACTGTTTCAATAGGATAAATATTTCCCCTATTATAGAAAATCCCTAAGTATGATGCGAAGTTGAGTAATAAACTAAAAGAATGAACGATGACTAAATTAACGGACTGTGTTAGGTAAAGTGGGGTTAGCTCGGAGGTCGTCTTCGTTCTAAGCAATCAAGAAGTTAAGCTTTATCTCTAAAAGTTTCCAGGTGGGTGACACTATCTGTATAGCTAGTTAATGTTATATGGACTGTTGTCAATTTTCTGAAACAAATGTAATGAATATCAGTAAAAGACATGAACAATCTTATGAATGTGAATGCGTATATATGGTTATAACAATGTGAGCATATGGTATATGATTTGTGAACTATATGAAAGTTGTAAGGAAAGCTGATGGAGAGATAAGGACGGAAGGGACAAGGACGCGGTGGAGTCGCTAACGGTGCCCCCCAAACAGGGATAAGGATGTGGTTGAAAGAGTACCAGTGCCCCCATATATTTTTAGGGACAAGGACGCGGTGGAAATGCCACCGGTGCCCCCCATATGAATAAGAAAGGAGATTGATGGGCCTTTGAGACATATGATTGATGGGCCTTTGTGCCATATGAATGATGGGCCTTCGGGCCATATGAATGCTGTGTTCTAAATTTGTGTTTATAAGTTTTATGTTAAAGAAAAACTAATACACATGCCCAAGAATTGTAATGAACCAACTGAAAGGTGAAAATCTTAAAAGTATTGTTATTTTGGATCTCATGACAATCTGTATAACAGCATACAGGTTACCCGCTGAGATTTTATCTCACGTCCTTCTCTAAACATTTTCAGGTTATGATGCTGAGGTCCGGGAGCTGCCGTAGATGACTACTTCCCACTCCCGCTTATTAATTAAATAAACCGTTTTTATCAAGATTGAGACATTATGTTATTTTAATACTACTGTTAACCTTTTGTCTCTAATGCCTCGAGAGTCATACCCAGGATTCATCGGGATGTTTTCCTTATTAAGTAATGGGATGATGGTTTTTATTAAGTAACAAAGTGATGTTTTCTCAAATAAGTATTATGTTAAGTTCTTCCGCTGCATCTGTATAATTATATTTATTGTTTTATCTTTTATAAAGAAATTTTCTGGCTCATCAGTTTTTATGGTTTACTAAGTGATGACTCGGGTTTAGGACGTTGTGACCTCAAAGGTCAACTTTCTGAATTCCGGGGCGTTACACCCAGCATCAAACACTTTCCAGCTACATGCTTTCAGTGATGCTGATTGGGCAAGGTGTGAGCTAACAAGAAGTATAATAGGATACATAATCTACTTAGGCAACTCTCTCATATCCTGGAAATCCAAGAAGCAAAACACAGTTAGCAGAAGTTCTACAGAAGCTGAGTATAGAGCACTTGCCACTACAACTTGTGAAGTTCAATGGATCCTATACATTCTCAAAGACTTGAAGATCTCACACAACCAACTAGCAACTGTTTATACAGACATCAAATCAGCTTATTGCTTAGCACATAATCCAGTATGTCATGAGAAGACAAAGCACATTGAGGTGGATCAATATTTCACAAGACACAAAATCCAACAAGGGGTTGTCAAACTTGTGCAATTCCTACCTTAGAAAATCTTGCAGATATCATGACTAAACCATTGGGAGGAGAGCTCTACAACAACATGAAGATGAAGTTAGGAATCTTGGATATACATTCTCCAATATCTCAAGATTCTCGAGATACAAAGTTACAACAACAAGATGGTGCAAAATGATCCCTTCTCATCCCTATCATTTTTAGGGGGGGGGGTATTAAAGATATAGTTGGGTAGTTAGAAAAGTATTACTCCACTTGTGTTTGTTAAAGAGAAGTTACTCTTTTAGTTATGAAGTTAGTTATGAGGTAGTTAAGGTATTTTTATTCTATAAATACCGCACATCACATTATCTTATAATTTACTTTTATGAATCACACATTCAATATGAAAAGCATTCATTTTATCTCAAAAGTACTATTTCTTGCTCAATAGTTTAGAACCAATTTTATTTTTTTATCTACGAGTAACCTTGTCTTAAACACAACAACTATACATTATTAGTTCTTAACAATATAAAATTGATATTGTTACATATATTTACTAGTACTATTATATTTTTATTTTGTGATATTAGTTTGTAAGTGTAGTCGTATTAGTGAAATAATATAATGATATCAATGAGTGTGTGTAATGATATTAAATCCATGCTATGAATAAGTTGTACAAGAGAGTGTGTAACATGAATAAGTGATTCAATCTTTCATTGTACCTATAATTGAGGGATTGTAAATCATGTAGTTGGCCTTGTATAATTTAGGCAATGTGTGATATTTTGATTATATACTGTTGATAACCAAAAAATTTACATATGTGGTACTATGTAGAATGTGTGGTAATGATTATAAGGAGGGCATGGAGATTTTCTGGTGTATTTGGGGATTTGGTGAACTAATCTAACTACTAACAACTAACAACTAATATTTAGCGATAAAAAAAAATCTCTTGATTCTGAAACCTTTTCCAATAATATAGAATATCCATCTAATAAAAATCCCTCACATTAAATGGTATTGAATCTATCTGAGTCTAGTGAATTAAAGGAACCCAATAGGGCTCGCAAAGTCGTCCACCCTAGTTCGCAGATCTCCTTGGAACGAGCTCCTTATTTCTCGGGAGGTCAGGCTCTAAGAGCTCGCTTGACTCTATCCGCTTTGCTTTACTTTTAGTGGCGAGTTTTCCTCAGTATCATCGGTTGTTTTTCCTCATTCCCGGATAGGTCGCCTATCGGGAGCGATGACGCGGCCACCATGGTAATAATAATTAAAGTATAAGAAGTTTTTTTTTCTTTAAGGACAATAGACACGTTAATGAGAGTATGGAATGGTGAAAAAATATTAGTCTTTTTTGTTTGAATGGAGCAATGATACTATGGGAATGAAATGTTGTATGTTTAATAATACTAAATGAGTGCCCGCATATTACACAAAATTTTCATAAGAGGTAATTGTATATATTTAAATGAATTTGTTCTATGTAAAATAATATAATTATATTATATAATGAATATATTTAAATAATATGGGTTAATTTTTAATTAATTCACTACCTTTAGACTCAATATCAATTTAATTACGATTTTCAGTATTTTTATGGAATTTTACAAATTTCTTTATTTTCAATTTGATATATATTTTTAAATTATGACATTATTTTCTCAACTATACACCAAATACTTCACTTTGCCTGTCTAAGACGTTTTTCTCGATGTAAGGAGATTTTTCCATCTAAGCACTAATGCACTCTCATGCATTAATTTTATTTTATTTTTGCTAAAAGTGAAGTTGTATATCAGATTGAAACAACTAAAGATGTGGTGAATTTTCATAAGATTATTGAATGTTGTGTACGTATAATTAAAATATACTTAAATTACATGTTGAATTATTAACACGTTAATTCTTTTTTAAATATAAGATATCCTCAAATATAATTAAATAATATGTAAATTGATATACTCACAACATAATTTAAAATATAATTTTATAGACTCAAGTTATATTCAAGAGAATTCAAACTTTATTGAGATTCATTATAATAAAATTCAAACTTTGTATTGATTTATAGCATAGCTTAATTGGTAAATATCTTGAATATTACCCATAAGGTGTAGGGTTCAAATCCATGTGATTTTTTTTTTTTTTTAATTAGACTCCTTATTATATAAGGTCTCATAGATGACACATACGATTCATAAATTGGTAAATATCTTGAATATTACTCATGAGGTTTAGGGTTCAAATTCATGTGATTTTTTTTTTTAAATTAGACTCCTTCTTATATAATGCCACATAAATGACATATAAGATTCATAAACTGGCATGTATGGTTTCCACAATCATGTCACATGAGGGAAATTAACCTAAATATAAGAAATTAATCTAAAGTTGTTACATAAGTAGAAAAACACTCTATTATATAGGGATATGTTATTTTTAAATTTTTATTTTGGTATATTTGACAAGTAAATGAGTTTAGAAAATTTTGGGACATGAGTAGTAATCCACACACATTTCATATTGCACAAGAGATCAACTCCTATTTAAAAAAAAAAAAAAAAAACTCATCTTTAACTACATATTAAAACCGTAAAAAGTGAATAAATTAAGACAAAATATAAAGTGAAAATGGTTTATACATGAATCATTGAAGAGTATTAGTTGTTTTTATTAAAGAATATTAGTTGTTTTTATTAAAGGGTATAAGTTGTTTTACTAAAGAGTATTAATTGTTTATTAAAAACAAATTAAGAATCTTTAGCGAAAACAGCTAATACTATTCAGTATAAATAATTATACTTTTTAGTGTAAACAACTAATGTCCTTGAAAAATTAATTAACACGTATAATTATCATATTAATTTTAGAATATTTAATAATTTGGATGGGATATATGATTTTATTTTAAATTTAAAAAGTAATAGGTTCATTTCATATACCAAGAAAAGAATAATAATACCTTATGCGGGAATGGTACAGGAACACCACACGCTTCATCTCTTTCGTGTGCATATTTCACACGTATTCCCTCTCTCCCCCCATTTCTTCCCGGTAAGGTATCTCTCTTAAAAAACAACCAAAATCTTTCTTCTTCACTAAGCTTCCCACTTCTGTGAGGCATATACTTACATATACATATCCATACCCCATACTAACATACCAACTCCAAATTGGAAACCAGTTTCCATTTCCCTGAACAAGTATTTTAAAAAAGGAACAAAAAACCTAAGGAAATGGCGGCGACGGCGGCAGATAGATCCGAAATAGCGTTCTTCGACGTGGAGACCACTGTGCCGACCCGACCCGGACAGGGTTACGCTCTTCTGGAATTCGGAGGCATTCTGGTTTGCCCCAGGAAGCTTGTGGAGCTCGGGAGTTACTCTACCCTGCTCCGACCCGCTGACCTTTCTCATATCTCCTCTCTTTCCGTCCGCTGCAATGGCATCACCAAAGACGCCGTCGTTTCTGCTCCCACTTTCGCTGAGATTGCTGATGTCGTCTTCGATTTCCTCAACGGTAATTGCTTGTTTTTATTGGAAATGAATTATTTGGTATGGTTCTAGATAATGATTGAATAAAGTTCTGTGAGGTGATTTTGAAGGATGCACAATTAATTCGGATCATAATTGTTTAAATTTGAATTCTAAATTAGGAAGAGTACTTCCATATATGAGATGCTGTAGTTTTATTTAATAATGAAATAATAATTGGTGTGGATACAAATGTAATTCTTTATAATCTTGAGGAGCAGAGTGGCTGATGTATATTAGTAATGCCTAGAGAGTGGAAGAGGGACTACCTGGTTTCTTTTTAAGGGGTTAATGTGCTTCATATAATCTTCATTTCCCCATTCATATTAGTTATACCTGAGGCTCTGATGGTATTCAAAGAATTTCATTGCACATTTCTTGGAATGATATGCTGAATTCATTAGCTTGTTTGAAATTTTAGCTTATATTATAAGTTATTTTTTCTAAAACGACTAAAGTCATTACCCAATTGTAGAAAAGCGTTTTTAATACAAAATTATTTGCTACTCTTATAATCATTAGTTTTGTAGTTTGCAATCACAACTTTTTAATATTCATCTTGTTCTTGACCCCTATTATTCCGTCTGGTTTTAATATTGGTGGATCCATCATCCATGAGGAAGAAACTTATTTGGGGAAAGTAATGGTAAATTGCCTATTGGCATGTACTTTTAATGGTTGAGACAACATGATTTTTTATATTGGAAATTTCAAGACAAAGCATGCAATTTTGATTTGATTTTAAGTGGATTGTTTTTTATCACTCAATTAAATTTTTGGCTCAAATTTATGTGGCGTAGATGCTTCAGATTCTAAGTACATATACTAAAAAAAAATTATATTCCATGCACAGGAAGAATATGGGCAGGTCATAACATATTGCGTTTTGATTGCCCTCGCATAAGAGAGGCATTTGCTGAGATTAACAGGCCAGCTCCAGAGCCTAAAGGAACTATTGATTCTTTAGCTCTGTTAACACAGAAGTTTGGAAGGAGAGCTGGTGATATGAAGGTACAAAAAATTGTTTGAGCTTTCCCACCATTATTGGAAAAGAGAACTTTATCGATTTTATGAACTTGACTCTAGTTTGATATATATAGTGAAGCTTATTGCAAGAATTTCAGTTCCTTCAGCCCTGAACAACTTTAGCCATGCACATATTATATTTAAAATTGGTTTTTTATTAGCTTTTTCGGTATTTATCTAAATAATGATATTGAGATTCTTATCCAGATGGCCACTCTTGCAACATATTTTGGGCTTGGCAAACAAACACATAGGTAATTGTGCCTCTTTTCTGAATATCACTTTCAAATCAAATGGCATTTCCTGTCATTTACATGTTAAATTTTGTTTCTTGCATCACTTTTACTTAGTTGATGCACAAGTCAAATTGCATAAATGAACACATTATTATGTTTCAACATTTCAAGACAGTTTGTGCATGAAGGGATTGGAGTTCCTCTCCTTGTGGTTTCTTTTTTGGAATATGATGGGTCTGTCCAAGACTTCCTGGTCTCCTCACAAATCTGTTAATGTGGTATTTATTGGGTTGTTTTTACCTCATCTAGAACTGTACCTTATTTGCAAATGCTTCTTATTTGTCTACAAGAGTTGATTGGTGAAACTATTACCTATATAAATAAAAATGATGCTCTTTCAAAACTAGCTAACTGAATACCATTTGATTACAAAGGTAGACATCACTGATTAATGGATACTGATTCTTAAAAAATTGTTTTTACTCGCCAGAATGGTGTAATTACTAACAGAAACACATTAAATAACTAAACATATAATCTAAGTTGGTTTGTTTCATGAATTTGTTAGAAACTTATCACTTGTACGTCTTTCCCCCTTTGGAATTTAACTCTTACCAACAATTTACTGTTATTTCCCAGGAGTTTAGATGATGTTCGTATGAATCTTGAAGTCCTCAAGTACTGTGCAACTGTTCTATTTCTGGTAATTTTATCAATTTTGTAACTTTACACTGTTTCGGCATGTGTGTATCACATATACATTGCTTCATGGTATTAGCTGCTAGGAGGTTGTGGGGAGTCTTCCATGTGAGGAGAAAAAACTAAAATATGATGATAGTTAAATGGTAATACATTTCAAGCTCACTCACTCTGATAGAACATAGATAGGCAGTAGTTGAGAATTGGCATCTAAAACTATGGCCAAAACTTTAGCCAACTTATGTAAATGTTCTTCCAAGTCCATTTCATGAGTGAAAATTAGCTTAATACTTGCAACTTACAGTTGATTTTAGCCAACTCTACAACTCTCCATGAATAGCATCATCTATTTTTAAACCTATTTCCCGATTTTCATAATTCTGCATGTTCACTTTTCCGACAGGAATCTAGCCTGTCAGATGTGTTCACAGATAACAGTTGGGTTTCTCCGAATGCCACGACAAGAAGTCGAAGTAATGGAAAAAGTCCTGTAGAGCAGACTTTATCTCCCCCACGTCACATAATGGGAGGACATCATCCAATGAATGAGCTTATGACACCTGAAGTTGGTAAAGTTAAATTGACTTTGACTGAATCTAATTCAGCAAGAGCCAACCCATATGATATGAGAGGGTTAGCTGAGGGAATGGAGGACCCTCTTCCTGAAGACAATATGGAAGAAGATAAAACTGGCTCAACATCTCTAGAATCTGTAACTTCAGTATTTCATGAGCATTCCAATGGCTCTAATGACTTCCTGGAACCTGATAATGTTTCAATACCTTCAATATCTGTTACTATTTCATCCTTTTACCGTGGACTTCATAGATTACAAATATCATACCAAAATTTCCCATTGCAACTTCAATATTCATCTCTTAAAGTTCGTTTTGGGATCAGTACTAAGTTTCTTGATCACGCTGGGCGGCCAAGGTTGAGTTTTGTGGTGGATGCACCGCCGAGTCTGTGCAACATTCTGGACGAAATTGATAGTCTTGCCCAGAAAACGTCTGCTGATTCTGGTAGCGTCTCTGAGTGGCGTACTTTAGTGAGTAGGAAGCCAGGCTTCTTCAACTATCCCACTGTCCGATTGCAGTAAGTTTCTCGTTGTTTTTATTGGTGTCAATATCATTCTGAAATGTGGATGAAATTTTTGTGCATAAATAATGAAAGTCAACTGTTACAAATCACAGATTGTGATTTCGACTTCATTTTTGCACTTAAGTTTTATTATCTATGTAGGATTCAAGCAGGTTGGAAGTTGGAATAAATAAAGTACATCCTCTGTGATTGTGAATAACTCTTGAACTTGGAAGGAAAGATTTATTATATAGTCACAAGACCGTCTTTATTGATCAGTCTTGGGTGATTACACACTAGCTTAAGCACTAGTTGTTTTCATTGAACAATATTAGTTGTGCACCACCAGTTATCTGATGCAATTGGTGCACCCAAGTGTTACTCCAAATTAAAATTGATAGAACAAGACCCAAAAGACTTGGAAAGATACCACTAAAAAGGGTGTACGTAAATTTTATAGAGAACTTGTCTTCATCAAGTAAAATGTCTAAATGGTTTATGTGTTTGCTCTGTTTGCTTATTTACCTATTTGCTTTCCTTCTGGACCAAAAAAAGAATGATGATTTACATATAAAGAACTGGATAGTATACAAGTACAGTACCAATGTTGTATTGAAGTTGACTTCTACCTTATAAAATGCGCAGTTTACCAACTGTGGTAGATGGTGAAACCACGCGATGGGCAACGGAGATGTACCAGAAGGATAGTGCAGTCACACAGAAACTTGTGTTCAGTAGTTCTGATGTTTCCAAGCTGGACTCGCTCTTCACTCCTGGGAATATCATCGATGCTTATTTCTCCGTGGACGCCTATGATTATCAACAGAATGCTGGTATCCGATTAGTGGCCAAAAAGGTGATTCTTCATTCAAGCTGATAGATAGGTATAATCTTAATCTTTAACCCCGAACTGATGGGTAGGTTACTGTTATTCCCACTTCCTAGATTTAACATTGAATGCTGTAAATAATGACAATGTTATTTGTTAGCTTCAACAAGCTGTTGATTCAAAATTAAGATCACAAGAGTAGTCTTCATTGTATGTTAGAACGCTGAATCTGAACTGCAATGTTATGATAAATTGCATCTTAACACTAAATTGCATCTTTACATGTCTAGAATATATCACAACCTTGCAAACTTGCTTGAAATGTCTATATGTAATAAGACACAATTCTCCAAGCCTTTTTTTTTAATAAAAAAACAAAGTATATTTTGATTTAGTTTCACATGAACTTGTATACGTTTCATTAAAATATAATACTCCCTCTGTCCTCTTATAATTTTCACACTACCTTTTTTCTTGTGTTTTAATAAGCGAGTTGTTTATTAATATTTGAAATGATAAATTGGTTTTAAGAATGGGTAGATAAATCTATCTCTCCTCTATTATAAAATTTTAAAAATTACTTTATTATTTAAAATGCTAATAAAAAACTTGCTCGCTAAAACACGAGAATACAGTAAGAGTGCCACTACTCAAACCTCAAAATCCTCTAAACATACCCCATCATTTTAAAGACAATAATAAACATATATAAAATGACTAAGTAATCCTTGTATGAATAAGAATAAATTATCTTCTAAGTTTTGTTTACTTTGACTTTAGTTTTTTAATTTATTTAATTTTAAAATTAGTACATTAAATTAAAATTGATCAATTTTTATTTTCCTTTAAAATATTTGAAAAATCTAAAAAAAGTTAGAATTAAATCTAAAAAATATTTACAAAAATTGGATAAATATTTAAATAATAAAATTATACGAAATTTAGAAATTCAATTAAAAAAATTCTTTAAATCTGAAAAATTATTTAAAAAAAATAAATTAATTATATCTTCCAAGTAATTCAACTAAAAATAAAATCCAATTTTAATTTTTTTTAGAAAAATAACTAAATTAAAAAAAAATCAAAACTAAATAAAAATTGATTAATTTTAAATTTAAATATTTACGATGATTGAATTGACTTTAATAAAATATTTTTTTGATTTTATTTGGCTTTAACCTTTTATTTTTGAATTTTTTTATTTAATTTTTTGAAGATTTATTTTATTTTCTTAATTATTAAAAAAATATCTAGTTTTTTTTATTTTCAGAATTATATTTTTAATTTATTTAATTTATTTTTTGAAACATTATTTATATTATGTTTATTTTTTAAAATATTTTTTAAGAATTTTATTTTATTAATTAATTTTAGTAATTTATATATTTAATTTTTTTATTTTTTATAATACTTTTCAAAAATATATTTAATTTTTTAAGATTGTTTTTTTCAAATTTTGATTAAAAGTTAAAGAATAAGAAAGAATAAATATTTTTTTCTTGAGAAGAGAGACAATTATTATGAGAATATAAAAACAGGAAAGTGTTATTTTTTATTTTGATAAGGTAGGGATATTATAGGAATAAAATGAGGTATGTTTAGTAATTCATGTTAATTTTTAAATTTTATTGGGGTATGTTTAGTATGTGGGGTGAATTTAGAAAATTTTGGGGTTTGAGAAAAAATTATTATTATTTTAGCAAGTGAAGTCCACTTGCTTTGTGGTGAAATAATGAGGTTCACTCTCCATTAAAGAGAGTGGATTAATTTTACTATTTTTTTAAAAATTACTTTATACCAATAATCTCAAAATTCTTTAAGTTTTTAATTCTAAATTTATTTTCAACACACTATATATCAAATTAATTGTCTTTTGAACACTTTTAATTTAACATATATACTGCACATATAAAAAGAAAAATCATATTTTGAATGTTTGTTAATTATTTTTATAGAGTTTTTATTGACTTTAACTATATGATTGATCGAATTTAAATCATTTTTATTTAGACTATATAAGTTTTGTTAAATATTAAAACCATTTTATGAATTTTAGTATTTGTTGTGAATTTAATACATAATTAAAAATTGTGTGCTTAGTTAAATAATTGTAATACTCACATATATACAATATAATCTTTACATATTAATTGATTTATGGACAAAATAAATTTAATATAAACATTTGTTTATAATTAGTTCATCATAAAATCTTGCGTTTAAAAATTATAATATTCAATTCGTGTATTGCACGGGAGAAACACTAGTATAATATTATAAAATCAATATATTGTTTTTAGTAGCATGGTGAAACTGATTTATAAAAGACATGCTCAAATCGTCATTGCCAATTTAGTAAAATTTATACTTGCTTTTCATGTTTATGGTAAATTATACAAATGACATAAATTTATGTTATCATAAGATATTACACGAAACACATTGATTTTGACCACATTCGTAAAATCAACCGCTTACTAATAACTTGGGACACAAAATTAGCAATTGACATGTTTTCATTAAAAGCAATCAATTTATGTTCTCCATTAAATTTTACATTGAGAATGATGTCATCATCCATGAACAATTCTTCTCGATTAACTTTAGACTGTGGTTGAGATTCAAAGGTTCAGTTGTTTAGATTTTCAAAATAAATTTCCGTTAACAGCAAAAAATAAGGATATCAGATCACAAACAATCTCAACAATGAGAGATGAGATAGGAATTCAGGAAAAAAGGATACGAGATCAAAAAAATCTAGATAATAACTGCAATAATAAATGATAGTATAAAATATTGTGGAATATTTCAGAATAAAAATTATCGTGCGTTATAAAGAAAAAAAAAATTGTTTTACAGCACAATCATAAAAGGTGTTAAATAAAGGCAAAAGAAGAAAATAACAATATTAAATGAATCAATTAATAACCAAAAAGTTTGATAGTACCAATAATTTATGTAATATAAAAATTTGCAATAAATAACATTTTTTCCTTTTATTATTTACTCCTTATGTCTTTAAAGTGCCATAAGACGGCCTTTTAAAAAAGGTCATAAAAACTTGAACATATCTCATCTTTCACTTTGATATTGCATCTCTTGTTTCATTGTTTTTAATACATAGTATGTGTAATAAATGACATTAAAACTCATCATTAATGACACAAATCATATATTCCCTCTATCTCTTAACACTTTGCACACTTTTTTTTTTTTATATATCCTCAAACACTACACACACCACTACAAGAAAATAATGATTTGCCTACGGAATTAAATTGTCTACAAAAATTTACCAACAAAAAAGCTTGTAGTAAAAATTGTCTACAAATGCCCACAGAATTTTCAAATTATGAAAGCATCTACATTTCTCAACCTAAAACAATTTGCCTACAGAATTGATTTGCCTACGGAATAAAATCCCTAGGTATAATCACCTACAAGCCATTTGCCTACAAAAATTTACCTACAACACAATTTGCCTACGGAATTTCCGTAGGCAAATTATTGTGTAGGTGGGGAAGGAAAATGCCTATACAATTAGAGATTTTTGTAGGCAATTCGTAGGCAATCCCCCCTACGAATTTTTTTATTGGTAATTCCGTAGCTATATTGACAATTTCCGTAGGCAATATTAAACTTTATTGTAGTGCACCCTAAAAAAAAGAATTCCTACTTAAACTATTCATTCTCACATTATTCACACCTTTACACAATATGCTACTCCCTCTATCTATTTTAAGTAGACCTATTTCTTTTGCATGAATTTTAAGAAAGTAGATATATTATATGTAAAAGTAAAAGAGACTGTAAATTAATAGTATAAAATATTATTCCTTTTCTTTTAGGAAAGTGAGTGGATAGACTAAAAAGGAAAATACTCCTACTCAAAATGGATAGAGGGGGTATTACTTCAACCAATTTTATTATTTTTTTTATATTATAACTCTACAAAAATTTACATCAATACTCTACTCATTACACATTTTTCATAAAATGTGTTCAGAAAATTGTGAAAACTTTTAAAAAACAAATGAAGTATTAAAGATAATGAAACACAAGATGAAATACTAAAGTAAAATAGGTGATCTAGATAACATAAAATGATGAGGTGTAATTTTTAATTAGTAATAATCGAAACCTCATAAAAAAATTACATCACGAAATCGATCAAAATAACAAACTTCTAATTTCTTGTTTAATTCTAACCTTTAAATAATAAAATGTTAAACAATAAATATATATAGAAAATATTCTTACAAAGTTATGAATAAATAAATTTCCTAATCTGCTCATATTTATTATTTCAAATTTCTATGCAATTATATATATTTTTTTATTTTAATTATTTATTTAGAAAAAAATCACAAATGATACATATAAGTGTAATGTATTACTCATGTTTCCTCATAAAAAAAATTATAAGAAGATGCTTGGTTGATGACTTTTAAAGTAAGGAATGAATATGAAATGAAAATATAGTGTTTGCTTGAGGGGAATGTAACGCATGATATCTTAGAAGTAAGAAATGAAAGTTATAAATTCATTCCTCGTTAGGTTGGGAGGAACGAAAGTCATTTTTTTCCTAATTTTCTTTATATATATATATATATATATATATATATATATATATTTTAAGTTCTGCTAAATTATATATTAATATTATTTAAAATATATTAACATTATTAATATATAATATATTTTTTAACATAAAAAAGATTTAAAAATTATTTAATTATCAATGATGTTTATTTATACAAAATACTATTCATGTTAATGATAGTCAGGCCCCTATACAAATCAAACAACCCAACAATAACTAGCATACAAATTAGCATTTTTCACTACTATCAAAGATTCAAATCCATTCCCATTATGATTCCTTTCAACAAACCAAGCACTACTTAAAAATTGATATTCCCTACTTCCCGGAACTACTTTCGTAGTAGGAAATAACATTTTTTTTTAAGAAAAATGAGTGAGAGTGGAGTTGAATATTTCTTTAATAAAGTAAAGTTATTTTATTGACTTTTGTGAGAGAGGGTTATTTCCTTTTTAAAAGTGTAAAAATAGTTGTGAGACGTCAAACAAAACAAGTGTGAAAGTAGTTACAGGATGGAGGGAGTATAATTTATCATAAGAGTGATACATTTTAATTGAACAATGATATGTTTTTCACCATTGTACCAAGCACAATCTATGATAAAGATTTCACAAAAAACTTGGCAATCGAGTATATTATATAAAAATGACAAAAACTTGTATACACGTTGTGAAGCTCAATGTAATTTTTAAATTGTATTAGTTGTTATAATAAAAAAAAAAAAATTAGTTTGTTAATATTAATTATGTCAAAGAGTATTAGGTTATTTAATTGTGCATAATTGCATTGTACATATAGCTTACAAGAGTGTTACTCTTAACTATCAATGATTAGTAGGTGTGAAAATAGGCCGAGTCGAGCTAGACTTCTCGTTGGACGGCCTGAGCCTACTATTTAATTTTTGGCCTAAGTCTGACTTGTTAACTGACGAAGGCTTTTTTCAGAGTCTTGCCATGACCTTAACAAATAGGCTTAACCTGAAAGCCTTTTAGGGGTCTTTTTAGTCATGTTTACAAAATTATATTCAATAATTATATTATCATTAAATAATAACAATTAATTTTTTAAAATCTTAAAATGAAGAAAAAAATAATTTATCAAAGGATTGTCAAATAATAGCACAATAATAAATCCAAATAATATTTTAATTTACATTTAGTAATATTCTTACACACACACACACATATATATATTGAATATTTATTATATTATATATGTATTGTATTGTTATACATCATATCCTATATAATATATATTATATATTTATTAATATAATTAAATAGTCCGGTCTGTTGGGCTTAAAAGACTTACAAAAAATCTCAAATTTGGCTTATTTAAATAAATAGGCTTTTAAAAAAGCATGAGTCTAGTTCGTTTATTAAATGAGTCGAGCCGAGCTAGACTTTAGTAGGCCGAACCGTAGGCCCCTGTTGGGTAGTTGATCTATTCTCACCCCTAATGATTAGCAACCAAAAAATAAAATAGATGGGATCTGTTGTTACATAATTGTATAATACTCCCTCCGTCCCCTATTAACTTTCATACTTTTCTTTTTGGGATGTTCCACAATAACTTTCACACCCCAAATATGGAAATAAAACACTCTCACATTACCTACTTTAATTCAAAATACTCTTCATTCATTGGTTGAAAAAGTCAATAAAGCAGTTTTTTTTTTAATCTGTGCCACCTCACCTATGAAGGTTAAGAGGGGACGGAGGGAGTATATTTTATTACACTACTTAGATGAATGACATGTATGGGGTGCAATTAATCAAATCTATTATCCCGCAGTTCCATTTTAATTACATTGTCTATGTTTCATTCATTTAAATGGTGTAAAATAAGATTATATTTTTGGGTAACAAAAAATTCTTTGTGCAAGACAATGTATACAGATGTTGGAAAGTTAGAATCATTAATAGGATAATCCCAACATAAATACATGATAAATGATAGTCTATCTCTTTAAAATTTTGGCCTTTATATATCTTGGTTGATTATAATTTTTCATTCGAACGCAAATGAAAAAATAGGGTGTACAACAATTGAGAAGAATGAGGAGACAGAGGATGGTGATCATAAGGACAAACAATGATATTGTACGATATGTTGAATGCACAAGAAACCATGCCGCTCACATTGGAGGATACGCGGTGGATGGCTGTCAGGAATTCATAGCAAGCGGTGGTGCAGAAGGGGCTGAGACGACACTC
Organism: Ballota nigra; assembly: GCA_947034835.1. NCBI lineage: Eukaryota > Viridiplantae > Streptophyta > Magnoliopsida > Lamiales > Lamiaceae > Ballota > Ballota nigra. The sequence goes on from OX344723.1 coordinate 25,151,234, forward strand.
ACTTGCGCCGCATGTGGCTGTCATAGGAACTTCCACCGTTCTGAGGTGGTCATCAGCGACACTTCCAGTTCCTCCCCTCCTGCACAAACTTGATTATTTCAATATTTTTTTCATCAGTTACATTGTTTCTTTTGTTGTTTTTTTTTTTGTTACTGTTAATCTTTTTATGTTGTTGAATAATTTTCAAATGGAAGTTTGCAGTATATATTTTAGTGTGCGACTCTCTCTCTCTCCCTCCCTCCCCCTCATATGTGTGTTACACATTATTTGTATTCATTTATGGTTATTTGGAATATAATATGTAATAGTAAATGGATACAATAATATTAGGTCTTATAGACTAATTATGTTTTTCTACTACTTGAAAAAATTACAAATGGTCATGTAACTTTGTACAAGTTCATAAATAGTCCCGTTAATCTTTACTTTATCAATTTTAGTCATTTTAGTATCAATATAGTCCTTTTCGCCAGAAAATTTAAATTTTGGCCGGAAAAATTACCGAAAATTTATTGTAGCTTACATAATGAACTGGAAAAAAATATCAAAATGACGAGCTCAATGAGAAGATGAGAATATTATATGTCTTGACCCAAATGTTACCATAAATTGCTCAGAAATAAACCATGACAATAGACGAAATTCACGATTTTGAAACCCAATTCTTGGAATGTAATTTCCGAACGGGCTTCCTTTCTCTTTACAGACTGCTGGAATTATGATGAGAAGCAGGTTTCCCAAGTTCTCTATTAACATACACATAATATTATTAAAATCATTATGAATCGCAAATACAATAATTTTTTTCAAGTTTCTCAAGTTAGAGAACATCTTACCTCTGGTATATAGGCTTGGCAGTGGGGCGAACAATCCCCGGTCCCCACGGGAATCCGCCCTGAACGGGGCAGGGAATCCCCGAACCAAACGGGGACGGAGATTTTTTTTTGCCTCGTGGGCGGGGACTGTATTCCCCGCCCCGATCCCCGCGGGGTCCCGCTTAATTAATTATATATATATATATTAACTAAAAAAAGATAACCCTAGTTCCTTTCCAAATTTGAGCGCCGCTGTTCTCACTCCTCCGCAATCGCATACTGCCATACTCTCATCACCGATTTCCCTCCGCTCGCATATTCTCACGACTCCCCGTCTTTGCAATCGCGTACTGCCATATTCCCTCCGCTTCGCAATCGCATATTGCCATATTCTCATTCTCCTGACTCCCCGTCTCTCGCTCATCTAGGGCGCTGCCATCTCTCAGTGGCCCGTTCGCTTGCTCCTCGGCCGTTCGCTCGCTCATCACTCCGGCCTGCTCCGACGAACGTCAATCGGTGACCACGGTTCCCCAACGGGACGGGTAATGGGAACAAAATTTTCCCCGTGAAGTTCGCGGGGACGGGAATGGAGATTAGTCCCCGGCCCCTGCTCTGGCCTGCCCTGCCAAGCTTAATTAATGGTATATAAGTTTAGTGCACCAAAGATAGATTAAATGTAAAACTAATTCGTAATGCTTTTCTATTTCGTCTATTCCCATGGTTAATTTCCGAGCAATTTACAATAACATTTGGGTCAAGACATATACTATTCTCATTTTCTCGTTGAACTCGTCATTTTGATACTTTTTTTCGGTTCATTAGGTAAGCTACGACAAATTTCCGATAACTTTTCCAGCCAAAATTTAAATTTTCGGGCGAAAATGACTAAAATTGATTTAAAAAGGATTAAAATTGATAAAATAAGAACTTACGGGACTGTTTATGAACTTGGACAAAGTTACGGGACCATAATTTTTTCTCCTTCAAAGTGTGTATATTAGTATTTTATATGAAAGCTTCACAATACAACATATTCCTGATATGAAATGTTTTCTACTGTCCTATATGAGCAAATATTAAAGAGTTGCCAAAATGAGCAATGAGTGCGAGACAAAACAAATATCACCGTCATTAAATAATATCACCAAGAGAGATTTGATCAACTCTAGATGAGCAAATATTAAAAAGTCATTTAAGTTCCACTAATAAGTTAAATAACGGATTGGTAGTTCAAGACCTTTGATCTTTGGGTAGCACATTACATATCTACCCATGATATTTCTTGTGTCTAGTCTAATTAATTATCTTATTATTTAATAAATGCATTAATTAGCAAAGCTAAATAACATTAAAAAAAAATTGAATATTTTATGCTTATTATGAAATGTTAAAATGATAAATGATAAATGATAAATGATAATAACGCTTTCATTTAGAAATTATCGAAACAGCATATAATATCCAAGCGAACCACATAAGATAGTTCTTTAATTTTATTTTTAAAAAAATTGGTGTTTCAGTTTCACCCTAGCAAATTTTTTAACCAGGCGCTAATTTCTGGATTGACTTGTAGGTTTATGGCTTTAGGTTTTTCTTTTTTAAAATAATATGTTTCATCTTTACTTATTAATCAAACCACACTTATTTTTGAGAATTGATTTAAAATTATACAAAAACCTGTGAAAATTGCATTGTGATCAAGCCTATGCTTGTTCTCGGATGTATATTTAGGGAATATTGAAAACCAGTACTACTTATAAAGCCAAAATATTTCATAACTTGATTAAGTTTAATATATGGTGTTTGCAAGCTATTCGTATGGATACAAAATTATTTGTATTGTACATACTTTCGATGTTCTAAGTACATATATTACAATTTTAGAAGATTAATTTTAAAAAAGATGAATAATTTTCGAGTTTTGATATTGTATCTAGCTAACATAGGGGAAGTTCGGTCCACGGTTATTAGTTAATTTTGTTCTAGTACCAACAACACTTTTAGTCCTCTTAAAAGTATAGGTCGTGCATTATTATTTAGTTAATTTTGTTCTAGTACCAACAACACTATTAGTTATTATATATATATATATATATATATATTAAAGTATAGGTCGTGCATTATTATTTAGTCCTCTTAAAAGTACTTTAAGATGACATTTATAAAAATTAAATAATTAACATGGTCATTAAAACCTGAACAAATCTCATATTCCACTTGTGTTTTTAAGCTTGTCCGGAAACAGTGCGCAACACGCTTGTAGCGAGGTTCATCATCCATCACATTTAATTGAAGTAGGATGTGATAAACTCACGTTGGTTGTTTTGACATAGGTGGAACAAAAACATAACATGATGCCAATCTTTATCAAGTTAAAAACATAAGAGTACATTTTCATACATAGGTGAGGAAGTCATGGAAAATCATTACATTTTTGCAAAAATATCGTAAATAAACTTTATTTTCTTTGAAAAATCTTTTTTATTACGATAAATGATCGTTATTTTCTCCAAGGTAATTCCATCGTTAGGCTCGATCTTTTTTTTATCCGTGACACTTTACTTTTCATCGGAATCCGAACATCATACTTATAATACAAATTTTCTTTGCATGTTCATGAACTTAACTTATTATATATCATAGCAAATCATAAAGAGATACTCACGTTGCACTGGGGACTTGAACCTAATTTGGAAGTGTGGTCGATTGTTCCGCGGAGCCAAGCCTCGCATTCGGTTCTTGAATTATTATCTTTAGCTATTTGTTTATTCTTTATGCACACTCTTTAATGAAATAACACATACCTTTTAACTCATATATTTTGGTGAAAACAACTTGACAAAAATATGTGTGAGTCTGTCTCATGGCACGAGACAGCACTAATTAATATTCATTCATGTTAATGTTCAATTTATATTCTATCGCATTGTCTCATGGCATAAGAACGTCTCACACAAGATCTACTCAACTTAGACCTGCAAAACTAATGCCTGTTAGTGAAAACACTTAATACTCCCCGATAAATCAACACATGTTATTTAAAGTGGTTCATGGATGATCATTAATAAAGATTGGTAATTAATTGATTTATTTCCTGTCGTCTTTATTCCTCATTTTTATAGTAATTACTATATCATCTAAAATTTATTTTAAATGTCTGAATTATTTGATGCTATTAAATATCAACACCATATATATAGTTAATATACGATCATGATGAATCAATAAGCATGATTGCAAAATTTATAAATTGTATGATATTTTTTTTAATACAAATCTAAAGAGATAGAAAAATACATTAATAAACAATTAATTAAATAATAGTGAATTTTCATGTTTATTTTGCATAACCACGTACATAAGTGATGTGTTAGTATTTATATATGGGCATATGATACGACGAAGTGATATAATTTAAGTGGTTAGAAATCCACTACCTATTATTGAGAGGTCATGCGTTCGTGTCACAATTTTACCCATAAAAAAAATGGGCATATGATATACTTTTGTATAGATAAATTCTAGCATACATCCAAATCCATAATCTACTTTTGGATTTTAAGTTCAATTCTAAATTCAATTTTACCTTTTTAATTAGAAATATATAATTAAAAAAATATTAAAATTTGATTTAACTATTAATTAAATTATTAATAACATAAATAACTCTCCTGCACTACACGAATTTTGTATTAGTATTAAACTAATCTTTTCACATGTATGACAAAATTTGAAGATTAACTAAAAACTAGCTTTTGAACCTGCATGTTTTTGCGCTTGAAAAATAATATACTATTTCTTTAGTTTAAGGGCGGCCAATTTAGGGAGGAAAAAAAAAAGGTTAAGATTATTTGATTGATTAAAAATTAATTGTTCTCTCAATTAGACAAAATTTGTTAATTTATTTAGGAAAAAATAAGCATATTTCACTTATATAGAATGTCACAAACCCTTGTATGAATTATTTTAAAGGACACATGAAATATAGCCCACTTAGAGAAATTCACGGATTTTAAATGGATCGGAACATATCAAACGGATATTGCAAAAAAATAGAGCAAAGAAAAAAACAGAAAAGCATGCTCCTAAATCACGTTACTATAAAGACAAACATGTGTTACTATCGGGACAACTATGTATTACTATAAAGATAAATAATACATATTTATCCTTACATAGACAAATATTTGCCCTTGTTATTATTATATAAAAATGTGTTCTTGTATGAAGAAAGATATGTTAATATATGAACAAAACCAATACAAATGCAAGGAAAATAAAAAACCTAGATTTAAGGAGATGATGAACTAAATAAGAAATTAATATTTATTTATACAGAAACACGTATTTGTTGTTAGAGTAACACACGGACAAATATTTTGTCTTTACAAAGGCTATTTACACATGTTTGTTTTTTTAATAATACATATTTATTTTTATAGTAACACTGTAAAAGTAACAATATCTGTGACTGTGAGTAAAATAGTAGCTTTTGAAACCTGCATGTTTTTGCGATTGTAAAATAATATATTATTTCTTTAGTTTAAGTATTGGGCGGCCAAGATATTTTTTTAGGAAAAAAAAAAAGTTAAGATTATTTGATTGATTAAAAATTAATTGTTCTCTCAATTAGACAAAATTTGTTAATTTATTAAGAAAAGAAAAAAAAAAGCATATTTCACATATATAGAATATCACAAACCCTTGTATGAATTATTTTAAAGGACACATGAAATATAGCCCACTTATAGAAATTCGTGGATTTTAAATGGATCGGAACAGATCAAACGGATATTTCGAAAAAATAGAGCAAAGAGAAAAACAGAAAAACATGCTCCTAAATTGCGTTACTATAAGGACAAACATGTGTTACTATAAGGACAACTATGTATTACTATAAAGACAAATAACACATATTTATCCTTACATAGACATATATTTATTCTTGTAAGGTGAAAAATGTATTAATATATGAAAATGTGTTCTTGTATGAAGAAAGATATGTTAATATATGAACAAAACCAATACAAATGCAGGAAAAAAAAAACCTAGATTTAAGGAGATGATGAACTAAATAAGAAATTAATATTTGCTTATACAGAAACATGTATTTGTTGTTAGAGTAACACACGGACAAATATTTTGTCTCTACAAAGGCTATTTACACATGTTTGTTCTTTTAATAATACATATACTCCCTCCGATTCAAAATGATTGATGTTTTAGGGTAAATTTTTTGTTTCAAAATATTTGATGTTTTACTTATTTTTCACTTTACTTCTCCATTATACCCCTAATCAATTCCCCAAAAAAACTCGTTCATATTGAAATTTACTTCTAATAAATTTATTAGGAGCTGAAATTAAGGAATTATGAGGGTATGTTTGTCAATAAACACTAATTCTTAATTTCAATAACAAATGTTAAAACATCAATCTTTTTTAATCGGAGGGAGTATATTTTTATAGTAACACTGTAAGAGTAACAATATTTGTGACGGTGAGTAAATTTTTTGCTTCAATTTTGTCCTTCCTAGAATATGTTAATAGGCAAAGTCTTGTAGGCATCAGGGGCACATACAACTCAAAAGTGTATTCTAAAAAAGTTACTCATATTATTACTAAAAAATGCATTTAATAAAATTTAACTTTTCACTTATAACAAGGGCAATATTTTAGTAATATTACAGGTAATTTTTCATAAATACATTTAAATTGCACGATAAATTTGTTGCACAAAAGACTTGCTCATGTTAATATTATGTGAACTCCTAAAATATATAGAATATAAATTACTGGTTGACCAAAATTGATTGATATAAATAAAAACATGACTTCCTTATTTAAATTTCTTATTTGGCTTTTAAAATGTTGAGTTCTTAGAAAATTAGATATTTGAAAGAATTTTTTTATTTTTTTAAGAACTAGGTGTTTCAAGAGGAGATACTTTGTTTTGAAAGGTATTTGAGGAGATACTGGGTAAATACATATGAAGATCTTTCATATATTTACTGAAGGTCGACAATTTAAAAAAAAAAAAAAAAAAAAAGTAAAACATTAAATTGCTGAAATTTTCATTAAAGTTGGAGTTTAATTATACAAATGTAATTCATAATAATCAATCAATCAAATTAGTAATAAAATTTAATTTAAATAAAAGAAACGTAATATGCCCCAATTAAACGCGTGAAATCCAGCCCATAAACACCGTTTTGTCTGTCTCCTCCTTCGTCCCATTATTCAATTTCCTCAACTGACCCAACAACAGCAATAAACAATTCTTATCCTAATTATTTAATCATTAAAATAATAAAAAAGAAACCGAATTACAGTCGGTGCTGCTTCCTTCCAGTTCTCCTCCTCCACATTCATCCCATTCTCTAGAGAGAGAGAGAGAGGAGGAGACTTAGATGTGTGTATGTGCATGTTGAGTTCTCAAGGGAGCAAGAATCAGTGAATTCACATTTATACTGTAAATCAGTTCTCTACTGTGTTGGCATTTCTGAGCCGATGGGTTCAGAAACCACGTTTTCTACGCAGAAGCGGGCATCCACCGCGCTTCCGACCACCGCGAACGGCGACGTCCGGAGCCGCGCCGCCGCGCTGCTGCCACGGGGGCGGCAGATCCACAAAACCTTCAACAATATCAAGATCACCATTCTCTGCGGCTTCGTCACTATCCTTGTACTCCGCGGCACAATCGGCCTTGGGAATCTGATTTCGTCCGAAGCAGAAGCTGAAAACCAGCATCTAATCGAGGAGACGAATCGGATCCTGGCGGAGATCCGATCCGATAAAGACCCCACCGCTCCGAATGATGGACCCGAGGAGTTCCTCGACCTCAATGCTACTTTCAGTCTAGGGCCTAAAATCACTACTTGGGATGAAGATCGTAAGGTATGGCTTCAGAAGAACCCTCAATTTCCTAATTATGTTAATGGAAAACCTAGGATTATGCTTGTGACTGGCTCGCCGCCAAATCCTTGTGACAATGCAATTGGGGATCATTATTTGCTGAAATCTCTGAAAAATAAGATTGATTACTGTAGGATTCATGGGATTGAAATTGTTTATAATATGGCTCATCTGGATAAGGAAATGGCTGGATACTGGGCTAAGTTGCCATTGATCCGCCGATTGATGTTTTCGCATCCTGAAGTAGAGTGGATTTGGTGGATGGATAGTGATGCAATGTTTACAGATATGGTGTTTGAGATACCTCTTTTGAAGTATAAGGATTTTAATATGGTTATTCATGGGTATCCTGATTTGCTGTTCGATCAGAAGTCATGGATAGCATTAAACACCGGTAGTTTCTTAGTCAGGAATTGCCAGTGGTCGTTGGATTTGTTGGATGTTTGGGCTCCAATGGGGCCCAAGGGTCCTATACGTGAGGAAACGGGGAAGATCTTGACGGCAAATTTGAAGGGCCGGCCAGCATTTGAGGCAGATGATCAATCTGCATTGATATATTTGCTGATTTCACAGAAGGATCAATGGATGAACAAGGTTTTTGTGGAGAACTCATATTATTTGCACGGGTTTTGGGAGGGGTTGGTCGATCGTTATGAGGAGATGATTGAGAAGTACCATCCGGGCTTGGGTGACGAGAGGTGGCCATTTGTGACCCATTTTGTGGGTTGTAAGCCATGTGGCAGTTATGGGGATTATCCTGCAGAGAGGTGTTTGAAGAGTATGGAAAGAGCATTTAACTTTGCAGATAATCAAGTTTTGAACTTGTATGGATTTAGGCATAGGGGTTTAGTGAGTCCGAATATTAAGAGAATTCGGAATGAATCTGTTACTCCTCTAGTGAATGTTGATCAGTTTGGTATTCGACATTCAGATCAACACAACAGTGGATCTAAGAGTTAGCTAGTCCCCTTCAACCTTTGAGCAATATTTTGAAGGTAAAGATCACTAGTATTTGAGATTTTGTAAATTTTGTTTTTGGGATTAATGTTTTACATGCTTGATCTGATTTTTTATTTACCGTTTTGGGAATAGGGAGTTTGTCGCTTTTTGTATACTTCATTAAACTTATTTATCTTAACTCATAAATTCACTTTGCTGCATATTTTTGTAAAATGTGCTTAACCTTGCGGCTCTATTTATTGCAAATATAGCCACTTGAGAATATTATCTTTGTTGATTGAAATTTGAATAATTACCCTTTGATAACTGTCGATTCATTGAGGTTAGATATGATTGTCATCTGTCCTCTTTGTCCATGCTCTTTCAAACTGCCTCATATTTTTCTTAATTATTTATATAAACAAAACATTGCTATCCCCCAACACACCATATATCCCTTCTGTAACAGCAGTAGTAGTAGCACCATAAGTATATTGTAGGATACCTATTTAGAATAACACTCTACTTATTTCTATGCTTAAATGCATGCTCACGTTTTTAATAGGTAAAACCAGCCCCATATAACAAGAAATACATAATAGCGCTTAGAACTACTCTTAGTTTCCTTTTCCTTTTTACTTTCTTTACCAATGTAACTACCAAATTTTGTTAGATGAATCCATTTTCAAGACAAATACTACTTGCTTTAGTTTTCAAACATATAGCTATAGCCATCCTTTGCATTGTAGATCTTGTTATTCAAAGTAAGATCCATACACTCGATGCTTAGTATAACATTTTATTGATTTAAAACTAAATAAGGTCCACTGTGTTTTTCCTTTAGATCTAATCCAGATTAATAATTTTTCTTTCGATTTTATAAGCTAATGGAACCCACAATACATTAAAACTAATTGCAATTTCAAATGAACAAAGGCGAAGGTGCATATAGAATTAAAGGTGATCCCTTAAGAGATTAAATAGGAAGTATATCTCATGGCAACATGTTTTGCTAATATCATATGGATTGGACTAGAGCATCACTCTTATTAAAATATCATTTCATCTTTTCTAAGTGAACATTGTTATACTACTAGTCCGGGCACATTTTTGTTTCATTCCATTAAGATATGTGAGAATTGAAATTTGACAATGACATAATACCGAACAGAACATGCTTTATCATTCATCATTAAATTGGAGGCCCCCTGAAATTACTATGCTGAACCTTCTATTAGTGCATATGGATTTTTGTGGTTGGACAACATTGCTATCCTCGTTCTCTGACATTTTTTCTTTCATGGAAGATATTAAGTTGATCAAATTTTGATTTTATAATTTTCTTAGCTCCAATCTTTGCTGCTATTATTGTCGTTTATATCGAGTTACTTTATGTGGTTAGGTTTAGCAACTGATGTTCTTATGGAGCTTGCTTAATAACTTACAATGGGTTGATTGCATGTGATCTTATTACAGCTTGCTGCTTCCCTCAAAAGGGGTCCGTGAAAGAAATTGTCAGTTTATAATTATACGAAGGCGCTCGTTTGTTGGAGGACTTCATCTGGATGTTTTGTTTCTGTAAAGCCAGAAAACATGGGAAAAGAATTTCTGAACTTTTTTTTCTTTTTTGTGGTTATTTAAATTAGTATTCGTTTTAGTTTTCATTCATTTAGGAATTGTGTGAGTGGAACAAAGTTAAGGAGGAGGAATGTCTGAAGTTTCATTAGAAGGGATTTGCATGGGAAGAACAGATAATGATCAGGATTTCCTATACATTTTTCATCTAATGTCCTTTGGTTCTTGCTCATGGAATGTGAGCACACTGTGTATTATTACAAATTATGAAATGTTTGATAAAAAGATATAAAGTTATTTATTGCTGGCGGAATTTTCTAGTTTTATTAATTCAAGGATATATATATTTTATATTCCCCCAAGAATTTTTATTATATGTAAAACTCCCTGTTGATTCGAATGCATGCCCAGTACTATTTTGGTTGCCGTGTTCTTGTCTTTCGCCAGGTGATCTCAGTGACTTGAAATAAATTGAGGGTTCGCTTGAGTGGGGGTGATGATTATAGGGTAATAATGGGAATTAAAAGCGATTGGGGAGTTATTCAAGTAGAGGATAATGAATGAGGAGTTATTTGATAGATTAATTATAACTCATTTTCAATTTTAATACAGTGTATTGATAATATAAGTAGGATCCCTAACTTTTTTTTGCTCAAATAGACTTTTAAACTTTTTTTTGGCCTTAAATAGGCTCTTAAAATATATTTTTTGGACAAACACACCCTTCTATTAAAAGGAGTAATAAAATTAGGATGGTTTGATTTTAATTTAATACATATTAATTTGTATTCACTACATAAGTTTATTAATCCTAACAGGGATTTGATCTCATGAAATATACTCTGACATCTAACCACACAAGTTTGTGGGTTTTCTTTTTTAATTTTAGAGTAAGAGAAGTTAAAATGGTATAATTACGTATGGATATGATCATATATGCATGGAGTACTCCCTCCGTCCATGAAATATAGTCCTGGTTGTTTTATTTGGCTGTCTACGAAAAATAGTCTTGTTGCCTAAAATGGAAATAATAAACTTTATCTACACTTTTCAACATACACACATAACATTTTTAAAATTATTTATTTTGTACATGATGTGACACAATATTCTTACTTTTTACATATTATATTAACTTTCTTAATAACCGTGCATAAAGCAACAAGACTATATTTTATGGACGGAGGGAGTATCACACAGTAAATGATGAACATATAAACTAATAATAAACCGGTGGTGGATATGATTATTTTCGCAATTAAAAATCTCATCTCAACTCAAAGTCAAAAGGTTGTCATCATTCCAATTGAAGTGAATACATTCTGTGGAGCTTTTTTTTTTTTTTTTCTTTTCCTTTTTTTCTGTTCAGTTTTAAGGGGCAAACAGTTATAAAACGACCCTTAGAAATAAATGTCATGTACCATGACATAATCTCGATGAAACATGTAAACAAGATAAGTTGCATAGGTAACAAAAATGCTCACAATTCGGACAATGAAATGTAATTGTTGGGCTTGGGCCATGTTTAATTTGGGCGGAACCCGTGCGGCCCAAACGAGGATGGAAATCACCTATTTTTGCTCCCCATAAACCCGTTGGTGGGAAAATCTCCTATTTTTGTTTCCCAGAAAGTCGTTGGCAAGAACAAAAACCATACCTCCCATTCTGCGAGGACATCCATCCCGTTTCCTGTGAAAATTTTATATATTACTTAGTGCGCCCCAATTTAGCATAGCAGAGACGAGGATGGGAATTGACCTCTCGCCCCATCCTATTCAATTTTTTCTTGGGCTGCCTTCCTCCTTGGAAGAGCTGCAGTCACCGCCCCTTATGTTGGTTCGGATAACACAGAGAAACAAGAGAGGGATCCATGAGTAGAGTGGACTACCCGATTCTTTGTGAATTCAATTCATGAACGAGGATCCCTCCTTCATCAAAGAACAAAGTGGCGACAATAACCCATCATTAAATAACCATGAAATAGTAATTCAACGTGTTTGAATTTGATTATAGCTCACAAGCCACAATAATGCTGCGAGGCATTGATTAAGCACCAAAAGAAGTGGGAGAAAGACATCAAATATTTTGATAAAGAGAGATCATTTCAAGTGGAATCTAGTTTATTGTCCCAAGGCATGAAATAATAGTACATTGCAAGTTGGTCTCCTTGCATATATAGATACAAATAATATTTCAGAAAAAAGATCATCTTTCTAGTGCTACAAACGACAGACATATTTTTTCTTGTTCCAAGCAATTTGTAAATAATGACATTATATTAAATTAATCTTCTTTCCCAGGTGAACAATATGTACAGTGATCATCGGTACTAGCTACTTTTAACTTTGAATTCCTCTAAGGATTCGGAACTTTATGGAGTGAAATCAACACCTGATTCATCTGAGATATTTGATCCAAAAGTTGATTGATTTTCTGCAAAACAATTTGCAATCAAATCAATCTTCATAAGTAATACTCCTAAAAACTTAAATAAAGTAGATAAAGTAAATATATTTTTGGTTATTGTGGCGTCTATTTATGAATTAAGTGATTACTTATAAGTGTAAAGTCATTGACATGTGAAGTAACTAAGTTACGATTGCATGGTAAAAAGAAAATGTTGTCGAAATCGGAATGAGCACTCTTTTGGTGGATTGGGGGAGAAAATGAGCAAAATTTCTCAACACAGGCATTTTCACAAACAATTAATAGCATATTGCAAAACAATTTGCAATCAAATCAATCTTCACAACTCATACGTTGTCAAGAAATGGGAAATTTTGTTAACAGAGGCATTTTCACAAACACTTAATACTCGATTGATTTTATGCAAAACATTTTGCAATCTAATCAATCTTCACAACTCATACATTTTCAAGAAATGGGCAAATTTTGTCAACATCGGCATTTTCACAAACACTTAATAAGTTGATTGATTTTCTGCAAAACAATTTGCAATCAAATTAATCTTGATAACTCATACTTTCTTAAGAAATGAGCAAATTTAGTTAACACAGGCATTTTCACAAACACTTGATAGCATATTCAAAAGACAATAAAAACAGCAAACTACCCTATCTCCTCACCTCATCTCTCTCTTTGATGATGCCAATCAACCGAAACCTGCTCCTTTCTCCGCCCCTCAATCTCCGCCGTCGCCGGAAATACAGAAACGCCACCAGAATGGCCACGAACGCGGAGGAGCGAAAAGTCAAAAACACCTTCGAATTAGTACGCACGCTATAAAAGAACTGCATCAAACCATTCACCTTTGAATTCAAAATCTCCGACCACGAACCAATCCGCGCAGCCGCATCAGCCGCCGGAAAGAGCGGGGAAAGCGGCCGCGGGCTAGAATCCGACGGCGAAAATGTAGACGACGAGTTCGAATCCGAATCTGCATCGGAATCCGAAAACAATATTCGCTGGTGAAGAGCTTGAATGTAAGGGATTTTCTCCGGCGTAGCAGGTGGGGAGGGGGAAATGTGAAGATTTTCGTGGTCGATTGGAGGGAAAACAATCGGGGGATCGTTTGACCCGTGTTTTTGGTGGTTTTTGATGGCGACCATTGACCATGGGGTTTTTGGTGGTGGCGAAACGGCGGAGACGAGTGTAGGACGGTGGATATCGTCCCACTCGAGTAAGTCTCCGGCAATTGGTAGCGGCGGCTCCTCCACTTCTTCGCCGGCCATCGCTGAACCAAACTACCTAAAGCTTAAAATGTGGAGGCTTTGAACTAGGCAGATATCCCAGTAGTAAATTAGTAATTAGTGATGGTGGGCTAAATTTAAACTAGTTTTGGGCCCAAATTATAAAGTGGGCCTATATCCAATTATTATTCGGCTAAATTGTTCAGGGACTCTTAATTAGTAATTGGGCCTGGCTATATACCTCCATTTATAGGAGATACACCTTCTTGAATTTTTTATAATTATAAAATGGCTCATGTATAATTAAAATGATTTAAAAAAAAAAAAAACCCTTAACAAATACTCTATACACCTCACCTCACTTCAAAAATCAGAAATAACACACCATCGATCCTTCCCCAATTTTTTTTCTAAATATTTTTCTTCAAGTTTTATATTTCCAAATTTTGATTCTGAATACTTAAAAATAAAGAGTGGAGAGATGGACCAGAGAGAGAACGTACAACTTTATTGCCTATTCTCTCTTTTATTTTATTTTATTTTTATTTTTATTTTTTGCAAAATCTTCCCATGGAAAACTCCACTAAATTATTGAATCCAGTTTTTGAATCCCTTTATTCGGTCAAATTGGTACAAGGAGATCTCATGGCTTGATGTCTCTATTAAAGAAAGTTTATCTACTCAGCCTCGTGTTCCAAGCTCTCCCATGGCTTCATTTGCCCCTTTCTTCTTCGGCGACTCAAAATTGTGGCATCTTTCCAAGACGACGATTTTGGACCTCCCAAGACCATCAAGCCCTAGGCCTGTTGCGTCAACCAAATGCTCGACTTAGGCACATCCATACAGACGGCCGCCACCGCCATGTCGGCGCACCTTTCCACCTTGACTCACTATCCACCCGCTTCTGACAGAAAGCGTTACCTCCAATCTGTTTCTGGGTGTATTATTTCATGGAGAAGAAAACCGACAAAAAAAACCTTAAGAAACAATATAATTATTTCATTCTTTTGAGGTGGGGTGCATGGAGTATGAGTTGTTAGGTTATTGAAACATTTATGGGTATATGGGTCATTTTATAACTATAGTAAAATTATAAAAAAAAATTTAAAGAGGTGTATCTCCTATAAATGAAGGGGTATATAGTTGTTCTCTTAGTAATTATTCAATGATAATAGGAATGAAATAAAAAATTAGTGTAATTATGATGATTTATAAGAATAAAATTAATATTTTTCCTCTTATGTAAGGTAATCACTACTCCATTTAGATTACCCTACTACAATCATCCTCTTCAATCAATGTTGCCCATTTTTATTTCAATGTTAGAACATAACACTAGTAATACAATTATTATTGGACAATCCTTCCTCCAACATATCATTGTTATTGTGAGGACGTAGATGAAAAAAATTGTCATTATCATTGAAAAATTTGAACCAAATGCCCCTCAATTTTCCTCCATTAATTTTTTTTTTTTTTTTTAACAATCTTCCATTGGATTTTGGTAGTGTTGTTACTTGTTCAGCTCTATTGCATCCCCAAAATTGGTAACTATGATATACCTTGCTCCTGGGAGTACAAGTACAAATTTAGCATTCTAACACCATTTTAGGATTCATAAGCTAATCACTAAAAGTAAAATTATCACACTCCATTTTCTTCACAACGATCCAACTACATACCATTATTTTGAGATCTTTTATAAATTTATCATGAGAGAATACCGCATTTTTTAGCGTAATATCATTCTTCCACTCTACAACTTCTCATATGTATATGGTTGTCTCCCTTTCCTTTTTTCTTTCAATATGCAACTAAATTCTAAAAGATTTGGGACGGCATGGTGGTGAAGAGCCGTCAAAACATTCAACCATTTAAGGCATTTCATCCAAATCTTATAAGATATAGCACAATAAAAAAAATCAGGGGTATCAAATTCTTCTTCTAGGCCGTGCAAAATGAATTTGATGTCGTCATTTGTATTGAGAATTCCTCTTCACCTAAGATTACTCATTATTGGTAGTTTATTCCTGATCACTCGTCAAGCATGAGCAAGCACTTTTGGTGGTGATATCTTATTCCAAAGAATCTCGAAATATCGTCTCTGGTTCTTGAAATCTGTGATGTGTTGCTTGGGGTCTACAAAGCCTCATACTCTGAAATTCATACACCTACCATACTTGCAGCTGTTGTCATTAAGTCTAACTCTCTCAATTTTACAAAACCAAAACAAATCTCAACAAATTTAACCTAGGTGTACTCATCATACGATGAGTGTACTCATCATGTGTGTGTACTGTCAATAGAGGTGGTGCATTTAACCTAGGCCTATGTCCAATTATTATCGGCTAAATTGCCCAATTTTCCTTCCTTGGATTTTGACAATGTTGTTACTTGTTCAGCGCTATTGCATCCCCAAAATTAGTAAATATACTCTTCTAATTTTTTTTGTTATGTTATTATAATTAGGCGTAATTGCACTAAATTTACTAAATTATGGGCGATTTTGCACTTAAACCACTAAATTATGTTTCTTGTAACTAATATGTACAAACCATTAAGTTTTGACAAAAAAATCATTAAACTTAATTTTCGGATAATTTTTCCCAATTTTAATATATGGAGGATGTTTTTGATAATATAAAATCAATTGGCGCCAAATATAGCAAGGGGTGAATGCACGAGATGACGAACAACGTCAAGGGGCGGACGCATGAGGCGGTGTACGACAGAACAAAAATGTGAAGTGGTAGATGACGAAAGTAATGAAGACTTTTGTGAATTTCTTGTTCCAATTGAGACAAAATTTTGTAGAGTTTAGAATTTGATTGTTTATATGTATCAGCGCCTTGAAAGTAATTGGTATTACAAAGTGGGTGTACTAATAATTTCAAATAAAAAGGTGCATTTACTAATTATAGTGATGTGATTAACCCAAGTCCTTTGCAAAGGGTTATACAAATATTGGGCCCAGTGACAATTTGATTGGACTAGTATCATGGATAAAATCAGTAATTTACCATCACACCATATTTTATATAAGTCCCAGTTATATACGAGGATGAAAATATCACAACCTTAAATTTACGGAAATATCGGTGGATATATCGATATCGCAATTTTTTTTTTAAAATGACGGAAACTTTATTAAAATCTTGAAAATTTAACATGAACTTTTAGGGTGTATTACAATATGATATTATGCATATGTTCCATTTAAAATCATTATAGAATTACATGTTTAAAGTAAGCATATAGATAATAGACTATATAAACACTGTCTGATGTAAAACAATTGACAATATAATACAAGATATTAGACATAATACAATACAAAATATAGTGCATAATATAATACAAGATGACGAATATTACATGATACAATACAATTAGTACCAAAATGATGACTTATGAGGTTCAATACAGAAGATGAAATGTTATTTTTGTCCAAATAATATTGATATCAACTCATCACATTGGAGTAATCCTGGATAAAGGGTTTTAGTTGATGACATATTAGTTATTTTTACTAAAGGGTACTAGTTTTGGAGGGTATTAGTTGTTTCCACTGAAGGGTACGAAGAACATTAATTATTTAACTAAAGGATATCAATTGGTTACACTAAAGAGTACTAAACTATTAATTGATTACACTGAAAATATTGCAAAGTGATTCATGTATGAACCAATTTCACTATATACATACTCATTCTAATGTTAGACCAACTTAGAAAAACAATAAACATATAAAAACATAAAAACAATAAATATAAAAAAAATTGCGATATTTTTATATATCTGCGATATTTCTCGATTTCCATTCATTTTTATACTACATGTGAACCGATGTCGATAATTTGACGTGGACCTTGTCACTACAAAAAATATGGGGTTTAACGACGAAAAATTTGCGACGGCCAACTATCCGTCGCAAATTTCGTGTATTTGCGATGAATTTTGGTTAGCGGTCGGAAAAAATGACAGTTTGTGACGGTTTTGTAAAGCCGTCGCAAAAATTAGTATTTTGCGACGGGTATGTCTGTCGCAAAATCTAGGGCCCACCACCTTCGTTGTATACCGGCTATATTTGCGACGGATAAGTCATTGCAAAGTCAAAGTTGAAATTTGCGACGGTCATTTCCGTCGCAAAATCGACCCGTTTAAAAGTGGTCATTCGGGAAACGGGCCATTTGACTGGTTTGCGACGGAAAAGGTCGTCGCAATTTTTAACTTCGATTTTGCGACGGACACGTCCGTCGCAAATCTGACCTGTTTTTGCACGTCTTTTAGGGAAACTGTGCGTTGACTGGTTTGCAACGGACTTGCCGTCGCAAATCTGACCCGATTTTGCGTGACTTTTCGGGAAACATCGCGTTTGACTGATTTGCGATGGAATGTCCGTCGCAAAATTTTAATTTTTAAATTTGCGACGGACAAGCCGTCGCAAATTCGCAAAAACGATGTCGTTTTGGCGTTTGACGGGCACAATTTGCGACGGATGCTTGTCCGTTGTAATTTTTTCCCCCCTATATAAGCAAGCCCCCGAAGAAGCCGGAGAAGAAGAAGGAGAAGAAGAAGGAGAAGAAGAAGGAGAAGAAGAAGGAGAAGAAGAAGGAGGAGAAGAAGGAGAAGAAGAAGGAGAAGGAGAAGGAGGAGAAGAAGGAGAAGAAGGAGAAGGAGAAGAAGGAGAAGAAGAAGGAGAAGAAGAAGGAGAAGAAGAAGGAGAAGAAGAAGGAGAAGAAGGAGGAGAAGAAGGAGGAGGAGAAGGAGGAGGAGAAGGAGGAGAAGGAGGAGGAGGAGGAGAAGGAGGAGGAGGAGGAGGAGAAGAAGAAGAAGAAGGAGGAGGAGAAGAAGGAGAAGAAGAAGAAGAAGAAGGAGGAGAAGGAGAAGAAGAAGAAGGAGGAGAAGGAGAAGAAGGAGAAGAAGGAGAAGAAGGAGAAGAAGGAGAAGAAGAAGAAGAAGAAGAAGAAGAAGAAGAAGAAGAAGAAGAAGAAGAAGAAGAAGAAGAAGAAGAAGAAGAAGAAGAAGAAGAAGAAGAAGAAGAAGAAGAAGAAGAAGAAGGAGGAGGAGAAGAAGGAGGAGGAGGAGGAGGAGGAGGAGGAGGAGGAGGAGGAGGAGGAAGGAGAAGTCGGGTGCCGTCGCTGTAGAGTCAATTCGTCCCCACCGAGTGCTCATTTCGTCATCTTCTACAAATAAACCGTAAGTTTTCTTCATTTTTACCGTTTAAAATTTAATTTTAAAGAATGTTTAGAATTTGTTAAGTTTAGAATTGATTTTAGTTGAATTGTTTGAATTATATTTAGTTGTTTGATTTTAGTTTAATAATTTCTAATAATATTAGTTGATTGATTTTAATTTAGTTGGGTAGCTAGTTTGAATTATATTAGTTGTTTGATTTTAGTTTAATGATTTTAAATAATATTAGTTGGTTGGTTTTTGTTTAGTTGATCGAATTTATTTGAGTAATTTGAATTATATTAGTTGTTTGATTTTAGTTTAATAATTTTTAATAATATTAGTTGATTGATTTTTGTTTAGTTGATCGAATTTAGTTGAGTAGTTTGAATTATATTAGTTGCTTGATTTAAGTTTAATAATTTAAATAATATTAGTTGATTGATTTTTGTTTAGTTGATCGAATTTAGTTGAGTAGCTAGTTTGAATTATATTAGTTGTTTGATTTTAGATTAATGATTTTAAATAATATTAGTTGATTGATTTTTGTTTAGTTGATCGAATTTAGTTGAGTAGTTTGAATTATATTAGTTGCTTGATTTTAGTTTAATAATTTTAAATAATATTAGTTGATTGATTTTAATTTAGTTGAGTAGTTTAAATTATATTAGTCGTTTGATTTTAGTTTAGTGGAATTGAATAATATTATAAGTTGATCGAATTTAGTTGAGTAGTTTGAATTATATTAGTTGTTTGATTTTAGTTTAGTAATTTTAAATAATATTAGTTGATTTATTTTAGTTGAGTGGTTTGAATAATATTATAAGTTGATTGATTTTAGTTGAGTAGTTTGAATAATACTAGGTTGAACCACGTGCGTTGCACGTCAGATAAATTTTATTTGAAAAATAATTTGATCATTAATATTGGATCTCTTAGTTGATATATCTAACCATCAAACAAGAAACCTGAATCATTGTCGGGTGAACGCTCTCTTAGTTGATGTATCTACCCATCAAACAAGAAACTTGAATCGTTGTCGGGTGAGCGTTATTTAAAAATTTAGATGATGTGTCTAACAAATAAAAATAAAGAAAATTAAAGTTATTGTCGAGTGAACGCTTTTTATTTGAAAAGGGATGAAACCAGAGGTCCAGAGGAGGTTTTCTGGATGGAGTTTTTGTTTTTTTGTATTTTTCAAAAAATTTGGTATGATTTTTGTATTGTAATTTTCGTATCCTAAGTCCTTTTTTTCTTTTTGACGGGGGTAGAATACCTTCTTTTTTTTCATTGTCTTACTGGTCCAAATTTCACAGTTTTCATAAAGCTGATAAAGTGTGGTTGAAAAATTTTAGTTAGAGATTTTATTTTTTAAAAAGTGTCATATTAGGATACGATATATATTAAATAAGAAATTTTGAGATAATTAATACGCTAAGTTGGACACTTAAATAAAATGTATTTTAAAACCATTTACATTAGAATTTCTTTGTACACAATATTTTTTGTTTGTCGTTTATTCTTTGCCTTGATCAACACTTTTGTATCTTCTAGGGAAATTTCCCTCGAAAGTGCGACATATAGCTGTCCATGGGAGAATACGTGTTCGGGTAGGTAAACTCCAACCTTTTGAATTGTTTGCCCTTGAGCTTTGTTTATGGTCATTGCAAAACAACTTCGAACAAGGAATTGTTTGCGAATGAACTTGAAAGGGTAGCCCTCGTCGTTTGCCGGGCTCATAGGTATGCGAGGTATGAAAACTTACTTTCCGAGCTACTCTCCAGTTGCAATTTCAGCATGAATTAGGTTTCTGGTGAACCCTTTACAAATCAAGCGGGTCCCGAAGTCCCGTTGCATAGTCCGTTTGCTGGATCCAAATTTCTCAACAGCATAATAGGACCATTTTGTTTAAGCAGTAAGCGATGGGGAGGAATACCATTGGTAAACATTCCATTGTAATCAACTCATATTTTTTTGTGTAATTTGCCCACACTTTTCAACACAAATAATTCCAATTGTTAATTGAGTGCACCGTGCACCAAATACATATTAAACCTTGACATTGTACAAATTCCTTCGTCAAAACACCGAAGATTTGTTATTGATGATAATAACAAATTCCTGCTTAAATTCAAATGCAACTAAGGTTAAATGCATTATCAGCAGAACCAGGTAATACAAGCCTTAATTAACAAAGTCATCAGAAATTCAACCACACATCGATATAGAGTATCATCTTTCACCTGCAAGATGTCTAATTTTTTCTATTTTTTTTATCATGGTAGTTTAAACTCCAATTCACAAGAATTGGTCAGGATATTACTTAGTTGCCTAGTTGATATACTTTCTGCAGTAAAAACGATTATAAAGTTCTTTGCAAATTTTAAGAACAATAATAAGTTGTTTCCAATGTTGAATAGGAATCTTAAGTTATTTTAATAAACTGACTAATTCTTACATCCGAACCCACCATAGAATCAGCTACCAAAACACAAAAAAAAGACAGAGGAAGTGGTAAGCATATAGACAAATAATAGTGGACTTCTTCAATACATGACCACAAGAAATGCCTATAAATATCATGTGATAATTTCCCTAAATCAAACCAAAAGAGAAACTTACAGAGTGTGATGGTTTCATAGTAGTGATGTCGAGTTTCATGAAACCCCAGCAGTGGGTTCTGCTGGCACTATTGGCCGCATTTGCAGTTGTAGCAAATGCTGATTACACCCCATTCCCACTTTCTTTACCACCACCGGCTTTATCTTATGTTTATGGATCACCTCCACCACTACCCTATAAATACGAATCACCTCCACCTCCACCTTCATATATTTACAAGTCTCCACCACCACCACAGTACAAGTATGAGTCGCCTATCATAATCTTCATTCCTCTTTATCTCTCTTAGATAATGAAAAAAGAAACCTAGAAAAATACAAAACGGGACAACTATAACTACATCTTTGAGCAATCCAAGATACTTGTAATCTTCACCTTGAGTGCATCCATTTGATATAAGTGTTGCCAGAGTTGAAAAAGAGGATCCAAATGAAACAACAATGAAGCATAGTCTTAATCCAATTTCGAGAAACTTTAAGTTGACATTAAACATAGTATAATTCTCAATTTGGAATTATGTTGCGCAACTTTCAGTTGCATACTATCTAGCAAGATCATACATTTAGACCTCAATTGCTTCAAACAATATCATGATCTATATATAAAAACAATTTAAAGGGTCAATTACATTCCATTCCATAGTGCACGTCCAAATTTTCAATGATACTTGCTAGATTAAACTAAGTCATATAAATTAGAATTTTAATTCTTCTAAATCTGCAGCTAACTTTAATAAATAAAGGCACAATCACTTCAGTTTAAAACCTATATGCACAAAGACATAGTAATGTTGAGTTAAAGAAAACAATTTTATTATAATGAACTGCTATATAACCATCTTATCAGTATGAACTGCTATATAACCATGTGTTTCAACCGTAAAACCTATCTTTACATGATTTATTTACAGTTATATACATACATATCTAAGAGAGATAACTGATTTCATTCGCTAGATGGAATAGGAACACATGTGATAATTATATAATTTTACAACTATAAATCCAAGATTTCAGAAAAAGAAGAAAAAAGATATAGACAGATCAGAAAAGATGAAGCAACTAATACATCTGAAGTTTGAAAAGAATAAAAAACAAAGGATCACATGAAAGCATTGTTCTTTTTCATTCTGGATCACAACTCTTGATCAAATTTCATGAAATTTTATATTTAGATTATTCATAATTGCAATTTTTGCATAACATCCACAACTATAGAAATTAGTATTAACCATGTATTGAGGTAGCATACTCTGTAATTTATCAGGCTGATGATAAAAAAATATCAAGACTAAAAGTTCAAAAACACCTCATACAAAAAACAGAGAGAGGGGGAGAGAGAGAGAGCAGTTTGAATCATGCAATTTACCTCAGCAACCATGTCACTGAAATCCTCACGCTGAGTCCGCAATTTCTCTTCTTCTCTAGCTTCCTCATACCTGGGAGAGAAGTAGTAGAAAAATAAGCTCATCATCCATGAAAAATCCAGTCTATCAAAATGACCGAAAAATGTAGTTAACTTACTTGGCAGGTAAAACATTCTCCATGGCATCCAACTCCTCCGGTGCCAATGTGACATCCACTTTATCTGATTTCTGGCCTCTTAGCAAATCAACCTGTCACAGAGAACAGTTAGTGGTGCTAGATATAAACACATTCCAGTGCAACAGTGATTTTCATCTGAGACGTTGTTTCCTTCATTAGGAATTGAGTGACACATAATACATGAACCCAAAGGAGCAAAGATCAATTAGTCTCACAGGCAAAGAAATCACAATAAAAGAATTCATTTGTATCAACTTAATTATCAAAACAAGAAAATCACTTACCCTTTTAGCACCAGTTTTATCCTGCGCTCCCGTGTTGATCACATACCTGTAAGAGAAACATAATTTAAAATTGGAAAATCAAAATTCAAAATGCAAATTCAGTCGAATGTAAGTAGAGTTTGTCAGAAAAAGACATACGTGTGACTGGGGGCAAGCAATGTTCCTGGGGCTATCTTCTCTTCTTTTTCTCCCAACACCTTCACCAAGAAATGAAAGATATGTTATTTGGTACAAAAATTATTAGTAAAGTAATGTCAGAAAAGCCGGGGACGATTACTTGATAGAGAGGCCTATCAGGTTCCTTCATCTGTTGCTTCTGGAGATCGATAACATCAGGAGTTTCAACACCCGTGGGAGTGCTACAACAACACAACCAATCAGATAACAAGTTACAAACTAAATAGACACATGCAGACAGCAACACACCAAAACGAGCAAAGCATGAAAATTACCTTGACAGGCTGTCAACAGATTGAATGCCATCTTCAAGTTCCTCTTCCTCCATCTGTTCTTCCTCTTCATCCTCCTCTTCTTCTTCCTCCTCCTCTTCTTCCTCCAAATCTCCCCAGTGCTTAGTCTTGTCAACTGGTTCCTCCTGAAAACCAGTCCAATAAGAAACACAAAAAGATAAATTAACTGCAATGCTTAGGAAAGCTCAGATGGAATAGTCATTATACCATGTGCTAGCTTACCTCATAATCGGGCTGCTCTTATTGCAAAACACCGAAAACATCTCCATAGAGGGGGCGCCCATACTAATTCACAAGTTGAAAACCCATATGTAACAAAATGAATAATAAAGGTCGAGATGAAAAAAAAAATGATAGAGGTAAACCTACTTCATCAACAGGTGGTTTGCCCCAGTCTCCATGTGCATAACCAAATTTAGCTCCATATGGGATAGGTGCATTAAGGCCCGAAATTTTCAGATGAGGATAAGAAGGTGGAGGGCCATATCTCTGTTAAGGCAAAAAAGTTGTACTAATTATAAGTTCGAATGTAACATGAATAAACAAACATAAAGAAATAGTCAAAGCACATCTTTTAACCTGCATGTTCTTTTTTTTTTTTGAAAGAATTAACACCACATTCTGACTTCGTACACTATTTCTTAATGCACACTTGCCATTTAACTTTATTTTATGGACAAAACAAGCAGAAAAAATAATACATTAACCCCATAATTAACTGCTACACAATTAATTCCTTTGAAACAAGATAGTGAGAAGTAGATTTACAACAGCTTCCAGCAACCAAAAAGTCAGCACTTGAACGGGCTGATCAGTTCAAAGTTGTCTAGTACCATCGCCTAAATTCCTCTGATAGAAAAATAGCTCTGCAATGCTCATCATAAGATGCGTCTGAAAGTGAGATTAATTCGTGTAGACTCTGCTTTCACGCGTTTGGCCACCGAGTGGAGCCAGCCCCTTTGCGTGTAGCCACTCATTACCAGCAGTGACCCATGCTTTAATACAAACGCATGTTGATCATTATCATTGTTCTTCTTTGATCTCTTGCTCAAAGGTTCACCCTCCAATCTTTTAGCTGACTTAACTGGAAATAAATCAAGATTTCAAAATAAATACACTCCGTTGCAGGTAAAATTAGCCAGACAAGTGTAGGTAATAAGAGAAGTCAAATTTCTTCCACTTTCCTCCAAAAATCACAGTGGCATTTGAAATCCAGTCTTTAAAGATATATTCTAAATGACCAACCTTTAACTCTCAACCACAAGTGCTCTTTTGAAATGAGAAAACTAACTATGGATTCTTAAATCATACACAAGCTAAAACATATAGAATCACCAGTCACTTTTAAAACAATAACTGAACGCTTTTAATTGGTTTCTTCTTCAAGAGAAAATCTCGTTCACATCCAAATGACACAGAAGCAATTTCAGGAGTTGGTCCATAAAGTTTCTCATCATCGGCATGCCAACCAACATAATCACTGCCTCCTTTGTACCTATTCAACAGTAAGCTGTTGAAACTGCTTCCAGGAAGGGCTTTGTGAACCTAGAGTTACACCATAGAAGCATCACAGACTAATTCATCCAACAAATGATTATGTAAAAAGCCTATGGAAGTAGTTTCACCATATCCAGAATTTCCTTCAAGGGCGGGAATTCGTCTCAGGAATAAGCTTGAGGCATATACCCACTGTATCCTAATTGTGTCAACCCTTCACTTGCAACATAGCATGTGTCTCTGGGCTGTTTACACGGATATAAATCTAACATTAAAGGAACTGTTGAATGTTAACTACTCCCTCTATTTCAAAATAAATGTTTTTTAAAATTTCTTTACACATATTAAGACCCCAGATATTTATTATAATTACCCCTATATAAAAAAAAGTTGAAAATATTTGATTTGATTGGTTCAAAACAACCTATAGACTACTTTATATGCACTGAAAAGTGTTTCAAAGGAAAAAATGACATTTATTTTGCAAAAGATGCAAAATGCTACTAAAAGGATATTTATTTTGAAATAGAGGGAGTAATAAAGTACAGCAACGACATGCAAGAAGAAGAAAAGATGAAATATGAAGTCATAAACTCATTAATCAGAACGCCTGCGTGATTTCATTTCATCACATACCAGATTAGCATTAATAAATTCAAAGGAAATATGCATTCTCATCGGATTTATAGCACTCGCACAACACATGAACTTTCAAATTCCAGAATGATTTAAGTTTCTCCTACAAATGAATCACTCTAACCCTAACACACACCACACTAAAATGAAAGTTCAAATTTAGGGTCTAATTAACAATTCACACATGGTCTCCAATATTCATTAACAAAAAAAATACTCAACTATGACACTCAATCGATATCTCCACAATTTTTTTATAGCCACTAATAAGCATAGATTAGTGAGATTTAAAATTCTGGGCAAATTACCCCACAAACTTACCCTCATTTGTAGCAGAACATGGTAAATCAATCTGGGTTAAGCTTCAACCTTTCTTAAAGCCAGCTAATCAATGAAAACCAGTTGAGCCAGACGAAATTTAAAGACCCAAAAGATCACATGCCCTTGCACATCACAAACTGGGAATGTAAATAAATTGAGTGTGACTTATCTAGTATCTTGCTAATATATTTACACTTTTAAGACACGGTGGAAATGCCAACTGATGGGATTATGACAACAATTAATAGAATACACATTTTTCACTGTTCATTGATATTAATTTCAGCAATTGAGTACAGTTAAGAACTGTAAGCTCGGGCAAATCCAAAACAAAAAATATTTCTATGGGAAGATGACCAGAGATATTTGCACTTACAGAAAAAACATAAACAATTTCTGGTTCAACTAAGCGACAAGGGATTGATCCACTCACTATGTGTGTGTGTGCGAGAGTGTGTACAAAATATACAACAAGATATCATTAAAATTCTATACCAAAATATATTATTATATGTACTGAAAAAATAAAATACAAAAACAAACACATACCGGGCTGATCCGCTGTAGTTCGTCGCGGCAGTTGCACCTCAAATCTGACTCAGCCTTTCGGAACATTGATGAGAGGAGGAAAAAACCGACCTAAAAACTGAAAGGGGAAAATAAAAATAAGCATTATATTGGGAAGAGGAACTAAAACAGGACGGATTAAAAGGAAACATGCGTTGAATTGTTTGAGAAGAGGGAAGCAGGAAAGTTGGAGGAGTGAAACTGAAAGGGCTAAATTGAAACTGAATCACTATCGAATGGGCAAAATTGCCTGAGAAAAAAAGGCAAGGGTATAAAATCGACCGGATTTATCTCAATCCAATTGCTCAGACTCACCGCAATCCTATGCTCAGCCTTAAAATCGCCGCCCTTGACGATGATTTTGATCCCACCATTAAAATCCGCAGCCCTAGACGGAGAAACAACGTTAAGCCGCCGCCAGCGATTTCCGGTTCAAATCCATTGATTCATTACAATCGACCAGATTCGAGGGAGATTAAATTAGAGATGACGATCGATCAGCGATGCAATCGAGAAAGGGGGGGAGAGGAACAACGTCAGCGAAGAAGGGAAGAGAATGAAACGTATCATATCATAGGGGCAAAAGGAGGAAAAACAAGAAAAGGGGAGAAATGCAAAAAAAAATGTATGATATGGGCAAAAAGGTCCAGAAATGATTTATGTGGCTAAGTCACTTTTAAATGTATTATAGATTAGTTGTTTGATTTTAGTTTAGTAACGTTAAATAATATTATTTGATTTATTTTAGTTGAGTGGTTTGAATAATATTATAAGTTGATTGATTTTAGCTGAGTAGTTTGAATAATATTATTTGTTTGATTTTAGTTTAATAATATTAGTTGATTTATTTTAGTTTAATTTAGGATAGTGGTTTGTATAATATTATATTTAGAATATTATGTTATGAGTATTTCATTGATTTTAATTTAATATTTCGTATAATATTATAAGTATTTCGAATAATATTCGTGAATTTTGTTATAGATGAGCGGACAAGGCAGTGGCAGTAACAGTGACAGTCAGCAGCCTCCGAGGGATGAGGAGGCGAGTCGAGGAGGCGAGTCGAGGAGGGTGAGAAGAGAGGAGACGAAGGGCCTCGCCGAGACCCGTGGTTCCACCTATTTTCAGGCTGAGGTCTCTATCAGAGACCTCTTCACAGCATGATGAGGGCTCCTCCTCCTCACAGCAGACTGCTGAGGGCTCATCCTCCTCCCGCCAGCATCCGGTTGTTCAAGCACGGATGCCTGTTCAGGCACATGGCTCAACGTAAGTTTTAATATTTTATACTCAATTTTTTAATTAATTAAAACCTAATTATTTTACTAACTTTGAAGTTTTAATTTTACAGTTGGATTCCGAGTCATAAGGCTAGTAATCAGGTTTCCAAGTCCATCATTCGCAGTAGATTCGAGCCCACGACTTACAGTTGGGGGCTAGTGTCCGATGCAAGAAAACGGACATACTTCGAGGAGTTTAAAGTATTAATTTAATTTATTAATTCACCGTTTATTAATATTAAATATATAAACAGATATTTACATTTAAATTGTAATTGCAAAAAGAATATGTCTGGGCACCGGAGCACGATGACCAGATGTGGAAGAATTTTGAAAAATATGCGACCGACAGATACAGAGACGTCCTTTATAGAATGAGGGACAGGTGGTACAGGAAGGGAAAGGCCACCGACATGGGGACTGACAGTGAAAAACGGTTGATTTGGGACCAATTCCTCCAGTACTGGGATTCCCCTGAATTAAAAAAGAAGTCGGAGAAAAACAAGGCGAATCGGCGTAGTGACCCTGATGGAGAAGGGATGGCGAGATATCGGGCCGGTTCTCGGTCCATTTATGAGCACGGGTTGAGATTTGTAAGTTTCGTCTTTAATTTTGTAGTTTTTGAATTTTTATTATTTTTTCCTAATTTTTATGAATGGTATTAATTTTTACTATCTTTTTTTCTAATTAGGCGGTGGAGCAAGGACGCGAGCCCTCTCATTTTGAGAGATTGCAGCTCGTCCACCCACTCGTCGAGGAGACTGAGAAGTCTACCTACGGCCGTACTATCGAGATCCACGTAAGTATTATTTCAATATTAATAGTATTATTTTAATTTTTAATATTAAAAGTATTATTTTATATTTTTTGTTCAATTTATTTAATTTTTTGTATAATTAATTTGCAGAGAAAGATGCTCGAGGACCTTGCCTTTCAGCCTCAGCCTGAGAAAACGGCAGAGGGGTCGGGATCGATGCCCCCCACACAGCTTTCTGTTGACGTTCAAAATGAATTGTACTTCAAGAACGTCAAGGCTAAAAAGAGGCGGTTCGCTGGATTGGGCAGCTTCTGAAAGAACTTTTTCCGACCTTGTGGCTCGGGCTCATCCTCCTCTCAGTCTTCCATCGACTCTCATCCCAGTGAGGTCGAGAGGCAGCTTGCCACAGTGGTGGAGCAGATGCAGAACATGCAGAGGCAACAGCGAGAGAAGAAGGAGTATGAGAGGCAGCAGCGAGAGGCGCACGCACTACAAAAAAATATGTTTAGTGACAAAAATATTAGTGGCAATTGATTTTTTGTCACTGAAAACATATATGTAGTGATAATATTTTTATATGTTACAAAATAACGTAATTTGTGATAATTTTTTATATTGTCAATATTTAATATAATATATGTCACTAAAAACACACATGTAGTGACCAAATTTTAATTTATTACAAAATAACATAATTAGTGATAATTTTTTAAAATGCCAATATTTAATTGAATATTTGTCACTAAAAAAATACACATGTAGCGATAATATTTCAATATATTACAAAATAACGTAATTAGTGACAACTTTTTATATTATTGATATTTAACTAAAAATTTGTCTCTAAAATCATACATATAGTGACAATAATTCATTATGTTACAAAATAACTTAATTAGTGGTAAATTTTAATATTGTCAATATTTAACTTAATATTTGTCACAAAAAATACACATATAGTGACACTACTGTATTATATTACAAAATAACGTAATAAATGACCATTTTTTATACTGTTAATGTTTAATAGAATATTTATCACTAATGATACACGAATAGTGACAATAATTCATTATTACAAAATAACACATATTGTGCTAATTTGTAACAACTTTGTACATTGTCAATATTTTATTTAATATTTTGTCACTAAAAGCAAAGAAATGGTGATAATAATTTACTATGTAAAAAATGCCATTATTTTATGTTAATTAGTGACAACATTATGTATTATTAATATTGTATTGAATATTTTTAACTAAAAGTACAAATATAATGATAATAATTTATTAGGTTATACCATAAATTATTATAACTAATGACACATTTATATAGTATCATTATTTTTTATTTCTAAAAGTTTGACTAAAATTAACATGGTTGGTGGGAAAAAATATTTGTCACAAACTATAAACACAGATAACATTTGGAATTATTACTTTTTATTCTTTTTATTTCACTATAAGTGATAGTGATGAGAAAATATTACTCTCTCCCTCCCAAACTTGTTTGCTAGGTTACTGTATGGCGGGTTTAAAGAAAAAAGTTATTTATAGTATTTAAAATGATAAAATGATAAAATAGATGTTTTTTGTTAGTGTATGGAGAATATAATATTAAAAAGTATTGTTGTTGTTTTTTTTTTTTTTTTTTGCAAAAAATGGATGTAGCATATGGGACAGACTTTTTTGGCAATTTAGCAAACAAGTAGGAGACAGACCTTTAATGTAGCAAACAAGTATGAGACGGAGGGAGTATTACCGTTGTAAAAGAAACCCATTGAGTTTTATAAATTAAAATTTGCTTTTTTTTGTACACACATTTTTTTTTTCATCTGCAACATTTTTTATTGATGTGAAAATTATTTTGTAAGTTTAAAAATTAAATTATTTGATTTGTAATATTAAATTTATCCGTCATATTTAAATTTGAACTAACAAATATATTTAATTCTTAATATAACTAAAAACACATACCATTCTTAAATTCAAATTTGAATACCAGCTTAGTTATTAATATTTGAATTCAAATACTATATAAATTAGAATATTTTTATAATATTTTCTAATATCAAATTGGAATGTAATATATTTGATTCTTAATAAATGAATATAACACTGAGTCAATTTTTAGTATATCCATGTCATATGTAATAAGTTAAAGTATGCATAAATAATAAGAATATAAATAAAATTAGTTAAAATTGTAATTAAAAGTTCATGACTATATTTCTACGCTGATATATATATATATATATATATATATATATATATATATATATATATATATATATATATATATATATATATATTTGATATTTGGAATTGTACTTCACCTTCAATATTTTTCACTTAATTTTAAAAATAGTAGGTATAGAGTGAAATAGATTCATACATGAATTATTAAAGGGTATTAGTTGTTTTCCATGAAGGGTATAAGTTGGTTATATTGAATAGTATTAGTTTATTTTTACTAAATAACTAATCCTCTTTATTGAAATCAATTAATACTTTTCGGTGAAAACCACTAATACTCTTTAGTAAAAATAATTAATATATTTCAATGATTCATGTATAAACCATTTTCACTCTATACTTTGTATTTAAAAAAATCCATTCAAACTTTTTGGACCAATAATAACTACTCAGATTAAACATGCCACTTATTACCACTTTTGATTCAATAATAATATTTTGAAAATAAACACTAATCTCTTCCTTTTAATTTGGTATTTTTTTTTTCACATATCAGTTTTACAATTTTAATACTTAAAATTTATACATGAATAATACAATTTTTATGATTATTAAAAAAATATCATATATATAATATTATTTATTATAATTAATTAATAATTTCATTTATTTTGTATAATATATTTGATAATATGACTTCTTTTTATTTTTTCCTCTAAAATTATAGTAAAAAACTTGTGTAAAATGATCTCATTTTGACACGATTCGCAAACTAGCACAAATTAACATGTTTATCTTTCAAAGTGTTAAAGAGTCAATTAATGCTCAAATTATGTTTCAGCATGAGATAGTCTCATACAAGATCTACTCAAAATAATATAAAACTCTCTAGAATATTAAATGTAGATTAAAATAATTTTTAGATTTTTTTAGAATATTTAGAGAATTAAATATCACAAATTCTAAACATTCAAAACATTTCTAATTTTTATAGAACTAATTATAACATAACATACACGTATTTGAGAGTTATATAAAAAAAAATTGAAATAAAATTAATATTATTTAGAAATCTAAAAATTATTGTAATATATATAAAAACTTGGGACGTGACATGAGATTTAAATTACAATTAAGTTTATTTTTAATAATATACTTCTAATAATAAATTGAAACATACATTTAATATCAATATTTGAATTCAAATATTAAATCAAATATATATACTTACTTTATCAAATTTAATTTGTAATATTTGAATTTTAATAGTGAATCAAATTAAAATCTAAATAAAGTATAGAGTGAAAATAGTTTATACATGAACCACCGAAGGGTATTAGTTATTTTCGCTAAAAAATATTAATTATTTTCACTGAAAAGTAATAGTTATTATCACTGAAGAGTTTTAGTTGTTTAGTGAAAACAAACTAAAACTCTTCAGTGAAAATAACTAATATTCTTCAGTGTAAACAACTAATACTCTTTAATTCAGTGATAACAATTAGTTCCGTTTAATAATTCATGTATGAACAAATTTTACTCTATACATACTCTAAAATCTAATATATTTAATTCTTAATTTTTTTAATTCAAATAAAAAAACCAAATTAAATGTGTTTGCTTCTTAAATATTTAATTTACTATTGAATCAATTCTTAATATATGATTAATTATCAGACCAAATTTTTTAAGTAAATATTTTTAATACGTAGGTATGTACAAATAATTAAGATTTAGATAAAACATGACGTGAACCCTATTTCGTCAGGTATAACTATTATGTTTTATCACTATCATTGTTATGCATATACACTGTTATTGTCAAACACTTCTGAATTACACTAACTCCACTAATAATTACATAGAAAAACATCTTCATTTTGTCTTATGCACTAAAATTGAATAATACGCAATTATTAAAAAAAATCATTTTATCCATTTAAATATTATAAATTAAATCTCACATTAAAGTCAACAAAAGTCAAATGGTAAACAAAATTGGGATGGAGGTAGTAAAAATTTAAGAATTATATAAAAAGAAATTGAAATAAAATTTAAAATTATATAAAAATTTGAAAATTATTGTAATAATTTTTAAAGTACTTGGTACGTGACACGTGAGCTCATTTTTCAATCTTTTAAAACATTTAGTATGTAGTACATATCAATTTTTTTATTAAATACATATTTAATAAATTTGTAATTTAGACCATTTATTCAATCACAAATTCTAGCATGCAATTTTGATTTTTTTTCAAAACATACAGTAATACACTGAATTGTGCATTTTGTTTGCAATTGGAGTATTACTAATTACACCGTGAAGTATTACTAATTACATATTAGGTATTACCGATTCCTGCTTAGAGTATTTTTTTGTTTTTCAAAATCTTAATGCATACTATGCACTCAAGTGCACACTAGAACTACTCATTATATTAAATATATATGTATAAAAAGTTAATTATAATAAAAAAATTTGAATTTATGATAAAATATAATATTTTTATTTGATTCTAAAATATTTTATGTATATATTAATTAAGCATATCACATGGTAATTTTTTTTTAAAAATGTATGATAATATATATATATATATATATATATATATATATATATATTTAAAAACCAAATCATCCAGCAAAATAAATAAATGGATTAGTACAAATTTTAAAGAAAGAAAAATGGTATCAACATCTCTAGGCCACGTTTCTTGACCAGAATCACCACGTCCCTTCCACGTTTATTGGATATTTTTGTTTCCCTCCACGCAAATCTTTAATTCTCTCCACGATATTCTTAAATTCCCTCCACAAAATTTAATTTCTCTTGAAATATATATTTGTATTCTTGTTTCATGGCAACTGATCTTCTTGATGTCATCTTCTCATTATCATCAATATGTACAAACACTGTTTTTGTGCAAGTGATATTTTGTTCTCCTATGTATTATAGATTTATGCATTAATTGTAATTAATATTTGAATGCAGTTGCAATCATGAACACAAATGAAGAGCAACAATCTCTAGTTGTTGAACGAAAGAGATCATGTTAACACTAGGAGAGGGAGAGGCAAGATTACTGGAATTTCAAAAGTGATGAATTTAAGGTAACAACACTAGCATCTCTATCTTGTGCTTAATTTTTCCCGCTTGAGTAGGATAATATTAATGATTTTAAAAGTATTTTCTCTGAATTAATTGTTGGATGTATTTAAATTTTTTTGAGATGAATGAGTAAATTTTGAAATATTAAATATCACCAGTACTTAAATCTGGAAGGAGTGATAAAAGTATTTTCATCTAAATTATTACACTGAGTAGTGAAAAACATATAAAGTAAGTCATGTTTCATCTTCTAATGTAAATAATTAAAATTTATTGATGTGATTTATCTTTTATATTAGTTTTCTTTCTATGGATTCTCATTAATATTTTTTTTTTTTTACAGACTTGAAGACAGCTCTGGAGCAAATTGGTGGAAAGATAGCTTTTGAGCAAATTGATAACTGCAAGTCTACGTCAATTCATTATGTTATGCAATTTAATTTAGATATTTGGTTTTAGCTTACTTGTTCGCTTTGAAATTGAAACATAACACATTTTTTATTCTAAGTATTGATGTATTTAAATTTGCACTTTTCTACCTTCATGTTTACCATTTAATCATAAGTTTTACATTCAATTTTTGTTATATTTTTTTTTTCAATATGCAAATTGATTATTTCATAGGTATTATAATTAATAATAATTAAATTAAATTAGTATTTACATAATTTTCACGAGAATTATAGGTTTAGTGATAAGTACATTATGACTATAATCAAAATAATTTTATCACAATATTATAAATACTATTATTTTTATACATTATATTTAAATTATTAATATAAAAATACATATTGTGATGAGATTTTGTAGTCTTTAGTGATATTTTTTCTTGATTAGTGAAAACTTGTAGCGATAATAACCAATCATGACTGAAAGTCTTACTTATATTGACAACGAACAGATGTTACTAAAATATTGAGCAACAGTGACACAAAAAATATGTGACTAAAACATTGTATAACATTGGCAAAAAAATTTATAACTAAAACATCGTGTAATAGTGACAACAAAAATGCATGACTAAAATATCGAGTAAGAGTGATAAAAAAATGTGTGACTAAAACATTGAGCGCTAGTGACAACGAAGATGTGTGACTAAACCATCGAGTAACAGTGACAAAAATAAAATATGACTAAAAAAAAAAAGCTTTGGTGACAAAATATGGGCATGACTAAAAATATAATTTATAGTGACAACTAAGACATTTTCGTCACTAATCTTATAGTGATACTATTTATAGTGACAAACTATTGACAACCTCCAAAATTGTCACTAATTACTTTCAGTGACGAAATTTAAGAATATAGTGACAAAAAAAACTGTCACTAAAAACAAATTTTTTTGTAGTGACGACAAGTATACAGCCGAGATGCAGCAGTATACAACCGAAATGCAGCAGTATACAGCTGCCATGCAGGAGTGGTGGCGGTTGTTCGCCTTTGATGTGCCACGAGCGCACATGCCGCCGCCACCGACCCAGCCGATGCCGCCGATGCCCTCGATGCAGCAGCCGATTGTTAACCTGGGCTAGGATGAGGAGGAAGAGGATAGAAATTTTGAATTTTAATAAATGTGAAGTACAATATTTTTTTAGTTTGAATTGATGTTACTTTTATTTAATTTTTTGTGAAGTACAATTTATTTACTTTTAGTTCGAAATAAATAATTTTACCAAAATAATAAAAATTAAATGACCACAACATTTATAAAAACAAGTGAGAAAAGAAAATGAATTAATTTGGTGAATTATGAAAAAGAATGAGTCAATTTGGATACATATACAATTAATTGTGTGCAAATGAACGAATTATAAAATTACGCGTTGTCGAAATAAATAATTTTACAAAATAAAAAAATAGTTGGGCACAACATTTATAAAAACAAGTGTAAAACGAAAAGGAATTAATTTGGTAAATTATGAAAAAAAAAATGAGTCAATTTGGATACATATACAATTAATTGTGTACAAATGAACGAATTATAAAATTACGCGTTGTCGAAATAAATAATTTTACAAAATAAAAAAAAAATAGTTGGGCACAACATTTATAAAAACAAGTGAAAAACGAAAATGAATTAATTTGGTGAATTATAGAAAAAAAGAGTCAATTTGGATACATATACAATTAATTGCGTACAAATGAACGAATTATAAAATTACGCGTTGTCGAAATAAATAATTTAACAAAATAAAAAAAAATAGTTGGGCACAACATATATAAAAACAAGTGAGAAACGAAAATGAATTAATTTGGTGAATTATGGAAAAAAATGAGTCAATTTGGATACATATACAATTAATTGCGTACAAATGAACGAATTATAAATTTAAGCGGGAGTCTAAATAAATAATTTTACCAAAATAATAAAAATTAAATGGCCACAACATTTATAAAAACAAGTGAGAAACAAAAATGAATTAATTTGGTGAATTATGGAAAAAAATGAATCAATTTGGATACATATACAATTAATTGTGTACAAATGAACGAATTATAAAATTACGCATTGTCGAAATAAAAATTTTACAAAATAAAAAAAATAGTTGGGCAAAATATTTTTATAAACAAGTTAGATACGAAAAGAAATTAATTTAGTGAATTATAAAAAAAATGACTTAATTTGAATATATATACAATTAATTGCGTAAAAATGAACGAAAGTAGCACGTGCCCGAGTGACGCGCACCCCCTCCACATGCACGAGAGGTCGCGCGTTCGATTCCCCTTGAGCGCAAATTTGGATTAATTGTTCAAGGCCTAATAAGGCTAATATAGAAGGTGGGCCGCCTATAATAAGCTATGGGCCGGTGGCCCAGTGGTCCGCGCCCGCCCCGGGTGCCCAGGCTCGAACCACACGAGCCACTTTTCTTTTTGTATAGGCTAGGTATTTGCGACGGCCAAATTCCGTCGCAAATTTTTAATTTGCGACAAAAAAATGTCCGTCGCAAATAATAATCGAAAAATAAAAAAAAACATTAATAAATATTTTTTACGGACTGTTGTCGTCGCAAATATTGTTGACCCGATCGGGTCTGACCCGAATAATTTGCAACAGAATATTGTCCGTCGCAAATTTTGAGCAATCCGGTCGGGTCTGATCCGCCAATGTTGCCACGGTTTTATCCGTCGTTAAATTGCGACGGACGGCAAAAATCCGTCGCAAAAATTAGCTATGACTGTTTTAGGAACGGACACGTGTCTATTGCAAAATCCGTCGCAAAACACTGTTTGCGACAGATTTTCCGTCGCAAATTCCGTCGTTAAACAATATTTTTTTTGTAGTGTGTTAAGCAACGAGATTTTATAGTGAGAAAATAAATTGGATGTATTTCATTTAAACAAATAAAAAATTAAAATAGGCGAGTATTAAAATAGAAGTATCTGTGTGGTCTCTATGAAAATCCCTAATTGCATTATAATGAAAAACAAGCACGTAATGGTTACTTCTTTGCTGTATTATAACTGTCTTTGTAGAAACACGTATATAGCTTAATCCTTGTTCCCCAAAAACACACTTTCTTGTTCTGGAACTAACATATCATATGTTTTGTTCCTAGTTATTTGTTGGATAGTATAATCCTATTTCCCCTTTGAAAAAGAAAAAGAAAAACCCTAAGTATTAACGAATGCTCCAATTAAAATTTAATCTCATTATTGGACGGCTATATATGGTTTTATAAATTATTCATTAACTGGGTCCAGTTCATGAATAAATCTCAATTCTAATGTAATTAAAGTACGGTGAAAAACCAAGATTAACGTAATTAAAAGTGTGCATTTTTTTATTTTTTATTTTGCAACTAGTTTGCATTTAAGGTTTATTTTTTAATAGTATTAGTTTTTTTTTTTTTTTTTTTAGGTTTTGTGTGAGACCCTCTCATGCTATGCGATGGTGAGATGAGGTATAAATTGAGTATAATACATTAACATTTTGACATGAGTAAATGTGCATTGATGTTAGAGTAAATGTGTATTGCTACAAATATGTGTTACTATTGAAACAAATGTGTATTACTACAAATGTGTGTTAATATTAGAACAAATGTGTGTTACGTACTATTGGAGCAAATGTGTATTAATGTATGAAGCATAAATCTAGAATTAAAGAGATGATGAATAAATTAAAAAATAAATATTTGTTCTTGTAAAAATACATATTTGTCCTTATAGTTACTTTAAAATACAAAAATCTATTTTTTAAGGACTAATAACTCACATTTTGCCCTTACACCATATACATTTGCTCATATAATAATACAATTTGGGAGCGAAAATACAAAAATAAGCCTTGTGCGAATTTTTTTTTCCGGAAAATAACTTGACCCGCTTAGGATCCGCGAATATTGATCTGGAGGGATCCATAACCCGCAATTTTTTTTAAATATTTGCCTATTTTAAGTATATTCCGCATATAAAATATTTTACAATAGAGTGCCTTATAAAATAAATATGTTAAAGAATAACTTTGAGGTCTAGTTATGAAAAAAAATTGTTTGTCTATAAATAAAGTCAAATGTTGAGGGGCGAACAATTAAGTGATTAATAAACAAAGAGAGATCATTAAACTCGGTAACAGAATAAAAAATGGAAAGAGCTAGCAACTCCGTTGGGCGAGCAGCTTAGCAAGAAGCTCTAATATGGCAAGCTGGACTGGGCGAACAACTTTGCAAAGTTCAGGACAAATACAACTTGGCGAACAGCTGTGCAAGCGGCTCAAACCAAGAGCAATTCAGGCGAACCGCTTCGTAATGAAACGAGCAACATTGTAAACGATCCCAAGCAAGAAGCGAACAACTCGAAATGCAAAGGACCACGACATCCAACGAAGATGTACAAGCGAGCAACCGGTCACCGTCGAGAGCATCTAAGTAGTGCCAAAGACCAAGTACAACATTGGGAACTCCAAGAGTCACTAACTTAGATATGGTCCAAGTGTCTTAACACTTGGCACCCATCCAGTGAGCAATAGTTTAGATGTTGTACAAGTGTCCTAACACTTGGCAAAGATCCAATGGTTAAACCACCAAGATGGTGACACATGACCTCTTTGTATGTCTATAAATACCCCCTTCATTTGCATGAAAAGAGGGGGGACGATTCAATAAAATAGCAAAACTCTTGTTTGATGATCTTCATTGGGTAAAAACAGCCACTAATCATCTTGATTACGAAAAGGTCACCAACAATTGGCGCTAGAGGAAGGGGTTCAAACCTCCGATTTGTAAAATTTCAAGAGAAATTTGAAGAACTCACCGGAATTTTCAAAAGCTGGTCGGATTCCGGGAAGAAGTGGCCGGAGATCACGTGTGCATACTCTTGGGATAAAGATATACACTACT
The DNA here is from genome assembly GCA_947034835.1 of Ballota nigra. NCBI lineage: Eukaryota > Viridiplantae > Streptophyta > Magnoliopsida > Lamiales > Lamiaceae > Ballota > Ballota nigra. Next base: position 25,190,926 of record OX344723.1, read on the forward strand.
TTAAGGGTTTGAATGCATGTGTACATGAATAAGGATTTTTGAACCTTCATATTCATACACACAAGGCTAGTAACCCTTGAGAAAAACTAAAATGATTAGATCACAAGAAGAACGACATTCGGGTGCATCCCCGAGTCTTAGGTCGAGAACTAGGGTCTCGTCTACCGAGGGACATGCACGGACAGTGAGAGCAACATCGCAGAGGAACATCCAAGTTACTATTGATACAATTCCACCGGAAGTAGAAGCTCTTGCCCAAAACCCCGAGGAGCTAGCAAAAACGATTACTGTTCTTCAATCGTTGCAAAACAGGCGAGCAACCGGACTGTCAAGAGCACCGGCAACAACCGATCGAGCAGGCGAGCATGGGCGAACAGGCGAACAAAGAAGTAAAATGAGAGAAGATGCACGTCGGGACGAGGCCGACAGCGAGGAAGCCCGTAGAAATAAAGGGAAAACTCCCCTAAGTGAACGTTTGGGGAGCAGAGGAGAGTCATCACCAAGCCGGGTTGATGATTAGTGTGTCAAGCAAAAGTACATCTGTTGGTGAACGAATCTAATCGTAAGGATTAGTGGCTGTTTTAATCCGTTTTTACGTCACCAATCTATAACGTGTGATTGATTACCACCGTAAATGGTAAATCGGGGTTTAGGTTATCGAATTCGGATATATGAAAATCGAAATTAAAATTATTTCGTGTATGTGTGAGTTTGGGTGAATTTATGTGTGTTTTTTAGTCTGAAATTTCAAAATTACATAAATAAGCTGGAGAACAACTATTTATAGAGACTAGCAAGCACGAGGTGTCTAAGACTCTTGGTCTCCCTAGCCTGCATGCTTGACATGTGTCCCTCTGATCTTATCCAAGCTGAACCTTAGTTACAAAGTTTTCTTTGGTCCTTATCTCGGACTCACTGTTGTTCGCCTAGGTCGGCTTAATTGATCTTGTTGGTTCTCCAACTGAAAGTTGTTCGCCTCTTGAGGTTGTACTTGGGAAGTTGTTCGCCTTATGCCTTTGTTCAGCTTGGCTTTGGGATCTTTGTCCTTTGTTCACTTGTACACACCTCCTTGGCTGTTTGTTGTATCATAGTTTGACCAAGTTGTTCGTCATTGATGACTTCACAATTGGTTCATTCTTGGTCTCGGGTCTAAATACCTGTTCGCCCATTAGTTGTTCGTCGGGGAGTTGTTCGTCACTTTATACACCTCTAAAATTGGTAGATGCACCCCAACTTGATTTTCTTTGTTGATCACCCTTGATTTGTGGTTGGCTCTTCATAATCCTTGATGTAGCTTTAATCCTTGTTCGCCATTTATTGACTTATGTTCGCCTATCAACAATTGCCCCCTATCCTGGCTATATGTTGCCCTAGACGAGCAACTTTGTGGCGAGCAACTATAGTTTGGATATCAAAATGATGAGGGTTAGGGGCGAACATCATTGGCTTGGGCGAGCAACATATGGTCTGTCGTTTCGTCTTCCCAAGGTCTGGGAGTTGTACGAAGATGACGTGGGCGGCATGGCTGTGCGCCGCCCACGCGCGAGCAATCCCGAGGCCACGCGCCCCTATAATTGCTTATAGGCCCTTCAATTTTTGAACTTGTTTAGGAATTACCCCGTTTTCTCTCAATTTGACCTCTGAGTTTTCGGAAAATTACGTCTAGGACCCCGTTTTTGCTTGGGGTATAAATAGTGGGAAAACTGAAAATTTTCCCACTTTTCCCCCTCTTGCTACAGTGCTCCGGCGATTTCCATCCTCCTCCGGCGATTTCAAGCTCTCCGGCATCCGTCCTTCAGTATTTGGCTTCAAATTTTAAATCCCAGGTAGTTATTCTTCTTCTTCTATCTTCTTCTGTATTTTTTCTCTCGAAAACGCCATCGCCGCCGTGTGGGTTTTCGCGCCGCCGTCTTCTCCGACGAAACGCCGTCGTCTGGTTCCTTTTCTCCCCCTTTTTCTTCCATGTCTTCGCACTCGAGCAACAGATCTGAGGAGACTCTTGATCCACTCTTTCCAATCGCGGCCCCCATCGATCAACCTCCCTTCGAGACTTCCTCGGCATCGGATCCTCACGTGGATTCGATTGTACGTTCTTTGGAGAATTCTGGTGCTTGCTTATCTGGGAGGGAAGTGGTGGTTGCTGCGAACAGGGACTCTGACGAGGGCTCCTCGTCTAGCGCTGAATCGGAGGATCCCCAATTCGACGAGTTGACTCGCGAATTTTTAGAAGGGATAGACTTTCCATCTCCAAAGATGTTGGAAAATGAGATCCCAGTCGGAGTTGCTCGGCCTTTCGAATGGCGAGCATATGCTGAGGAGTATGCGAACAATTTTGCTCGCCCACAGAGAGAAGTCTTGGATCTGGTGAAGACTGATTACCAGGCGAGCAAGATTAAAAGCGTTGTTCGCGAGTATGAATTGGATTCGATCCGGGAGACCTACAAGATTCCCTACGATATTCATATGTGGGCTCCCAAGAGAAAAGAGAGAGCTGATCGCCCACCTCCAGGATGCACGGCGATCAACATTCATACTCTGATCGCAAGATTGAGATTGCCTCTTCCACCCGTTGTTGGTCGTTTCCTAGAGGCGACCAACCTTGCTATCACCCAAATCACTCCAATTGGATGGATGAACCTGTTGGGGACAATGTGTCTGTTCGCACTAGAGGGGTATGTTGATAGCATAACTGCAGAAGAGATCAACTACCTTATGACGATCACAAGATGTCCTCCTGGAGAGGAAGGTTACTACTACCTCAAGGCCAGGACAGGACTGAAGATGGTGGAAGGTGTGCCGAACAAAATTCGTGACTGGAAGCAACACTTCTTTTTTGTTGGGGGTGACTGGCGAGCATCTTTTGGTCCACACGGTGGTGATGGACGAATAAATTCCCCAGCCTCTTATGGGATATTTAAACGTAAGATTATTTTCTTGTTCGCCCTTGAACTGTACTGTTCTAATTTAACTTTTATTGTTTGCTCGCAGGCCCTCGACTGCTCAAGTGGAATTCGGAAGGAGAAGAGATCGGCTCAGAGTTTCTATTCACCTCCTGCTTGGTCGGCCTTCGCAACAAAGCAGATAGGACCACCGAGTATTTACGTGAGGGAAGGTGCCTGAGAGCTGCTCGCTTGTTTCCTTACCCTCATCACTTGGAAGCACAAGCGGAAGTGCCCCCAGGTATGAAAAATTTCTAACTCTTGATTCTACTTTTGCTCGTCACTATACTTTTACAACTTGCTCGTCTAACTTCTTTTTTTTTTTTTTTTAGCCGAGCAAGTCACCGTTGCGATTCCCCCCAGTTTTGCACTCCTCGAACAAAGAGTCTTCGAGATGGCACCTCAAAAGGGACGGAAGAGGAGAGGTGACCCGCCCACGAAGATTCTGGGGATGACGAACAAGGCGGAGGGGGCCAAAGTCCCGCGGCTTGTTGCTCCTCCAGCCCCTGCCCAGCCGTCTTCACCAATCTCTCCCCCCCGCGCGGGGAAACGCCTAAAGAAGGCGGATGGGACTCCGCTGGCCCACGATGTCCCCATTGCTGGTAAGGGGAAAGAGAAAGTTAGCCAGAGTCATCCTCGTCCAGAGGGGGATGCTGCTCGTCGCTCCATTGAGCCTGTGGAAAGATCAGGCAAGGCGAGCAAGGATTCCACTTCTGGTCGCGCGAGGATCTCACCCATCTGGGTTGGGATGAGCGGAAATTTAAGGAGTAAGTGCATATCAGCTTCTGCCGAGCAAGATTCATCATTATTATTTTTTATTATTCTTCTAAGTATCCTTTCCTTTCTTGTTCGCAGATATCGTGCTGACGATTATCCTGGTCGAGCAAGTGTTGTACATTAGTACGCTTGCTCGAAGACTCCCGTTAACATAAGGGAGATTCCTGGCGAGCATGTTCGCAAGGCGACGGAGTTGGTCGCCCGAGCCTGGACGCGTCCGTTGGACAAAGCCATCCTCCAACAGGGGCAAATGGACAATCTCCACCTCTCCATGATGCTCGTCGCCAATGGCCTCGTTACTGCCCAAAGGGCAATTGCCCAAGTTGCCGAGCAAGAAGAGTCTGCTCGCCTTTATGCGAATACTGCTCGGCAGCTTACTGAAGAAAAGGACGGCCTGGTCGGCCAGTACGAGGCTAAAATTGCTCGCCTCAACAACCAGATCAATGTTTACATTGATGCTGAGCACAAGCGCCTTGAAGAAATTCAAGTCTTGTCCAAAGAACTGAAGGACAAAGAGGCCGTGCTCGGGGATAAGGAGGTTTTGCTCGGCGAGGGGGAGAAGAAATTGACTGCGGCTGAACAAGAGATTGCCGAGCTCAAAGCTGAAAATGCTCGTCTTCGGGAGGCCGAAGCCAATCTCTTCACCCGAGAGCAACTTGAAGAGGAGGTTCAAGCTCGCACCGGTCCTATCTCCAACCTTGGATATATCTGCGCCTATGCGGACAGCATCCGCGCGGCCGATGCCTATGACTTCAAGGATTTGGTTGAAGAAATGAGCAAGGATCTGAATGAATTCATGGAGCATTATCCACCGCCGAACAACATCGAAATTCAGTTGGCGGATCTGGCCGTACTAGGGGTTAAGCTTGACAAACTTGACCCCAGTATATCCATCACTCATCCTCCTCCTCCAGTTGATGATGGCGAGCAAGGAGATGAACCGGCTGCCGCGGACGAGCAAATTGCTAAAGAAGCGGAGGATAAGGCAGCTGAAGACCTTGCTCGAGACATGATTGTCGACCCTCCTGCCGAGCAATCTCAAGATCCTCCTCCCGTCGAGCAGCAGTAATTTTTAGGACTTAGCTTTTTTCTTTTCTTCTTTTGTAGTAGTTGCTCGCTCCTTTTTGTAGTACTTGTAATGGCTGCTTCCAGCTTGTACTATTTTTGAGGCTCAATGCCTTTGATTAATGGACGTCTTTCTTTTGTTCGCTCATTTTCTTATATATGTTAATTGCCTTTACATTTCTGTCAATGCCTTTACAATTATAACATATAGTATTGGGCTTTTGTTCGAATTGAACTTTGCCTTTAGTGGAATCAGGGTTTAGCCTTAGGTTCTGTTCGTTTTAAAAAAAACAAACAACCTTTAAGTGGCTTTGGTCCTTAGGTTCTGCTCATTTGTAAAACGAACAACCTTTGAATGGACTTGTACCTCGAGCTTTTGGACTTTTCCTCTTTTGACGAACAACTATTATATTTACATCGCAAAATAATTACAAGTGTTATAAGACTGTCCATCACTATCATATACAATCTGACGAACAGCTTTAACCACAAACTAAAACTTGCTCGCTTATAATATTTTTTGCCGAGCAATTCTAATTCTATCCATAAAATCAAAAGAACTAGCACCAGACTATACAATGTGCCGAGCAACTTTTGAATCTATACTTAAGAAAATTTTAAAAAATTAGGCAAGTTTTTAGCTGCCTTCTTAGCCTTCCTTCAACTCATACGCATCCCTTGCCCCCCAAGACATTTGTTCGCCCAACTTTATTGATAGTACTTCTTTAGATGTACAGCATTCCAGGAGTATTGGGCCGGCTTGCCTTCCATGTCCTCAATATCGTATACGCCATTGACGTATTTTTCTGTTATTCGATACGGGCCCTCCCAAGTTGGTCCCAATACACCTGGAGGTTGGGCGAGCAACTTTCTTAGAACCAAATCTCCAACTCTGAATTCCCTAACTTTTACATGGGAATTATAGTAACGTTCTGCTCGCTGCTTGTATGTGGCATTTTTTAGCTCGGCATTCAACCTTTTCTCTTCGAGCAAATCCAATTCAGCATTTAGAGCAGAGTTGTTCGCCTGTTCATCAAAGTTGGTCGTCCTAAATGTAGTGGCCTTTAACTCAATTGGTATTACGGCCTCTGTCCCGAAAGCCATTGCAAAGGGTGTTTCTCCGGTGCTTGACCTGGGAGAAACTCTGTATGCCCATAAGACTTCCGGAAGTTCTGTAGACCAACTGCTTTTACTCTCCGCCAGTCGCACTTTTAATGTATGCTTTATGATTTTATTTACAGCTTCAACTTGTCCATTCGACTGGGGGTGATAAGGTGTGGAGTAATGTTTCTTGATCCCCCACTTCGTACAGAATTCTCTCAACTCTTGTCCATCAAACTGTGGACCATTGTCTGTCACAATTGTCTGTGGAACTCCGAAACGACAGACAATGTTCTTCCAAATAAAGTTGATCATCTTCTGCTGTGTTATATTCACCATGGCCTCTGCTTCCGCCCATTTTGTGTAATAATCGACTGCCACGACGGCGAATCGAACATTTCCAACTCCAGCCGGGAAAGGACCAATGATGTCCATCCCCCATCTTGCAAAAGGCCATGGGCTGTATACTGACACAAGTTCCTGAGCCGGGGTATGGATGCCTGGGGCAAAAATCTGACATTGATGGCAAGTTTTGGCTTTTTTGATTGCATCTTGACGTAAGGTCGGCCAATAATAGCCTTGTCTGATTGTCTTGTATGCCAAAGCTTGCCCCCCAGTATGATTTCCACATACTCCAGCATGTATCTCTTCAAGTACTGCTTGCCCTTGCCCCCTAGGCAAACACTTGAGAAGTGGGATTGATATTCCCCTTTTGTAAAGTTGCTCGCCCACCAGAGTATATCTGGCGGCTCGCTTTATTAGCTTGGCAGCTTCAAAAGGGTTGTTTGGTTTTTTCCCATTTCTCAAGTATTTGACTATACTTGTTCTCCAGTCTTCTTCTTCGCTGGTTTGATCGTTGAGTTGATTGACATTATAACTTACTGTTGATGGATCTTTCATCTTTGTAACTATAATATCTGCCAGCTCTATGGGGCCTTCACTCGTTGCTAGTCGGGCAAGCGCGTCTGCTTGAGTGTTGCTCGTCCTTGGAATCTGCTGTATGAAAACTTGCTGCAACATGGACATCAGGTGAGCAACAATCCGTTGATACTCGATCATGTGATCATCTTTTGCTTCGTATTCACCTCGGACTTGGTTCACGATCAATTGTGAATCGCCAAATATTTGCAAGCGTCTGACACCAACTGCGAGGGATAAGTGGAGACCAGCGATAAGAGCTTCATACTCAGCTTCGTTGTTGGTTGCCATGAAACCAAATCTGATTGCCGAGGTGAATACTTGTCTGTTTGGACTTATTAATACTACTCCTGCCCCCGAGGCTATGCTGGTTGATGATCCGTCCACATAGAGATGCCAAGGATGATCAAGTCCTCTCGTCGGATCTGGTGGGAAAGTTAGTTCGACTATAAAGTCGGCTAATGCTTGCCCTTTGATCGCCGTTCGAGGAGCATAGGTCACCCCGAATTGGCTAATCTCCAGTGACCATCTCAAAAGACGACCTGCAGTGTCGGGGCGATGGAGAATTTGCCTGAGCGGGAAAGTTGTTAGAACTTCGACTTGATGGTCAAAGAAGTATGGTCGTAACTTTCTCACGCTCATAACCAAAGCATACGCCAGCTTTTCGGTTGGGGCATATTTGATCTCTGCTTCATGCAAAGCCTGACTGACGTAATATATAGGTTGATGGAATTTGCCGTCTTCGCGCACCAAGACAGAGCTGATGGCAACTTCTGATGCGGCTAAGTATAAAAAGAGCTTTTCTCCTGGGACTGGTTTTGATAAGATTTTGACATCTCCCAGGTAGTCTTTAAGTTGATCAAAGGCCGCCTGGCAGTTGTTAGTCCATGCAAACTTTCCTTTTTTGACGGCCTCGAAGAATGGACGGCACTTGTCCCCCGACCTGGATATGAACCGGTTCAATGCTGCTAGGCACCCGGTGAGTCTTTGCACTTCTTTCACTGAACGTGGTGGTTGCATATCCAGGATGGCTTTGACTTTTGAAGGGTTGGCCTCAATTCCCCGTTGGCTAACAAGATGACCCAAGAATTTCCCTGAGTGGACTCCAAAGCTGCTTTTCTTTGGATTCAACTTCATGTTATAGTGTCGAAGAATTTCGAACACTTGAGTCAGATGTTGAAGATGGTCTTCCTTCTTGGGACTTTTGACCACGATATCGTCTACATAGACTTCAACCGTGTCTCCAATTTGTTGATCAAACATCTTGTTCACCAGTCTTTGATATGTTGCTCCAGCATTTATGAGGCCGAATGGCATTCTCTTCCAGCACAGCAAGTTTTTGTTAGTATAAAAAGCTGTGCTTTCTTGATCGTCAGGATGCATTGGGATTTGATGATACCCTGCAAAAGCATCCATGAATGTTAGCATCTCGTGACCCGCAGTGCTGTCCACCAATTGATCGATGTGCGGGAGAGGAAAGTTGTCCTTCGGGCATGCTGCATTCAGATCTGTAAAGTCTATGCATAGCCTCCAGGTTCCGTTCGATTTTCTCACCAGCACAGGGTTTGCTACCCATTGTGGACAAAGTGCTTGACGGATCAGATCGTTGTCCAGCAGCTTTTTAACTTCTTCATTCAACGCTTGATATTTGTCTGGGCCGTACTTCCTTCGCTTTTGATGGACGGGCTTTTTTGCTTGATTTATGTTCAGCTTATGACAAGCATGTTTTGGGTCTATCCCCACCATATCTGCATGAGACCAAGCGAAAACATCTAGATTCTTGGTGAGGAACTCTTTCATTCGGGATCTGTAAGGCTCTGGGAGCTCAGATCCTATGAATAATTCAAGATCCTCGTTGTTGGGATTAATTTTGAACGCCTCCAGCTCTTCGACTGGAGTTGCTCGTCGTTTTTGTCCCTTCCAACGGGGATCAAGTATGGGTTCCTCAGGGTTGGAATCATTTTCGATGTCCATTGGCTCTGCCCCCAGGCGGGGTTCAAGATCATCGGTTGGCCCCGTCCCATTGTTGTTCGTTTGTACTTGGCCCTCCAAGTCTTCTACTGAAGGTTGTTCGTCATCACCCCCTTGTTCGTCAGATGGATATTCCTCCCGGGTGGTAACGAGTTGTTCGTCCAACACTTGCTCGTTCAAGTGCTGTTCGTCCGCATCCATGTGGTCGTCTATGTCCATCATATTGTTCAGTATTGATGGTTCGTCGATGGGATAACTTGCCGCTTCCATCATGGATATTTGTACAAATTTTGCTCGCAGCTGTTGAACGCATTCTCGTGCTCTCCGTTGGTCTCCCTTAATTGTGCCTGTTCCACTAGCTGTTGGAAATTTCAAACAATAGTGGTAAGTGGAACACGCAGCTTTAAATTCATTAAGGAAAGGTCGGCCAAGAAACCCGTTATAGGTCGACTCCTGGTCTACAACCAAGAAATCTACCATTCTTGTTATATTTCTTTCGGGTTCATTGGCCGTTACAAGTTGTACAGCTAATGTTACAATTCCCAACGGCGTTGTCACAGCATTTCCGAAGCCTACAATTCTATGTGTTGTACTCCGAACATAACCCGAATAATCTCCCAGATTATCGAGGGTCTTCTTGAATAAAATGTTCGTGTAGGCTCCGGTGTCCACCAACAGTCTGTGGACTCTGGTCCCCATAACCTTGGCACAGATTACGAGCGAATCATTGTGCGGAGTTAAGACGCCTTCAAGGTCTTTTTCGGTGAAAGTTAATTCTGCCGTTTGCATGATAGACGGCTTTACTCCCATCTCTTGTACTTGGCTAATCGCTCGTAGCTCTGCTTTCCTCTTCCGGTTAGAGTCAGGTGGTTGTCCATCAAAACACCCTCCTGCGGGACCTGCGGGTTCCATCATGAACAGGTCTTCTAAAGGTTGAGCTGGCATACTGGGAACTGGTCGCCCGGGTTTGTTGTTTCTCTGAGGTTGACCATCCTCTTCATCTTCTGAGTTGTTCTCCCGAGCTCTTTTCCCAGGTTGCCTTTTAACGAAATCGGAGAGCTTTCCCTCCTCATAAAATCGCCAGAGTTGCTTAAGCAAATCTCTACACTCACTCGTAAAATGCCCCACACTTTGATGGTAGGCACAATACTTGTTCGGGTTGAGTTTGCCAGTATCCTGACGGATTTTACGTGGCGGGGAAAGCAACTCTTTTTCCTTTACGCTCTCATACACAGTATCAACTGATGCTGTCAATACTTGGTTCAATTTTTCTTTCAAATCCGATCCTTCGGTGAATGCTTTCATATTTTTTGGGACCCTGTAGCTTGTCCCGGCGGGCTTTTTGTTATTCTCCTTAGGATCAGCTTTGTTCTCCCCTAAATTTGTTTGTAGGGCCTCGTGCATGGAAACGAAAATGCCAGCCTGGTTTCTGAACTCGGCATAAGTCTTTGGGCACTTCAGACGTACCTCCTTCCATAACTTCGACCCTTTTTTCAATCCGGCCATCACAGCGACGATCTTTGTATCTTCGCTCACCGGTTCTCCTTCTAGCAAAACTTTATCGAATCTTTCCATAAACGCCCGGTCAGTTTCATCATCATTTTGTCTTAAATCTGATAGCCGGTGTTTTTGGGAAAGATACGACCCCGCCGTTGAAAAGTGAGAGAGAAATTCTCGACTTAGCTGAACGAACGAGTGGATTGATGCCGGTGGCATAGATGAAAACCACTTGTGAACCCGATCGCCTAATGTTAATGGAAAATTCCGGCATTGGGTGGCGTCGCTGGCCCCCACGGAGACCATGTAGTCCGTATACTTTGATAAGTGGACCCGGGGGTCAGTGATGCCCTCATATTGAATGCTTGCTGGAAATTGAACCTTTTTCTGGATCGGGGCTTTCAAAATGTGAGCTGCCAAAGGTGAGGATGGCATGCTGGTCGCTCCCATCCCCCTCTGTTGGTCTAGTTGCCCTTGCATGTTCTCCACAGCCCTCCTTAGGCTTGATAATTCATCAAGAGGTGCCCCCTGACTTGGAGGCTGTTCGGCGAGCAAAGGCATTAACCTTTCTGCTCGTCGCAGTCCCTCGCTTGGAGTGGGCACTTCCTGGGCTTGCCTTCTAATGTTGTTCGCCGCATTTGGCCCTAGGCGCCTGAAGGCTGACAGGGTGATCCTTTCATGGACTGATGGGCGAGGCTGTTCAAAAGTTGCTCGCCCGTCTTCTGCTCCCCGGCGAGCAGCTTCCCGTTGGGGTTGGCTAAGCCTGTCTTGGGCACTGGAACGTGTTGTCCCATGGCTAGACATAGTTGTTCGTCCGCGACCAGACTCAGCCTGTACTTCTTGTTGGTCGTCCACCTTGGCCTTTCCCTTGTTCCGTCTGACTTGGGCACTATCAACCTCTCGCTGTTCGCCCCTAGTGGTCCTGGGTCTAACAACTTCTAGGGACTTGTCCCTTGGCCTTGCCTGTGTTGGCCTAACTTGCTCTTGTTGCCTCTGGAGGGCCTGGAGAGCAGCAATGGTTTTGGCTAACTCGTTGGGGTTGTTCGCCAAAGCCTCCATCTCAGGGGGGAGGTTATGTGTTATGGCTGTATGTTGTGACCTGTTCGCATGTCTCGGGTCACGGTCCTGGTGGTCGGCCGACGTGGCTCGGGTCTGAGATGCTCTTTTTGACAAACGTGATCCTTGGGTCTCTTTAGATTGAGGCATTTCAATTTAAATTACTTCTTAATTTATAAATTGAAGAACACCAAGAACACCAAGAACACTTTTGTTTGTATCTTGAAATATTTCTTGAGACTTCCTTTGAATCTTCAAGTTTTCAACTTGAAGTTCTTGAGTAATCACACTAAACCGGAGGTTCGAACCCTTCTTCTAGCGCCAAATTGTTGGTGAACGAATCTAATCGTAAGGATTAGTGGCTGTTTTAATCCGTTTTTACGTCACCAATCTATAACGTGTGATTGATTACCACCGTAAATGGTAAATCGGGGTTTAGGTTATCGAATTCGGATATATGAAAATCGAAATTAAAATTATTTCGTGTATGTGTGAGTTTGGGTGAATTTATATGTGTTTTTTAGTCTGAAATTTCAAAATTACATAAATAAGCTGGAGAACAACTATTTATAGAGACTAGCAAGCACGAGGTGTCTAAGACTCTTGGTCTCCCTAGCCTGCATGCTTGACATGTGTCCCTCTGATCTTATCCAAGCTGAACCTTAGTTACAAAGTTTTCTTTGGTCCTTATCTCGGACTCACTGTTGTTCGCCTAGGTCGGCTTAATTGATCTTGTTGGTTCTCCAACTGAAAGTTGTTCGCCTCTTGAGGTTGTACTTGGGAAGTTGTTCGCCTTATGCCTTTGTTCAGCTTGGCTTTGGGATCTTTGTCCTTTGTTCACTTGTACACACCTCCTTGGCTGTTTGTTGTATCATAGTTTGACCAAGTTGTTCGTCATTGATGACTTCACAATTGGTTCATTCTTGGTCTCGGGTCTAAATACCTGTTCGCCCATTAGTTGTTCGTCGGGGAGTTGTTCGTCACTTTATACACCTCTAAAATTGGTAGATGCACCCCAACTTGATTTTCTTTGTTGATCACCCTTGATTTGTGGTTGGCTCTTCATAATCCTTGATGTAGCTTTAATCCATGTTCGCCATTTATTGACTTATGTTCGCCTATCAACAACATCCCGAACAAGCACTTTGGAAAGGTTAGGAATGAGGAATGCGAACAGAAGAGAGCCATCCAAGAAGAACGAGGAGCGATCACGCCCTCCTGCTCGCCCATCAGTGCATGACCGAATCCGGAGATCAGCTTTTGGCCGACTAGGGCCAAATGGAGCTAGCAACGCTGCTAGGAAGACAACTCAGGAGAAACGTCCTGTTGGCAGGGGACTGCATCGTGAAGAAGTTGCTGAACCCAACCACGATGAACAACCTTCCAACGGGAGGACTCCCCCAAATGAATTACAGGAAATGAGAAAGGCAATCGAGGAATTGCAGAAACAGTTGGAATCTCAGAGAGGTGTCGGATCAACTGTTCTCCCTTCTTCACCGTTATCTCCGCCTATCCTCAATGCACTAATCCAGAAGAAGATACAATTTCCAGCCATTAATTTGTATGAAGGAACGTCGGACCCTCGAATTTATGTGACGAAATATTCGGATTTCATGATCTCAATGGGGGCAACCGACGCCACACAATGCCGAAATTTCCCACTCACCCTTGGAGATGGCCCGCATAGATGGTTTTCGGCATTAACTCCCGGCTCCATCAACTCTTTCGCCCAACTAAGCAAAGAGTTTTTATCTCATTTCTCAACTGTCGGGTCCTACTTGACCCACAGACACCGTTTGGCAGATATCAGGCAAGGAGACGAGGAGTCTGATAAGCAATTTCTGGAAAGATTTGATAAAGTTTTGTTGGAAGGCGAGACGGTGAGTGAGGATACGAAGATAGTGGCAGTGATGGCTGGATTGAAGAAAGGAACTGATCTGTGGAAGGAGATGCATTTGACATGCCCGAAAACATACGCGGAATTCAGACACAAAGCAGGAATCCACGTATCGATGCAGGAGGCCCTACACAGAGAGATGGGAGACAAAGCTGATCCAAAGAAGTTTGGCAAGAAGTCTGGAGGGAGTGATTACAAAGCTCCGAAGAACATGAAGACGTTCAATGAGGGAGCTGAGTTGAAAGAAAAGCTGAATCAAGTCCTTACCATGTCCATGGACGCTGTGTACGACAACGTTAAAGATAGGGAGATGTTGTCAGAGCCACGGAGGATAAGGCAAGAGAGAGGAAAACTGAACCCGAACAAATACTGCGCATATCATCAGAACATCGGCCACTTCACAAGCGAGTGCCGAGATTTGTTGAAGCAGTTGTGGAGGTTCTATGAGGAAGGAAAGCTGACCGAGTTCGTGAAAAGGGAACCAGGTAAGAGACCAAGAGCAACAGTACCGTCCAGTTCGGATGATGGAGACAGCGACGAACAACCAAGCAAAGCTGGTAAGAGAGAAAGAAAGGTCCCAGCAGCCCCAGCAAGGCCTATTCCGGAAATCTTAATGCTGGAACCCACTGGACCAGTAGGTGGTTGTTGTGATGGGAGACCACCTGTGTAAAAAAGAAAGAGGAAAGTGGAACTGAGAGCAGTGGATCAAGTGATGGAAGTGGGTGTGAATCCATCGACCAAATGAACAGGGGACCTGACTTTCTCAGAAAAAGACTTAGACGGGGTACTCACTCCCCACAATGACTCGTTGGTCATTTGTGCCAATATTATGGGGACAAAAATGCACCGTCTACTTGTCGATACTGGTTCCTATACGAACATCCTGTTCAAAAGCACGGTGGACCAGCTAGGAGATTGCGCCGAGTACATCAAGGACTGTGATCACAGAATTGTAGGATTCGGAAATGCTGTGACCGTCCCGCTAGGAATGGTTACGTTGGCAGTCGAGCTTGTATCGGTCGAGGACCCGGAAAGGAAACTGAATAGGATGGTAGACTTCCTAGTTGTAGACCAACAGTCCACCTATAACGGGTTCCTCGGCCGTCCGTTCTTGCATGAATTCAAAGCAGCTGTTTCAACGTACTATTATTGTTTAAAATTCCCAACAAAGAAAGGTGCAGGTACAGTCAAGGGAGACCAGAAGAAGGCTCGTGCGTGTCTTTTGCAGATACAGTTGAAGGATCACCAAGTCAACATGACAGACAGGTGCTCAGACAAGGATGGAGGCGATAGCGAGGCCATGACTTCCATCGATACTGAAATAATGGAAGTCGACGAGCAGCTGTGCGCAGACGAACAGCCACACATTGACGAGCAGCTGTGCGTAGGCGCACAGTTGGACGAGGACGAGCAGGAACGCGAAGATGGACAGATTGTCCAAACAAGAGGTAGAGAAGTTGCTGCAACCAACACCGAAGAAAAACAGACAATGGCAACGGACGTCGACGCAGAGGACATCGAGCCACGACTGGGAGCAGAACCGATGGAGATCAAAGATGAGCTAAAGGCAGAAGGGCCCATTATAGACCCCAGATGGAAAGGCCAGAAACGAAGGGCTACCCCGGTCGAAGAGTTGGAGACTGTAAAAGTCGACCCGAACCAAGAGGGCTTAGAACTCTTCATAGGGTCCGAGCTACCAGAGCCGTACAGGACCAACATGATTGAGTTTCTTAAAGCAAACCTCGATGTGTTCGCATGGTCGCATGCAGACATGGTGGGCATCAGCCCCGAACATGCCTGCCACAGACTCAACATCGACCCAAGGAAGAAGCCAATCCATCAAAAGAGGAGAAAATTCGGGCCCGACAAATACGAGGTGCTCGACGTGGAGGTTAAAAAGCTGCTGGATAACGACTTAATCAAACAAGCGTTATGCCCGCAATAGGTGGCGAATCAAGTATTGGTCAGAAAAGCGACTGGAGCGTGGAGACTCTGCATCGACTTCACAGATCTCAACGCCGCCTGCCCAAAAGACAATTTCCCATTGCCTCACATCGATCAACTAGTTGATAGTACCGCTGGACATGAGCTTCTCACGTTCATGGATGCATTCGCAGGATATCATCAAATAGCGATGCATCCCGATGATCAAGAGCATACGGCGTTCTACACCAACAAAAACTTGTTGTGCTGGAAGAGAATGCCATTTGGGTTAATCAACGCTGGAGCTACATATCAGAGATTGGTCAATAAGATTTTTGATGATCACATCGGGAAGACGATGGAAGTATACGTAGATGATATTGTTGTCAAGAGCTCCAAAAAGGAAGATCACTTGCAACATCTAGCTCAAACATTTGAGATACTTCGAACATACAACATGAAACTGAACCCTAAGAAAAGCAGTTTTGGGGTCCATTCCGGGAAGTTCTTGGGACATCTAGTCAGTCAAAGAGGAATCGAAGCAAATCCCGTAAAAGTGAAAGCGGTCATGGAAATGCAGCCACCCAGATCAGTTAAAGAAGTCCAACGGCTAACCGGATGCCTAGCAGCTTTGAACAGGTTCGTCTCAAGATCCGGAGATAAGTGCAGGCCGTTCTTCGAGGCAATCAAGAAGGGAAAGTTTCAATGGACAGACGCCTGTCAACAAGCGTTCGAGCAGCTGAAAGAATACCTCAGTGATACGAAAATTCTTGCCAAGCCGATCCCAAGGGAGAAGTTATACTTGTACCTGGCAGCTTCAGAAGTAGCAATCAGCTCAGTACTCGTTCGAGCAGAAGGAAAGTTCCACCTGCCCATCTACTATGTGAGTCAAGCTTTACACGAAGCAGAACTCAGATATTCACCAACAGAGAAGCTAGCATATGCACTGGTGATGAGTGTCAGAAAACTTCGTCCATATTTTTTCGACCACCAGGTGGAAGTATTGACAACGTTCTCGCTCAAGCAAATACTGCACAGACCCGATGCGGCTGGTCGCCTCCTAAAATGGTCATTGGAAATCAGTCAGTTCGGGATTTCATATACTCCTCGAACAGCGATCAAGGGGCAAGCCTTAGCAGACTTTATAGTCGAACTGACTTTCCCCCAGGATCCAACGAGAGGACATAGCCATCCCTGGCACATGTATGTTGACGGATCGTCAACTAATACAACATCGGGGGCAGGTATAGTCTTGATAAGCCCAGATAGGCAAGTTTTTACTTCAGCAGTCCGGTTCGAGTTCATGGCGACAAATAACGAAGCAGAGTACGAAGCTGTGATCGCTGGATTACACCTAGCATTAGCAGTTGGAGTAAGAAAGCTGCAGATTTTCGGGGATTCACAATTGATTGTCAACCAAGTTCGAGGAGAGTACGAGGCAAAGGACGAGAACATGACTTTGTATCAAAAGATTGTTGCTCACCTGGCCTCCTTGTTCGAACAAATATACATCGAACAGATACCAAGAGACAATAATGCTCAAGCAGATGCATTAGCCAGGCTAGCAACTAGCACAGGACCAGCAGAGTTGACAGGAGTTACGCTAACAAAAATGTCCAAGCCATCAACCGAAGACTACAAAATGTATCAAGTCAACGAAGATTTCGAAGAGGACGACTGGAGGATACCAATCACTGAGTATTTACAAAACAACAAAAAGCCAGACAACCCGTTTGAAGCTAACAAGTTGGTCAAAAGAGCAGCAAGATACACCATGATGGATGGACAGTTGTACAAGAGAGGAATTTCACTCCCACTTCTGAAATGCTTGGCTAGGGGGCAAGGGCAAGCAGTACTGCAAGAAATCCATGAAGGTGTATGCGGAAATCACGCTGAAGGGCGGGCTTTGGCATATAAAACCGTAAGACAAGGATATTACTGGCCAACCCTCCTCCAGGATGCGATCAAAATTGCCCGAACTTGTCATAGATGTCAGTTGTTCGCCCCGAACATTCACAAGCCCCCACACGAACTGATTTCAGTCAATAGTCCGTGGCCGTTTGCGAAATGGGGGATTGACCTCATTGGGCCTTTTCCCCCGGGGCAAGGAAATGTTCGGTTCGCGGTGGTGGCTGTAGACTATTACACAAAGGGGGCTGAGGCAGAAGCACTCGGGCGAATCACACAGGAGAAAATTATCAACTTTATATGGAAAAACATTGTTTGCCGTTTCGAGGTGCCTCAGACGATAGTGACGGACAACGGGAAACAGTTTGAAGGAAAGGAGATCAGAGATTTTTGCGAAAAATGGGGGATAAAGAAACATTTCTCGACGCCATACCACCCCCAATCGAACGGTCAAGTAGAGGCAGTAAATAAAATAATCAAATATATACTGAAGATTCGTTTAGTTGACAAGCACATAAAGTGGTCTGAGGAGCTGCCGGAGGTGTTGTGGGCATACCGAGTATCACACAGAACAAGTACAGGCGAAACACCCTTCACAATGGCGTTCGGGACGGAAGCAGTAATACCGATTGAGCTAAAAATCCCGACAGGTCGAACAGCTGCGTTTGACGAAGAGGAAAATAACTCCGCATTGGCAGCAGAGTTGGACTTGCTTGAAGAAAAAAGAATAACAGCAGAATTGAAAAATGCAATTTATAAGAAAAGAGCGGCGAAGTACTACAATTCTCAAGTAAAAGCAAGAGAATTCGAAATTGGGGACTTGGTACTTCGAAAAGTTTTAACACCACCAGGAGTATTCGGCCCGACTTGGGAGGGCCCATACAAGGTGACGAATAAGTGGCACAATGGCACATACGACCTTGAAGACATGGAAGACAAGTCGTCCCAATACTCCTGGAATACTACTTTGCTCAAGAAGTACTATCAATGAAGTCCTGTAAGTCTTAAAATTTTTACAAATAGATCCCTTGTGACTTTTTGTAATTTTGAAATTTTTTGCACAAGTTTATATATAAGCGAGCAGTTATGCAGTTACTAGGCGAGCAATATTGTATTTAACATTTATCCTGCTTTCTTTGAGATTTTTTAGCCTTTAAGTCCAGATTACTCAGTTGCTCGCCCAAAAAATTACAAAGTGCAAGTCTGTTATAAGACGAACAATAGAGCTTATTAAATGCAAAAACAAGGCTAAGTCCGTAGCGGATCAATAGCCCACATTAGTATAAGGCCAAGTCCATAAGCGACCAAAGAGGCCCAAACAATTAAAGGTCAAGTTCTACAAGAACCAAACGACCAACTTAAAATTTTCATTAAGTGTTTACCTTAAGAAAAAAGGAACACTTAGAAACTAAGTCATAAGCAAAAGCAATAGGCGAGCAACTAAGTGAGACAAGCATAGAGAGATCATTAAACTCGGTAACAGAATAAAAAATGGAAAGAGCTAGCAACTCCGTTGGGCGAGCAGCTTAGCAAGAAGCTCTAATATGGCAAGCCGGACTGGGCGAACAACTTTGCAAAGTTCAGGACAAATACAACTTGGCGAACAGCTGTGCAAGCGGCTCAAACCAAGAGCAATTCAGGCGAACAACTTCGTAATGAATCGAGCAACATTGTAAATGATCCCAAGCAAGAAGCGAACAACTCGGAATGCAAAGGACCACGACATCCAACGAAGATGTACAAGCGAGCAACTGGTCACCGTCGAGAGCATCTAAGTAGTGCCAAAGACCAAGTACAACATTGAGAACTCCAAGAGTCACTAGCTTAGATATGGTCCAAGTGTCTTAACACTTGGCACCCATCCAATGAGCAATAGTTTAGATGTTGTACAAGTGTCCTAACACTTGACAAAGATCCAATGGTTAAACCACCAAGATGGTGACACATGACCTCTTTGTATGTCTATAAATACCCCCTTCATTTGCATGAAAAGAGGGGGGACGATTCAATAAAATAGCAAAACTCTTGCAGAATTATTCCCTAAGCATTACTTAGCCAAATTCCATGAACATAGTTCTTGTTTGATGATCTTCATTGGGTAAAAACAGCCACTAATCATCTTGATTACGAAAAGGTCACCAACATCAAATAATTAAAGATATGTTTAAAGGGTGAAGATATATATTCAATTTTAATATGAGCATATTAAAACTGGACGAACAACAAAAATGTGTATATCAAAATCGGACGATGCAATAAGTATTTGAACGATACTCACTATTCCTATTTAAAATGTTAATGTTGCATGCACCAAATGTATAAAAAATTTAAAAAGTCACACCTGTCAAGGCAAATTTTTAAATAAAAATTGTTCATGATAAACTTATTATGAAACTATTTTAAAGTATCAAATATTTGATCAAGAGTATCAAAAATCCCATCAGGAGTATAAAATTTTGGGGCTAGTGACATCATATTTAAATTGTTGATATTTTTTACTCCAATTTTTTTATATTCGTGATGAGATTTTTGATACTCTTGATCAAATATTTGATACTTCTAAACAATTTAATGATAAATTTATCAAGAACCATTTTCATATAAATATAATTTTTTAAAAGTTTGAGCTGTTAAATTGTAAGTGTCACTAGTTTTTCAGTAAAATAAGGGTTATTGGTATGACTTTTTAAACATACACTTAATTTGTATGGTGCAACTGATGCACAATAGATTCTCTTAAATTAGTGTCAAACTTAATTTCTACTTTCTAGTTTGTTACCATAAACTAAATTAAGTTTAATTAATAATTGTGAATTAATATATATATATATATATGGTAATAAAATTAGATGTAAGTATATTAGCTGAGAGAATGTATAATTGTAAAAAATAACATTCTTATTTGTCATTTATAGAAATATCGATTGGACAAGGCGATTGATAGTTTCGATAAATAGTATTCTCTCCGTCCCATATAACCCTTCCCATTACCTTTTTTTTTATCGCGTTTTAGTAAACAAATTGTTTATTATTATATGAGAGTAGGTTTTATATGAAAACGCTTCATAATAAGCTTAACATGAAATAGTTTTAGAGTATCATTAAACCTGTCAGGGGTATCGTTAGTCTGAGTTCAAGAAAATTTAAAACAATTTTCTTGAACTCAGACTAATGATACCCCTGATGAGATTAATGATACTTCCGATGAGATTAATGATACTTTAAAATTGTTTCATGATAAGCTTATCATGAACTATTTTCATATAATACTTTGCCATTATTTGAAACGATAAAATGACTTTTAAAAAATAGGTATGATAAATCTATCTCTCATCTATTATATGTCTTCTTAAAAAAATACTTTATTATTTTAAATACTAATAAAAACTCGATCACTGAAACACGAAAAAATAGTAAATGTAAAGGGCAATTAAGTTTGAGATAAAGATACTAGTTTCCTATGTTGCACGGATTCTTAAAAAAATGGCAGTATGCAATATCGGATACGTGGGGATATGGGTGCGGGTGCGATTCACGTTGGATTCACACCCGATATGCCATGTGACGTATCCGATAATTTTTTTATTTTTTAAATTCAGATATGTGTATCTTCCTCCAAGGATACGCAGGGGATACACGAATTAGATAAATATTGGAAAATTTATTAATTTTTGTGATTTTTTGTAATATTTTTAAATTTAATATTAAAATATAAATAATTAAATATTTGAAATAATTACATAGAGCCATACACTTTAAGAGTTAATTTCAAATAGCCACATCAATTTTCATTTCCTACAAATCACCACATTTTATAACAAATAACCCCATTTTAGGGACTCACTTGCCAACACCCCACTGACACACCCATTAACCCACCCCCATCCTTCTTTCTATCTCTTCTTCACACTCTCATTTGAAATGTCGGCCCCCCCTCATCCCCTCCCCATTATTCCTTCTTCCCTCTCTCCTCTCTCCATCTCCCCACACCAAAAACCACCCACCACCACCAAACTTATCCACCGGAAAAATCATCCACCACCACCATAATATCTGCGGCCACCCCTCCATAGCCGCCACCACTACCAACTCCCCACCGCAAAAATCACCCATCATCACCACTCCCTAAATCGGCGGCCATATTCACCACCACCGCTCCACGTCTTCGATCTGTACCACCGCGACACCGTCGTCACGGTGGCTGCCGTCCCGATCCGCCCTCCATGCGACCACGCGTCTCGATCTGCACCACCGCCCTAATCCGCCCTTCACGCCCCTCCCACGGTGCTGGATCCGATCCGCCCCTCACCACGCCCGATTCGCCCCCACCATGCCGCCCGATCTGATCTGCGCCCCACCAAGATCGAATCCGGCCACAACCATCCAATCTGCCTCTAATCCGAATCACTGATGCCAGGTGAAAGAAGAAGAGACTGTGATGATAATTTTAGAAAAAACATCGGATTTTGAGCGGCTTGTATCTTGGCGAGGCAAAATCAGTGACTCTAAGATTGGATTTCTGGTAATTTTTACTAGATTTCCGTCTCATTTGAGCCGCTGGTTTTAGCAGCCATGGCGAGTTTGCCGATTCGGTTCTCTGATGATAAAAGGTGAATCTGAGCCTCACCTCCTTCTCAACAAATTTGCACTTCTCTCTCTTTTTTTGTGAAAAAGTTGTTCATCCTCTTCTTTTCTTTTTATTTCTTTTTTGAATTGAGAATTTTGGGTGAACTTGCTAGAGTATTATTTGACTGAAGCTTATATCTAGTGTTGCTTCCTTGGTTTGCAGTCAATGTATAAAGCTCTGGAGACCGAGGCGAAGAGCAAGGTTTCCATTAAGGTAAAGAGTTTTTCAATTTACAGAATATGATATGATTAGGCACATGTTAGTGCCTCTATGTTTATTTCAAATGATTTCTGAAAGTAGTTGGCTTATGAAGTGGAATACTAATTTTCAAATTTATGCCTTGTCATTTTATTTATGTGTTTTCAGGATTTGTGTTGTTTGATTATTTGTTTGAAGTTGAATATCACTTGCTTCTTTGTGGATAGTACTACTGTCATTACAACATTAAGTATTTTTTTTTAAATATTACTAGTATCCATGTTATTATATACCTGGGTTGTGAGACAATGAATGGAAGAAATATAATCAAAACAATTATCCGGTCTGATCCACAGGTATGCATGGACTTGTGAAAATTGAACTTACTTTGATAATGTTCTGACTTTTCTGGATTAATTATAGATTTTGTGAAATTATTTTCTTGATGTATTTTTTGGTGGGTAATCAAAGCAGGTATGCATGGACCTGTGAAAATTGAACTCACTTTGTAATTAGGAACAATTTAATGATTTTCTGGTGTGTGCAGGGGTAGACCTGCTATGCCAAAATTCTAAATGGGTATGCAAACAAATTGTGAATTATGCAACAATTTTTTTGTATTCTGCAATATTTTTTTCTTCAGATATTCAAATATTTCTCGCAGTTATTCAAAGTTGGGTGTTTGCATATTTAAGAATGAGAGCATGAATATTCAAGAAAAAATTTGTTCTTTTTTTTTTCAGTGTAATTTTTTGTATTCTGCAACATTTTTTTTGCAGATATTCAAATATTTCTCGCAGTTATTCAAAGTTGGGTGTTTGCATATTCAAGAATGAGAGCATGAATATTCAAGAAAAAGTGTGTTCTTTTTGTTTTAGTGTAATTTTAGATTTTATAAATGTAATTCTATATTTAAATGTAACTAAATTTTATATAAGAAAAAATATTTTCTTGTTAATGATGTTGTGCATTTATTTTTTAATTTTATTTGTGTAAATAAAAAAAAAACAAAAATGAAAAAGAATTAAAAAAAGTGGCTGCAGGCAAGATTCCAAATTTGAATTCGAAAATACAAAAAAAAAATGAAAAAAAAAATTGGTTGCAGGATTTGAAACTTGAAATTAAAAAATAGAAAAAGAAAAGAAAAAGAAAAGGTGGGTTCCACAAAAGTGTGCCTTTGTGTAATGATTTTGGTTTGGGGTCCCACCAAAGTGTGGTGATTGGAAATGAAGGGAAATTAATAGGGTGAATTGCAATATGGTCTATAGAAGTGTGGTTC
This sequence comes from Ballota nigra, assembly GCA_947034835.1. Classification (NCBI taxonomy): domain Eukaryota; kingdom Viridiplantae; phylum Streptophyta; class Magnoliopsida; order Lamiales; family Lamiaceae; genus Ballota; species Ballota nigra. The sequence continues at coordinate 25,214,082 of OX344723.1, forward strand.
TATGTGACTCTCCCTAAATATTTTAGTCAACAAACAAATCAAACAATACATTATCCAACCAAATATTTCAATTTCTTAATTATTATATAATTAAATGATTTGGAGAAATTTTTAGAATATATATGCTTTCTAATTTTCTAGTAATTATTCAAATTTTTAGTGATAATGGTTATGATGCGGCTTATAAGTGATAATGATAATGATGTTAATGCGAGTTGACTTTTGTTTAAATATGTAGATTGAGACTTTTATTATGATTTATGTAAGTTAATGATATTTAATTTTTAACTGTTGCATATTTAGATAAAAAATTTCTATATTTTTAGTTTATTATATCTTCGTCCCAGTTTTGTTTTCCCATTTATCAAAAGGGTCCGTTCCAATTTTGTTTTTCCATCTCCAAATTAGATATAAAATACATTCATTTTTTTTAAATTTTATCCTACAATTCAACTACTTTATTTATTTAAATACTACTTTATTCACTATTCGCCATTTTTAAGACTACTTTATTCATTTATATATTACATTTCAACTCTCACATTAAACTCTCGTGTAAAATCAAATGAGAAAACAAAATTGAAACGAAGGGAGCATAATAAAATAAATTAAAAAATGCATTCTTACCAAACTATATCCTAATATTTTTTGAAAAACTCTATATTCCTACGCCCATGTGGTATTGCTTCCCGCACCGGCACAAGCACCCGTGCAATATAGCTAGTTTCATTTCCAATTGCACCATGAGGCTTTACCTTGGCACAAAATACCACAAAAAGAAAAGCCGACGGTATAACTGGGTTTAACAGCGTAAAGCTTTTCTTAGTTAAAAAAAGGTTGGGGCTTTTTGTTGTTTTCCTCGTTGAGAACGAAAGCGCGCTCTCTCTCTCTCAAATTCAATCCGCATTTAAATTTCAATTTCTACCTTTCCACGCTGAGTGCGTGTACATGTGCCCGATAATTCTCCTGTTTACGTGCACGATTAACCCATAGTTACATACATACATGTGGGGGATGTAGAGAGAGAAAGTGGGAGTGATGAGGGTGTGGTGTGGTGAAGAGAGAGAAACACGTAAACGAATAGAGTCCAAGTGTACAACGAGGGATACAGGGACGAACACGACGCTGCTCCTGGGACTTTGACCACCCCTCTCTTCCTTTCTCCCTCACCAATTCATTCATTTTTTGGTTATATGTCGTCCTCTCTCTTTCATTTTGTGGATTGACCACTTTTAGTTCATTTCCTGAATTCTGTAATTGGCTGGGGAGTTTAATACTCTCTTAATTGAATTCTGCTTCCTCTTACCCAAAATGTCGAGTAATTCTGTTGCCGGAATTAGCTTGGAAGGGATTGACGATGTCCAGGATTTCCCATGGGTACGGATATGCTTCTCTCTCTCTCTCTCTCTCTCTCTCTATATGTGTGTGTGTGTGTGTGTGTGAATAATTGGATGGTGTTGCATGATTTTGCAGAATGGGGAAGGATCATCAATGTCGTGGGAGCGGTATAGCCATCTCTATGATCTCATGCACATGGGAAATAAGGCATTTCTGGAAAACCGATTGGATCAGGTTACTTTCTTTGCCGTCCTTCTTGTTGCGGTGCCTCTACTTTGTTTTTAGTTTTTTCTTTGAACTCAAAAATGTGTCTTTGTTAGTTTGTCTTTTAGCAAGTAATTCTAAGTGGGTTGCCGTTTCTTTCTCTCAATATTTGAGACTGAAATTGAATATAATTATAGTTTGTTGATGATTATTTTCGATAATTATTCTCCATCCATTGTGTTTGTCTACGGCAGAATGCTTATGTTTTTTAGGTAATTTCAACTTTTTGTGAAAGAAAGTTCCTCTATAGTGTAATTTTCTGAGTTGAGGCATCTGAACATTTCCCTGTTGCCATCATGTTAGTATTGAGGTATGCAGGAATCATATCATCATTCGTACTGAAACCATGATGGGATAGTCTGGAATTATGGAATTCCGTGCTGTTCTGAGTGCTAATGATAACATCTCAACCCTGGGGGAAGTTGCATCGTTTATGCAACGAATAAGCATTAGCCTTCATGACATAAGATGTTATACACCTTTGAAGTTTAATCAATTTGGGCATGTAAATTTGTTGATCTACTGATGGTTCTGAATATTGATACTTCTGGAGGTGTGAACTAAGGACCACCTTTAGGACACAGGAATATGCATCGATTTTGCTGCTTTTTGGAGGTGAAATTGGATCTCATACATAATGTGGGCCGATTCTATTACCTCAAAACATAGAGCATTGGGGAATGAGAGTTGAGTTTTCGTAGGAGTTTGATGCTACTCTATTGGTTTACCATGGTCTTGTGGGTTCTTCTGCTACTGGGAAAACAGCCTTATACACGTGCAACCATTTCATCTGTCATTTCTTATTTTCACTTTTGGAAGCCAGAATAATAATGTTCTGCTCAAGATTTTCTGCTATTTGATGAACAGGAGTATGTTATCTGTGTCTGAAAATTTAGAGCATACAAAACTGGTCATCACTCATAAATCCTTTTTTATTTTTTTATTTTTTTAACGCAACCTGGAGGCTCTAGGCATTTATTGTTTTCTCTTATTTCACCGATTCGTTGCTTTTCTTTATTCCTTGAGCCTCAGGCACAGATATAGTCATTTAGAAAAACTAGAGTGACTAAAGGTATAAGCTAGTATATTATCTGTTTTCCTCTAACTTTTATATTTCCTGAATTATGGGCGGTTAGTCGTTTACTAGCAGTTATCAATCTTCATCTTTGTTATGTATAACAGTTCCTTGTTCACATTGACCTCATTGGCTGTATCTTTTTCTTAGTACACCTGAAGTAAGCTGTGAATCACGAGTACTATTCGTTTATCACTCTATTGTTTTACATAAATTTTCTAAGGTGTGAGCCATCAAGTGCATGGATGCATAACGGCATAGGCTAAATCTGCTTAATATTGTGTGAAAATTGCCTGTGTGGCCCTTATATTTGCAACATGCTGGGTGCTGAGAATCAAATGTTCAACTTTAGTAATGCCAGTACTCAGTATATTTTTACATTGAGTTTCTTAGGCTTAGAAATTATTAATTGAATGGATGCCAAATTCTGTAAGCTGAATCTCTCTGTTAAGCAATACACGTTTAATTTGATGAAATCCACAGCCCACATATCTAGCTTATATATTTGTAATATGCCAGGTAAAATAAATGGGTATGTGTTGCTAAGTTAGTATACATGAAGTTGCTGCCCTCCTACATAAGTACAGGGGCCTCTTTATGTTATTGCTTTATTTAATTTAATCCCCGCCAAGAATGAGCAATGAGATAAATTTGTGGCACTTTTGTTAGATTGTACTTGTTTTTCATTTTACTGTTTTTTTTTCCCTCAGGCAATAGAGTTTTACTCAAGAGCTAACAATATTAAACCCGGCGATACTATCATTCTGAGCAACCGATGTGCTGCCTATCTCCGGTAAGTAGTGATGTACCTCATTGTACATCATAACATTTATTAACAACCACCTAGTCCTGTGGATTTACTGCCACTCAAGATGATCAACTTCACATTTAATGTATCTTCAACTGTAAAATTCCTCCAGGATTAGCCAATTCCTTAAACATAGACCTCCTTCTGCTTCGGAATACAGGCCATTGAGTGGTTTGGATCCAACGACACATGCTGGGGTATGTTCCCAAGATTTTCTTCCCCAGTTCTGTTCTTGCCTCTATATTTTTGATGTGTCCTATTTTAACACAAGAACCATATTTTTTTTAGCTTGCATTGAAGGATGCGGAGAAGGTGATGAGTTTGCAAAGTAATTTAGTAACTCCCTATATTCTTAAGGCAAATGCACTCATCCTGGTGAGAATGCATTTTTAATTAATTTGCTTTCGTTGTCTATAAGCTGTGGTTCATATTGACTTTTGTAGCAAAAATTATGTATATGGGAGAAAAGTCTTACTAATTATAATTATACAATCCTCAATAATTCTGAATTTACAGTTCTGCATATGAAGTTGGGTATGTACACTGTGTACTGCTATCAATAAAGTTATTGTCTGCCTTTATTTTATATTCGTGGTACTGGCCTTATGCTATGTCATGTCAATCCCTTATGTTTCTGGCTCCAGTAACGCTTTTAAACAAATGATATTCCTGGACAGTTGGAAAAGTACGAGCTGGCTCGAGAAGTTATTAGTTCAGGCCTTAGAATTGATCCTCAAAGGTAATAAACATAATAATGTTTGTTAGAGGTTTTTTTTCACATTTTTATTGATCCTCTAGTTTTAATATCTTTCCTATTTACAGACTTTTGAGAAATCAATGAAATGTTTCTTCTGCAGCAATCCTCTTCTGAATTTAGAGAGGTCAATTGCCAGTTCATTTACGAGGAGAAGCCATGGAACACCCCAACACACTGATGATTATGATTGCACTCTTTGTTTGAAGTTACTTTACGAACCAATTACAACTCCCTGTGGTCATTCTTTCTGTCGGTCATGCCTGTTTCAGTCTATGGACCGAGGTAAATTTCCTTTTTGATGTTCCTTCATATACCATTTTCAATTCCAAGAAAGATATTTTTTCCAAACCCGTATTTATATCTTTTTTAATAAAATCCTGCATAACATTTTCAGGTAACCGATGCCCTCTGTGTCGTACTGTTCTGTTTATTAGTCCCAGAACGTGTGCAATCAGGTCTGTTTTTGACTCTCAAGATTACAAATGCTCATTTCTCATTTACCAGTCTATCTCAGAGTGTTGTACCATATGTGTGTGCTCACTAACTGTCTTGTGAACACATACACAGCCTTTATTTGAATTTTGAATTAAATGTTATTTTGATCTAGATATTACTTGTGAACGCATGATACATAAATGTTAATATGAGCTCCATAATATCAGTAAACCCATAGAAGGATGTTTTGTATGACAGATATGACTTATTAATTGGTTGGCTTTTCCAGTGTGACATTGAACAACATCATTCAGAAGAACTTCCCAGAGGATTATGCAGAAAGGAAGTTGGAGCACGAGAGCTTAACAAACCCCGGTGCTGATTTGTTGCCTCTTTTTGTCATGGATGTTATCTTACCATGCCAGAAGCTTCCGCTTAACATATTTGAACCTCGTTATAGACTGTTGGTGAGTTGATCATGTTACTCAAACATGTGTGGTTTCCAGTTAAACATTTGCTAAATGAGGTATATCTTATCCATGTTAAGCTATTATATTGAGCAGCAAAATTAACACCTCATCAACAGTAGGTAAAGGACCAAGCCTTCAAGGTTTGCACCCGAATCTAAAATTATGACTTGATTGGCCAATCAGAAGAGAATCCTTCCTGCACGTGTGAGAGTATCACTGAAAATTTGTTCATTCTAGAGTGTGTGCCAATTTAAACATTGTAGAGTTTCTTGAAAACATTATAAACCGGCAGCTTCCAATAAGGGAAATACCACTTTTTTTTAAGGTTAGTATTATGCTACCTAATGAGGAGAGTTAACAAGGAATAAGAGTGTAAATGTGTTAAGCCGACTAGTGTCAAACTCGAACTTGACTTGATTAAATAAATTCAAATCTCGGAACTCGATTCGAATTCGATCAATCTCAATTCTTTGAACTCGAGCTCGGCTCGATAACTTATATAACCGCTATTATAGATTTTATTTTATTTATAATTAGAGTATATTTGTATATAATTAGCATAGTATGAGTAAAATAGTAAAATTACGTGAGCTCGCTTAGGCTCGCAAGCTTGACGAGCCTAGTATTACCTATCTCAAGCTCGGGCTCGAGAACTACTCAAGTAGCTCAAACTCAAGCTCGACTCGAATTAATCGAGTCAATTTCGGCTTTTTCTGAGTCGAGCACGAGTAGCTCATGGTTTGTTTCTGGTTATGTCCTTGTTTTAACCCATGACACATGGCTTGTTTTTGAAAACAGGTGAGGAGGATAATGGAAGGAAACCGCCGCATGGGAATGGTATACCAATTATACTCCACATGTTTTTTGATCTTATATTTTTCAAAATAATTATGCTCCCGTATATACTCAATTTTCCTGCCTGTGGTGTCTATTTTATGGTGTAGGCTGTAATTGACTCATCTACAGGTTCAATAGCAGATCACGCATGCGAGGTGGAGATTACAGAGTAGGTTATTTATTAATTGTACTACATTTTTATATGCGTTCTTTTTCGTTGGGAAAAAAATATGTTATTTCAAGGGTTCGTTTTAATGACACTTTGGTAACATAATAACATAAGTGAGTATGATTTGTTCTTATTGCAGTTGCGAGCCACTCCCAGATGGTCGTTTCTATATAGAGGTAAAAATATAGGTAAACAAAGTTTCCTTGTTTGCAACAGTGATAATAAATTATGTAAAATAGTTCTGCAATATACAGATAAGAAATTGGAATTTTATTCTGTTGTGGTTTCTAAATTTTAGGTTGAAATGAACCTTTCTACCCTGTGCAACCTATAGATCTTCCAACTAACTGACTGAAAATTCCAACTCGTGTGGACATATATAGTTAAATCTGTATTGTGCATAGGATAATATGTCCTCTTTATACCTTGTGTGATTTCTAAAAGAGAGAATTGATTTCTGAATCGACCTAAAGAGAAAATCAGTCTGGTGTTTTTTCGTGCTCTCAAGGAAGGAATATATAAAATCTCTGTGAGCTTTACCACATTATTTAATGCACTATTTTTTAACACAAGATGCATATTTACACTGGAATAATCTTCATTGTTTGAGCACTTATTTCTAGCTTTTCTCCTTATGAATGCAGGTTGAAAGTCGCCGTAGATGTCACATCATTCAAACTTGGGATCAAGATGGGTAAAACTTAACTATGTCTAGTGACTTTGTGATATGCATATATTCAATTTGGCATACGCTTCTTATCTGATTCTTTGTTTATCTAATCGTTACAAATGAAGGTACCGCGTTGCTGAGGTCCAGTGGATAGATGATATACTTCCACCAGAGGGACCCGAGAGAAATGATGTAATTCCTAGTTACATCCGACATTCTAAAGCTCATTTTTCTGGACTATAGACAAGACAGACAAAATCCTTGAGTTTAAAAGTTTTTTGGATCCATAACTTGTCTATTGTCCAGTTTTGTTTAAAAAAACACACTTTTTCGATAAGTCCCAATATTTAATTTTTTTTTTCCAATTTTGGCTCCAAAATCGTTGGAAAATTGAAAACTGTGCCGTTTTATGTCAGGCTAATGTCACACGATGGTTTAATTTTGGGCCAAAATTGGACAGCAGAAATTGGAGACACATGACTTAAAATGACACCATTTCAATCTTTAGGCGACTATTGGACCATTTTTTTAATGTTGAGACTAAATCGAAAAGGTTAATACTTTTTGGATCAAATTGGACAGTAGGCAAGTTATGGGACAAGAAAAAAAAAAAATCTCTTTTTACTCCGAACCCACAATTGAAGGAAAAACAGACACAAACGTCCTCATTTACTTGGATTGGAGAATGCTTTCTTTTCTGCATTCTGGTTTTTACTTTTTTTAAGTTTCTATATCCTTCTTTATACGTCTCATATGAAGGTCGTAAGCTTAGAGTAAGATCTGTTGTTTTCTTGGATTGATTTTTCAAAGCTTACAGTTATTGGAGATGACGCATAAGGCAGCAGCATTTGCTTGCCAATGGATAAAGGCTGCACAGGAAGCAGCACAAGGAGGTAGCTTACCTTTTTTTTTTTTTTTTTTAGTGAATTTGCTGTTATCAATTTAACTCTCCCTTTCTTTCTCTCTTTCCATAAATAGTAATTCCTTCAATTCATGCTGCAATAACACCTGTGCACTACTAATACTTTTCAATGAAGTGAAAACAGTTAATGTTCAATGAGAACAACTAATACTGATCTACTAATACCTTCTAGTTAAACAACTAATATCATTTAAAAATGCACTTAACTTGCATAGTCATAGAAGTATTGGCCTTCATTGCCGATCTCTCCATTACAGATAGAGTGAGGCTTGCGGAGCTTTTTAAAGCAGAAGGTTTGATGCCTCCTACACGGGATCCTGAACGCTTCAGTTTTTGGGTATACTTCTTACTGCACATTCTACTCAATCAAATGAACAAAACAACTCGTGTTTTTCTTCTTTTAACAAATTCACTTCATGAATGCAGCTTGCGACTTTAACAAATCGAAGGCCATCAGAGAAATTAGATCTCCTACGGATAAGAGATACAAAGGAGGTATTGATGCGCCACCTTATGCAAATTAGTTACTCAAATTTGATCTGGTTTTACTTTTTTTTTCATCGCTTATTGTTGCATCTTGTTGCAGAGGATTAGAAAAGGACTTATTTACATGAAGGCAGAAGAGCAAGGATGCAGACTGCAATGAAGACGATGATTTGTTATGTGACATGTATTGTTTGACAATCCAATTGTTGATATACACACACACACACACACACACATATATATATATATATATATATTTATATGCCTCTATATTCACTTACATGCTATTCATATTTACTGATTCACATGGATGCGGATCTTCCCTACCCACAGATTTTTGGGAAACATTATAGAGAAAGATGAAGAAATATAATCATGCATATGTTGCTTTTTTGTTGATGCCTACTTCTTACCGTAACATGATGTCTGCAGATTTATTTATTTATTTCCTCCCATTATTGGGGTTTTTACTGCTTATGTCCTAATATACCCTTGACAATTTTTTGGGTGGGAGACCATGAGTCTTATCTGATCAAGTATATTTTTATGCATATAATCATTCACTAAGTAACCTTTATTATTTTAATTAATTGATGGAACTTTATAAGATGATTTTACTTCCTTTTTCTGTATATAGATGGGGTATATAGTCTGGTGACGGTTTCTAATTAGCAAACTTTAATTAACTATGCTTCTCGAGGCTTTGTACTTTTGCAAATACTTGTTTCTGGAGTATGTATAGAGTAATATTGTTTCATACATGTATCACAGAAGAGTATTAGTTGTTTTCACAGAAGAGTATTAGTTGTTTTCACTGAAAAATATTAGTTGTTTATACTGAAGAGTACTAGTTGTTTTCACTGAAAAATTTTAGTTTGTTTTCAGTAAATAACTTATTCTCTTCAGTATAAACAATTAATACTCTTCCGTATAAACAACTAACACTCTTTAGTAAAAATAACTAATATCCTTCAATGACTCATGTATAAACCATTTTCACTCTATACTTTGTCTTGTTTCTGACATTTGCTTTTGTTTAAAAAAGTTTAGTCCCAACTCTCTCAAGTGATGCTTTTGTGGTTTTAAAAAAGTACTGCCTCTGTTACAATTTGAACTATACTAAACTATGAAAAAAAAATTTTACTCTCTAAACTTAATTATTTATAAACATCACTTATTTATATTTTATTGCACTAAATTTTTCAATATACTCTTTATCAATGAACTAAACCCCCCTTCAATAAAAAAGACGAATTAATAAATCCTCAATTTTACACCTTTTAACACTAATGAAAAACTTTTTTCTTAAAATCGGCACTATTTGATAGAGATAATCTAAATTGTAATGGAGGGAGTAATATTTTTGGCTTATAAGTCCAGGACAAGTCTCTAGGGATGTTTTCGTTATTTAGAAAACGTCTTTTAAGGCTATGTTTGTTTTGAAATTTAGGTGGGCGTGTGAAGTCATGATTTTAAAATCATTGAATGTAAAATCCTCGATAAATAATAAAATATGCACGTGTTTGTTTAGGGATTTTGATTGGGTGAGATTTTACTTTATGTCAAACAAAAATTTAATAATGATTGATTTTGTATTATTTTAATGTATTGTGTAAGAGTAAAGTATGTAAGGAAATAATGTTGCAAGGATAAAGTAAATTATATTGAGAAGAGTAATAATATGCTTACATGTATTTTAAGTGTGGATTGAATATAATATATAAAAACTGAATTTTAAATCTCTAACTCGAATGAAACGAGATCGAAAAGTTCTAATCTCATTTCGGTGAATCCTAAAACAAACACAGCCTTAAAGTTCTTTAAACTTATATCCACAATCATCTATCTTTGGAAAAAAATAAAAAAGAAGAAGAAGGAAATAGAAATTTGTTTGATGAAATAGGCACAAAACACCTCTATGTTTCAATAAATGTAAATAACATCTACGCTTAATAAAAGTATGTATACAATTTCTCATTAAACTATTTCATTTAAAGAGCACCAACGACGTAAAATTGCAACATAAATTCATATAATTGTCCTTTATTTAAACAAATATACATATACAAACTTAGACTAAAATACGTACACACCAAACATATACATATCATATGTGTTAAGAAATAAACGATGAATATTTTGTGCATGTATTTTATCAAACACAAGAGATTTTATACATTTAGTGAAGACATAATTGTGCTAAAGCCACCGAACAATCACCAATTTTGCACATAAATTACAAAATTATATTTTGTTGCAACGATATATACAAACCATTTGTTTTATTGCAGCACTGTATAACTATGATACATAAGCTATTAAACTTAATTTTATCAGTTTTTTCCCAAACAAAAAATATATTTTCGAGCATGAGCTTTAGAGAAATACATTTCTATCCAAACTCATCATAATTATATTCAAATTGGAATGAGAAATTCACAAATTCTTCATCACTTCCGTCTTCTACCTCTTCTCATCTTTGCACCGTCGTACACCACTTCGTGCATTTTGTTGGAAAATATTGGTTTTGACCATATTTAATTAAATATTAAGTGACATATTTAATTATCCATTTTGCGTAAATGAATTTGGTTGGTTCGATTCCTCAAAATCAAATTAGAGTGAATGAGACATTAATGTGATTTAATATATGGATAAATACATTGATAAATGTATTTATAAATGTAATAGTGAAAGATTGTGACTTATAGGTATGAAGTATCATGTCTTTGATAATACTATTTCAAAGGTTGTGTCTTTAAGAGAATACCTTGTGTCAAATGATTGTTTATTTCCAAGAGTTATGACTTTTGAAATAATAATATTTGCAGTGAAGAGTCACAACTATTAGCTACGACCCAGGAAGTCTATAAATAGACCCCCACATTTGTCATTTGCATTAGTTTAGAAAATTGATTTCATTCACATTGAAAGTTGAGTGAATTTTCAAGTGCATACAAACATTTGTAGTTTAGCATTAGAGTCAAAGTTGAGTTCCGGATACTCATTTGCAATTTGCCGATAGCTTTTGTTTTGTAGTGCAGCGGACAGAAGTCTCTAATATCGTATGTTATGGACGGTTGTCATGAGTCGTACTACACCAGTGTACGGGGCAATAATGTCTTACGAAGAACGAGTCAAACTTGTATCTCGATTTTCGTATTAAGTCCGTATCTTGCATAATCATCTTCGCCTATACACCACATACCTATTTTTTCTCCAACACATTTTTCCCTTTACATCGATTCTCGTCTTGTGCATCCACAAACTGTTTTTGTTTGCTGCCAATTAATTTTTTTTTTTACAAAAATATCTCTCATATGTTAAAATCCATAAAAAAACTAGGTGACTTAACCCACCTGACCACTGGATTCCTCACTTTAGTGAGTGACCCATGTTCGATTCCCTTTGGGAACAAATTAAGGGAGTTATAAGGTGGCTTGGAGAATTCTTGGAATACTTGGGGGTTTGGTGACTAACTTCTAACTACTAACAACACTACTACTTAAGATAACATTTGGGTTTTGGTTTTGTGCTGGATTGTCTCGATGCTGTGGGACCGGGTTTTGGTTTTGGCTTTCCCCTGTGGGAGCTTGCTTCCGGCTGCTGCCTCCATCAACTCCCTCAACCCGTTCCACTATCTGTTTGTGTTTTCACCTCCGGGAGTGTTCATCCTTCGATGGAAGGCTCTATTTCTTCTGGCGATTGTCTCAGTATCTAACTTTGTTCTATCTTCGCCCGTTTCTCCCTTTGAGCGTGTTTTCATATACCTGAAACACCAAAAGAAATATCAAAACGTAACTGCCTAATGAATACTAAAACAAATAAAATAAAAGCACTCACTACTAACTACTAAACTATCTCCAAGTCCTACTCAATGGACATACATCGCCGTCCCCGACAACGATGCCATTGACTTGAACGCAGTGTACTAGCTATACTAGTAGTTACCCCACAAGAGTATGGGATCCCTGTAGTATGGGCAAGTATATGGACCAAGTATATCGAACCCAAGGAAAGTGTGTATGCGAGTAAATCCCTGGAAATGTACATCTCGTAGCTAATATGAATGTATGTTTTGGGATCGAAAATTGTATTATACTACTTTATACTAATAATTAAATTAAACTAAATAATTTGGTTTGCATGCAACTAAAGAATGATGATGCTCGAGATAGAAATTCATAGGTATACTAACGGAGTTGGTACAATAACTAAAATAATCGTGATGTGCAAGTAATAATCCTAAGCGTACTAAAACTAGGCAATCAACTTCCCTAATCTAGCACAAGATTGAAAGACTAAAAACTCAAGAATTAACCCTAATACACTTCATCATATCAACCTACTTCACTAATCCACCAAACAAGTTATATGGATTGTGCTTAATTATTGAGGCCCTAATTTAACTAAGGTGGTGCGGTCGTCCTCCCTAGATAAACCGGTAGATTATAAACCCCTTCAAAAACCCTTTCCTTAAGCCTATTAGTTATTAAAGAGTGATGCAGTCGTCTTCTCTTTAACAATTTTCGTACTCAATTCCAAGATAATTCTAGAGTTTATTTTAAGAATTCAATAATTAAGAGAATTAAAACTAAACATCACGAATTATCCTAATTATGTACCAACATCCTACTTCTACGAGTTCATCCTATCCTAAGCATGCGAGGGTTCTAGCCTAACATGGTGGTTTGGATAACGAAAATAATAATAAGATTCATAAACATAAGCATGGTTAAATTAATGGAAGAATTCAATAATATAAACTAAAGATTAAAACAATAAATTGAAGTCTTAAAACGAATCTCAATAAATAAAGAAGACTAGGTTTTGTAGTATCAACATTGAAAAAAAAAGAACAAAATAAAACTCTAATCTATGAATTCGTAAGATCAAAACCTCGACTACCAAGTATGAAACTCTTCCAATCTCTCTCTCAAGCTTTCTTCTTGCTCGAAGTATGTAAAAATATCAATTGTCATCAAAAGGTCTGTAAAAAACGAGCTTGGGATGGGGTATTTATAGGCAACGGGCCGATTTGGGCCGAAATTGTTCGTAGGGCTCGAGCACAGGCCTTACTCGAGCTAAGCACGCTCGAGTGCCCTCTCTTTCCAGCGCAAATTTGGTGCTCGAGCTTCCTTGCTCGAGTGTCTGGCTCTCGACCACTCGAGCCCCTTCTCGAGCGCTCGAGTGCTTAGGGCTCGACCTCTCTTCTACTCGAGCCCGTTCTCGAGTGCTTGAGAACCTAGTGCTCGACCTCGACTGCTTGAGTGCTTTCGGCTGCTGTACACTTGTTCAAAAAACCTTCATATCTTCTCAATCGGGAGTCCGTTTTGGTCGATTCAAAGTCCTATGAACTCCTCTTTTCACCCTCTATCCAACTGTGAGAATCAAAGAGACAAATTCATCAGTTTATTAAAATGATACTCAATTAACTTTAAATACTCGTTAAAACACTCAAAACATAGGCAAATCGGGCACCGAATCATAACAATTTCATGCCTAATCAACCCCCCCCCCCCCCAAACTTACCATATTGCTTGTCCTCAAGCAATGAAATAATAAGTTAAGTGAAATTGTTGAGAATGAATTATAGAACCAAGTCATGCAAGTAATAGTATTCAAGCTTCAAAGATCGATCACTCACACACAAACTCACCCCCTTCATCCTACTCATGCATAAACAATAAGAACCACCAAAATCAAACATGGATGTGCTCTCGACGATGTGTTTCACTCCCTCACAAGTGTTTAACAATAATAAGGGACTCACTCAATCAATCAATCACTCATATCAGCAGTCATAGGCTTGTAAGCACTCTCAACTTCGACCATAAACTAGAATCTATGCCGAATTAAAAATGACTTTTTCAAGGTTGTAATGTAAGGCTCTTTGGACGGGTGAGGTAACTATATAGGATAAGCCGACTCAAGTGAATGGAGAATAAAAAATTAAATTTTGGTATTTTCAATACAAGGAACCAACTTCTTCAAACATCTTCATGCAAAGCACTTTCAATTCTAACTACTCACAACACCACAATTCTTTTTTTCTCTCTAACTCTTTTCACTTTTTTTTCTCAATCACGCACTTCCTTTTTCTTTCTTTTCACACTAAACATGAGCTCATATTTTCTTTTGCTCATTCTCAAATTTTTTTTTCTTCCCCACAACTCAAATCATCATTACACCTTTCCTCAAATTCACTCAAGCATTAATAATTCTCCTTCTCAACTCAACTCGATCCCTTCTCATTCACAACTTTTTCTATTCTCCACTCAAATTAGGACAAAGAGAGTTTAAAAATTTGGATCAAATGTGCTAGAAAATAAAATAGGCTAAGGCTCAAACGGGCTAACAAGGGATATATGTCATTGGTAGGGAAAATTTGGATAAGTGACTCAACAAATCAAAGATGGCCAAAAATCACTTTCGACATTTCAAACTAGACACAATCAAGAAGCGAGAGTACCCACAAGTTCTAGCACCCTCTAAGGTGACGATCCACTCACAAACAATGAGATCAACTTAATGAATTTAATCTCGTAATAGGCTCAAATCTCATGGCTTTCACATCCATGCTAGTCCTAGTGAATTCTCACTTTTATCACACGAGTATTCAAAAGGAAAATTCGTAAGTATACGAGTTCCCTCTCAAATTAACTCTAACTCTTACACTCACACAATTTAGACTCTAATTCAACTCCACAACTCACTAACTCATACTCACACTCAAAGATAGCAATCAACAAGCATACGAAAGTTAATAAGCATGAAATATGTAGTAGTACTCAATTAGTTTACAATATAAAAACAGCTCAAGGAGTATCTCAAGGCACATTATAACCTAACTCAACTCAAAGAGATGATGTGCGCCTGTGCAATGTCAACATAAAACATATAAAAACTCCACCCCCAAACTTCGACCTTGTGAAGCGGTCTAAGTTTGGGGTGGTGGTTAACTCATCCAAATAATTCATGTTTCTCTTATCAACTTGACACACTCCCTTTTCTCGAGTTGCTCCCCTGAATAACTCCATGATACCTTTACACCCTCGAAATATACCTGCACTCAAGACACTCAAGAACGAGGTTAAAATATACGACTCAAAACAAAACACTAAATACTAAAAAACACTCAAAAGCAAGTAAAAATGGGTTGCCTCCTATTCAGCGCTATTTTTAAGGTCCTAATACCGGACCGAGTTCAAAGGAGCTTATGGGACATGATACTCAAATTTACCTCCTTATTCTCATAAGAGAAGTTGTCGAAATTTTTTGCTCGTTGCCCCTTCATCATGAGTTTCTTTCCTTCCTTCTCAACCTCAAGGCATCCACTACTAAATACCTTCTTAACCTCTGGGGGTGGTGTCAACTTCTCTTCGCTCTCCACGGAGGTACTTATTAGGCGTGAAATTGTCATGATTCGTAGATAGAAACGCCCTAGTTTTGGTCGATTTTATCGAGTTTTAGAGCTAAATGAGTACTATTTCTATACATTGATTAATTTGTCTCTTTGATACTCATAGGTGAATCGAGGATGAAAAATAGAGTTCGTAGGACTTTGAATCGACTCAAACGGATGCCCGGATGAGAAGATATCGAAGAAATATGATTGGTATTAGTACGTGAGGAGAAAAGTGTTAGTCGCAAGGAAGGAAGGACCATTCAAGCACAATCACTCGAGCACCTCGCTCGAGCAACATAGGTCGAGCACTCCGGACTTACAGAACATTTTTGCCGCTCGAGGGGCACAGCTCGAGCGCCCCGCTCGAGCACTTGAACCATTCGACCAAACAAGGTCGAGCACCCCGTTCGACCTACTGATTCATTCGACCACAAAGGCTCGAGCGCCCCGTTCGAGCGGGACAGCTCGAGCGCTTCCGATGCTAATTTTCCAAAGTTCGTTTTTCGGCCCATGAGATCCCGTTTCGACCCGATGCCTATATATACCTCTTCCAAACACGTTTTGAAAAACGACTTGACACACCACGAGATTTAGACTTAGTTTTTGGAGAGGAAGGAGAGAAGCAAGCTTTATTTACGTTTTGTTGAGGTTTTTCGTACGAATTCTTAGTTTCTTTTCATTAGCTTGATTACTTTTAACGCTTTAAACTTCGTTTTTATCAATTCAAATTTCAGTTCTTCGTATTTATTTCTTTAAACCCTAGTTCATGTTTCTTATTTTCTTTGTTCAATTCATTATGTTTATGTTCGTTGTTTCTTCTATTGCTTTTATATTTGTTAAAACCATGTCCGGCTAAAACCCTTGAATGCTTGGGGTAGGATGAACTCGTAGAAGTAGGATGTGGGTACATAATTAGGGTAACTTGTGACGTTAGTTTTAATTCTCTTGATTAATGAATGCTTATAATTAATCTGAACTTTACCTTTGAATTTCGTATGAAAGTGTTAGAGAGAGGACGATCGCATCACTCAATAACAATTAGTAGTCTTAACGAGAAGGTTTAGGAAAGGTTAATTCATCTACTAGTTTAGCGAAGGAGGACGACCGCATCACCTTAGTTAAATCAGGGTCTCATTAATTAAGCACAATCTATTAACTTGTTAGTAGATTAGTGAAGTCGAGTGTTAGGGTAAAGTATTAGGGTTTAGAATCTTGAGCTTTCACCTTGCATTCTTAGACTTAGGTTATTTCTTGTATGTCACAGTTATTCTGATTATATACCTGCTCCGTTAGTACACGTAGGGATTCCTATCTTAAGCATCACCATCTCTCATTTGAAAACACACCTTAGTTTATTCGTTTCTTTCATTCTTTAGTTTAATTAGTTTAATTTAGTTTTAATTAATCTTTCCAAAAAACCCAAAAAAACATTTCACTCATATTAACTACGACGCGTAGATCTTCAGGGATCTATTCACATACACTCCATCCCGTGGGTTCGATAATACTTGGTCATTATACGTACTTATACTACAGTGAACCCGTCCGCTTGCGGGTGAGCGACTAGTAGAGTTAGTGTAATTCGCTCCAAGTCAATGGCGCCGTTGCCGGGGATGGCGATGTATGCTTTTGAATAGGACTTGTAGATAGTCTAGTAGTTAGTAGTGAGTGCTTTATTTTCTGTTTATTTTTATTTTTATTCAATAGGCAGTTGCGTTTTGATCCTTCTGCTAGTGTGTCAGGTATATGAAAACACGCTCACAAGGAAATACGAGCGAAGAGAGGTTACCTGCAGATCCTGAAACGATAGCAAGAAGAAATCGTGCCTTCTTACGAAGGATGAACGCTGCCGACTTAGGGAAAGAACCAATGGACATCACTAATGAGTTGGAGGATGCCGAGAATGAGTTTAACCAGGGGTTGAACCGGGTTGATGGCACTGATGGGAACACCAGTAAGAACCAAGATCCGTTAGGGAACAGTCAGAGCCAAAACCCGGGTGCACAAAACGTTATCAATCCAGCTCAGAATTTTGTCCATAATCCTCTGAACAACCCTGCTTACCCACAAAACCCAAATAACCCTTTCAACAACCCAGTATACCAACATTACCCATACCCACCATACCCTTATCCACCATACCCATATCATCCACCTCCTGTTTACAACCAACCACCTGTGTACCAACCACCACCCCAACAAGTACCCGTACCAGCTGCTAATCCTCAACACGTTCCTCAGAACGCAGATCAGATGGCTATTCGAGGGAGGTTTGCAGAGCAGCCACAACGGTACTATGATGGAGTGGCTTTACCTCCAGTTGAGGTGAACAACTTCTCGATATCCCCGAGAATTCTAAAGTTGCTTACCGAGAATCAGTTCAAGGGAGTGATCGGGAAGAAGAATCCTCATACTCATCTGAGGAGTTTTCTCATGATAGCATCTACTTTCAATTACAATGGCATGTCTGAAGATGTCAAGAGGCTTAGGCTGTTCCCATTCTCATTGACGGGAATAGCCAAGGAGTGGTACGATAATACGCTCTCGCGGGGAGGTATTACCACTTGGG
Organism: Ballota nigra; assembly: GCA_947034835.1. Lineage (NCBI taxonomy): Eukaryota > Viridiplantae > Streptophyta > Magnoliopsida > Lamiales > Lamiaceae > Ballota > Ballota nigra. The sequence continues at coordinate 25,232,290 of OX344723.1, forward strand.
CCGAGCTCGAGCGTCTGTTCCTCGAGCGATTCTACCCTCCATCTAGGACGATCAAGGCTAGAATTGAGATCTCGTCCTTTCGCCAGAAGTCTGGAGAGGATTTACGTCAAGCGTGGGAGAGATACTCAAACATGCTGATTGAGTGCCCGCAACACGGGTACAATGAGGGAGATATTATGGCGTTCTTCTATAGTGGAGCTAGCAAGGATGGCCAAGCCCATTTAGATGCATGTGCGGGCGGAGCATTCCTGAATCAAGGCATAGAGAGATGTAGAGAGATCGTGGATAACATTGTCACGAATGCCGGGGCTTGGAATGGAGATCCAGATTTCCAAAGAGTTAATCAGGTGGAAAAGGGTGAAGGAACGAGAAGGCTATTGATGGCCATGATGGAGAAGATCAACAACCTCGAGTTGGGGAAGAATTTGGTTGGAGAACATGCAGTAGAGAATGAGAGAGTAGACCAGCCAAGTGGACAGCAAGATGTAGCCAATTATATGGGAGGTCCGTATTACAATCAGAATGACTACCAAGGTGGAAACCAGTATGGAAGGCCTCCTTATGGCCAACCATTTGCACCTCCAGGGCCACAGCCGCCTCAACATCAATGGAGGAACACACAAGGAGTTCAAGGAGGCCAGCAGCCACCTCAAAACACATGGAGGAAGAATGAGAACTTTTCTTATGCTAACCCAAAAGCGGGTGTTACTGTTCCTGCAGGTGTTGATCCGGGGTCTAAACCTCCTGGTGGAGAGGGCGGTGCATCAACCGAGGAGATGTTGAGAGCGATCCTTCAGAAGGTGGAGGAAGGAGGTAAGAGATTGTCATCCTTGGAGTACGATGTGAAGGAGCTGCACAAGAAGGGTGATCATCGAGATCAAGAGCTCCAAAAGATAAACGTTGAGTGGACTAGAACTCAATAAGAGAACAATCGAAGGTTCACTTCTATAGAGTTCCAGATGAGCCAGATTGCAAAGATGGTGAATAGAGAGCCGGGAAAATATCCTTCCATGCCGGAGGGGAACCCGAAAGAGCATTGCAAGGCAATTCAGCTTAGAAGTGGAACCAACTATGAAGGTCCTCGGATGCCTGCTGATTCTGAGACGCCTCAAGCTGAGATGGGGGAGAGAGAACACAAGAAAGGTGATGGAGTTGAGGTTGACAAGGAAGGAGCTAAGATGAAAATTGATGATAAGAGTAAAGAGAACAATGAGTCCCAGAAAGGGATTGAAAGTGAGGAGATTGAGAGAGTTCCTAAGTGGAAGAAGGCAAAGGAAGCAAGGGATAAAGTGAAAGAAACAGAAAGAGATGAAGGGGGGTACCCAAATCTGTGATACCAGTCCCGTATCCACAACGCTTTATGAAGAAAATGCTTGATGAGAAATTCGCTAAGTTCCTTGACGTTTTTAAACAATTGCACATTAACATTCCTTTTTATGATGCTTTGGAACAGATGCAGCATTATGCAAAGTTTCTGAAGGACTTGATAGCGAAAAGACGGCGAGTGGATGAGCCGAAGTTGGTGCAGCTAAACCACGAGGTGAGTGCATTAGTGCACAAGGCGCTTCCACCGAAGTTGAAGGATCCCGGGAGCTTCACCATTCTTTGTGATATTGGGAACGGGATCAAGAAAGGAGCGCTATGTGATTTAGGGGCGAGCATCAATCTCATGCCCTTGTCGCTTTTCAAGAAGTTGAAAGGTGGTGAACTTCAACCCACAATGATGACGCTTCAACTTGCCGATCGGTCTATTACTAGACCTCAAGGAGTGGTTGAAGATGTCCTAGTGAGAGTTGGAGATCACATTTTTCCAGCCGACTTTGTAGTGCTAGAGATGGAGGAAGATGAGCATGTGCCCCTAATCTTGGGAAGACCGTTCTTAGCTACGGCGGAGATGGTGCTAGACGTGGCAAATGGGAAGATTACGTTGAAGGTTGATGATCAAGAAGTGAAGATCTCCCTATATGAAGCCATGAAGCACCCGAAGGAGGATGAAAGCTTGTATTGCATGGATGCCATTGATCCTCGTGTTGAAGACACACCTTCTATCCCTAATCCTTCTCAGATTCATGATTTTGTTAGTCCTTCACTTGATTATTTAACCCATGAGCATTATGATTTTGATTCTGTTGATAGGGATAAAGTGAAGAAGTTTAAGGATGAAGAAGTGAAGAAAGTGGACGTGGTCCAGTTAGAAGGGAAATGAGGAGTTAAGAAGAAAAAATCCAAACTCAAGAAATTGACTAGTAAGACTCCTCCAGATGAAGGTAAGAAGGAGTTGAGACCTATACCACTTGAGGTGGGGAAAGAAGGAAAGGAGTTCATGATGGAAGGGCATCAAGGAAAGGAATGCAACCACCACTCTTATGAGAGTAAGGGAGGTAAATTTGAGTATGATGTCCCATAAGCTCCTTTGAGCTCGGTCCGACATCAGGACTTTAAAAATAGCGCTGAATGGGAGGCAACCCATTATTTTTATTTGCTTTGAGTTTTTTTTAGTTATGAGGGAGTTATTTTGAGTAGTATGTTTAACCTCGTACTTGAGAGTTTTATTTTGTAGGCTTGTCTCTAAAGGAGTAAAGGTATCATGGAGTTATTCAGATTGAAGGAACCAATTTGAGACAAGGGAGTGTGCAAAGCTATTGAGAGAAATTGAATTGTTTGGTTGAGGTAACCCACAACCCCAAACTTAGACCTCTAGCAAGGTCGAAGTTTGGGGGGGTGGAGTTTTTTTTATTTGTTTTCTGATTACATTGCACATGCATTCACACCCTTATCTTTGAGTTGAGTTTGATTGATTATTGGTTTGTTGAGATACTCCTTGGGGTGATTTTGATTTGACTCGCTGTTGCATATTTCATGCCTATCAACTATCTTATGCTTGTTGATTGCTATCTTTGAGTACGATTTGATGAGTAGAGATGAATTGTGAGGTTGAGTTAGGAGTTTTATTGTGTGAGTGTTTGAGTTAGAGTTGATTTGAGAGAGAACTCGTATGCTTGTGAACTAGCCTTTTGAGTGCTTGTGAGATAAGAGTGAGAATGCACTAGACTAGCATGGATGTGAAAGCTGTGAGCTTTTGAGCCTTATGAGATTTTGATGCATGATTTAATCTCTTCGTTTGTGAGTGGATCGTCAACTTAGAGGATGCTAGAACTTGTGTGTGCTCTTGCTTCTTGATTGTGTCTAGTTTGATATGCCGAATGTGATCTTAGGCCATCTTTGATTTAATTGAGTCACTTAGCCAAAATTTTCCTTACCAATGACATTGAATCCCTTGTTAGCCCCGTTGAGCCTTAAAGCCTAATTTTATTTGCTAGCACATATGAACAATATTCCAATTCCTAAGCCTTTTTGTCCCAATTTGAGTGGAGAATAGGAAAGTGTGAATGTGAAGGGATTAAATTGAGTTGAAAAAGGGAAAAGGTTGTTTGTTGAGTGAATATGAGAAGAAGGTGTGATGAAGTTATGAGATGTGGGAAAAAGAGAAAAAATTGAGAATGAGCAAAAAAAAAAAAAAAATGAGCTCATGCGTTTGTGCAAAAAAGGAAAAAAAGTGATTGAAAAAAAGTGAAGAGAGTGAGAAAGAAAAATAAACTGAAGTGTTGAGAGAAGTGGAATTGAAAGAGTGTTGATTGAAAATGTTTGAAGTATTCTGTTCCTAAACTCGAAGTGCTAAAGTTTGATTTTCTATTCTCCATTCACGTGAGTCACTTTACCATATTGATTCCCACCTGTCCAAAGAGCCTACATTACAACCTTGAGAAAAGTCCTTTTTGATTCGGCATTGATTTCTAGAGTACGGTCGGAGTTAAGAGCGCGTACAAGCCTATGGCTGCCAATTTGTGTGATTGATTGTTTGAGTGTGCCCTTAAACATTGTTATACACTTGTGAGGGAGTGAAACACATCGTTGAGTGCACATCCATATTTGATCTTGGTGTTTCTTGTTATTGTTGCATGAGTATGATAAAGGAAAGTGAGTGAGTATATGGGTGATTGATTTTTGAAGCTCGAGTTCATTAGCTTGCATGATTGATTTTTTTGACTCATCCCTAACAATTTCACTTGACTTATTATTTCATTGCTTGAGGACAAGCAATATGGTAAGTTTGGGGGGGTTGATTAGGCGTGAAATTGTCATGATTCGTAGCTAGAAACGCCCTAGTTTTGGTCGATTTTATCGAGTTTTTAGAGCTAAATGAGTACTATTTCTATACATTGATGAATTTGTCTCTTTGATACTCATAGGTGAATCGAGGACGAAAAACGGAGTTCGTAGGACTTTGAATCGACTCAAACGGATGCCCGGATGAGAAGATATCGAAGAAATACGATTGGTATTAGTACGTGAGGAGAAAAGTGTTAGTCGCAAGGAAGGAAGGACCATTCGAGCACAATCACTCGAGCACCTCGCTCGAGCAACATAGGTCGAGCACTCCGGACTTACAGAACATTTTCGCCGCTCGAGGGGCACAGCTCGAGCGCCCCGCTCGAGCACTTGAACCATTCGACCAAACAAGGTCGAGCACCCCGTTCGACCTACTGATTCATTCGACCACAAAGGCTCGAGCGCCCCGTTCGAGCGGGACAGCTCGAGCGCTTCCGATGCTAATTTTCCAAAGTTCGTTTTTCGGCCCATGAGATCCCGTTTCGACCCTGTGCCTATATATACCTCTTCCAACACGTTTTGAAAAACGACTTGACACACCACGAGATTTAGACTTAGTTTTTGGAGAGGAAGGAGAGAAGCAAGCTTTATTTACGTTTTGTTGAGGTTTTTCGTACGAATTCTTAGTTTCTTTTCATTTCTTAGTTTCTTTTCATTAGCTTGATTACTTTTAACGCTTTAAACTTCGTTTTTATCAATTCAAATTTCAGTTCTTCGTATTTATTTCTTTAAACCCTAGTTCATGTTTCTTATTTTCTTTGTTCAATTCATTATGTTTATGTTCGTTGTTTCTTCTATTGCTTTTATATTTGTTAAAACCATGTCCGGCTAAAACCCTTGAATGCTTGGGGTAGGATGAACTCGTAGAAGTAGGATGTGGGTACATAATTAGGGTAACTTGTGACGTTAGTTTTAATTCTCTTGATTAATGAATGCTTATAATTAATCTGAACTTTACCTTTGAATTTCGTATGAAAGTGTTAGAGAGAGGACGACCGCATCACTTAATAACAATTAGTAGTCTTAACGAGAAGGTTTAGGAAAGGTTAATTCATCTACTAGTTTAGCGAAGGAGGACGACCGCATCACCTTAGTTAAATCAGGGTCTCATTAATTAAGCACAATCTATTAACTTGTTAGTAGATTAGTGAAGTCGAGTGTTAGGGTAAAGTATTAGGGTTTAGAATCTTGAGCTTTCACCTTGCATTCTTAGACTTAGGTTATTTCTTGTGTGTCACAGTTATTCTGATTATGTACCTGCTCCGTTAGTACACGTAGGGATTCCTATCTTAAGCATCACCATCTCTCATTTGAAAACACACCTTAGTTTATTCGTTTCTTTCATTCTTTAGTTTAATTAGTTTAATTTAGTTTTAATTAATCTTTCCAAAAAACCCAAAAAAACATTTCACTCATATTAACTACGACGCGTAGATCTTCAGGGATCTATTTGCATACACTACATCCCGTGGGTTCGATAATACTTGGTCATTATACGTACTTATACTACAGTGAACCCGTCCGCTTGCGGGTGAGCGACTAGTAGAGTTAGTGTAATTTGCTCCAAGTCAGGTACCCACTTCTTGACTTTTGGTTTCTTCTTATCACTCCTCATTTTCCTTCTACTTTGGCCACTTCTACACTCTTGAGCTCTTCATTCTCTTCCTCCATCGGATACTTCATGGCCTCATATAGGAAAATCTTTACCTATTGATCATCAACTTTCAACGTGACCTTCCCATTTGCCACATCTAATACCATCCCGACCGTAGCTAAGAAAGGCCTTCCCAAGATCAAAGGAACGCGCTCATCCTCCTCCATGTCAAGGACTACGAAATCAGCTGGAAATATATGATCTCCCACCTTAACAAGGACGTCTTCAACCACACCTTGAGGTCGAGTAATAGACCTGTCGGTGAGTTGAAGCGTCATCATAGTCGGTTGAAGTTCTCCACCTTCCAACTTCTTAAATAGTGACAACGACATCAGATTAATGCTCGCTCCAAGATCGCATAATGCCCCCCTTTTAATTCCATTCCCGATGTCACACAAGATAGTGAAACTCCCGGGATCTTTCAACTTCGGGGGAAGCGCTTTGTGCACTAATGCACTCACCTCATGGTTCAGCTGCACCAACTTGGGCTCATCAACTCTCCTCCTCTTAGCTATCAAGTCCTTTAGGAACTTGACATAATTAGGCATCTGCTCCAAAGCATCATAAAAAGGCATGTTAATATGCAGATTTTTAAAAACATCAAGAAACTTGGCAAATTTTTCATCTAATTCCTTCTTCATGAACCGCTGCGGATATGGTACCAGAATCACAAATTTTGGCATTCCCCATTCATTTCGCTCGGTTTCCTTCACGTTCTGCCTCGCTTCTTTAGCTTTCTTCCACTTTGGCACTCACTCTTCTTCTTTCTTCTCCTTCTCTTGCTGAGCTTCTTCCATCACAACCTATTCACCCTATTTCTTCTTTTCATGGGCTTCCTCCACATCAACAGGTAGTGGAGGTCCGTCATATGTGGTACCACTTCTTAACTGGATCGCCTTGCATTGCTCTTTCGGGTTCCCCTCCGGTATAGAAGGATATTTTCCGGGCTCTCTACCCAATGATTTCGCGATCTGGCTAATCTGATACTCCATGGAAGTGAACCGCCTATTGTTCTCTTGTTGAATTCTATTCAGCTCCATATCCCTCTTCCGAAGATCTTGATCACACTGATCACTCTTCTTACTCATCTCTTACACATCATACTCAAGAGAGGATAGCCTCTTACTACCTTCCTCCACCTTCTGAAGAATGACACGTAACATCTCATCAGTGGTAGCACCTCCTTCTCCTCCGGGGAGTTTTGAGCCAGGGTCGGCATTTGGAGGTACAGTTATCCCCGCTCTCGGATTACTGTAGGACAAGTTATCATTCTTCCTCCATTGATTATGAGGAGGCTGCTGGCCTCCTTGATACCCCTGATTATTCCTCCATTGATTCTGAGGAGGCTGTGGACCCGGTGGAATAAATGGTTGGCCATAAGCAGGTCGTCCCTGATAATTTCCACCTTGATAGTCATTCTGATTATAATTAGGCCCTCCCATATAGTTGGCCACCTCTTGCTGGCATTCTGGCTGATCCACTTTCTCACTCATCACACTATTCTGACCACTCAAACTCTGCCCAACCTCCAAGTTACTAATTTTCTCCATCATCGCCATCAGCAGCTTCCTCGTTCCCTCACTTTCTTCCACCTGATGCACTCTCTGAAATTCCTGATCCTCATTCCACTGCCCCGCATTTTTAATTATATCTTCTACTATCTGTCTGCACTCAGCTGCACTGCGGTTCAGGAATGCCCCATTAGCACATGCATCGAGATGACCTTTAGCAACTTTACACGCCCCACAATATAAGTATGCCATGATATCTCCCTCGTTGTACCCGTGCTGCGGGCACTCAATCAACATGTTGGATAATCTCTTCCAAGCTTGACTCAACTCCTCTCCATGTTTTTGCTTGAATGAGGAGATCTCTTTCCCCGCCTTTACTGTTCTGAATGGAGGGTAGAAACGCTCAAGGAACAGACACTCGAGCTCGGCCCATGTAGTCACACTACCTCGTGGAAGTGTGTTATTGTACCACTCCTTAGCAATCCCAGTCAAAGAGAACTGGAATAATCTAAGCCTTTTCGCATCCTCAGACATCCCGTTTTGGTTAAAGGTTGAGGCTATCATCAGGAAATTCCTCAAATGAGTGTGAGGATTATCCTTCTCCACTTCTCCCTTAAATTGGCTCTCAGTAAGCATCTTCAAAATCCCAGGAGCAATAGAGAAGTTATTTACCTCGACTGGTGACATAGATACTTCATCATAATACCTTTGAGGCTAAGCCTCAAATCTGCCTCTAATTGCCATACTAGGAGGATCAGCGTTCTGAGGAACGTGTTGAGGGTAAACTGGTGGTGGAGGGTAATATGGTGGGTAAGGGTATGGTGGGTATGGGTAATAAGGTGGGTTGTTTTGTGGGTAAAATGGGTTGTTGAATGGGTTTATAATCTACCGGTTTATCTAGGGAGGATGACCGAATCACCTTAGTTAAATTAGAGTCTCAATAAATAAGCACAATCCATATAACTTGTTTAGTGGATTAGTGAAGTAGGTTGATATGACAAAATATTAGGGTTAATTCTTGAGCTTTTAGTCTTTCAATCTTGTGTTAGATTAGGGAAGTTGATTGCCTAGTTTTAGTACGCTTAGGATTATTACTTGCACATCACGATTATTTTAGTTATTGTACCAACTCCGTTAGTATACGTATGAATTCCTATCCCGAGCATCATCATCACTTAGTTGCATTCAAACCAAATTATTTAGTTTAATTTAATTATTAGTATAAAGTAGTATAATACAATTCGATCCCAGAACATACATTCATATTAGCTACGAGATGTACATCTCCAGGGATTTACTCGTATACACACTTTCCTTGGGTTCGATATACTTGGTCCATATACTTGCCCATACTACAGGGATCTCATACTCTTGTGGGGTAACTACTAGTATAGCTAGTACATTGCGTTCAAGTCAATGACGCCGTTGTCGGGGAAGGCGATGTATGTCCATTGAGTAGGACTTGGAGATAGTTTAGTAGTTAGTAGTGAGTGTTTTTATTTTACTTGTTTTAGTATTCATTAGACAGTTGCGTTTTGATATTTCTTTTGGTGTTTCAGGTATATGAAGACACGCTCAAAGGGAGAAACGAGCGAAGATAGAACAAAGTTAGACCCGGAGACAATCGCCAGAAGAAATAGAGCCTTCCATCGAAGGATGAACACTGCCGGAGGTGAAAACACAAACATGGATTTAGGTAAGGAGTTGGATCGAGATGCATCTAATTACAATCAGATAGTGGAACATGTTGAGGGAGTTGATGGAGACAGCAGTCAATAATAATACTCTAAACAGTAATCAATAATACACAAAAAAGTAATCAATAATATCCGAATTGCAAAAAAAAAAATACACAACTCAGTGTGTACCGTGTGTTTTGATAGTAATACCCCAAGAAATAATAAGTAATATCCCAAAAAATAATCAATATTACCCCAACTTTTATTTTTATTATATATATATATATATATATATATATATATATATATATACATACATATACATATATATATAATTGAAAAAGTCAAAATTAAACTTAAAATTCAAGTTTATGTCATGTACTTGGGTACAAACATAGGGCTGAAAATAAAACCAAGATATTTGATACTCGATTCGAGATCGTTCGAAGAAAGCTCGATTGAGCTCGGTTCAAAATAGAAATCAAATAAACTTGAACATATATGTATGTTCGAAATAGTCTGAAGCTCGACTCGAACTCGGACTTGATAACTAAAACAAAGATAAAACATGTGTAAAAATGTCAAATTACTCAAGCTCGACTTGTGTTAGGCTCGATTAAAGCTTGTTCGAGCTCAACTCGATTAATTATCAAGCAAGCTCAAACATGAATATTAAAGCTCGATAACTTTTCAAACAAGTTTGAACACCATTGCGTTCGACTCGACTCATTACAGTCCCATACAAACAAAAATCTATATCAGTAGTTTATGTGCCAAAATTTTGTACTTTATATATATCGATACAAAAAAGATATATATAATTTGATAATTTAAGTGTAAATTATCTATAGTTTAATAGGTGTAGTTCAATTTAAACTTTAATAAACACAAGATTTCGTACATACTTTATCAAACATAGAATTTTTTGTGCATATGTCATCAAACACGAAATGGTTTATGCGTCTTTTATCCCAGCTTTTCAATTCCTGCCTCACCAAAACCTACCAAATTCAAACTCTCAAGCATATACAAATCCAAATAAACCTTTTACCATTCTTGATTTCAAATACTGAATTTAAAATCCAATGAAATCCTAAAGCAAGAGAGTGCATTTAAAAAGGTAAACCAACGCTGGCAATCATGATGAAACCTCTATATTACACAAAATATAAAATATTATAATATACACAAGGGGATGCAAATGCAATCTTCATATTTCCAATACAAAATAAAGACTAGAAAAACAAAAACTAAAAAAAAAGCATATTCACATCAACGCTTCAACCGGTTGTCTAAGGAATGTCAAGCCGCATCATGAAATACGCACAGAAATCCAGGAAGAGGAACACCGGGCCGCTAATCCTCTGTAGATCAAGCATATATTCCACGTCGCTGCTTTTGTAAAGCTGTCATCACATCATATAAATTGTCTTATAAGCAAAAACTAAATATCCCAATATATCTATGATAGTCACCAATATCGATCATAGGAGTATATCATAATACTCTTTAAAACCAATAAATATTGGTATGCAACATCAATATCAGTTAATTTATTGTACAATTAAACCTAATATTGGTAAAACATCGAAAAATATTGAGAACATGTCGATAAATAGGATATGAGACGACATTATGTATTACTCTCCCTGTCCAAATTCATTATGCGCATTTTTCTGGGCACGGGTTTTATCAATATTGATTAGTTTATCTATAAAATAGATAGGTTGAGGTATGACAGGGTATTGTGGGCCTACTTATGAATAAAGTGATTGGTTATGTATAAAGTGTAACAATTTGAGTAAATAAGTTATAGTCAAAGGGTGAAAATAAAGTATTGTGAATAATTTTATTTTAAAAAAGAGAGCGAGCATAATGAAATTGAACAACACAAAAAGGAAAGTGGACTGAGGGAGTATATTTTGTGTACAGCAATAACAAATGTAACATTTGTTCAATTTCTTTTGTTAAATTTATGTATTAAAAGTTTGTTGCTGAATTTAAGATCTTAATATTTCTACCTGATATTTTCAAGCTTACTTATAAGAACATGCATTAGTCTGATAATATCACTAATGTATGAGATGTTTTTGCAAACAGATGATGAATAGAAGAATATCAGAATATCATATGATACAAGTCCAATACCTGTATTTCAAACTTCATGACAGAGGGTGGTTGTGCGTCGATGGCAGTAATACCATTGGCATAATGGTTTTCATTCATGTGATTGATGGTGGTCGCACTCTCTACATTGTGAATACTATGAACGAAAAGGCATTTCATATTATAGTGCCCAATTCTTTTCCACCGCACATTTAGTCCTTGCAAAGCTCCAAGAATCTGGGTCATAATTTCTCGAGGACGTGCAGGAGACTGCAAAGATAGTCAACATGAGAAACTACAGACTTATCTAATAATGACATTAAATATTAGACCTGAACTAACACCAATCAAACGTGTGCAATGGTCATTCTTACTACAAATTTGGATCATGTCCTCACAAAATTTAATAAGCAAATCTCTTCTTTTCCCCCATTTTTCCAAGTAGACAAACATTAGAATTGTTAATAAAAGAACCTGAAGTCCAATAGTCCATTGTTTCTTTCTTGAGATCTGGGGTGATAAACTCCCATCAGGGGGAAAGCCATGTACATCAGCATCTGGATAAGATCCGGGAAAGCCAGATTCCTGAAATGAGAGGAACAAATTTCCAGTATGAAGTTTCAGAGTTTAATATTGTTATCGGACATAAAATTTTGACAGTCACAAGGAAATTGAATAGTTAGGTTATGCTCTTTCAAAACAATTATATAGAAAACCACAGGTTTCTTCAATTGGAAAGTAAATGAATGCTTTAATTTTAAAATAAACAAATAAATTATTTCCAATAATATCATGATGACTCACAAATAATATTAACCATAATTTTGGGGGATAAATTGACAAGTAAAGACTTCCTGCCAAGTCGAAGGTAAGAACTCTAGTGTAGAGAGAAAGGCATAGGTGCATAAGCTAGTTTTCACATGTATAATACACTACACGCAGGTCCCACTAAATAAGTTTGTGATAAGCCCCATTAGATTATCTGAAGCATTATTTATTTTTCTACTTGTAAAATGGAAGAACTGCAACATGACATATTATATACTCTATAATACCCTTCAATGTAAAAATGATAAATAATCCCCATGTTTCAATACAAAATAACTTTTCACTAGGACTCTTTTGACTATTTTTAATGTCCCCAAACTTCAAAGACTAGTACAATATTATGATTGAAGAACCTTCTGAAGGAGGACGTACACAACTGCATCACGACACATGGTATAAAGATATGATGATGAAACAGGCACAATACAAAAAAATTTGGTACAATATATAACAATTCCAAAAAGCTTAAAAATATATTAATAAAAAACATACAATTATAATGTAGAATAACACGTTCAACTTATATAATTAATTTTTAACATCGTAATCTCATATCAAAGACCAAAAATATTATGGAAAATGACAATTAAAATATTACTCAAAAATATTTAAGATACTTTTAGAATTTCCTTTATAATTTGAACAAATTTTATGTATACATTAGGAATATAAGATTATCCACCACACTTAAAATGTGCTGGATACACTCTTGTCTTATGTGAAAATAATATCTTATCTAATGTTTCGTCTATCAAATTCAAGATACATCGTAACTGTCTCTAAATTTTATCCTACACAGATCTGAATCATATCCTTAATGGTGCTGTTTAAGACCATTTCAGGAGTGTTGGTAAATCATGGAATTGCACACCCATCAAATTCATAGATCCTAGCAAAATGTTACAAAATCTTGTATGAATAGTAAGAGTTGTTATAAAGTGAGTGCTGAAAACCATTCTCAATAGTTGCTAGAAATCTAAATAGACACTCATCCATTAGAGAGTAAAAGGGATCCCACTACTTTAATGTGGTTCTAGTCCATCAACAAAAAACAAGTTTTTATATAAAACCCATCGAGGGCACCAGGAGGAAACAAAATTTCAATTTAAAAAATAAACAAAGAAGAAGTAAGTTACATTAAAACAAACATACCATGGACTCTTGAAATTTAGCACTTATGTAGCCAGTGGTAGTGGGGGAGCGCTTGTCAAATAATAGATAATATGCAACAGTAGCCTGCAATAAAAGATCACAACATTGATATTTTACAATTAGAGGGATAACAGCAGAAAAGGAATTTAATGTTATATTTTTTTACATCATTTTGTAGTCTGCTCTGCAGTGAATCCATCAGGTGGCTCCTGTCAAATCCCATCCTAAGAACTTCTTTGACAATGTCCTCATCAAGCTGCAATAAATTGCCTCAGTTATATGAAAGCACATTAAAATAGGCAACTGATTTAAACTAGTCAAATGCACACCTAGCAAGAAAAGTAGCTTCTAATGTTACTTGGAAAACAAAATTTTAAATGCTCTCTCTTAAATAGCTTAAGCAAACTAAAGTTAAACTGCACTTGCTGAACGGAAGACAAAGAATAAGGCATTCCAAGGTTCTCCAAAAAGTAACATGCACTAACAAAGTTTAGAAGGAGCACAAAACATACATTATTATATAAAATTCATGGAACTTTCCTTCTCATCAGTAGTGACAATAGTATGAATCCAAAACCTTCTGAAAAAAATTACCCTTTTTAGATGCTCCATTGCATTAGGCGGAGTAACAGCTAAATAGCGAGGAAGATTAGCTTTAAACCAATGATGCTGACGTATCTCACTAGTAGTTATCCTCTTCATTGGGTCCACTATCAGCATTCTTGGAATCAAATCACGAGCTCCTTGAGATAAATGACTTGGAAGAGTATACAGTCCACTCTGGAGTATTTCGAAAAGATTAATATAGCACTCAAAGATCTCAATGGCAAGCAAAATAAGCTCCAGAAAGCTTTTAGTTTGTATACCTTTATTTTCTTGAAGAGGTTGGGAATGTTTTCATCATCAAAAGGAAGAGCACCACAAAGAAGAGCATACAAAATAACACCACAACTCCAGACGTCTACTTCAGGTCCAGCATAGAGTTTTCCAGACACAACCTCTGGAGCAGCGTAGTTTGGGCTTCCACAACTTGTTCTTAGAAAATGCCCATCGCGCATTATGTTGCTTAAGCCAAAATCAGCTATCTTCACATTGCCTTTTAAATCTAGAAGCAAATTCTCAGGCTTGAGATCACGATGAACAACCATGTTTCTATGGCAATACTCAACTCCTGCAATAATCTGACATCAGAAAACAAGCACAATTTTAGCATATTATGTTGACTGCAACAAATTCTGCATCTTGTGGATGACACAATTCATCAATTATAAACTAAGAAAAATACAAAGGGTTCTACCTGCTGAAAAAATCTCCTAGCTTCATCCTCTTGTAACCTGCCCTTTTCCACAATATAATCAAAAAGCTCTCCACGTGCTACGTACTCCATGATGACGTATATATCTGTTGGTGTTTCGATAACCTCATATAGACGAATCACATGTGGATGCACAAATAATCGACATATTTTAATTTCTCTTCTCACTGCATAACATCATTGGGTCTTAGCAAACTTTATAAAATCACTAATCTCAAAGAAAATGGAATATAGATAATGGAAAACTGTACCAAAAGAGGTGTCTAAGTGGAAAAAATGTAATGAAGAATTAGTCAATTCTTTGGTAGTCTTCAATGAAGAAAAAATATTCACCTTTTTCTTCCATGTCAGGACTCTTCATTCTACGTCGATTAAGAATTTTAATGGCCACTTTATGCCCTGTCCTAATATGTTCAGCAATTTTAACCTTTCCGAAGGATCCATGCCCGAGAGTCTTTCCAAGTCTGTAGTTCCTTAGAAGTAAATCAGCATCCCCACCCCCACTCTCCATATTACTGTAAAAGAATAAGGAGATTAAACCATGCTCACAGAAATAGATACTACTCAGAGCCCTAAAACAACTAATGTTTTTAATATCATTGCATTACTATAAAGTATAAATCATTCTAAGATTGCTCCTTAGTTTCGTTGTGCAACACAATCAAACTTATACAAGGTCACTGAAAACTAGTAGAACATACTCTCTCCGTCCCAATCTCAACTGACCTCTTGCCTTAAAGATATGTCTTATTCTCGATTGCAAAAATGCTACCAAAAGCAATGCTATTCCCTTTTATTTACCACAATGTCACTAAAAGACAACTTTATCACTACAAATATTAATAAACAACTACCACATTAAAACCCTTGCCAGAAGCAAAGGGCAATCAAGATTGGGACGAAGGAGGTAATAAGTATATGAGAAATCTATAGTCTTAAATCTTATATTATCAATAATTAAGTCATCAGCCTTAAAGCTAGCATTCAATTATGCACAATTTTACCATATAAAAATTTACCGAACAGAAAGAGTTCGAATTTGCACAACTTCCTTCACGAGCATTGTTTCCTAAACGTTACAATCAGCTACTTCAATTAAAATATCAAATCCCTAAACAAAAGTTGTAAGTGCTTAAAGATGGTCAAACAAACCTTTTGCACATAATCCAAACATTAAATCCAAAATCAACCACAAAGGCGATAATCAGAACACAATCGTAAACAAGATCAGAGTTCACCAAGATAACATCCCCTTGGAAAAAGAATATCCAGGCTGAATTTCCGAAGAAGGAAAAATAACAAAATCCATTTTTTAGCAAACTGAAATTGGTGATCAACTCTTCCTTACTAAAGAAAAAAAGTTGATCATCTGTAAAAATTAGATTAGATTTTGATTGTTTAGAGAGAGAGAGAGAGAAAGATTACCTGGCGGAGGATCACACCGTTTGTGAGTTGAGAAATTGAATTTGGGGGAGACAGGTGGGTTTTAGAAAGAAGTAGAACACTAAATGAAGAGTGCTGACTCAGCATTTCCCAACGGATATGCACAACTTTCTTCTTCTATTTAATACTCCACCTCCGTCTCCATTTTGTCTTTATTTTTCTTCTCTTCATTTACTTGTCTTTATTTCATGTGACGTGGTATTTATATTTTGTACTCCTGACACGTCTTCAGATATTTATTTTTTGGGAGGAAAAGCAAAATACCTACTTTTGTGAAATAAAAAGTTTTTTTACCCAAATTAAAGTTTTATACCCATTTTAATATGAAAGTACATATATATCCTTATTAAAAAAAAGTTTTCTATCCATATGGTCCACCCCCACCCTTCCATACCCTTCTCACCTTCCCCTCAATAAATTATTATGAGGAATTTGCACTTTTGGTCCCATTGGACATGTAATGTTTTACTTTCAGTCCCATCCAAAACACTTTTGATCTCATAGGAATATTTTTTTGACACTTTTAGTCCCAAACGTTCCAAAACCTGCAAAATTAGTCCCAAAGTTAACGGCTACTAACGGACACTTAAAGGACTTGCACTTTTGGTCCCATAGAATAGGATAAACTTGCAGATTTGGTCCCATAGGATTAAAAAATTCACATTTTTTTACATTTTTTTACCAAAATAACTTTATAAAAAGAAATATAATTACAATATATATACAAATTTATTTTTATTTTAATATATATATATATATATATTATATATACAATAATATATATATATATATTATATTTTAATAAAAAAAATAATTAGAATAATTTAATCTATATTAATTATTTTAAAATTAGAACAATTTTTTTTAACTTTTGTGCCATCTTTTAAATAATAATAATAATTTTCTCCACATCTTATTTAATTAATAGTTCACTAATTATCCCCTATAAAAATCTCTAAATTACATATCATTTCACTAACGATTACACACAAGAACATTTTTCTTTTAATTTGTTTCATTCCTAAAATTTAACAATGCACCCACATAAAAACTATATTGTCCATTTTTATACCGATTGTTCAACAATAATAATTTACCCTATGTTATATTTAATTAAAAAATAAATAAATATTTATTTTAAAAATTAGAATAATTTAACATTATTTTAATCTAATTCAATTTAATTTTTAATAAGGTTTTATTGATTATTGTAATTTTTAGATATATAATAAATAAAAATTATTATAATTTTTACAAAAATATTACTCACTCAGTCCCATAATAACTTGCACATTTTCTTATTCGAACATTTTAAAATAACTTGCATACCACAAAGTTAGAAAAATCATCCACAGACTTCACCTTTCAATTTTTCATAGACTCAACCATAGAAAAATTTAGGTAATTTAGAATAAGAGTGTCCGTATTCGTACCAAAATTTCAGTAAATGTTAGTACCAATTTTTGTACGGTTCGGTATTTATAACATAGCGAAGATTTTTGTACATGTTAATACCAATTTTCGTACAAATTTTTGTTCAATTTTATTTAATATGTACCAATTTTTGAATGATATCAACGTACCAATTTATAAATATTTTCTTATAACATAGCAATTTTTGTACATGTTAAAAACCTTATTAAAAATTAAATTAAATACAAAAATTAAATTATTCTATTTTTTAAAGAACTATTTATTTGTTTTTTAATTAAATAAAACATAGGGTAAATTATTATTATTGAACAATCGACAAAAAAAAATGCATACTATAATTTTTATGTGGGTGCATTGTTAAATTTTAGGAATGAAATAAAAGAAAGATGTTCTTGTGTGTAATCGTTAGTGAAATTATATGTAATTTAGAGATTTTTATAGGGAATTATTAGTGAACTATTAATTAAATAAAATGTGGAGAAAATTATTATTATTATATAAAAGATGGCACAAAAGTTAAAAAAAAAATTTGTTCTAATTTTAAAAATAATATAGATTAAATTATTCTAACTAATTTTTTATTAAAATATAATATATATATATATATATATATATATTATTGTATATGTATATATATATTTTAAAATAAAAATAAATTTGTATATATATTGTAATTATATTTCTTTTTATAAAGTTATTTTGGTAAAAAAAGGTAAAAATGTGAATTTTTTAATCCTATGGGACCAAATCTGCAAGTGTATCCCATCCTATGGGACCAAAAGTGCAAGTCCGTTAAGTGTCCGTTAGTAGCCGTTAACTTTGGGACTAATTTTGCAAGTTTTGGAACGTTTGGGACTAAAAGTGCCAAAAAATATTCCTATGGGACCAAAAGTATTTTGGGTGGGACTGAAAGTAAAACATTACATGTCCAATGGGACCAAAAGTGCAAATTCCTCCAATTATTATGTATGAATGAAATTTTGGATTTTTTATTATATTGTTTATTTATTAGAAATTAGGGTTGAAGTATTTGTTTAGAAACTAGTGAAATTATGATTAGGGTTAATTAGTCTAGTTAATTATTTTATTTATAATTAATTAATATCTTATTATAAACATTTTTATTACTTTAAAATGTATTTAATAAATCTTTAATACATCAATAAAGCTTGAAAGAAATAATCTCTTCATTTTTAAGGGTGGAGTAGTGTATATAGAAGTGAGACCTATCACTTTGAGGGTATTCATGGAAGAAAAGTCAATAGTGGGCATAAATCTTTTTCTTTTATGGAGATGGACATAAATCTTTTTTTCTTATGAAAATGAGTATTTTACCCCCTTTACACTTATTTTTTAGTATAAAATATAATTATGACGCAGCGGGAATCTATTGATTCTATATAAATACTAGAACAACACAAATTAAAACGAGGGATAAAACCCACTATATTTCAATATAAAAACAACCGATTACAATATAATACGATACTATTATTTATGATACTAATCCAATTTAGGCCCCATTTGGTGTGGCCAATTAATTATCTGGCACGATACGATTCGCCATCTGTCGATCCAGACAAATAGTATAAGATAATTACAATTGGGGTTTAGTTTGCACCGCCAATATGTGCGTGTTGTATATTCCCCTTGGCTTAAACAATTCAAAGAAAAGAAATCAAATTACTATATTATTCTCGTAAACTTTGTGTAATTCCTAATCTAGCCTTGTGCAGAATGATATTTGCTTTTAGGATCCAGTTAATTTATTTATGAAATTATTATGTGTTTTTTGGTTCATTGCGAACGGTGGCGCCTGACTTGAAGCGAATATACTAACTTCTACTAGTCGCTCACCCGCAAGCGGACGAGTTCACTGTAGTATAAGTACGTATAATGACCAAGTATTATCGAACCCAAGGGAAGGTGTATATGCGAATAGATCCCTGAGAATCTACGCATCGTAATTAATATGAGTGTGTTGTTTTTGAATTTTTGGAAATATTAATTAAACAAAAATAAGATAAGTAAACTAAAATACTAAAGAAGACGAATTAACTACGGGTTGTTTTCAAATGAGAGATGATGATGCTTAGGATAGGAATCCCTGCGTATACTAACGGAGCAGGTACATAATCAGAATAACTGTGACACACAAGAAATAACCTAAGTCTAAGAATGCAAGGTGAAAGCTCAAGATTCTAAACACTAATACTTTACCCTAACACTCGACTTCACTAATCTACTAACAATTTAATAGATTGTGCTTAATTAATGAGACCCTAATTTAACTAAGGTGATGCGGTCGTCCTCCTTCGCTAAACTGGTAGATGAATTAACCCTTCCTAAACCTTCTCGTTAAGACTACTAATTGTTATTGAGTGATGCGGTCGTCCTCTCTCTAACACTTTCATACAAATTCAAAGGTAAAGTTAAGATTAATTATAAGAATTCATTAATCAAGAGAATTAAAACTAAAGTCACAAGTTACCCTAATTACGTACCCACATCCTACTTCTACGAGTTCATCCTACCCCAAGTATGCAAGGGTTCTAGCCTAACATGATGGTTTGAATAATAAAAGCAATCACAAGAACAATAATCATATGCATAATTAAATTAACGAAAGAAATCAAGAACATAAACGAAAGAACAAATTAAAGTCTCTAAAGAAATCTATATAAATCTGAAAGAAAGAATTAATCTAATACGTTCAAAAGAAATACTAAAACGAAGAATTCGTAAATTAAAACCTCGATTACAACGTATAAAACTCTTCCAATCTCCCTCCCAAGCTTTCTCCTCGCTCAAAATATGTAAAAATATGTGTTGGTATGTTGTGATATGTGAAAATATGCTTGGAAGGGGTATATATAGGCTTTGAGACGAATTTGGGCGATTTTGGGCCAAAAACACGCAAAAACGCTCGAGCAACACAGCTCGAGCGCCCCATTCGAGCTTGGTGGTCGAGCGGGTCAAGAGGTCGAGCGAGGCGCTCGACCGCTGGCCGTACACATGTTCGTAAAACCTTCATAACTTCTCAACCGGGAGTCCGTTTTGGCCGATTCAAAGTCCTACGAACTCCTCTTTTCGCCCTCTATCCATCTATGAAAACCAAAGAGACAAATTAATAATTTTATAAAAATAATACTCATTTGACTCCAAACACTCGTCGAAAATACTCAAAACATGGGCAAATTCGGCACCAAAATATAACAATTTCACGCCTAATCAGCGCCGATCCACCGACTACCGTGCATTCCAGAAGACTAACAATATCTATGAGTTTCAAATCATTCTCGTTGTCGGATCTTTGGTCAATATAAACTTACAATGGGGACACAAATTGAAAATCCTAGATCTTGGGCATCCCGCGATTTCAAAAAAAGAAAAAGAAAAATGTAATACCCCGTCCCGTTTTATACCTTTTATTTTGCTAGAAACCTTATTTTATATTATAATCTGGTTTCTTTTAATTTTATTATTTTTGTGTGCTACTGTGTGATTTAAATTTATACTCTATTCTAAATTCCCAAGTTCGAAGAAAGAAATCGAATCTTTCAAATGGATAAGGGACTACGAGAAATTAAATATTCAAGATTAAAAATTAGGATTTCGATCCGTATAATTTATTAAGAATAATTAAAATACTTTAAAATATTAATTGAGTTCTAAAACTGTATTAATTATTAAATCGGGATTAAACTCGTAAACCAAATGATCTCTAACCGTATCAAATAGGAACAGAAATATCAGAATTAAAGGGGTTAATCCCTACCCACATAAATTACTTTCCTTTTGAATTAAATTAATTAAAGTATTTATCTCAACCACATATTTACTCCTTCCTTTTAAATTAATTAATTAAGAAATCAATTTCCAAAAATATCTCCCCCCCCTTAACACTTACGGAGTACACTTCATTTCTCAATTTCATAAGAATTCCCTTTTCTCTCTCTCACGCCTTCACTCTTATCTCTCTCTCCTCTCGTCTCTCTCGCTCACCGCCAAAGCCTTCACGCCGTCTTCCTCCTTTTTCCGACCAAGCATCGCCGCCGCCCTAGCCCCTCTCCTCACGCAGAGCACCGCCGAGCGACAGCCCATCCACCACCGAGCGTCGCTGCCTCTCTCCTCGAGCAGCGCCGCATCCGATCGCCAAACGTCGTCCCGCCTCTTGAGCTGTCGCCCAGCGACTCCGCCGCCGCGAACCGCCAAACGCTTCCCCTCTCTCCGCCATACGACGCCGCGATGCGCCGCCGTCGCTACTCCTTTCCAGCGCCGCCGTAGCGAGCGACGCCGTCGCGTCACCGCCACCAGCGCGCCGCCGCTGCGCCTCAGCCAGCGTCACCGACGCGACGTCTTCCTCCTCGCGAAGCCCCAATTGCCGTCGCCTCTGTTCCAGACTTAGAACCGAGCGCCCCCGTGCTCCGCCGCCCTCCTCCTCTCCTGTTCCGATTGGACCGATTTTCCCTCCCCTTGAGTGAGTCTCAATTTCTCCTTGTTTCTCCGATCCCTTTTCGATTTTAATTTCAATCATTGAATTTCCTTTCGATTCAACCGTTCGTTTAATCTCAGTTTTATTCTTTTCGCATTTAATCGAGGCCCAAAGCCCTTAATACCATTCCGATGAAGAGCCCGTTGAGCACTATGTCGTACTGCTGCCCGATTACCACCACGAACCAAACCGGGACTCGTAACATTGCTTGGTCTCCTTTCTATTTCTCGTAATTGTTGGAATAGGGATTGAACTGATTTAATTCCTTATTGAGACTTTGTGAGTTTGAGATGTTTTGGATTTGAGACTCTTAGAATTATAGATGGGACTTTATTATTGTTAAAATTCTACTGTACGAATGAATTTTTAAGTTGTTAGTATAATGGTTGTGTTGAAATAGTTGTTTAGTGTTATTGGATTGATGGATTAGTATTGTTGTTTTAGCTAGTTGGTATTATTGAATGAATGAATTAGTTTGGTTTGGTTAACTGATGAAATTAGTTTGTTTTAGTGTTAGTTGAGTTTTTAAAAGACAAAGGGAAACTCGTCTTCTACTGTTCAAATGTTTGAAACAAATGGAAAAAGAATTTTAGAGAATAATACTACTCTTTTGTTTTGAAAATGACACAAGTCAACTTGGTTAGTAATACTAGTAATATAGGAAAATATTTATTCTATTATTTATTTTGAAAACTTCTTTAAATAAAGTATTACTAACAATAAAGAAAAGTATATATTATATTATTTTTAGTATATATTATATAAAATTCTTTAAGCAAAATATTTATTTATAAAAGGAGTTTTATTTATAAAATATAAATTTTATTCAAAGATCTTTTAAAATAAGAAATGATAATTTTAGAAAGTAAAATATTAAATTGGGACTTTTGTTATATTAATATTATTTAACTAAATTTCTTATTCTTTTAATTATTTTCAAGAAAAAAAAATATATATATATACTTTTAAAATTTAGAAACTTTTATTTATAATTTATAAAAGGGCAAAGGAAATTAGAAGATCTTTTTATGAAAATCGAAATAGTATTACAACAAAGAAATTAGTAAGTACACCCCCAATGCACCAACCCTTTTAGAAGTGGTGTATTTACCAATTTAGTGTGTGTTTTTAAGTAGGTCTTTTTCAATGAGTTTATAAGATCACAACTTCCTCGTTCTCGTAACATGAACTTCTATTCCTTTCGATAATTCAAAGGTCAACTTTTAATCAAATGATTTCGTATTAGGATTCTGTGCTAATCGGAATACGCACGAGGGATCCGACAGTCTGTTGATTCAACCTCGGGACGTCTCTACAACGCAAGTTACCTTCTAAAGGAATTTCAAGACAGTTATAACTTAGCTATAAAGTTAAGAGGTGGGTGATGATCGGTTGATTGATCTGCTAATAATACGTTGTGCTGGTATACTCTGAACTCGACTAAATCAATCTAAAACAACTAATCCAATATAAATGTACACCCTATTATATAACTGCTTGAATTATGTGATATAATTATATATACCTTATATGGATGGTTTGTGTTTGTTGATTATATGAACCGATGACGATTGCATGATATAAGGGCATTTTGTGAGCATGAATCTGTTTAAGTATGAATTATGTGATTTCTCCCCACTTTGTGAAATGTCAGCTTATGAGGAAGAGGAAAGCTATTGCTTAATAATAAATCCGGCCTCCGGATAAGGTGCTCATTAGAGTTCCGGGCAAGGTCATTAATAAAGTTTGTCCTCCGGATAAGGTGCTCAGTAGAGTTCCGGGCAAGGTCATTAATAAAGTTTGTCCTCCGGATAAGATGCTCAGTAGAGTTCCGGGCAAGGTCATTAATAAGTTCGGCTTCCGGATAAGAGCTCATTAGAGTTCCGGGTAAAGTCATTAATAAGTTCGTCCTCCGGGTAGGGTGCTCAGTAGAGTTCCGGGCAAGGTCATTAATAAGTTCGGCTTCCGGATAAGAGCTCATTAGAGTTCCGGGTAAAGTCATTAATAAGTTTGTCCTCCGGGTAAGGTGCTCAGTAGAGTTCCGGGCAAGGTCATTAATAAGTTCGACTTCCGGATAAGAACTCATTAGAGTTCCGGGTAAAGTCATTAATAAGTTCGACTTCCGGATAAGAACTCATTAGAGTTCCGGGTAAAGTCATTAATAAGTTCGGCTTCCGGACAAGAACTCATTAGAGTTCCGGGTAAAGTCATTAATAAGTTTGTCCTCCGGATAAGAACTCAGTAGAGTTCCGGGCAAGGTCATTAATAAGTTAAAATTTAATATGAGAAAGGATTTGAGAGAGGTTTACGATATGTGGAAAATAATTTTGGCAGATTGGGCCGATACGTGAAAATGGTTTTGGGCTTTGCCCCTTAATGTGAATTAACTTGTGACATATTAATTATGTGAATGTGGAACCTGTCATGCCCAATTAATTATTACGTGAGCTTGTTACTTCTGTGATATATGTTATTCGTATTTATATGTCAACTGCTTAAATAAATTAAATACTTTATCAATGAGTATAATTTAATATACTTCGGATTTACCAATCCCATGACGTTGCAAATCACCCATACGTGAGAATTCAAATCTCACGCCCCCCTTTTTACAACCCTTGCAGATTATGATTTCGTGGAGCAAGGACAGTAATAGAGAAGACACGGAGTTCCCCGCTTAAATAAATTCTTACTGATAATACTGAACTTTATATTCATAGATATACATGTGTGAGATACTTATTAAAATTATTCTTTGTAGCAAAAAGGCGAAGCCCTCGCCCCCAGGGCCCCCACCCCCTGGCCCGACAGGATTGGGTGGAGGAAGTAAATCATGGTGACTCAGCGGCCCATTAGGTGGGAGGACCAGTGCCTGGTGCCCACAAGGAGCTATCCCCCACATTGGAGGGATAAAACTCCCACACTGCAGCTGCCAGGGCTCGATCCTGCGTCCTTGTAGCAATCTGCCACCCAGGAACCAGCTGAGCTACGCCCATGCGGGCAAATTATTCTACTCATTTCTTCCGCTGCATAAAACTCATCTCTTATTTTATTATCCCCTTTTATATCAAAAATTTTATAGTTCGGATTTTAGTCACAAGTGGCACCTCGAATCTGAGATATTTAATGTGTTTCGGATTCGGGGCGTTACAAAAAAACCCCGATACATAAGAACCCAACATACCTTGTTGAAGGATTTCAATGTCTTTTCTGGACCATAGTTCTGGGACAGGGGGGTTTGAAATCCCAGCCATTGGTGTAAGCAAAGCTACCAACAGTAAATGATGAGGACGAAGAGCTCATAGCATTGTGGTGGATATGGGTATTTTGGTATTTTAATATAGTCAATTGAAATTACTGTTGAGATGCGTTTGAATATCACACCAATTTAAACCGATAAACAACCGAAGCCTAACAGTGATTACACACGGGCCTGACTTCTATCTTGGGCTGCAAGGTAGGTACCAAACGGCTGCTTAGGGTCGATTACATCCCAATCGGTGGCTAACCGTGCACACCAAAGGGACCCTTAAAGGATAAGAAATATAATAACTAAAAATAAATAAATAAATCTAATTTAATCAAATCAAATTAAATTAAATAACGAATGAAATTAAATATAATCTTTATCTCCATCATTTTTTCATTTTTCAAAAAATTTCATCCTCGAATCTGTATAAATCTTTATTTCCAACAAATTATTAGTTTTGTGAGTTAACGTGTTTATATTTTAGTAAATGGTTAATCCCATTTAAAAAATATATAATACCATTTTTGCATTCAAGTGAGTATCAATATAAGCTTCTTATTCCATTTTTGTAAATAATTCATTACTATTTAGCACTATACTTAGATTATACTTCAAAGATGCGGAAAGATATGATTTAGGAGGCCAGCTATTACTTGTTGGACTTAACCTTTGAGGCCCTATTTTATTTATATTCAATCTATTAAACTTTAGAAACTTATTTGATTTATGATTGACTTTGGATACTAAATTTCAATTTATCAAGCTTTAAAGAGTTGATTTATCAACTATTGAACTATTTATTTTAGGAATCAATTTATTTAAATTTTCAATAAATAGAAACTTTAATACGTAATTTTGCAGCATTGCTTCTCAATTGGAAACAATTTTAATGTGTTTGTTTCTACAAACTGTACAATAACTAAGCTCTCTCTATGTATATTACGACAGGAGTATCCACTTATTTAGTAATAGTAAAAAACATTAAATCACCGATTCAAACGCATTGGAATTTCCAAAAGAAGTCTCATCTACTCTTTGCTGGATTTGTATATCACGAGAGCACAAACCCCCCTCATGAATTTGGTATTCTGGCAATTTGCAGCTTTTGAAAAACATAAAACTCACAACTGTATCAAGAACAAGAAGCAGAGCATACAAATAAGCAATAAGCATCGCCTCTAAACCCAGGGAAAAATGGGGAGCCGCCCTGGCAACGCGCATCTCAAACAGAGCTTCGACCCCCGCTATCCCCAAGTTCATCGGCAATGCTAAAGACAATGCAGTTGCGGACCGGCCCTGTATCAGAATGCAAGCTCTGAGAATCGAGGCAAAGCCGCTTCGATTATGTGTGCCGGTGCCGGTGCCGGAGACTATGAATGATAGGTTGGTTATGATGCAGGCGTTGGTGAGAATGATGGAGTAAAGTATCATCCCGGTTGCTGATACAAGGAGCAAGAATCGGGGCGAGGAAAGACTGAAAATGTGTGAGAAATTGAAGGCTGTGGCTAGGAGGCAGAGGCAGGCAGCGTTGGCCGAGAAAATGAAGAGAGAGTTGCAGAGGTGGGTGGCAAAAAGGCGGTAAAGGAGGGGGAGGAATGGGAGTTTGTGATGATGGAGGGATCTGATTGTGGAGGATTTGGAGAGGAGGAGGGAAATGGTGAAGGGGAAGAGGAAGAGAGAGGAGAAAATGGATTGGGAGAGTTTGAAATTGAGGATTGGGAAGAGGTGGGATTGTGGGGGGATGCCGACGGAGAGGAGTAGGGACGTGAAACGCGCGTGGAGGGACGGGAAGAGGGGGGAGGAGGTGAGGAGGGAGCGAGAGACGAGAGACGAGAGGGCGAAGGGGAGGGCGAGGAGGGAAGGGGTGGAGGTCAACAAGTGGAAGTTTTGGAGGAAAGTGAAGATTGATTTTCGAATGATTTTGGTTGCATTTGCCATCGGAAAGGATGATGAGTAGTCCATAGGGATAGGGGAGAGGGGAGAGGGATGGTGTACAAGAGAGAAAAAAAAGAGAGTTTTAAATTGATGCTAGTTTGGTTATCTTGGTGGAATGGATAGCTTAACAACTTTAACTAACTGCACCAGCTGAGATGGCTTTGTTTCTCAACCTATTATTTTTATTAGTTTATATCTTGTAAGAGAATGGCAAAACCCCACTCCCCACCATGTCCTAAGAAAAGATGGTGGATGTAAAATTTGATAAATGTATTGTAAAAGTACTTGAACTATTAATTTTTATTTCAATAGGTTATTAAGCTACTGGTTTATTTTAAAAATTCTTGAACTATTAATTTTTGTTTCAAGAGATCTTTAAATGACTATTTTTTTTTTCAAAAAGTCTTTAAATTATTTCTTTGTATTAAAGAGTTATTGAACTATCAATTCTCATTTCACAAGATGTTGGGAAAATAGGGGTGCCCGAAATCAAAATTCGGGATGAACTTTAAATACAAATTTAAATACAATTATTACTATCATGAATTAATCCTAATTAATTCAAATAATAATTCCAACAACTAATTATCATCATGCATGTTAAATTAATTTCACATATTTAACTAGGCGGAATTAAACAAGTAAATATGCAATTAACGTACCTCTCGTAGTAATGGCCTTTGGATATACGGGACACTTGTAATCACGTTCTATCAACCCAAAGCCTTCTCAAGTATTTCCCTTTTCACCTCACTTGATCGCCGGTGGGAGACGCTTTCAAGTAATTTAATAACTAAGGAAAAAGAAAAATATCTATGCTTCTTGATTTTTCCAACACATGAAATTATGTACTTGGGGATGAAATAATCATCCCCTATTTATAGATGGAGGTGGCCGAAAATCTTAAGGAATATGGGCCTTGGAAAAAATCTTTTCTTAGACTCTAAGAAATCTTGAATATATCTCATATATTCTTTTCTCCAAGATAAAATATTCCACAAAAATCTCACCCTCCATAATGGGTGTAATTTTCGAAAATTTCAAGTTGAAATCCAAAGATTTGGATCTTCTTGAATATATGAGATATTCTTGTACTTCTAGAATACATATCTTTCATAATATCTTTCCAAGAAAATCAACAAAAATCTTATTTCTCCTTGATTCTCATATTTTCGAATTTTACTTGAAAAATTAGCATTAATATATTCTTTATTTTAATCACCTTATCATTATTGGACTATTTAATGGGCTACTTGAGGGGCCTTAAGGAGAATTAAGATTGGACCTCCTAATGGACTTCTGAATTTCAATATTGAGCCCCAATATAATTCAGCCCATTAATATTAATTATTACCACTAATAAATTAATATTGCACTATCCATCTTAATCCATATTACGATAATATGGGCTCCCGATTATTATTTCCCGCGTTTAAGATTATCAAGTCCATTAATTAATTAAACTTCTGAATAGCTCTGAATTAATTAACATCTTTCACCTTGGAGTAAAGACAGCTCAACATTATTATTCGTACCGAAGAAACTAATTCTTCACTTGCAAGATTTGGTACAATAAAACTTCTGAGCCCACCAAGGGGACTAATCACACGAGCCGTACTCGCACGCGTTTCTCCGTATTAAATCTTAGCAACCGTCGTATGATTAATATTACTGCCCAAGACACAAAGTTCGAAGTCACAATGATTCTCACCCAACATGAATCAAAGCAGTAACTACTAAGCACACACGGTCCTATTTAAGTGACGGAGATTTAAGAAATCAACAACCACTGAGGTCTAATTCTTCACCTTTCAGAACAGAAGAATTTCTCCTCGCTGTAGGACCTCTTCAACACATACTAAATGTGCTAGTGCAATCTCTTGGTCAAGACAGACCAATCTGAGCCTTACACATCGACCTTTCACGGCGGATTGTTCAATTCCACCTGGGTCGTGAAAATGTACGTTTAGTTACAAGTAAACTGTTAATGTCGTCTTCCGTGATCGGGTATCACCACATTAACTACAATGTAACACGTACTATATATTGAACGGTTTGCAATAGAAATTCAACATTCAATCATAACTAAAGCAAATGCGATAAAAGAATTATTCTCATAAAACGAGTGTTTGATACACGAGTTATACAAAGTAAAAGTATACTTTCACGTATAACTCCAACAATCTCCCACTTATACTTAAAGTCTGCTTTTAGTATACATCACGCATGTCTTAGTGTAGTAGGTCTACGTGACATCTCATGTCAACCTACACTAACCTAATAATTCCTCCCACTTATACTTAAAGCAGATTGGCAATAGTCTTGACTCCCATTCCATCCACATGTCTCTCGAATGTAGTCTGAGGCATACCCTTTGTGAATGGGTATACTAGGTTGTCACCCGATGCTATCTTTGCCACCTCTTTATCTCCTCTCTTAACGATTTCTCGTATAAGATGGTGTTTTCTTTCTATGTGTTTGCTGGCCTTGTGGGCTCTCGGTTCCCTTGAATTTGCAACTGCTCCGACATTGTCACAAAAGACGGTTATATTGTCGGGCAAATTCGGAACGACGTCCAAGTCCACTAAGAAGTACTTGAGCCAAACCGCTTCTTTCGCTACTTCACAAGCAACTACTTATTCGGCTTCCATGGTCGAATCTGCGATGCATTTCTGCAAATCGCTTCTCCATGTCATGGCTCCTTCTCCCATGCAAAACACACTACCAGAGGTTGACTTTCTTGAGTCTATGTCTGATTGGAAATCCAAGTCCGTGTATCCCACGGGAACTAGACTATCTGACTGGTAAATCAGCATCCACTCCCGAGTTCTTTTCAGATACCTCAAGATGCACTTTACGGCAGTCCAATGGTCTTTCCCGGGATTACTTTGATATCTTGCCACCATGCCTACGGCAAAGCAGATATCCGGTCTCGTACACAGCATTGCATACATAAGGCTTCCTACGCCCGAAGCGTACGGAACACCTTTCATGTCATCTATCGCCGCTTGCGTCTTAGGGCTTATTTCTTTCGATAGATGGATTCCGTGCCTAAAAGGTACAAAACCTTTCTTGGAATCTTGCATGCTGAATCGCTTCAAAACAGTGTCAATGTATGAAGCTTGCGATAAGCCCAACATCCTTTTCTTGCGATCGCGAGTGATTTTGATCCCAAGGATGTTACCGGCTTCCCCTAAGTCCTTCATATCAAATTGTTTTGACAGCCATACCTTTACGTCTGACAATACCTTTACATTGTTTCCAATGAGCAGAATATCGTCTACGTATAATACTAAGAATACCACCGCAGTTCCGTCACGCTTCTTATACACACAACTTCCGAACTAGTTTTGATCAAACCCATAAGACTTAATCACTTGATCAAAACACTGGTTCCAAGTACGCGATGCTTGCTTAAGTCCGTCAATGGATCTCTTGAGCTTGCATACGAGATTCTCTTGGCCTTTTCCAATGAAACCTTTGGGCAGTTGCGTATAGATCCCATCAAGACTTTCGTTAAGGAAAGCTGTCTTGACATCCATTTGCCAGATCTCGTAATCTAAGTGCGCAGCGATCGACAAGAGAATACGGATGGACTTAAGCATAGCTACAGGCCACAGGCCACAAGCATTGCTTTGAAGGTTTCAACCCTTCCGTCCGGTCCTCTTTTCCTCTTGTAAACCCACTTGCATCCAATGGGTTCTACCCCACTGGGTGGCTCGACCAACTCCCACACTTGATTATGATCCAACGAACCCATCTTGGCTTCCATTGTCGTTTGCCATGACTCCGCGTCTTTGTCTTGGATTGCCTCATCGTACGTCCATGGGTCTGATTCAACACCGGGAACCAAATCCGAAGATTCTCCTATCCCCATGAATCTCTCGGGTTGCTTGGGAACCCTCCCACTACGACGGGGTTCCGGTTGTGAAGATGTGACATGTGGTACATCATCTTGTATACTTGGTATCGAGGTTTGACCTCTCAATTCTTCTAAGGTAATTTCACTTTTAGGTTTCCGATTGTTCTTATAGTCTTCCTCCAAGAATTTAAAGTGTGTACTAATCACGGTCTTTTGATCCTTGGGACTATAGAACATGCACCCTTTCGTTCCGGCCGGGTATCCTATAAACAGCCTTAATTCCGAACGTGGATCCAACTTACCGGCTTCCTTGTCTAGCACGTATGCCGGACAACCCCAAATCCGCAAATGTCTTAGACTGGGCTTGCGCCCGGTCCACAATTCCATTGGGGTTTTAGGAACCGATTTGGATGGTACCAAGTTTAGAATATAAGTCGCCGTTTCCAAGGCATTACCCCAAAACGACTTGGGTAAATCCGAATAACTCATCATGGATCTGATCATCTCTAAAAGAGTCCGGTTCCTTCGTTCCACCACACCGTTCTATTGAGGGGTTCCCGGTGCGGTCAACTGGGATACGATCCCTTCGTCCGATAGTCAGTTCAAGAATTCATCGCTGAGGTATTCGCCTCCACGATCTGATCGTAGAAACTTGATACTCTTTTCCCTATGTTTCTCGGCTTCGGCCTTAAACTCTTTAAAACTTTTCAAAAGTTTCAGACTTATGCCGCATAAGGTAAATGTACCCATATCTTGAGTAATCGTCGATGAAGGTAACGAAATACTCATACCCCATTCTCGCTTTGATCGTCATTGGACCACACACATCGGTATGAACGAGTTCTAACACTTCCGTGGCTCTATTCCCCTTGGCTCCAAATGCCCTCTTGGTCATCTTACCCTCTAAACAGGATTCACAAGTTGGAAACGGCTCAACTTGTAGCGATTCCAAGGATCCGTCTTTCACCAATCTCTCTATCCACTTTAGATTAAAATGACCTAGTCTAAGATGCCATAGAAGTGTTTCGTCCATCTCCGAAAAATACTTTCTTTTATTGCTCGAAATGATCGACGTGTTATTAGATTCATTATTTGAGTGGTGTGCACACTTAATCGTATAGAGATTGTTTACCAACGTTCCATGACAGATAACATCATTCTTAAAAGAAAACAGTAACAACTTTATTAAAGTAACTGAATATCCATCAAAAACAACTTAGAAACCGAAATTAAATTCTTCCTAAAGTTTGGAACGTATAAAACATCTCTTAAAAATTAAAACTCTATCTTCAAAAGATAGGTGCACGACTCCCACTGCTTCGGCTGCCACTCTCGTAGCATCCCCAAAGTGATTGTGATCTCATTCTTGCTAAGTCGCCGGGTTAGCTGGAACCCCTGAAGAGTGAAACAAATATGATCATTTGCCCCGGTATCCACTACCCAAACATGGGCAGCATACGCCGCAACATATGTTTCAACGACTTAAGCATGAGACTTACCTTTCTTTCCACCCTTCTTAGGCTTAGAACAGGTCGCCCTCCAATGTCCCTTCTCACCACAATTGAAGCACTTACCCTTAGCAGCTTTCTTTCCACCTCCTTCTTGTTGGAGTTATATGTGAAAGTATGCTTTTACTTTGTATAACTCGTGTATCAAACACTCGTTTTATGAGAATAATTCTTTTATCGCATTTGCTTTAGTTATGATTGAATGTTGAATTTCTATTGCAAACCGTTCAATATATAGTACGTGTTACAAAGTAGTTAATGTGGTGATACCCGATCACGGAAGACGACATTAACAGTTTACTTGTAACTAAACGTACATTTTCACGACCCAGGTGGAATTGAACAATCCGCCGTGAAAGGTCGATGTGTAAGGCTCAGATTGGTCTGTCTTGACCAAGAGATTGCACTAGCACATTTAGTATGTGTTGAAGAGGTCCTACAGCGAGGAGAAATTCTTCTGTTCTGAAAGGTGAAGAATTAGACCTCAGTGGTTGTTGATTTCTTAATCTCCGTCACTTAAATAGGACCGTGTGTGCTTAGTAGTTACTGCTTTGATTCATGTTGGGTGAGAATCATTGTGACTTCGAACTTTGTGTCTTGGGCAGTAATATTAATCATACGACGGTTGCTAAGATTTAATACGGAGAAATGCGTGCGAGTACGGCTCGTGTGATTAGTCCCCTTGGTGGGCTCAGAAGTTTTATTGTACCAAATCTTGCAAGTGAAGAATTAGTTTCTTCGGTACGAATAATAATGTTGAGCTGTCTTTACTCCAAGGTGAAAGATGTTAATTAATTTAGAGCTATTCAGAAGCTTAATTAATTAATGGACTTGTTAATCTTAAACGCGGGAAATAATAACCGGGAGCCCATATTATCGTAATATGGATTAAGATGGATAGTGCAATATTAATTTATTAGTGGTAATAATTAATATTAATGGGCTGAATTATATTGGGGCTCAATATTGAAATTCAGAAGTCCATTAGGAGGTCCAATCTTAATTCTCCTTAAGGCCCCTCAAGTAGCCCATTAAGTAGCCCAATAATGATAAGGTGATTAAAATAAAAGAATATATCATGCTGATTTTTTCATGAATAATTCGAAAATTGCATATGAAGAATAAGAAAAGATTTTGTTGATTTTCTTGAAAAGATATTATGGAGGATAAGTATTCTTGGAATACAAGATTATCTCATATATTCAAGAAGATCCAAATCTTGGATTCTTATTCTCATTATTTTCGAAAATTCAAGTTTATAAGAGAGATTGAGATTTTTGTGGAATATTTTATTTTGGAGAAAAGAATATATGAGATATATTCAAGATTTCTTAGAGTCTAAGAAAAGATTTTCTCCAAGCCCATAATATTCCTATAATTTTTGGCCCCTATCCTCTATAAATAGGAGATGATTATTTCATCTCCAAGAACATAATTCCATGTGTTGGAAAAATCAAGAAGCATATATATTTTTCTTTCCTTAGTTATTAAATTACTTGAAAGCGTCTCCCACCGGCGATCAAGTGAGGTGAAAAGGGAAATACTTGAGAAGGCTTTGGGTTGATAAAGCGAGATTTTAATTGTCCCGTATATTCAAAGGCCAATTCTACAAGAGGTACGTTAATCGCATATTTAATTGTTTATTCCGCTTAATTAAATATGTGAAATTAATTCAACATGCATGATGATAATTAGTTGTTGGAATTATTATTTGAATCAATTAGGATTAATTCATGCTAGTAATAATTGTATTTAAATTCGTATTTAAAATTCATCCCGAATAGATTCCGGGCACCCCTATTTTCCCAACACTTCTCCCTTTGCCTTGGGTTTCGCAACGGTTGGATTTGCTTGGGTCTGGCCCTTTGCCCTCTTCCTCTTCTTCCCTCCCTTGGGACCTGAAGAGGAAGACGGACCGTTTGCCACCATAGCAACGGTTTGGTGATCCATTAGAGTCTCCGCCGATACCAAAGCTTGCAAGAGCTCGGGCAAGCTATTTGCCCGGTCATTCATTTGATAGTTCAATTGAAACTGCTCAAAGCTCTTCGGCAGAG
Organism: Ballota nigra; assembly: GCA_947034835.1. Taxonomy (NCBI): domain Eukaryota; kingdom Viridiplantae; phylum Streptophyta; class Magnoliopsida; order Lamiales; family Lamiaceae; genus Ballota; species Ballota nigra. The sequence continues at coordinate 25,266,686 of OX344723.1, forward strand.
AATGGAGAACGAAATCGACCTTAGTAGGGAGGTCAAATTCCGCACCAAGTACTTCCAACTTGTTGAGATAACCCATCATCTCGATTACGTGATCCCTTACGGGCGTACCTTCCACCATTTTCAACGAAAGCATCTTTCGCATGGTGATTTGCCTAGCCGTACGGTTCTGATGTTGAAACATCGCTTCAAGATTTTGCATTATCTCAGAGGCGGTCTCCATGTGTTGGTGTTGGTGTTGCAACACATCTGACATTGAAGCCAGAATAGTACACCTAGCCATCTCATCGGAGTCTAACCAACTCTTATTCTCTTTCTTGTCCGCTTTGGTGGCATCTTCGGCAAGTTCTTGGGGCTTAGGAGTGGTAAGTACCCACTTGTGGTGTTGAGCGGTTAGGACAATATTAAGGTTACGTTTCCAATCAACGTAGTTCTCACCAACAAGTTTGTTATCTTTAAGTATACTAAACAGTGGATTAAAAGGTTGCGACATGATGAACTGAGAATAAAACATACATTCATATCAATATCTAGAAAAATACGAAATTATCACATAAATTTGATCACATTAATTATATTGAAACCTTAAAACAATATAATCATGCATCAGCCAACATCTCGAAACAATTTAAATGCGCCACGAGGGGTGGTCTATACATTTAAATACATTCAAGCGGATCACAAACTTAAAAGTTACAAATCCTTAATTCATAATTAATAGTTGGCTCCCACTTTGACCACATAGAAATTGACAGGGACTCCGAGGGGAGTAAGTTAATATCAATTTCCTATGCCTAAGTAATAACCATAATTAAATACAGGATTATTATTTCGCTTTGAGCAAGCCACTCGTGGTGAGGGTCAATACCGCCACTAGTAATAATCCACAATCATCCTTTCGGAATTTATTCATGTGAAATCCGTTCTTTTGGCCGATCCGAGGGGGAAATGTATTCCAAAAGAACTTCACAAATAAATAAATTATGGAGGCCAAAATAATCCAATTTTAATATCCGGAATAAAATTGCGATTATAAAAACATACTTAGTAATTTTCGAAAGTAAGGTTTTTCTTGGACAATTAAATTCATGCAAACACATATTAACAAATAATAAGTGCACGAAATAAAACATCCATAAAAAAAAATTAAACACATTGGAGCACTCGAATCCAATTGTCACGGTTTAATTTCTTCACGTCTTGATGCGAAAAAATCGTCCTTGTTGCTTTCCGACGTTCGTCTCGACGTGCTCCCACTCGAACAGCAACACTTCTTCAAAAACAGCATCGTTTGGGGTTCGGGACGACGTTTAAAATCACACGAAAAAAAACATGAACCGAAAAAATTCCACGGCCCGAGATACAGCGCGCGTCGGCCCACGAAGTGGGCTCGCGCGCTTCCCGGCCTGAGAAGCGCTGGAAAAGCGCCCGAGGCGCGCCCGAGGCGCTGCACAGAAGCGCGCCGAGGCGCTGCCTGGGGCGCCCCGAGGCGCTGCAGCGGCCTGCCGAGGCGCGCGCGGCGCCGTGCGCCCGTTGCGCACGGTGTGCGCCGTGCACCCCCGTGCACCGTTTTTTCGCCGTTCGTCCTCGTTTTCTTCACCCCTTGCATGATTTTACCTCCATACACGCGCCATGCATGTATGCGTCGTCCGGGTACGCCGTTTTTAATTCTTCGTTCTTCGTCACGATCCGGTTACAATTTATTTTTACAAAAAAAATAAATACTAGATCTAGACTAGTCTATTACAATGATCGAATCAAAATAAAAACAACTAATCTACTCGTGGATTTTCTCACGAGAAAAACGAATTCGAACGAATCGAATTAAAAACAATTAATTTACACGCATGAAATTAACAACATTAAAAACCATGACAATTGGATACCTGCAAAAAAAGATCTAACAATTCTACTATCCAATTTCAAATTTAATGTTCAACAATTTAAATTCCAATTTAAAATTCAGAGCCCGAAACCGTGGCTCTGATACCAGTTGTTGGGAAAATAGGGGTGCCCGGAATCTATTCGGGATGAACTTTAAATACAAATTTAAATACAATTATTACTATCATGAATTAATCCTAATTAATTCAAATAATAATTCCAACAACTAATTATCATCATGCATGTTAAATTAATTTCACATATTTAACTAGGCGGAATTAAACAAGTAAATATGCAATTAACGTACCTCTCGTAGTAATGGCCTTTGGATATACGGGACACTTGTAATCACGTTCTATCAACCCAAAGCCTTCTCAAGTATTTCCCTTTTCACCTCACTTGATCGCCGGTGGGAGACGCTTTCAAGTAATTTAATAACTAAGGAAAAAGAAAAATATCTATGCTTCTTGATTTTTCCAACACATGGAATTATGTACTTGGGGATGAAATAATCATCCCCTATTTATAGATGGAGGTGGCCGAAAATCTTAAGGAATATGGGCCTTGGAAAAAATCTTTTCTTAGACTCTAAGAAATCTTGAATATATCTCATATATTCTTTTCTCCAAGATAAAATATTCCACAAAAATCTCACCCTCCACAATGGGTGTAATTTTCGAAAATTTCAAGTTGAAATCCAAAGATTTGGATCTTCTTGAATATATGAGATATTCTTGTACTTCTAGAATACATATCTTCCATAATATCTTTCCAAGAAAATCAACAAAAATCTTATTTCTCCTTGATTCTCATATTTTCGAATTTTACTTGAAAAATTAGCATTAATATATTCTTTATTTTAATCACCTTATCATTATTAGGCTACTTAATGGGCTACTTGAGGGGCCTTAAGGAGAATTAAGATTGGACCTCCTAATGGACTTCTGAATTTCAATATTGAGCCCCAATATAATTCAGCCCATTAATATTAATTATTACCACTAATAAATTAATATTGCACTATCCATCTTAATCCATATTACGATAATATGGGCTCCCGATTATTATTTCCCGCGTTTAAGATTATCAAGTCCATTAATTAATTAAGCTTCTGAATAGCTCTGAATTAATTAACATCTTTCACCTTGGAGTAAAGACAGCTCAACATTATTATTCGTACCGAAGAAACTAATTCTTCACTTGCAAGATTTGGTACAATAAAACTTCTGAGCCCACCAAGGGGACTAATCACACGAGCCGTACTCGCACGCGTTTCTCCGTATTAAATCTTAACAACCGTCGTATGATTAATATTACTGCCCAAGACACAAAGTTCGAAGTCACAATGATTCTCACCCAACATGAATCAAAGCAGTAACTACTAAGCACACACGGTCCTATTTAAGTGACGGAGATTAAGAAATCAACAACCACTGAGGTCTAATTCTTCACCTTTCAGAACAGAAGAATTTCTCCTCGCTGTAGGACCTCTTCAACACATACTAAATGTGCTAGTGCAATCTCTTGGTCAAGACAGACCAATCTGAGCCTTACACATCGACCTTTCACGGCGGATTGTTCAATTCCACCTGGGTCGTGAAAATGTACGTTTAGTTACAAGTAAACTGTTAATGTCGTCTTCCGTGATCGGGTATCACCACATTAACTACAATGTAACACGTACTATATATTGAACGGTTTGCAATAGAAATTCAACATTCAATCATAACTAAAGCAAATGCGATAAAAGAATTATTCTCATAAAACGAGTGTTTGATACACGAGTTATACAAAGTAAAAGCATACTTTCACGTATAACTCCAACACAAGATCCCTCAAGATAAAAATTGTCGGAATTTGTTGATTCGTCCAAACAAAATCGATAGTAATATATACTTCATTCTTTATTATTTTTATTAGTATTTATACATGATAAATTTCAGACATTTCAAATGTCATTCTCAATTCTTCCATTTCAAAAGGCAAGTTTCATCCCAAGGAACCTTGTGAAACAAGAATCAATGTTTCAAGGATTTTTTTAAAACAAACAAATAATTTAAGGACCTTTCAAAATAAATATTAATAATTTAAGGACCACTTGATTCAAGGATTAATAGTTTAAAGACTTTTTAAAACAAACCAATAATTTAATGACCTATTGAAACAAAAGTTAATAATTTAGAAATTTAAAGATGCATTTTGCCTTATAAATTTGAGATGTGATTTAAGAAATAATATATGAAAAATTTGCTATTTAGCTGCGTGTAATGAGCTTGTTCGAAAGAACGAAGAAAAAAAAGCACAAATAATTAGAACTAAAGTCGAGCTCGAATAGTTTGATATTTTTTTAATTTATTTTATCTTTTTTTTAGTTATCAAACTTGAGTTCGAACCGAACTTTAGACTATTTTGAACATAAAATTATATTCAAGTTTGTTTGGTATCTATTTCAAATCGAGCGTAAGCAAATTTTTATTGAACAATCTCAAATCGAGTATTAAATAATTTATTTTGATTTGCAACCCTACAAACAATTAACAGTACAAGATTTACGTAGAAAATTCCAAAACAAAAGAAAAATACGGCCCATGAAAAAATTATCAATGTTTGAAAATTTTGTGTAATTACATATACTCCTTATCTATTGTCCGATATCCCTACACTATTATAAGTTTGCATGGTTCTCATTCCTTATTACAAGACTCCACCACATAAGATGTGAAAAATCAATTTAACAAGAATCAACCACACTACTAAAACATATGTGGTGCATTATCAAAGATATATATTTAGTCTTCTTAGAAAATAAAAAATTACCTACAAAATTAGAATTGCATACAAAATATTTCAACAATTTTTTTTTTTTTTTTTTTTTTATTATAAGATTGCCACAATTTATCTACAATTTATTTTTAATTATATAGGCACTTTCATTTTTCAACCTATAAATAATTTGCCTAAAAAATAAAATTTCTATAAATACTAATTACCTACAACCAATTTTCGTAGACAATTTTATATTGGACATTGCTATAATGCTATTCACCCACATGAAAATGCTTTGTTCACCCACCTCTAATCTTAACAAAAAATTATTTCATAAAAAAATATCAGTATATCCTTTATACAAAATATACATTAAATTTATTAAACACTCACACTTTTAATACTCACCCAAAATTTCAGAATTCAAGCAAAATTTTCTATTCTTTCACACACAATTACACCACTAAAGAAGAAAATGAAAAAAAAAAAAAAGGTATAATCATAAAAATATAAATCATTGAGACAAAAATTAAATGAGGTTAATTTTTTTTTTCTTTCTATAAATTGGTACACAACAAAAATGAAAATAATTAGTTTTGTTTCTTCTTCAGACGGTCAGAAAGGGAGGGGGTGGGGGATATACAAGTTGGTTGGGGGTGGCTTGCAAAAATGAAAAAAAAAAAAAAAAACAGAGATACGTAATAGTGGTTTCAGTCTTGTAGATTTGGGAGGGGGGTGTGAAAGGAAGGAAAAAATAAAGAGAAAATGGGGTTGATGATGGTGGTTTGTGGGGTCGGCACCGTAAAAAAAATAAAAGTGTTGGTGTGCTATTTTTTTAATTTTAAATTGGTGGGTGTGTATATTTAGTGAATGATTTAAATATTGTATTAATATTATAATTGTAAATTTTAAGAGGATACATTAAACAAAGTAAAAGAATAAATATAATATATGGTGGATTAACTTAATTGTAGGTGAACAAAGTATTTTCGTGGGTGTTAATAACCGCGCCCTTTTATATTTTCAAATAACATTTTGAATAGTTCCCTTTATCTTTATGGAACGGAACAAATTCATTTTATTTTAACACAAACACAGGTCAAAGGATCGAGCAAACCTATCAATTTTGTTGGTTGTGGTTGAGTCTTTGAGTCAAACTCATTATTTAATTAATGACCTTTGTGGTCGCAATTTGAAACTAAAGGGCTTATGAGTTTAACTCAAAAGGTTGAACTCATTCAGTCTTCTTATCTGATTTTATAAGAAAGAAAATGACCACCTGGCTATTGAGCACAGATCTTAAAACTATAGGTTTATCCTGAAATTTTAAAATTAATTATTTTTACTGATTATAATTATTTGAGATTAATTACGCGCTGATAGGCTACACATCAACAATTGTCAGATTAAAAAGAAATACATTGAAAGGATTAATTGTAATCACAACTTATCAACCTTTTAATTTTATTAAATAAAATTTCACTTTTACGAATTTGACCATCCGAGCTCACGAAACAAATTTATTTATATAAAATAATACTTTACCTACCATTTTTTTTCACCACAAAAAAATACACTGTTTACAAAGATCATTAACAAGGGCAAGCCCTCGGTAAAATAAGCTAATGAAGGGTTTGCGAAGGGCCCATTTCCTCAACAAATTATTCCTCACTATGCATTTAACAAGGGGCTGAATAAAATTCAGCATAATTTCATTGAGTTTTATCATAATCCTCTCTATATATACCAAAAAAACACCTTGGTGCATCCACATCTGACTTAAATTAATCAAAACAGAAAACAAATTATACAAAAATAGCTCTTGAATGTATGGATATTCCGAAAAATAGAATAATGCAAATGTTAGATGATCCACGTGTTGGAAATTGAGTTGTATATTATTTATTTATCACTATGTAATGGTGTAATACCTATTTTTGATAAATAAAATATTTGAGAAATTAAACGCTGCGGAATCGATCTACTCTCGGCGTAGATGGTCGTAGTATATTTAAAGCCTCAAAATTAATATACGAAGTTAAAACGTCACAAACACGTTAATTGTATTTAAAGTGTTAAAGGTTGACTAATTAATTTGAGAAGTTAATCATCCCACAATGAAAAAAGTGTAGAGATGTTAACTCCTTATTAATAGGAATAAGTGATGTTAATATTAAAACTATAAGGTCTTAGAAAAATTCCTATTGACCACAAGCATGAGCCCGGGTCCTTTGGATATTGGTAATTGGACTGGGTCTGCAGGATGTTTTTTTTGGGCTATAGAAAATACAGTCCAACAGATGGTCTGACCCAATGTACTGATAAGCAATCAAACTTATCGGTGATAGCATATCTAGTGAATCAGATAGGCTATCGTGATAGGGCATGATTCGTGGCAATGCATAAGTCAAGGCGTGACTTAAGGATTGTTGCATGCTGGCTTGTGTGGGCGTACCTGGACGTGAGTTTCAATTGGATACGTGATGGCGGTTATATGAGGTATTTTTACGCCCTCTTTTATCTGAATTAAATCCAATTTAACTCTTCTTTCCTCGGTTACAAGTGATTTGAAGCCTATAAATAGGGTATCTCATTTCATTTGACGGTGAACCGAAAAACCTAACAAAATATTCTTGTTCCCTGCATCATACATAATTTTCTACAATCTTTACATGTTTTATCTAAAAAGTGCATATATAAATCAGTTCAGTTCTTGACGTTCTAACTTTTGTTCGTTAGAGCTTTTACACTTTGTGGTGCAGCTAGTGTAAAAGATGAAAATCGGTTTACCCCTTGAAACATTACGTCAAACCGTGTGCACTGGCCGGGACGTATTTGTTTTGCGGAAAAAGGGATTCTCTTGACTCGACTTTGCCCTGCTTGTGATTATTGTTTGATCATGGTTATTGTTCGTTCAGGTTCGAGTTGCTGAACTTGCGTTTCTGTTCTTGGTCGATAGAGTTCCTATTCGGTGCAATATTCTAGGAGGAAGAAAATATATTTTATTTCCAGTACATTAAATAAATGTAATCGTCTATTTTTCAATTATTTAATTTGTTTTATTTTTCCTGTCACCTGTAAGCCATCATTGGTGCACTTATAAACAACACCACGATACTTGAATACGCGAATATGGGAAGTATTGCACCTGATATGCCATGCGGCGTGTCCCAACTAAAAAAAAAATGGTACTGCTGTCGAACACGGATGGGATACACGTAGGGTTAAATTTACAAATTAATAACCTTTTAAGGTTAAATTTTGCAAATTAATAATTTTTTTATCACTTGGAAATGATATTTTTTTTATTGAATTAACCTTATCATAGAAACAATAAATGAATTTTATATTCTCACCGCATTTTTTTTGAACCATGACGTCATTGTTGAGAAGAACGGGCAGTGGCAATTAGCCTTAATTACTCGATTTTACCGAAGACTTTAATTTAAGGGGCAAGTCGATCTTGATAAATTTTAGTACCAGAAACCAAAATGCCGATGTTTTGGTCTTAATGAGGGCATAGCCCTCAACAATAACGAGGGTAAAACATGTTGATAAATTTAAATAATCAAGATGTTGTTGATACTCCCTCGTGAAGGTCCTTGGTAAAGGCGATGACCATGTCCGCCCTCGTCAACGTCCTCATTATAGACGAGGGTATATACTGCTCTCGGTAAAATTCTTATCTAAGCCCCTAAATTCAATTCCTTCAGCAAATTTCTCAGTATTAACGAGGGTTTATCATGTATTCAGTAATGCTCTCACTAAACAAATTTTTACTTAGTTTTTTTTTTAGTGTGTGACCTATAAATTGAAATGAATCAAAATTGATATAAAATTACATCAATTATGTGGTCACAATTTTTTTTCCACGATGAAATTGGGGTAGGTTAGAGAAAATTCAAAGCCTAATTACCTTTTCATACTTTTAAGTTTTATTAATTATAAAACCCACCCCCAAATGCGGTGGATCAACTATATCTATGCGGGTTCAAATGGTCTTTGTTTCCGTCAGCTCAATCCCACTATGCGTAAATACGCAATTGGCCTCGATTCAGATTTTATATATACATTTTTTTTTTTTTGCAAAAGTATCCTTCAACACTCTACTAACTACACCTTTTCTTTTTTTTTTTTTTTCCTCCAAAATTTGTCGCAATGTGTTGTTGGAAGGGGGAGTATTTTTTATGATGCAGGTTAGTTACCATATTTTCATCAAGACATGTAACATCATAGCAAGTTGAGAACTTCGGAGCCAAGATAACCTTTTTGTTGTTGTGTGGCTTGCATTTGATAAAAAATAAAATATAAACATTAACAAAAACAAAAAATTGTTGAAAAGTCATAGATGACAATGAAAAGTCATCAAAACTAATTATCAAATTGTGTTAACTGAAATTAGTTCATTAACGTCGACAACGAAAAGTCTTAAAGGAAATTTAGGTGGGCAATATTTTGGCCTAAATACAATACTTGTAGCAAAAGGCGAAGCCCTCGCCCCCAGGGCCCCCATCCCCTGGCCCGACAGGATTGGGTAGAGGAAGTAAATCATGGTGACTCAGCGGTCCATTAGGTGGGAGGACCACTGCCTGGTGCCCACAAGGAGCTATCTCCCACATTGGAGGGATAAAACTCCCACACTGCGGCTGCCAGGGCTCGATCCTGCGTCCTTGTAGCAATCTGCCACCCAGGAACCAATATATTAATAAATACAATACTACTTATCATATTGGTTGCTCACCTTAATTAGATAAGGTTGCATTCATAATACTGTCTTTAAAGTTTATTAACAGGGGTTCGAGTGACTCCGTCTTCTGAACAAACCTAACTTTTTTTTTAGAATAACATTTTATCATAAAAATTGTACGACGTGAAAGTGACACATAAATTGTGTACAAGTATTTAGATTTATTGTGTTTGTCTTGTTATCGTATCAACCTTGTTAACACACGCAAAAAAGGGCTCGTTACATGAATTAGTAATTTGAAATTTAATTGAAATATTGGTATAATTCATATTGTGTGTTATACTGTATCTTATATCCGAGTAATGTGTAATATTTTAATGAATTCTACTCTTTTTTTTTATTGTCATGTTGGCACGAAACACTTTGTGTAACATTGAATTTTATCATGTCTAAATAAATTAATTGTGCCTTAAGGATGACTAGATTATCAAGGATGACTAATTATTTATTTATTTACTTTGTGTAACATTGAATTTTATCATTTCTAACATTGAATTTTTTATTTATTTTTATTCAGGCCTGTCTAGATTATCAAGGATGACTAATTATCAAATATCCTTTGATTGACCATAAACACGTTGGATTAATTGAGAAATAGCATGTATAGGGTGAAATTGGTTTATGCATATGAATCATTGACAAATATTAGTTATTTTCAGTATAGAGTATTAGTTATTTTTACTAAATAATTTTAGTTTATTTTCAGTAAAAAACTAATACATTTTAATTAAAACAACTAATACCTTTCAGTGAAAATAATTAATATTTTTTAGTAAAAATAATTAATATTCTTCAATTGTTCAGGTATGAATCATTTTCACTCTATAATTTGTCATTGGGAAATGCAAAATTATGATTCAATTCATTGATGCAAATTTGAGGAGAGGAGAGCACACATTCTCTAATTTTTTCCAGCTTCCAAGTTTATGAATTGAAAAGTTGAATGCATGCTATATTTAAAAGAAAAGTAAAATAGAAGGTTATGTCCGGCCCAAATGATAAAAACAGAAAATGAGTAACAACAGTCAAATTAAATATAAGGGCCCGGTTATTTGGACTCATAACAATGGAAGTACACCCACCTTGATTTTTAATTAAATCAAAATAGGTATGAAATATCTGAAATACCCTTCTCTTTATATTTAGATAAAATACTCTGTAAGTAGACTGAAAAATCAAATCACAGATAGGCTATCACAAACTGAAAAATAATTCTTGTTAAGGGAAAAAAACAATTTTCATACTCCAATTTAATGGAGAACACGAATCGAGAATTCCAGCAAATTGAAGCATATTGGTAGAGATTGTAACAATTCAATTTCATCTAAGAAAAGGTGGTTTTAACCGGCACCCACACAATCAGATTCTCACACTGCATAGAGTTCACCTCCAATTTATACAATTACAACAGAGCATAATGTTGATTCAACAAATACTCCAACATCAAGTTTTGGTAGAACATAAACTTGATTCTAACAATTCAAAATACAAATCGAAGCATTTTGGTAGAGATTGTAATACAGGAATATGCACCACATTAAAATTAACATAACAAATTGAAATTGAAAGTTTGCAAAATTTCTCCATTTGAGCATTTTCATTCACGGTTCCTTTATTCTTGCAAACTAACTACGCATACAAAAATTCCCATAAAAAAAAAAAAACTACGCATACAAAATTCAGAAACCACAAAATAAAATAATCAAATACCATTATTCGCACTAACAGATCGTAACTCATCATGAAAATCACTCAAACAACTAAATGCTCAAATTTCAAAAAATAAATAAAAGGAACACAAAAAACTAAGGAAAAGAAAAGAAAAAAAAAAAAGTTTTGCCAATCTGGTACAGCGGGGTGCGGGGACAGCAGCACCAAGATGACGTACAACTAGTAGGCTGAAGGACAAACATACAATCGTGGACGCGACTCCTTTTTTTTTTCTGTCTATTTCTCTCTCTTGTGCGGCATTGCCGCGGTGGGTGTACCGATGGAGGCTTGTTTTTTTAGATGGGGGAAAGTAAGGAAAAGATAAGGCTATTTTAGGTTTTTTAGTGGCATGTGTACTGCTCCTATACGGGGTATGTTAATCGCATGGGTGTACTTCCATAGCAATGGAGTATAAATAACCGGGCCCTAAATATAAGGTGTAAGAATATCTGTCCCTTTTCTTATAGTAAAAATTTGTAGAAGAGTAGTCCGATCTTTCCCTTTATGAATTCAAAAAATAAAATATTGGGGATGATGAACAAATTAATCATGGATGTAAGAATATGCGTGTCCAAAATATAAGGTTGAAAATTAATTCAAGCCCAGGGAAAAACTTATGAATAATCCAAAATTTAATTTTAAGATAGATATGTGGGTCTGAAAAAAGAAGAAAATCAACATAACTTCCCACAATTAAGGATGACAATATTAACCCGACCCACTTTGAATTGCACTGTGTGGGTTGCCCTGCCACGTACCTCGTAATGGAGTTGGGTGAGTCTGCGTATCACATAAAACATTTTAGATTATAATATATATATATATATATATATATATATTATGTAAATACATATAAATATATATAAATATAATATTCTTTCATTCTATTAATATATAATATATAAATAACAATAATTCAATTTTATAGATATTTTTATATTATATTTTTAAAATTAATTATATTATTTTTAAAATAACAAATAATATATCTAAAATGGGTCACCCGTGGCCCGCGTGGCCGCCCCACCCCGCTTAAGAAATGAGATAGGTTTAGGTATCTAAGTACTCACCTCGGACTCGGCCCATTGCCACTCCTACCTACAATATGCATGAAACTGTTAAACCAAATTGCAAAACAGACTAAACAATATATTTAAAAGACAACAAAATGAAACCGTAAAAGAATTGAATAATATCAATTCTTTTCATCGATCGCCAATAATTTAAAGGAGACAATCTATGTTGTACAGGTGCAGGGACTAGAATGCGGGAATGATACAAATTTTCAAAAACTTTTGAGTGCGATTTGTTAAGAATTTGTTTGTTTATTTATATTTTATTATATATAACACACAAGAATATTTTATAAATTTTAAAAAAATTGTAAATTAAATGTATGTAATTCACATTTTCTTTCACCCAAAACTTAATCATATTGAAGAAATTATTTTAGTTAAGTTACACGATATCAATTTAAGTTTTTTTAGTCAAATATATATGTCATAATAGTGAATGCAATGTAAATGAGTGTCACATTGTCAATTTAATTTATAATTCCTATGTACCCTGATAAATTTGGCACTTTCTTTTCGAGAGGTCTCGCAATATATTTTAGACTCGAAATTCAAATTTAGTTTAAGATTGTTGAGATTTTTCTCTTTTGAAATTAATATATATAATTTCTAAGCATGAATTTCTGGAAGAGAAAACATTAATGGAAAAATCAATAGACTCTTATGAATTAAAAAAAAAAAAAATACAAATTTGGATTAAGACAAAGTAGCAGTAAATTACTTGCCCTTACTCAATTTGTTCGTTTATATGCTTCAAGCCTTTACGAGCAATAAGTTCCCAATATACAACACCCATTCACACTGCTTTCTGAAGCAACCTTCACACAATTTTAAATTAATTTATCATTAATATTGAGAAATTTCTCTCATGTTATACTCTTTCACAAAGCTTGCGCAACCCACTACATTGCGAGCTAACACTCAAAATACCAAGTGGTGGAACCATATAATAATTAACTCGTATAAATCTTTTTAATTTAACTTTTATGATTTTTTTTTATCGGTAAATGTTAGTCGTTAGTAGTTAGAAATTAGTTCATATAGCCCCAAATACTTTAAGAATTCTTCAAGCCACCTTATAACTCCCTTAATTCTTTATCAAAGGGAATCAAACCTTTATGATTAATTTGAGCTAGACCCATTTCTCTCAAATTCTCCAACAATACAATATTTTAAGATTACACTAGTCACTTTTCTTAAAAAAAAAAAAAAACAAAAAGATTACACTAGTCACTTATTTGAATTTCATTACTTGTATAAATTATTTTAATATTTAAATAACAGGTACTCTATCTGCCACAATAATTAAGAGTGTGCTCATACCCGAATATAATTCAATTTGAGCGTAGGTTGAAAAGTTTACATTAAATATAACTAGTTTTAGTGTGCACTTAATGTACTTAGATTTAAAAGAAAAAAAAAAAATCCTAACAGTAATCAGTAATACCCCAAGAAATAATAAGTGATACCCTAAGAAGTAGTCAATAATACTATAAGAAGTAATCAGTAATACCCCAACTAAAAAAATACATAGTTTGGTGTATTTATGTGTGTTTTGAAAAAAAATCAAAATTTAAATCAAATATTGAGTTTAAAATCCAAATGCATGCTAGAATTTGTGATCAAATATATATAGTTAGAATTAATGTAGCGAAAATAAATTAATTGTGAAAAATATTGAGAGAGAAAACTTGATTAGGTTGATCATGGAAGCATTGTTGCAGATCATGATCATCTTCTTGCATCATGAAAGAATTGCTGCTAATTTCAACACTATCGATTCGACAATTTTTTTTGTTAAAAAGAAAACAAAATCGACACCTTTAAAAACCAATATCCACCCCGCAATAATTTTTTAAATATTTCTCATTTAAAGAATGTTTCATTCAATTATATATGTCTAAGTTACTGGAGTTTCGATGGTCCCATAAACAGGACCTTGTGGTTGTGAAGAAGCATTTAAAACTCGATTGTTTGACGGTAAATTTCATTTTTTTTTTAAAGTTTTGTACGAAATTATCATCTTATCATGAAACTATTTAGAAAGTTTTAAATTATTAAAGATTTGATTATGCTCATATTAATTAAAAAACAGGAACAATGATATTATACACTACCAAAAAAAATATAAATTGTCTATAGAAATTGTCAATATATATAACTACAAAATTTCCATCATAAAATTTTGTAGTAGGGATTGTCTACAAAATATTCTAATTATATAGGCATTTTCATTTCTTACCCACAAAGAATTTGCCAACGAAATTTTCGTTGGCAAATTGTTTGAGGGTAAATTTTTGTAGACAAATTGTTTGTACGTAATTAATACTTAGAAATTTTATTTTGTAAACAAATTGATTTTGTAGGCAAACTGTTTGTAAGTTGAATGAAGATGTCTACATGTATAAAAAAATTGTAGGCAAGTAGTAGATAATCTTACTACGGAATTTTTTTGTTGGAAAATTAAGTAGGTAATTCTAATTTCATAGATAAATTTTTATTTTCTAGTAGTGTTATGTTATTGTTCAAAAATATCAACAACGTTAAACATTTTAACTATTTAAATTAATCTTATTTAATATAAAAATTACAGCATTATAATACTTTAGTTTAAAGTATCCAGTTCTTAAAAAATAATACTAATTAAAGTATAACCAAGAGTATAAAAAATTAGAAAATTAGATTGTATATCATTAAATTGAATAATAAATTCATCTCATAAACTAATCTTTAGTTATTTGCAATAGATTTTACGAGAATTCTATGGAACTCGTTTACGAATTACAATTTCTCCATGGAACACTAAATAATTGGGCAATAGATTTCATGTATATTGTATTGTTTTATAGTCAAATGAACACTCACTCGCACAGTTCTCCATATTATCTTTTGATAAATGAAAAATGTATCGTTCTCAACTTCTAATTCATAATTAATATTAATTAAGTGCGATATTTTAGATGTTATTGTTTGATTAACTATGAACATTTGTGAATGTCATATTTTCCTAAGTTGAATGATAATTCGAACTATCTTCGTTGCATGCATTATTTTGATAATATCATTAATTATTTATGGGGAACAATATGTTTTGATCTTTACAGTGACATACTAATATATTTAGTTTTTTTTTTCCTTTTCCCAGGTATATTTGGTTTGGGCAATATCGGTAATAAAATTAAAGGATTTTAGATCTTTAATCTTATCCTTATAGAAACCAAGTGCAATTTCACAAACAAACGAGATTCTGGTAACTTTTTGACCTCATCCAATATATTTTTGTATAATATTCTGTCAGAAAATAAAGATTAAATATACACGATGAATTAAGTTAGTCAATGGGTTCACTTGATAGACCAATTTTTTCGTGTAATAGTAGCTATGTGTGTAAGAGTGTTCTTTATAATACTTATCATGAAACTGTTTGAAAAAAAAAATAAAGTTTCAAGTATTATGATCATTCAAGCTACGAGAATTATATATGATCAGAATTAAGAGGTTAACTCTGGATACAGGCTTTTAAACGTGATCAGCAACGACACTTGTTGCGTGGTGTGAGGGACAACGTAACAAGCAAAACCGTGGAAACCAAGCACTACTTATACAGCATCATGTTGATAAAGCGATGCTTTTTTTTTTTACAAGAAAGACAAGTATCCTACGTTGTTTGGTCTTTTCAATCGAGCTATTCTAGACTCTAACTTTCATGAGCTACTAAATTTAGGCACTACTGATGTAATGGAAGAATATGTTGAGGGGAAAGTTTCGAGCATGGCAAGAAATGGAATGGTTGTACTCATCTATACGTGCACCCTCAAGCACTAGATCACAGTTGAGGCGATATTCAGTGAACCAACTATGTATGTAATGACTGCGGCCGTAATGTACAATAATAGGTGATCTTGAAGAAGACTTACATATCACGTCCCTTTTGATCCCACGCTTGCCAAACTTGCCGACACCCTAAAAATTGTAATGGTTGAGAGATTACTGGAACACGAAAGATTGTGGAGTTTATACCGTGAAATATATAGATTTCTTGGTTACTATTGGCTTCTAAACTTGATCTTCAATGATGTAACCATTATCAGTATCACAGATTTGTAGCTAATCACCAAATATATATATATCACAAAAAAATTAGAAAACAAAATTTTTAATTTTATTCTTGAACAATATATATATCGCGCGAATAGTTCGAATAACATTTTTTAAACGAATATGATCATATTAAATTTCGAATAAAATGAATTCTAACATGAATACTCAAATTAGTTTATGGAATACAATAATAAAGGTTTATTTAGTATCATATACTCCCTCCGTCCACGAGTAAGTTTCCCACTTCTTTTTGTTGAATGGTTTAAGAAAGTGTATTTGTTTATTAATATATGGTGGGCCACATGTTGACTTTTGGGATAAAGTAATGAATAGTGTTGAAAAGTAAATTGAATGAGTGACATTTTTCGTAATATTGTGTGAGTTTGAAGGTTAAAGTTTATAAATAGTAGAGTGTTACTTTTTCCATTTATGGAATGAGAAACTTACTTGTGGACGGCCCGAAAGGAAAGTGGGAAGTTTACTCATGGACGGAGGGAGTATAAGATATATACTAATGGTAGATAGACCTCTCTCCGAATAGGTTTTTCCCATTCTCACTATATATCATATGTATGTGATCATTTATATATATATATATTATCAATCCAGATGTGCTAATATTCATGTAACACTTACACGTAACATATCAACACTAGGATTCCGAGAGAACATGAACTCACGCTCCCCTTCGGCGTCTATTATCATGAAAGCCAGATCTGTATATGCTGGATATGAATCTCCAACAATTATTCGCTATTTGAAACCTTCGGCAGATGGCCTATATACTGCTAGATTAGCGGGTTGTCACTTTAATGAGACAATCTTCTTGTCATTAGGGGGAGATAACAAAAAGAATTTTCTATGGGAACGACAAAAAGTATCGTGGTATGTGTTGGGAAACTCGAGGTGCTCGGATCTATTTGGGATGAAATTTAAATACGAATTTAAATCTAATTATTACTAGCATGAATTAATCCTAAATCAATTCAAATAATAACTATGCCAACAACAAATTTATATGCATATGAATATAAACACATAAAATTCTACGGCGGAAAAACAAAGAATTTCACGTAAATCATACCTCTTGAAGCGACGTCCAACCGAGATCTACGGGACAAGCGTACCGATCCTATCAACCGTAAAAAACCTTCTCAAGTATTCCCTTTCGCCTTATTCGTTCGCCAGTGGGAAGCGCTCACGAACAATTTTAATATAATAAGTAAGAAAGAAAATATATCTGCTCTTGATTTTTCCAACACATGGAATTATGTACTAGGGGATGAAATAATCACTCCCTTTTATAGATGTAGGGGCCGGAAATTATAGGCCTAATGATTAGGAGAAATCATTTCTTAATCTCTAAGAAATCTTCAATATATCACATATATTCTTTTCTCCATAATAAAATATTCCACAAAAATCTCAACTCTTCTTCTTAGGGTAATTAAAAAAATAATAGGCTAAGAATACAAGATTTGGATCTTCTTGAATTTATAATCTTGTATTCCAAGAATACATATCTTCCATAATATCTTTCCAAGAAAATCAACAAAATCTTTTCTCTACTATATCCATAATTTTCGAAAATTATAAGCAAAAATCAACAATAATATTTTTCTTTTATTTTAATCACCTTATTATTATTGGACTACTTGAGGGACCTTTAGGAGTATTAAGATTAGACCTCCATTGGGCTTCTGAATTTCAATATTGAGCCCCAATATAATTCAGCTCATTAATATTAATTAATACCACTAATAAATTAATATTGCACTATCCATCTTAATCCATATTACGATAATATGGGTTGCCGATTATTATTTTCCGTGTTTAAGATTATTTAGTCCATTAATTAATTGAGCTTCTGAATAGCTCTAAATTAATTAATATCTTTTACCTTGGAGTAAAGACAACTCAACATTATTATCCGTACCGAAAAAACTAATGCTTCACTTGCAAGATTTGGTACGATAAAACTTCTGAGCCCACCAAGGGGACAAATTACACGAGCCGTACTCGCACATGTTTCTCCGTATTAAACCTTAGCAACCGTCCTATGATTAATATTATTGCCCAAAACAAAAGGTTCGAAGTCACAATGATTCTCATCCAACATGAATCAAAGCAATAACTATTAACCACACACAGTCCTATTTAAGTGACGAAGATTAAGAAATCAATAACCACTGAGGTCTAATTCTTCACATTTCAGAACAGAAGAATTTATCCTCGCTGTAGGTTCTCTTCAACACATACTAAATGTGCTAGTGCAATCTCTTGGTCAAGGCAGACCAATCTGAGATATACACATCGACCTTTCACGGCGGATTGTTCAATTCCACCTAGGTCGTGAATTTGTACGTTTAGTTACAAGGGAACCGTTAATGTGATCTTCCGTGATCTGGTTTCACCACATTAACTGCAATATAACACATACTATGTATATTGAACGGGTTGCAATAAATATATAACATTCATTCATATTCAAAGCAAATGTGATAAAATAATTATTCTCATAAAACAAAGCGTTTAATACATGAGTTATACGAAGTAAAAATATACTTTAGGATGAGTCTCAACATGATAAATGCACGTATTAGGTGAGAGGAATACACTTTAGGATGAGTCTCAACATAGGTGCACTGTAACTCTTTTTTCTTCGACCAAGGTTTATCTTTCCATTGAGATTTTATTACTTGGCAAGGTTCTTAGCGAGACAACATTCATGCACCATTCACCCTTTTGATTTGGCACAAAGGGGAGTATTGAAGGAAAAACACATTTATGTGGCTTCATTAAAAGTAATTGATGGAGGGGCAATTTAGTCATTTCATTATATTTCCTGTATTCCTAAAACCTCAAATTGTAACTTATATAAAGGGATCTCGTACACAAGAAATAGTGAATTCTCTCATGGCTTAGTACACCCCCAGACATAGTCATTTCTGACAAAGTGAATCAACAAATTTGTGTTCTTCTATTCACTTTATTTCTCCATATTCTAAAACAGGAATATCCTTTTCATTGATTTTTTAATTTTAATTGTACAATTATATTGGTATTGTATATAACAGTAGAGAATTCTAGATACAAATCTTTGATATATAATTATGAAGATACTATCTAATAAAATCTGTATAGATAAGGAACCAATTTTCTTTCTTGACGGATACAAATCTTTTAGAGAGTCAATAATATTTTCAATGATTTTCCAAGATTTTTTACTTGTTCTAAAATCATATCTCTATTACGACGAAGACATATAGACGTAAAATATTTATATTTGGCAAAATATTGTATAGACCATTTTCATGGTAAGACTTATGCTGAACCACTATCCGTTCATACTTGGGTTAGATTAATAGGTTAACGGGTCAAATATATAGATAGCCCTTTTCCAAAATTTCCCCAATTTCAGATCTGATGTATCTCCCCTTCGTACGCCCCCGCCACTGGCAGTCACCGTAGCGTGTGACATCACAACGGAATCGCCTCCATCTTTCTCTACGCTCACGATCGCCTTTCTCCGGTTGGCATCGTCGCTCTCCTTCTCAGCACCGTCTCTCTCGGCTTTCTCTCTTTGGCGAAACAGTTGTTTTCACCAGGTTATTTTCTTCCTCCGCCTTGACGCTCCACCACCTCTCTTTTTCTCTTTTTTTCTTTTTTTGTGATTAAGTACTGGAATAATGAAACAAGCGTATGTTGTTCTTTTTATTTTTTCTGAAAAATAATTCCGAAATATATTTATTTTTCGAATAAATCTGGAATTGATTCAACAGTGATTCTGGGTCGTCTTGGCGGCGACAGTTTGTGGGTTTTGTTTTGTTCTGTTGTGTTATGGACTTGGAAATTTAAATCCTGCATATCCTCTTGTCTTGTGTCGATCCTTTAGTGGGTAATGGGAATTGTAATGTGTAGAATTTATCATATTTGGCCTGGAGAATATCTGATCGAGGGGATTATTACTTAGAATAACTTGTTGATCTAATAATCCAGATGTCCAATTGAACATAGTCCACATTGCAATTAATAAATTGATTAAAAGAAAGTGCATGTGAAAAACTAGATATAGATAAAAATCACAACAACAACATTGAATAGAACTGGAGGGCAACACAAAATGCTAATTTAAGCAGCAACATCAATGTTGTTCTTGCTTAGGCGGCTTCTGTTGTTTCTTTAAGAGAGGACTAATAAGGCCATTGCTTATTGCACAACTTGACGTAAGAGATGCATTCAAAATATTTCAAGCCTGTATCAACAAATTAAGTCACATTATACATGTTAACATAGTCATGTATATAGGATTATGTACATAATAAACATAATTAAAATAGAGAAAATATATATCTCTTACCTCTTCCAATCTAATGTGGAGCTCCACTTCTTCGACATCGGATGAAGATATTTTCATTTCCAATTAATCTTCATTTCTTTTTTTATTAAGTATGGGGCCTCGTACAAAAGTTCGTGCTATAAGGGGTTGCAATGAAACCATAGCTAAGAAGTTGTGTCGAGATAAAAAAAAAAAATTACTGATGAAGATGATGGCTCCAATGAAGATGATTTTGTGAGGTAAGGATGATTTATTATACTTGGTGTGTTGATACTTTTGCGTTTGATTGCCTTGAGTAATTGTTGTAATCTATGTACCTCTCTCTGTTGTTTGAATCTGACTTTCAGGTCATCTATGTAGTTTATGCTTGCGTGCATGTTTTCCAGACTCTCTTTTGCATGAATTTGGATGTGGAAGGTACTCTTTTGTGCATGTAGGCATTGCAGAATCTGGTCTAATTCCTTATGGTTCTTGTATGTTAAAGAATTTGGCTCGATTTAGACTCGTTATTCATTTGTACTATTTATCTTCTTTCTTGTTGGAATATAATTTTCAGTAGGATGCTTAATTCTATTCCTTCATAATACATTCTTGATATGGCAAGTTCATGAGAAAAGTCGAGAAGTAAACTGATTTACCTGATAGCGGGTGTTTTCATTTCAATTAATTTCTATATTGATAACTCTGAAACTTTGCATCATAAATTAGGTTTAACTTTCTGTAACATATCCTTCAACTCTTAGATTTGATTCTTATATGGTGTTTTGAGACTCTTGTCAATAATATTTCAAATTATCATGTAAGCAGAATAAAAATGAGATGTTTAGTTAGGAAGGAGATCGGATCCCAGTTCAAAATCCATTTTTTTTAAAAATGAGTACTATATAAATGATACTCCTGGCCTAACAAATGATACTTCTGCCCATATTATCGATACTCCTGGCAGAATAATTGACATTCTTAACTAAATGGAGGTATGTGATATACTTAGTAACCTTTCAGTGTCATTTTTACACTCCCAGTTCCAAAGTCACTTTTTTTTAAATGATTAACTTATAAATGATACTCCTGGTCTAACAAATGACACTTCTACACATATTATCGATACTCCTGTCATAATAGTTGACACTTATATGGTTATTTGAACGGGAAGATCCCTTTATTGTTCCCAAGTTGTTGCCAACCAAAGAATATTCTCTGCTCAACAATTTCATTCAAGATAACGTATTTAATAATTTGTAATGTATGTGTGTAATTTGTAGTGAAGAAGATGTTGAGAACAATGTTACAAAAAGAACGAAGAAGTCTACTAAAGTAAATGAAGAAAAGCAGAAAAGAAGGAAACCTACAAAAGTATCCGATGAAGATGATTTTGTAAGGTAAGATGATTTATTATAATTGGAGTTTTGATACTTTTGAGTGCATATTTGATACTCTTGGACTAATAAGCAGAATAAAAGGAGATGTTTAGTTAGGAAGGAGATTAGATTCCAGTTCAAAATCCACATTTAAAAAAAAACGAGTACTATATAAATGATACTCCTGACCTAACAAATGATACTTCTGCCCATATTATCGATGCTCCTGGCAGAATAATTAATTGTGACGTTTTCTTACTAAACAACATGGAATTATTTGAGGGTGAAGTATATACTGCTCAGAATATGGGAAAGGTATGTAAATTCTTAATTATCTTTTCGTTAATTCTTATTTGTAATGTGAATTATGATAATTTTTTGTATTTTGTCTTTCAATCAAGGCTTTGGTACGCACGACTCTTAGAGGTAGTTACTGTGCAAGAATAGTTGATAGTGATGTTAATGAGAAGAAAAATGAAATACGGGCAAAGGTGATTGATTTTTGTGAAGGAAGCCTGCGTTATTGGAGGTTCAAAGATTCGCAAAAGAGATGGAAGAATTCAAGAAAAAGAAGATATCCACAAAAGATGTGGAAAAGGAGCTCTAGAAAAAGAAGAATTAATTTTTTTTTGTTTTCTTTTTGTATCTACATTACCGATTTCTTCTATAGTCTAGCTAGCTTGTCAACTAACAAGTTCATGTTCATCTAACTAGCTAGCTCTTTAGCACATGCACTAGTAGTACTTGCACTTGATGGATATCTATATTATCAATACTTATGCCCTTATTATCGATACTCCTGCCCTTATTGTTGAGACTCCTAATTAAATGGAGATATGTGATATGCCTAGTAACTGTTGGTGATCAAATTTAATCGTGAGGATTAGTGACTGTTTTAGTTCGGTTTAAGATCACCAATCAATAACGTGTGATTGATTACCACCGTAAATGGTAAATCGAAGACTCGGATTATGGGATTGCAAATACGAAAGTTGAAATCGTATTATTTCGTATGTGTGTACGTTTAGGTGTGTTAGTGTGTGTTTTAGGAGCATTTGTGAATTTGAACTTGTATTTCTTAGCTGAAGAATAACTATTTATAGAGGCTAGCAAGTAGGAGGTGTCCAAGACTCTTGGACTTCCTTGCTTGCATGCTAGACATGTGTCCTTTGACCGTTGTTTGACCTTATCTAAGCTGAATCTTAGTTACAAAGTCTTCTTTGGTCTTATCTCGGACTTCATCGTTGTTCGCCTAGGTCGGCTTGTTTGATCCAGTATGGTTTCTTTACCAAAGTTGTTCGCCTTGTGTGGACGTGGCTTGGAAGTTGTTCGCCTGGACTTCGGATTGGAATGAACTGGGGAATCTTGGTTCCTTGTTCCTCATTTCGTACACCTCCTGGATTGGTTTGTATACTCCCTTTTGATTTTCTTTGTTAATCATCTTCGTTTTGAGGTTGATTTATCGTAATCTCTATTAAGGTCTTAATACTTGCTCGCCCAACAATAATTGATGTTCGCCTATCAACAATAACCATTCAGTATTTTTTTTACACTACACAGGTCAATATTCACATTCTTTTTTCTTTTTAAACGAGTACAATATAAATGATACTCTTGCCCTTATTATCGATACATTCTTTTTTCCTATTAAACGAGTACAATATAAATGATACTCCTGACCTCATAAATGATTCATATTATTGATACTCCTGGAATAATAATTGACACTCCTAACTAAATAGTGATATGTGATATACCTAATAACCATTAAGTGTGTTTTTTTTAACACTACCCAAGTCAATATTCACATTCTTTTTTTCATTTAAATGAGTACAATATAAATGATATCCTGACCTCACAAATGATACTTCTGGTCATATTACCGATACTTTTGGTAGAATAATTGATACTCCTAATAAATAGAGATATGTGATATACTCAAATTTATTTTTCTAATAATAGATACTCCTAATAAATGGAGATATATGGTTTTTAAAATTCAAATTCACATGTATTTTTCTCTTTAAAAAAAAAACAAGAACCATACAAATGATACTCCTGACCTAATAAATGATACCCTTGCCCATATTACCAATACTCCTGAAAGAATAACTTTTACTCCTAACTAATGGAGATATGTGATACATATAATAAACATTCTCTACAAGTTCCAAGTTCAATATTCAAATTCTTTTTTTTTTAAGGCGGACACCATATAAATGATAATACTGGCCTCACAAATGATACCCCTGCCTATATTATCGATACCCCTAAAAGAATCACGCAACCATGAATCAACAACGAATAGAAAAGCTTAGCAAACTTGTTTAGGAATAATTCTAAACAAGAGTGCAGCATGAAGTTGGATATTGACCTGCAATTATCAAAATTTAATGAAAAAAAAAACAATATATTATGGATAGCAGTCTCATGTCGCATTCAAACACAAAATATCAAAATTCAGCATTGTCAAGCTAAATGCAAACCATCCACATGACCTAAATGACTGGTGCTGATTTAAGCCAATAATACCAATCTAAAGGACTAAACTTGTAAAAAAACACAATTTCTAACTACATTAAATGTGGTTTACGTGTTAGAGAACTAAATTCCAAGGTGTGACCCACATCTTCATGGCCTCCAGCTTCATTCACCATGTAGTGATAAGATTCGACTGCTTTCATTCCTGAAGTGATCATTTGTTCAATAATCTTTCCTTTCTCATCTGTTATTTTCCTTTCAGAACGGTGATGATGACTCCACTCTGGTCTTGTCAACTGTTGGTTATGTTCCATTTCATGTTTCATAACTTCATACATCCCCCCTTGTTCATCTTGATACTCATTAAAGCCTTGCAACTTGTTCTTGTAATTCCAACTTCTCTTTCTTTCCTTTTTTTTCCACTCTTTGTAGTTGCAACCTTTTTGTCCTTAATTCCAGCACAAGAGCAGAGGAAGAGTTTTGCCAATTCAGTCTCAATCGTTGATCTCATTCCTGTTGCTTTCCGTACACTAAACCCATTTACTCGTGCATGCCTACAATACATTTGGTACATATCTTCCATTGTATTTCCTATCTTGCCCAATAGACTTCCACTCACATCATCAGAATCAACAATGCCCCTGTTTAACAAAATGAATGTTTATATTATACTTGTATATTTGACAGCACTAAGATATATACTTTGAATCTTGATTTTTGCATCACAATGAAGCAAAAATCAAGATTTAAAGTCAAATACACAAACTAAAGTCAAATATACTTTTATGTATTTATGCAACATACAGATGATCGATACTGCTGCCCATATTATTAATACTCCTGCCCATATTACTGATACTATTGACAAAGATTAACCATTTCAGAGTAGAGACTATGTCCATCAACTGGATTACCTTGAATTCAGTACCCCAAGATCATTGCATTTCAGGTAACAAACATTCTATCAAAGATCAACCTACCATTATCCACTCTCCCACAATAACCCTACTTTATATATAGAAAAATATTTGTGTCTACTTAAATGTTTCAATTTTATGTCTAATACATACGTAATACACTTTAATTAAACAAATACTTATTACCTTCATCTTCAATTTCTGCCCCTTGGTCAACAATTGCAAGCTCATCATCATATTCAACCATTGCAGTGCTATCAGTTAATATAGCATCTTGTTCAAGTATTTCAAGCTCAGTACCAATTGTTTGATCATCAATTTCTGTTATATGAAGCAATGCAAGAGTAAGTATCACATATAGGATCAAAAGTCTCATATTATTATTCAGTTGTATCAAATTTCTTGTCGAGAGTATGAAAAAATAATATAATATTTTTTTTATACTCTTGGACCAATATTTGATACACATGATCCAATTAAACAAATATTTTATTACCTTCATTTGTAGTTTCTGCACACTATTCAACTATTGCACTTCCAACATCTATATTTAATATTTAAAGGTCGTCATTAATGGTTTAATCAAAAATTTATATTTTATGAAGTAATATAAAAGTAAGTATCACATATTGGGTTAAGGGTATCATATTATTAATCTATTAGACCTTCTACAATATAAATGATACTTCTGGCCAAATAAATAATACTCCTACACATATTATCAATACTCCTGGTAGAATGATTGATACTCCTAACTAAATGGAGATATGTGATATACCTAGAAATCATTCAGTGTATTTTTTACACTCCTAGGTTAATATTCACATTCCTTTTTCCTTTTAAACGAGTACAATATAAATGATACTTCTGGCCTAATAAATGATACTTCTGGCCATATTATCGATACACCTGGAAGAATAATTGATAATCCTAACTAAATTGAGATATGTGATATACATAATAACCATTTAGTGTTTTTTTACACTCCCCAGGTCAATATTCACATTCTTTTTATTTTATTTTTTTAAGACCGAGCACCATATAAATGATACTCCTGGCCTCACAAATGATACTTCTGCACATATTATCGATACTCCTTGCACCATATATATGTTAACATAGTCCTGACAGTATAGAAAGCTAGAACCCGAGATGTAATAAATAATGTAAATGAAAATGACGAAGCATACTGATAAAAACACAGGACAGAGGATAAATTCTGATTTATGGCTCTGCAACTAAAAATGCAGAAGTTAACAAATATCAATTTCTAACCATCATTTCATCAAACATGTTATGAACACAAATTATATATTTATATTTCATTTTATTTCTAACAAACATTTCATCAAACAGGTTATGAGCACAAAATTTTATTTCTCTTCTCACTCTCTGCGTATCTCAATTAGCTACAATCACAAACTTGGACAATTAGCTACGATCACAATCTTAGAGTTGGAGTCTTAGATTTCACTAGCTACAATTTCAACTACAATTTCACAAAATCAAATTATATTGTACAAATATGATATAGGTGAAATACTTGTAATCTGTGTAAAGTTAGAATCAATATCGAATTCGCAGTCTTCATCTTCATCGTTCCTCTCGCCTTAGATCGTTGTCTTACTCTCACTACGATTTCAATTCATGCAAGTTCAATACAACAGTAGGTTGTCGTCTTCCTCTTGTCAAAAGTTCTCAACGTCAATGGCTTCCATGAATTTTCTCTTCATCGCGCGATTTTGCAGAATATCTAATGCTTCCTCTTGTCGAATGAATTGAGTTAGACTCATATATTTTGTGTGTAGAATTTACTTGAGTTTCATAACTAATGGGCTGGGTCATATATTTATGGGCTGAATCATAAACTAAATGGGTCAAATGAAAAAAAATGGACAGTAGTTTATAATATGAACTAATTTCATACAATACCTACTCTTTATATTTTTATCAAACATAGGGAGTTTTATTCCATTAAGTAAACGGGTTGGTGGGTTTGTTTCATGCAAACTTTTATCAAACAAGTGGAAATTTGATGCATTTGATGAAATATGATAAATTTTTATACATATTTATATCAAATACTACCTCCCTTCCATAAAAGTTTTCATACTTTTCTTTTTAGTTTATCCCACAAAAGTTTGCATACTTTCAAAATATAAATATTCTTTACAATCTCGGCCCTTAACATCTTCATTAATTTTCACACTTTTAATTAATTTCTATTCTAAAAAAATATCGTAGACCTTTGTGGGACAATATAATTTTTATTCAGTTAATAAATCAAAGAGGAATTTTATATGTTCCTCGGTCCCACCAAAATTTATAAGAGAAAGAGTCACACATATTTAAAAATAAAATAGAATGAATAGTTTTTTTATTAAAAGCAATTTGGTAAAACTCTATAAAATCCGCAAATTGCAGTGGAACGAACAAGTAACACAGAATTTTGATGCCTTTTACATATGAAATCACGATACACACACGTCACAAGGTAGAGGAAAATAGCAGCACTCGTGATGGGGCAGGGCGATCAGCGTTGGAACTTGCTCCAAATTGTGATCATGCATTCTCCCCGCAATCTTCAATTTGATTTTCACTCAAGATTCAGTTAACCCTGAATACGGAGAACTAACTGGTCCCTCTATAAATCCTATCCTCTCTCTGTCTCATTAATTGGCCAGACCTTCCTGTCCACATATAATCTCCTTTTTCTCCCCCTCTCCCACTTTAAATCGATTTATGAATTTATGCATGGACATGTTATCAACCTACAAATTTCTCCCAATAAATAAAATGCTTTCATTAGTTGATTTTCTTTCCGCTATAATATTATTTTGGAACTATTCCCCGTTTTATTTATAAAATTAAGTCATTTATTTATTTACTTACCAATTCAATTAATTTTTTATAATTATAAATTTATTAATTTTGACTTTTTCAAACACATGTAAAATTTATCAAAGAAGTACGTAATTGGTCGGTCTATCATATGTTCATCACTATTGTGATGATGGCATATTAATATTTTTAAATAATTAATTAAAATAATAGTGACAGACCAATTTATGTATGATAATTTTATATAATTAATATATAAATTTATATCCTCCTAGACAATAATAAGTAGACAAAGTATAGAGTGAAACTGGTTTATACATGAATCACTGAAGGATATTAATTTTTTTTCATTGAAGAGTATTACTGATTTACACTAAAGAGACTTAATTTAGTGAAAATAAACTAAGACTCTTCAGTGTAAATCAATAAAAATAAATAATACTCTTGAATAAAAACAACTAATACCCTTCAATGATTCATATATAGACCAATTTCACTCTATACATACTCTAGTCAGAAATAACTATTAACTAGGACAAATACTATTTCCACAATGAAAAGAATTTCATGATTCCCTCTGTCCATGCCAATTTGGTGGACACGTAGGATATGCCCACGTGGGCTTGACAAGTAGGCAATGGAATTAATCAAATACAACACCCATACCTAGTCTTCCGTGCTTCCCTGCTTTTTGGATCAGCTATATATTCTTTTCATTTATTTATCATAATTTTAATAAAAAAGGAAAATGATAATAACTAAAATAATTTGGGTTTCGATATCCAAGACAGTGAAAGTAATGAAGGTGGGACCCCGTATTCGAGTCGGAATAATGAACGTGGACCAGGTGAAATTCACATGGGCCAATCCATCTTATGGACCTAACGCTGCCATGTTGGCATAGAGCTTCAGAGAATCTAATATAGGTTTTATAATGGGACACGTCCTCAATATTTTAAATTAGGTTTTTATATAAGATTATCTCATAGCATGAAATAATAAGAATGTGTGTAATTAGAACATTGACGCATTAACACTTTAGTAGAGTTAATGGTTTCATGCGCATGAGACGGTCTCATTAACACTTTAGTAGATGTTAATGGCCTCATGCGTATGAGACGGTCTCATACAATTTTTTGTCCATATTTTATAATATATACACTTATTACATACACAAAAATATATTTCTGTAAATATTTTATTAAAATACATCCCCTCCGCATCCTAATGAATTTGACAAAAAAAAAAAAAAAATGGTGTGAATACGAGTTCATGTGAACTCAAAATTTTCAAATATCATTATCATATATAAAATCAAGCTCATTTTCTAAAAAGTGATAATGTGTGTGCATAACAGTAATAAGTGTATAAATAATAGCGATACTTAAAAAATAAAGTTCACGTCAATTCGAATTTACTGGAAATTAACTTTAATAAATTTCACACTTTCTTTTTTTAAAACGTTCACCATTATCTTCCACATCTCTAAAATGGAAATAAAGCTTTTTTACTATACCTATTTTAATTTATTTCAAAATAACTTTTATTTACTGATTAAAAAATCAATAGAGTGATTTTTTTTTTAATCGTATCACCCATATATGAAATTTATTGGGGAATACATCGGAGTAACAATTGTTTACGGTTACATTCTACAAATGAATAAATTTTATAGATATGCATGTTGAAAATTTAGATAACATTTCTTAAAGATGAAAGAGTTTGGAAAAAGAAAAAAAGAAGATTGAGATTAAGTGGGGGCGGTGTGTTGGCCATGAAGAGGATATGCAAGTTGGTTTTTGCAATGGTCAGTTCGATTATCGAAGTGAATCAAAATTTTAAATTCGAATTAGGCTAAAAATCAAATATTCACCAAATCGAAAGTATTGATCAGTTATTTAAAACCGAATACTGCTCACCAGTAGCTGCAATTTACACTTTCCATTTGCGTTTATAAAATTAAATTTTATGTAAAAGTATTTCATGATATGAATCACTTATTTAATTTCATAAACTACTATTTATTCTTTTATAATTTTAGTTAGTTAAATATTTGATAATTTATTTTTATTTTAAAAAATGTTTTTAACTTAATTATATTCTAATATGTACATTAAATATGAATAATTTAAATTGTTAAAAAGTTAATTACTTTATATTTGTAAACAAAATACGATACTCCCTTTAGTTCTTAATTAATCTTCATATGTAGTTGGACACATTTTTAAAAAAAAATTGTTGAAAAGTGATTTTTTTGGGGATTTATTTGAATATAAATGATATTGTGAAAGAGTGTTATTTTATTTTAGTGGTATGAAGATTATTGTGAGACAGACGAAAGAGGAAAATGTGAAGTTTATTATGGGACGGAAAGACTAAAATTTACTCAATTCTTGATACTCATGATGAAATTTGTAATACTTCTAATTAAATATTTGATATTTTAAAATTTGCAATACGGTTTGTGGTATGTAGTTTTGATATACCAACTTACGATATATTGAAATTTTCAGTACGATATCACTATGAATAATTTTGTCATACTGAAAATTTTAATACAATATAAAGTATGCTTTGATATTTTCAATATGTAGTACCGAATCACCCCTGTTTAAAGATATACTCCACAAAATTTCTAATTCAAGACCCTTGAGATATGTGAACAAACGGAAATGATCTTATGTCCACCGGTGGGCATAATATAATATACCCACCTGAATGTGATAATGATATATTAGCAGAAAAAATCTATCAATTAAAATTTTAATGGATCAACTTTTTATATGTCATTATTACATTCGGGATGAGTATATTATATTGTGCCCGCTGGTCATATGATCATTTCCTTCCGAACAAAATCAAATTCGATTTTAACAAATCATCCCCACCCACACCCCACTTTAATTCCTATTTATTCAAAACAAAACAGAACAGAAGAAGAAAAATAACAAACTAGTATAATAAATTATATACTGAAAATAAATTAAAATTCAAAATGGGTTTTTTAACAAACCACTCACCCATACCTGCACTTTAATCCCTATCCTCATATATCTATCTCTATTTATTCACCCCAACATACAAACAAAACAAGAAGAAGAAAATTAGAAAAATAAGAGAAAGAGGGAGGAGTTATAATAATCGAGGATGTCAGAGTGGAAGAAGGGATGTGAACTGTGTAGCATTAATCCGGCGACAATGTTCTGCGACTCCGATCAAGCAAGTCTGTGTTGGGACTGCGATGAAAAGGTTCACGCCGCCAATTTTCTGGTGGCCAAACACTCGCGCTCCCTCCTCTGCGACGTGTGCCAATCGCCTACACCGTGGAGCGCCGCCGGCCCCAACCTCGGGCGTACTGTCTCCGTTTGCCGCGCTTGTGCTCCTAATTCCGATCACGAGAGTGAAAGTGACTCTACCGAATATGACAGCAATGACGACGAGGAGTCAGAGGAGGATGGGGAGAATCAAGTAGTGCCGTGGTCGGACTTTGCGCCGCCCAGAAGCCAAGACAACATTTACGTTTCGCCCTCAAACAGATCTTCAACCCGGGAGATGCCTAATTCTGAGTCTGAGGTAATTTTTATTTTTACTTTTATTTGTTGCGTGAATATAAATGGGAAGGGAAGGGAAGGGTGATGATTATTTGTATTACAAACCTTCGATGACAATTATCCATGATTATTAGAATTTTTTGTACACTAAAAAAAATGAATTATTGATTTATGCGCACATTTATAAAATAATATTCATATTTACTCATATGTCATTATTTTAGTAAAATAATATTTCCTCTGTTCTAAGGATATTTGAACCCTTGAGATTGTACGCGGATTAAAAAAAAATAAAATAGTGACATATGAATAAATATATATATTTATTTTTTGTGACTGTACACGCAAATCAATGTTTTCTTTTTAAATAATGTACAAATTGGTATGAGAAGTTCAAATAAGAAAAATGCGCAAATCCCCTAGATGGAGGAATTAATTTCTTTTACAAATGTATGCCCAATTTAGTGTGCAAAAAATCATAGGATGGAGGGAGTAACTTTTTTAGCTTAAAAATTTTAAATCAAAGAAAATAGTACTCCACTCGTTCACAAAAAATAGTCTTGAATGCTTTTACACGGATTTAAAAGAAATAGATATTATGCGTAAAAAAGTAAGAATATGGTTTTCAAATCAAATACAAAATAAATCATTTAGAATTGTTGTGTGTGAGGTTCAATGACAAATGGTGTAAAAAATTGTATTTTGAATGGTGTATATTCTCTCTATTTACTTCTTATTATGTCATTTTCGCCTATCACTCTATTTCTTCCCTTCCTTGTTTTGGAAATGAAATATAATATTATATTTTCACACTTTACTCCTTCCTACACATATTTTATCTATATAATATTATATATTTTCTTCTTTCTCCATCACATCACTTGTACTATTTATCTTAATATTTTTGCCAAAAAATTATAAGAAGCAAATAAGGAGATGATGAGAGTAATTATTTTCATTTTAGAAAACAAGATCATATTCAAGGACAGAGAACGTATTCAATAACATAATTTTGTTATTAAAGACTTTGTCCTGTAATTAAAGATTTTTAGTGACAATAATTCAATCATATTCTATTATACTGCTCCTCTAACTAAAGTATAAAAATTATTTAATAACGAGATTATTGTCACTAAAATTATTTTTTCTGTAGTGAAAAAAACTATAATTAATACTTCTTCTGCCTCAACTCTTTTTTCACATGATCAATATTGATCCATTCAAAATAGGGTTGTACTTATGCATTGTGTTTATTATTTTGATGGGAAAATTAACTTTCACGATAAAGTTAATCTCCACTATTGAAGTGACAATAATTTTTCACTAAAATAATAAATACAATACTATTATAGATGAATGAATAGTAATACTGTGAAAAAAGAATGGAGAGTGAGTATAGGATTATTGTGACAAAGTCAATGCTGTAATAGTTGTGTGCATTTTTTGACCTGTTTTGAATGGTTTAGGATGAGGATGGAAGTTGGACTTCAGAGAATTATTTATAGTGTTGTTTGCTGAGGTTGCTACGGTGGCGGGTGTAACAATCCAGAGAGAGGGGAGACGCTTCTGCAATGATCCTAATGGCTTCTCTGCTCAATCCAACATATTACTCCCAAATTAGATCTCAATTATCATTCAATTGTGATTGTGTTTCATTAATTCCAACCCCATAGTTTTTTTTTTTTTTTTTACCCTTTCTGTATGGCTAAGATACCTAGCTATTTTGGATTCGTTATTATCTTGTTATTGATTCCAACTAATACACAGGGCCATTAACATCTGTTAGTCATATTAGTTGTCTCACCGACCATTTAATCATAGCACAAGTTATTTGAATCATCTTCATCTTGTATTTGTACAACGAGTCATTATTGCTCTTATATATAAACTAAAATTAAAATGTTATAGTATCATTGAAGGAATATATAAACTAAAATTAAAATGTTATAGTATCATTGAAGGAATACTATAGTATAAATTTTATACTAGAAACAAATTTTATAGAAAAAAATTATGTTGTTCATTTTATAAACTTTTCTTCTAATTTTTTTATATGAGACAAGGAATCAACATTCCTTATCCCACTACATTTTTCCTCTTCAACATAATATTCAAGTATAAGTTGTCAACTTTATGTATTAATATTAGTTTTAAGTAAATTACTATACCAAATTCATCTACTCTGAATGTAGATTATAAATTTGTAACTTATTTCCATATTTTACAAATGGATCATCAAAATAAAATTGGTCAAACTTGGGTCCCCACCCAAACTCTAAACCAATTTCTAACAATCCCCCACATAAATGATATTAATGCATGTGACCACTTAAAGAAGTTTCGACGAACCGATACTGCATCAGGATAGGTAGCGACTGACTTTCGCCACTCAGTGAACATGATGTTTTGAACTGGTCGTTTTTTTGTGTATACCAAGACAATGACATTTACATTTTTATACCATTTGATTCTCATGTTGTTGTCCATTGTGGCCGTGGACTGTATCTTGGATTCATAAGCGTAACTTTTTTCTCCTATCTCCCTTCTCTCTCCACTAAAAAAAACAGTCTGCTATCTAAATAGGCAAAAAAAAAAAAAAAAAGTGATGGACGGTGTTCTTCCCTAATCTTGCCGCTTAAACGACAAAAACGACGTTTTTATGGATTATGAGATCATCGACTGGTAGGCTGTCACTAATTCTAATTTTAAAATTACCGACGATCTTTCTGTCGCCAATTTTGTCAGTTATATAAATGCCCTTGGTTCCAAGGGGCAGCAATTAATGTGCAGGTTGATTTAGCAATGGCCTCATGATAGTCGCTAATTCCAATTTTAAATTTAAGCTCGTCGCTAATTATGGTTGTTCAGATGAATCTAGAGGTCGTTGTTTAACGACGGTCAATCTTTCGCAAATCCTAAAAAATCAGTCACAAAATTTTGTTGGCCGTCACTAATTTTTATAAAGTTGACCATTGAACATCTTCCGTCTCAAATAAGGTCGTTGATTCCTCTATTTTGTGACAAATTTTCTGTCTATCTCAAATTTACATAACTAAAATGCGAGTCTTTTTTTTTTTTTAATAGTGGGTTACTTTTGCTATATTCCAGGAATCTGTTAGTTGTTATACAGTTACTCGGCTTTGCCTATAATTTTTCCTATTGTTGGGGTTCGATGGCTTTACCTACTGATGTTGGGGTTCGTTGCTATTGTTCGTGGTTTCCTGTTTCCATATCTTCTAAACTAGAAAGCTGCTAATTTTGGAAACCTATTAAGATGGGTAAATTGCAATTTTGGTTTCATGATAATAGGTGGTTTGCAGAAAAATGATCATTTTC
This sequence comes from Ballota nigra, assembly GCA_947034835.1. Lineage (NCBI taxonomy): Eukaryota > Viridiplantae > Streptophyta > Magnoliopsida > Lamiales > Lamiaceae > Ballota > Ballota nigra. The sequence goes on from OX344723.1 coordinate 25,301,787, forward strand.
TTCGATATTTTTGATGCCGTAATTTTTTTTCTGACATTTTTTGTCCCAATAAAATAACAATTTGATCCCAAAAGAATGTATAAGTTGCAATTTTGGTCCCAAAATTAACTAAAGACACCAAATTTGCAGAAAAAAATAAAAAGATAAAAATTGAACGTGAAATCAAAATTATTACTAGAAAATTGTGATGGGACCAAATTTGAAATTTGCCCGCTAAAACTATTGGTAAATTGCACTAAAGATATCAACTTAATTCAAAAGGGATCGATTGTTTTCTCTAAAGATATTATTTTCATTAAAGATATTAGTTGTTTCAACATAAGGTATTAATAAATTGTTGTCTACGATAATAATTACCGTGCGTATCGTTCACATAATACTTTGTCTACCATAAAGCTCTCATTGGTGCAATTACAAACTAACAATTTGTTTTTCTATTTTAAAGCATGGAAAATATAAATTTTATTCGTATCTTTTATTGTTAAAAGAAAATGTTGGTCTTGAATTAAGAAATAATTAAAATTTTAGTCATGAATTGAGGTACTTATATAATGGAGACACATAGTGAGACTTAAAAATCCATGAAGAGATTTTATATGAAAATAGTTTATAATAAGTTTATTATAAAACTATTTTAAAATATTAAATATTTAATCAGTATTATCAATAATCTCATTAGAACTATCATTAATTTGAGTTTAAAAAAATTCACAATAATTACAATATAATATCACCGAACCAAATTAATGATACCCTTGTTAAGATTATCGATATTTTTGGTCAAATATTCGATATTTTAAAACAGTTTTATGATAAACTTATCGTGAACTATTTTCATATAATACTTTGCCAAATATTTTTATGATACACATAAACAAATACTCAATATTTTAAAACAGTTTCTTGATATACAATCTTCCAGAGCTTTTGTTCATAAAGCCACACCTAAATGTAAATCTAACCGTTCAAAAAGAAAAATGCAATTCTATCCAGAAACAAAGTCAAAACAAAAATTAATAAGGAACAGTTACAACCCAAAAAATTCGTCAACTATTTGTTAAAGCACCCGGGAACTAGCATCGAAATTAAATACAGCCAATGTAAATGAAATCAGGAGTAATATTATAATATTTGATTAGATAAAATATTAGAATATTATATTTGTCTAAAATTGGAATTTTTACGTTAAATTCGTCATTCGGTTAGAAACTATCTTGTATTCAAATTATTGAAGTATTCCTTTCGAAATTCTAATTATTTTATAAAAATATATATTTATAAAAATCTGACATTTTTCTAGAACTTAGTATATTATCAATTATAGTTATTTAGAATTAAAATAATATTAAATAATTATGTAATAATAATTATTCATTAATTGATAATATATGCTATTAATTATTCATTAAATTAAAAATACATATTGTTAAATTATAAATAATTATACTAATAAAATATTCACGAAAATTGAATCGAATAAAATAATACTTGTATTTGTATTTGAATATCTTTTGAATCATAAAATTAATTTGTCAATTATTTTGAATTCAAGTCGTGGTATTCGAATACGAATAACAATTAGAATCAAAATTATTTGATTATTTCACATTCCTTTGCATTTCTCTAAACTTACATTCATGTGATCAAGAACTCAAATCTCCTCTCATGGAAAATCACCATCACTCATCTCCTCCCCTTCGATGACAAATGCAACCAAAATCATTCGAAAATCAATCTTCACCGTCCTCCAAAACTTCCACTTCTTCACCTCCTCCTCCCCTTCGCCCTCTCGACTCTCATCCCCAACACTTCATCACTTTTTCCATCACTCCATCAATTTTTGGAGCTCTCTCAAACCATCCATTCCTTTCTTTTCGTCCTTTCCAAGGCCTCCATAATCAAAATCAAAATCAAAACCCTCCATCCTCACAAACTCCCGTTCAACCCCCTTCTTTCGCCTTGTCATCACACACTTTTGCAACACATTCGTCATCCTCGTCGTGCTCCAAATTTACAAGCGCAGCAACGGGAAGGGTAGTTTCGTCCGTCATGCTCACCAATGCCGACGTCATAAGCAACCTATCATTGATTATATCGGGTATTCACAATCTTAGTGGCTTTTCCTCCACTCTCAAAGCTTGCATGGCGATCCGTCGTAACTCTTCGACCGCGCTATCTCTAGCGGTGGCGATAAAGATGGGGTTAGCAGGGGCAGAAGCTCTGTTTGAGTACCGCGTGGCGAGAGCCTATAATCGAGCTTTCTCATCTATGGTTTTAGAGGGCATTCTCATTGCTTACTTGTACGCAATCATTCTTGTTCTTGATTCCATTGCTGGTTACCACTTCTTGCAAAGCTGCAATTGCAAACCTGAAGAAGAAGATGATGATCAGGGGATTTATAATCTTGTATAGAAAACTGAAGGGGTTTGAATCGCTGCTCTAGATTTTACCTTTTCAATAAAAGTTGGCACTTGTAAAATTGGCCTCATAAAATATATATCAGTATTTGATTTGGATTAATCCTATATACGACCCATTTAAACTTTATAACTAATATATATATATATATATATATCTCACAGAAGAATTAGTAGGATCGTATTAATGGCTGGCGCACTCTCATATGTACATTATACACGGTGTGCTCACTCAACAGTTGAAATTATTCATTATGAAAAGTGTAGGTTGATTACACTGAAAAGTGTGGTTAGATTCCACTGAAAAGTTTACACTTAAAACCGGTGTTTAGTATAAACTTTTCAATGTAATCTAACCATACTTTTCAGTGCAATCAAATCATATTTTTCAGTATAAATAATATCAACTATTGAATAAATATGTCATACACCCAGTGCACGAGAGAACTACTCTTAATTGTTCGTGGTTTTTTCATAACCAAAATCATGTTCACCTTTGCACTTTATACGCTGGTACTAAATTATAGTTTTATGGCAAAAACTTGTATGAGACCGTCTCATAATATGAGACCGATCAAATTAAAAAAAGTGATAGGGTTATAATTAAATGTGATAGTATTTTTAAAGAAAAGTGATAAGTCACTTTTAACAAATATATTATCACTTTTTGTTTAAACTTTATCACTTTTTAAAAGTGACAACTTTTTAATTAATAAGTGACACGTTTTAAGTTAAAAGTGGATCAAATATTATTGATCTCATACTATGAGACGGTCTCACACAAGACTTACTCTAGTTTTATATATAATTATTCCGTCGGTCTCTATTTAATGTTTCAAATTTAGGCAAAACAGTGTTAATTTCTTTTTATTTATCACTACATCAATACCAATTCAAATATATATTCTTTTTTTTTTCTTTCAACAAATTATTCTTAATGAATACTCCCTCCATCCTCAATTAATTTTCATAAGTGAGGCAACACTCTTTTAAGAAAAATAGTTTTATCGACTTTTTGGACCAATAAATCAAGAATATTTTGAAATAAAACAAGTATTGTGAGAATGTTTTATTTATATATTTGGGGTGTGAAAATTATTGTGGGACGTCCCAAAAAAAATATTTTCTATATAAATTTAATATGAGTATAAATTTTTTTTGATACCCTAATTAATACTCCCCCAGTCCCGCAAAGATAGACTTATTTTCGATTTTCATACGTCCCGCAAAGATAGACTTGTTAATATATTTAAGATATCATTAAATCTGTATTTCTATCTTTCTCCCTATTTAATGTATTTTTTTTATTAGTAATTGTTTTGAAAAATGAGTAGTTATAGAGGCTAAATGGTAAAACAAAATAATATTTTTAAAACTATAATAACTTCCATTTTTTTAATTTGTATGAAAATATTTATAAGTCTATATTTGTGGGACTGAGAAAGTAACAAAAATAATTTGAGTGAATGAATAAAATGAGAATGATACCATTGCAATGAAACACAAATGGCATGTTGTCATCTTTGTTAAAAGTTAAAACAATGTAATTATTAAATAATAAAGTAAATAATTATTTTAAACTGGGCTGGTTATTAATAAAGTATGAAAAAATTGAGTTTGGGTTGAGTTATAGATCGAGTATGTGGAGGAGAGATAAATGAATTACTTATTATGAGGTTGGGTTGTGGGAGGTAGGGGCAGACACATGATTTGTTTCTAACCGAGGTACAAAGAATAAAGAAATAAAATAATTCTTCCATCCACTAAAAAATATGTCTATTTGCATTATTCGTCCGTCCACCAAAAATATGTTTATTCCTTTTATATAAACCGTCAATTTATTATCACACTTATAAATAATTACTTTATTAAAAAATGGATCTCACAATACCTTCATAATAACCTAACTTTATCTAATTTTTCTTAAAATTCGTCTCCAGCTCAATGAACATAGTTTTAATGGATTGATGGAGTATATATAAAACAAAAATTAACTTATAATTAATTAAAATTTGAATTACAATTGACCACGATGTTTGCCATACTTTGAAACATATGAATAATAGTTTTATTCGATACACAATTGAATACTTTCCTTTCAATATACACTACTGTTGGTCCCAAATATATGATCAACGGAAAGCGTTTTGAGACTTGAATTTTTATGAAAACCAATTAATAGGATGCTAAATATAATGTGCATAAATTAAAATAAATAACAAAAGAACTTTTATAGTGGTTCGGATATAACGATCCTAAGTCCACTCTCCCTTTCACCAAAGGGGTCTCACTCACCGGCCAATTTATTTACTACTGGAATTGGGAAGTACCAGCTCCTTCGTACATTGGCTTACAACAACCCTTCTATGTGATGAATAGGTTCACTATGCCAAAAATGACTTTCGACCACGGGGAAAAGACAACGGGTATCAAATATTTTGGATATAGATTGTAGAGTGAAGTATTATATATTTTTTTTTTGTATTTTTTTTTATAAAATGCTTTCAAATACCTCAATTTATTTGCATATATATATATATATATATATATATATATATATATATATATATATAAAATAACCATAACAATCGAATTCTAAGGTATAATTTTGTAATTTAGAAGTAAAAATAAAGAAAGGGATTAAGATGTTCTGGTACTTGCATTAAAATTTGGAGGTATTAAAATAGTAGTGAAAATATGGTGTCTCACTTATATAAGGTATTTAATTTTTGTTGTAGAACTGTGATAATTTTCAATATATATGCTCTTCATATATGTCACTCGTATAACTACACATTTATTATATCTTTTGTGAGTAGTGGTCATTGGGTTCTTACGATTATTAACCCACATAAGGGAGATGTTTGTTTCATTGATCCCCTTTACTCCATCATTAATCCTGAATGGAAAAGCGTAGTGGACATGTAAGTTAATTCATTTTTCATTAATGAAATAGTTAGTTGTGAATTTGTTGTTAATCGTAAGATGTTTCTATGGTTGTCTATTAATGTAGGGCTTTAAAAATCTTTAATGCGAGCGTCATGAATAAGAGATCGAAGAAAAGCCATGCATGGAACATAATCAAGGAAGAAAAAATTATATATATATATATATATATTGTGTTTTTATTGATCGAATTAGTGTTTGAGTTTTTTTTACTAACGTAGGCACCTAAACAACTTGATGGAGAACAATGTGGTTATTTTGTACTACGCTACATGAAAGATATAATTGAGTTTGATGGAGTTGTAGAAACGGATTCGATCCAATCAGTGGTAAGAATAGTTTGTGTGATGATGCTTATTTGTGTGTGTCTTAATTTGGTGATTTTTTAATTGTGTTTACAATTATGCTCTACAAAAATATTGAATATTGAATGCATTAACTTATTTCTTGTGTTTATTTTGTACTTTAACAGTTTCCACAAAAGAACTACTCAAAAAAAGATATTGATGACGTGCGAGAGGAGTGGGCCGATTGCCTTTCAACTTACATGGGATAAATGATCATCAATACAAGATGCGGTAGTGGGAAGTTTGATTGTTTTTTATGATTTGAAACTTATCATTGTAGTTGGATATTATTTTAGATTTTCATGAATTAATTAGTAGGAACAATGGGTGAAATTGATATTTGTAAGGACTTCTATGATAACGATGTTTGTTTTTTATTTGATGATGTTTGTTTTATAAATCTCTTCCATTCATTTGAAAAAAAAATACATTACCACAGGAAAACATATGACAACGAACCAAATATAGTTTTGACAACGGGTAAAAACCTGTTGTTGAAACCATGGACATTGAGAAAAGACAACGGGGATAAAATTATATAACAACGGGTAAAACCCGTTGTCTTATATATATAACAACGGTGATTCCCCGTTGTCGTAGGTAAATATCAACCGTAGTGGATGGGCTCGTTGTTGTAGCTCCAAACTTTTGACAACGGGTTATACCCGTTATCTAAAGAGCTTAAGTCCACGGGTATAATTAGGTTACGACAACGGTGAATCACCGTTGTCTAAAGTGCTTAAGACCACGGGTATAATAAAGCTACGACAACGGTTAATCACCGTTGTCTTAAGAACTTAAGACCACGGGTTTAATAAAGCTACGACAACGGTTAATCACCGTTGTCTTAAGAACTTAAGACAACGGTGGAAAACCCGTTGTCAAATGTCCAGACCTACGACAATGAGCCCATCGACAACGGTGGGAAAATACCTACGACAACGGGGAATATCCCTTTCCTGGCATATGTTGATGAACGAATCTAATCGGGAGGATTAGTGGCTGTTTTAATTCGTTTTTACGTCACCAATCAATAACGTGTGATTGATTACCACCGTAAATGGAAAAACGAGTCTTGGGTTAACGAATTCGGGTAAAATGAAGATCGAAATTTAAATTATTTCGTATGTGTGTAAGTTTGGGTGTATTTGTGTGTATTTTTTAGTCTGAAATTCGAAAATTAATTCATAAGCTGGAGAACAACTATTTATAGAGACTAGCAAGCATGAGGTGTCTAAGACTCTTGGTCTCCCTAGTCTGCATGCTTGACATGTGTCCCTTTGATCTTATCTAAGCTGAACCTTAGTTACAAAGTTTTCTTTGGTCTTATCTCGGACTCATTGTTGTTCGCCTAGGTCGGCTTAATTGATCTTGTTGATTCTCCAACTGAAAGTTGTTCGCCTCTTGAGGTTGTACTTTGGAAGTTGTTCGCCTTATGGCTTTGTTCAGCTTGGCTTTGGGATCTTTGTCCTTTGTTCATTTGTACACACCTCCTTGGCTATTTATTGTATTATATTTTGACCAAGTTGTTCGTCATGGATGACTTCACAGTTGGCTCATTCTTGGTCCCGGGCCTTAATACCTGTTCGCCCATTAGTTGTTCGTCGGGAGAGTTGTTCGTCACTTCATACACCTCCCAGATTGGTTAATGCGCCCAAATCGTGATTTTCTTTGTTTTAGACTTCAATAATTGTTCGCTCCATATCTAGATGATGTTCGCCTATCAACAGCATAGTGGTTGAGTAAAATTCTAACTAAAAGCTCATAAAGAGTATATAATACTTGTATGAACAAGGTGAGTGCATGGTGTGTTAGTGTGTTTCTCAATCTTTTGTGCTCTCTTGTCCGTCTTATATATCTACGAACTCATCAAAACACTCCTATATATAGTTGTCAAATAACTAGCCGTTGGAAGCTAGAAATTCAAACATCTATAAACTAAGGAATATAATCAATCATTTTTATTGATTATATGATTGATTGACTCCTTCTTTGATTCCTTCTTCTTGATCTTCAACCAATCTTTCTTGATATCAGTTGACTTCCATTTGTTTGCTTGACTCTTCTTATCTTTGGATCACAAGATGACACTTCCTCTTCTACTCTTCTAGTTCAGACAAGAGGACTTCTACTCATCTGGTCCAGACAAGAGGACTCCTCTTCTTGTCATCTTGTCTTGTCTAATTTCCTTCTCCCTTAACCTAAGATCTATTCTAGTTTTAGACTAGTCTGCAGCTGACTAACAAGTTCAGTTGCTTCTATTGCAAGTTCTTGTTTTAACATCTTCAAAACATTTAATCTATATCCCAACAACTACTAAATTTTCTCATTTATTCATTACCTATTCTATTGTGAAGCCGATACTTCACAATTTTCATAAAGAATGTTCTGTCCATAGTAGCAGTTGTAACCGACAAAGTCAAGACTAATTTTATGAGCTTGTAAACTAAAGGGCATGATCTTCCCATTGCGTGTGTGCGACCCATTTTGAGAATTCAGGAAATGAATGCTAGAATTGGAGAAATTAAATTCATTTGCAGTGTGTAACTTCAAAAATTAATATTGGAATTTTATAAATTTTCGAAGGGTATATATGTACATTTAGATGCATGCATGTGTAAAAAGACATGACTAGGCATAAGATGGAATTTAATTAAAAAAATATGCAAGTACATAAATACATATGAGTAGGTCGTATATGAAATTGTCTCATGACATGAGACAATGAAAATGAATATAATTAGGACATTTGACTCATTAACACTTTGGTAAGGGTAGGTGTTAATATTAATTGTCTCATTCCATAAGACGGTCTCATACAAGTTTTTTTCAATACATATATAAACATGCCAATCGATTTTCGATCTTATGAGGCGCTTGGTTATCAACTTTTCAATGGTAATGAGAATGAAAATTATTTTTCATCTATGCCCTCATTATAAAACGGATATGTTAGAGGAAAAATTGTTATAATTGTGACTTCATTGCTAGTGTCATGCCCTAATTTTGGAATAGAAGTGCACAACAAATGATTGTTGGTAGAGGGATGGGGGAGTGATTGAGAAGAATGATTGTAGGAAGAGAACAGGGTAACCAAAATAAAGTAGTGATGACCTTATTTAGGAGATGAGGTAGTGATTTTGTTCTCATTAATCATCATAATTACACTAATTTTCAATCTCATTCCATTACTATTGAAGAGTTGCTATCCATTCCCCCTAATTGAAGTTGCACGGCAATTTGGAGCAATAACATTAAATACACTTGTTTGCAACAAATTTAGGAAAGATGGGGTAATGAGTAGTGTCCAGCCAAGATTTAAATCTTGAGTTTGAAGAGCTACTTGCAACTTATCGTCCCTATATAATACTACAAAAAAAAACACTGTTTTGCGATGGAATTTGTGACGGAAAATCCGTCGCAAACAGTGTTTTGCGACGGATTCTACGACGGACATGTATCCGTTCCTAAAACAGCCGTAACTAATTTTTGCGACGGATTTTGCCGTCCGTCGCAAATCAACGACGGATAAATCCGTCGCAAAATTGGCGGGTCAGACCCGGCCGGGTCGCACAGAATTTGCGACAGACAGTAGTCCGTCGCAAATTTTTCGGGTTAGACCCGACCGGGTCAACAACATTTGCGATGGACACATTCCGTCGCAAATGTTTATATATATTTTTTTATTTTTTCGGGTTAGAGTTTGCGAAGGGCTGTTTTCCGTCGCAAAAGTCAATATTTGCGACGGAATTTGGCCGTCGCAAATTACCGAGCCTATACAAAAAAAAGTGGCTAGCGTGGTTCGAGCCCGGGCACCCGGGGCGGGCGCGGACCACTGGGCCACCCAGCCCATTGCTTATTATATGCGGCCCACCTTCTATATTAGTCTTATTAGGCCTTGAACAATTAATCCAATTTTGCGCCCAAGGAGAATCGAACACGGGACCTCTTGTGCAAGAGGAGGGGGCGCGCGCCACTAGGGCACAAACTACTTTCTTTCATTTTTATGCAATTAATTATATATGTATTCAAATTAAGTCATTTTTTTTATAATTCACCAAATTAATTTCTTTTCGTATCTAAGTTGTTTATTAAAATATTTTGCCCAACTATTTTTTTTTATTTTGTAAAATTATTTATATCGACAATACATAATTTTATAATTCGTTCATTTGTACGCAATTAATTGTATATGTATCCAAATTGACTCATTTTTTTTTTCCATAATTCACCAAATTAATTCATTTTCGTTTCTCACTTGTTTTTATAAATGTTGTGGCCATTTAATTTTTATTAGTTTGGTAAAATTATTTATTTCGACTCCCGCTTGAATTTATAATTCGTTCATTTGTATGCAATTAATTGTACATGTATCCAAATTGATTCATTTTTTTTCCATAATTCACCAAATTAATTCATTTTCGTTTCTCACTTGTTTTTATAAATTTTGTGGCTATTTAATATTTTTTTGGTAAAATTATTTATTTCGACTCCCGTTTAAATTTATAATTCGTTCATTTGTACACAATTAATTGTATATGTATCCAAATTGACTCTTTTTTTTTCAAAATTCACCAAATTAATTCATTTTCGTTTCTCACTTGTTTTTTTTTTATAAATTTTGTGGTTATTTAATATTATTTTGGTAAAATTATTTATTTCGACTCTCGTTTAAATTTATAATTCGTTCATTTGTACACAATTAATTGTATATGTATACAAATTGACTTTTTTTTTTTAAATTCACCAAATTAATTCATTTTCGTTTCTCACTTATTTTTATAAATGTTGTGACCATTTAAATGAAACTCACGAGTTATATAAATGAAACCCACGAGGTATATAAATGAATCTCACGAGGTAATAATAGAACAACATGATCTAAGATCATGTATATGCTTGCTACAAGTAATTAATTAATTAACACTGAATTAGTAATATCTTTGTTGAAATACTATTCTGTAGCATCATTCCCCGTCACAAGGTTTCCGCCATTATTACAGAGATAATGAGGGATAATCTAGAAGAGAATGCAATGAAGTTCAAACTCGTCTCGTCGCAGTGGAAGCAGTACTACTTGGATGAGTTTCGGGTATATATATGCAAATATTTTTAAACCAACTTATTTGCATATATATACCTGAAACTCATCCAAGTAGTACTACTTCCGCTGCGACAAGACGAGTTTGAAATTCATTGCGTTCTCCTCTAGATTATCCCTCATTATCTCTGTAATAATGGCGGAAACCTTGTGACCGGGAATGATGCTACAAAAATTATTCAAAAAACTTAAATAAATTGTTCAAACTGACTCTCTCTTCTCTCTCTCTTCTCTCCCTCTCCACTCTCTCTCTCTCTCTCTCTCTCTCTCTCTCTCTCACTCTCTCTCTCTTCATGATCTTCTTCTGAATGATGGTTCACTGTTCCAGTGATCCACCAAACCATCCCATATCGATCGTCCGTTTGGTGCTCGACCCAACTCCACCCGATCCCCACGCTCCCACCGCTTCTTCAGGCCGTAGATAATATTTTTGTGCCGTTCTTGCGCTTTCGCACAGAACAATTGGTACATAATACTATCGTTGGCAGGGTCCCAAACGCACCGCCTCTGCAAATAAATTAAAAATAGAATATTAACGAATAAATTAAAAAATTAAAAGTTAAATTAAAATCATAATAAATAAATTTTTTATACCTTGAAGTCATCAAAGTACTCCATCCTCTTTTGCTCGGACACTTGACTCCACGAGTGGGCACCATACTCAAACTGTCTCATCCTAATGATTTGTGAGACGATTGAGCTAGTCTCATGGGCTGGAAGCAGTCTGTGACAACAAAATTAAAAAATCAAGTTAATTATATTAATATATATAATTAAAAGTATACATAATTCATTAAAAATACTTACTTGTTGTCGAATATGATGACACTGAGAAAATTATCTTGACCTGGGTTCATCTGTAATAATTTTAAATTCAACTAATAAAAGATGATGCTATATAATAATTTACTTATTCACATACAAATAATTTCACATACGCGCATAAAATCTACACACTATAAAAGATGATGAGATATATAATCTACTTATTCACACGCATATAATAATTTACTTATTCACATATGCATATAACAATGATTTACTTATTCACAAAATATAATACAAACAGTTAAAATAATAAATATGATTCATAGCGAAGAAAGTATTTTTTTGAAAGAGGTGCCTATTTTGCAATTTACTGTACTATTATAAAAATGAAATTCGACAGCTCAAAATGTCCACTTCAAGGAAAAATAATAATTCAAAACTCACTAATTTGAGCAACTAAAATCCAGTGTAAAGGTAAAAAAAGCATGCAAGTGTTTATGCATTAAATTGTCATACTCAAGTGAAATCAAGACTAATTAAATTTTCTAAACATGCTTTAAAATTAAATTAAAATTCGATCTACTAATTAAATTAGATCACCTAATTCAACTAAAATCAATTCATTTCTAATATAATTCAAACAATTCAACTAATTCAATTCTAAACTTAACAAAAATTAAACATGCTTTAAAATTAAATTAAAATTCGATCAACTAATTAAATTCGATCAACTAATTCAACTAAAACCAATTCATTTCTAATATAATTCAAACAATTCAACTAATTCAATTCTAAACTTAACAAAAATTAAACATGCTTTAAAATTAAATTAAAATTCGATCAACTAATTCAACTAAAATCAATTCATTTATAATATAATTCAAACAATTCAACTAATTCAATTCTAAACTTAACAAAAATTAAACATGCTTTAAATTAAAATTCGATCAACTAATTCAACTATTTCTAAACATGCTTTAAAATTAAATTAAAATTCGATCAACTAAGCTATTTCAACTAAAATCAATTCATTTCTAATATAATTCAAACAATTCAACTAATTCAATTATAAGCTTAAGAAATTCTAAACATGCTTTAAAATTAAATTAAAATTCGATCAACTAATTAAATTATAATTCAACTAAAAGAAATTCATTTCTAATATAATTCAAACAATTCAACTAATTCAATTCTAAACTTAACAAAAATTAATTATGCTTTAAATTAAAATTCGATCAACTAAATCAACTAAAATCAATTCATTACTAATATAATTCAAATAATTCAACTAAAATTAATTCTCTAAACATGCTTTAAAATTAAATTTTAAACGGTAAAAATAAAGAAAACTTACGGTTTATTTGTAGAAAATGTCGAAACGAGAACTCGGTGGGGACGAACGGCTCAACAATCAACTAAACCCGACTTCTCCTTCCTTTTCCTTTCGTTTTCCTCCTCTTCTTCCTTTTTCTCGCACTCTCCGTCTGTTTCGCGAGGAGAGCTTTATAATTGTAAAAAAAATTGCGACGGACGACTATCCGTCGCAAATTTTGCCTGTCAAAGCCAAAACGACATCGTTTTGACTGATTTGCGACGGCTTTTCCATCGCAAATTAGTCAACAAACCGTTTCCCGAGAAGACGTGTAAAACGGTTCGGATTTACGACGGACATTCCGTCGCAAATCAGTCAATGGACCATTTCCCGAAAGGTCGCGAATATAAATGTAAGATTTGCGACGGCTTTGGTCCGTCGCAAATGCAAAGTTTAAAATTACGACGGCCTCTTCCGTCGCAAATCAGTAAAACAGGTCGCTTCCCGAACGGTCACCTTTAAACGGGTATGTTTTGCGACGGAAGTGACCATCGCAAAATCAATGTTGAAATTTGCGACGACCTCTCCGTCGCAAATGTAGCCGGTTTAAGACGAAGGCGGTGGGCCCTAGTTTTTGCGATGGCTTTTCCGTCGCAAATTACTAACCTTTGCGACGGACTTCCTAAGTCGTCGCAAAGTGTCATCTTTTTCGACGGCTTACCAAAATCCGTCGCAAATTCACGAAATTTGCGACAGATATTGTGCCGTCGCAAAAGATCCGTCGCTAATCTCCGTCTTTTTTGTAGTGTAAATACAAAATTGTATAAAGATAAATTATTTTAGAAAATAATTAATTGAAAACAATCATGGTGAAAGGTGTGTTTATTTGAAAACAAAAATTCAAAAAATTAAAATCATGAATCATTCGTAAAATGTTATATGATTATTTCGAAAACCTGTAATATTTTCTGAAGGATTGGTGGAATTTTTGCTTCGAGTGGAATCGTAGTGCTTCTTCTCCCAGGTGGACGTACTGCTCATTCGAGATTTTCCATTCCCATAAATAGTGATGAGTCGTCCACGTGTCACGTACTTCCTGGATTAGAGTTATCGGGACTTCTAATAATGGCCAAACTAATAATTTGGGATGAGGCGCCGATGGTAAACATATTTAGTTTCGAAGCATTGAATCGTACTTTGTGAGATATTATTAGGAATACCGATGAATCCGTGAGTGATTTACCATTTGGAGGAAAAATTATTGTTCTTGGTGGAGATTTTCGACAAATACTTTCAAAGGGAAGTATTGAAGATGTTATTCATTCTACCAATAATTCATCATTGTGGGATTATTGCAAGGTAGTTTTAGTTTTTTTAATTGAACAATAGCTTTTTATCCTTGATATTAAATATTTCACTGTTAATTGGTTAATTTCTGCGTGTTTTTATGGCTCTGTGATTAGGTACTTATGTTGACAAAGAATATGAGGTTGGAAGTTCATCTTCTAATTCAAGCAATAGTGGAATTGCTGAATTTTCAGATTGGATATTGAAAGTTGGGGATGAAATTCTCGGTCACGGTAGGGGTGGTTTTGCAGATATTGAGATTCCACTGGAAAATCACATCTATGATGAGGTTGATCCTATTATGGCTATCATTCGAAGTATCTATCCGTCCGTCGAGAACAATCTACGTACGCATAAATAATTTTGGAGACAGCGCAATACTTGCGTCCACTCACCGAGACGTAGATTGTATCAATGGGAAGATTCTTTCCATTATTCCTGGGGAAACAAAGGTTCATTTGAGCTATGATAGTGTTTGTAAATTAGAGTTTTGTCTTGCAGGTAATGGAGAGCTGGTTTCAGTGGATTTTTTAATCTCTGTCAAGTGTTGTGGTATGCCTAGCCATAGATTGGTACTGAAGGAAGGTGTTCCTATTGTTCTTTTGAGAAATATTGATAAAAAATTATGGGCTATGTAATGGGATGAGCCTGATTGTTACTAGATTGGGAAACCACGTGATTGAAGCTAAAATAATCTCAGGGAAAAATATTGGAAAGAAGATTTTCATCCCAAGAATGACTTTGAGTAATTCGAACGTAGCCATGCCTGTAAAATTTACGAGGAGACAATTTCCTATATTATTGTGTTTTGCAATGATTATTAATAAAAACCAGGGTCAATCTCTTTCGACTCTTGGACTATACCTACCAAAGCCAGTTTTCACTCACAGACAAATGTATGTTACAGTATCGAGGGTTAGGTTTAAAGATGGTCTGGAAATTCTTTGTTTTGACTGCGAAGGGAAACCTTCAAAGTAAACAACGGATGTTGTTTATATGGAAGTTTTTAAAAAATTATGATTATTATGTTGGATTTGATCGTTTGTATTTTACGAAATAATTATATTTTTATTAGGAAATTGTGCATTTGTCGTAAATAATTAATTAAAATAACACAGTCACATTCTCATTTACATTCCCATATTTATATTGTGTTATAGAACAAAAGAATCGAACAATATTTTTTGAAATCCGCGATACTCATGGTTCTACAACTAGTGATATACATGTGACAAAATATTCATGTTATTAAAGGTCTAAATCATGTCATTGTAGATTCTTATCCGAAATTAAATAACAAGATTATAATAACACGCTGGCCTGTAAAAAGAAAAGGAAAAGATTATGATAAAAAGATTTTCTTGTAATAAAGGCATCATAAATTGTCATTAATGGCGATTTTTTTATATATATAAAAGATAATGAAAAGAAAGATATAACATCAAAATGATTTTGATTGATTAACCACTATAATTTCCTCTTAATTTCATAGTGCTCTATAAAAATAATCCTTTTCATCAACAGTTCCACTCATCTTCTATTTTATCACAAACCTATGGTTCATGAGTAAAATGGCTCCCTCAATTACAACTAAAATATTTACTTAATGTTTTCTTGCACAATCATGTAGTATCGTCGATAAGGCAAACACCAGGCGGTTAGCGGACTACCTGATCTATCAAACTTACCCATTTACGTCAGATTATCTCTCAGGGAAACACCTTGCGATCGATCCTACATTATCCCGACAGCCATGTGCTACCGATAAGGTGCTTTCCTGAGAGATGATCCTATTAATGACTGGTGGTATTGTGGCAAGTTAGGCGGGTCACAACAGTTCTCTACTTGGAGTTGGACGCCAAAACGATGATCCTATTATTGGACAAGAAAACATAAAGTAAATATTTTATTTGTATTTGACGGAGCCACTTTGCTCGTGGACAACGATATATATAAAAAAAATTAATTAGAAGATGGAAAGAACTGCCGAGACATCAATGGTCAAGTGAAGCGGTTGATACACCGAAATCTTAGGGATTCACCTTCCTAAATGGTCATTCAGATTGTTCTATTTATAATTGTACCTTCCTCATGAAATTAATAAATAAATTCCTTCAAAATATTACGAATATAATTACTAAATTGATTAAATTTACGCAAAATTAGATTTACCATTTATAGAAAATATCGATAATTTCAACAGGAGTATCATTAATCTGGGTCTAATTGTTGTAAATTTTCTTGAACTCAAATTAATGATACCCCTGGTGAGAGATTATCGATAATCTTGATCAAATATTCGATACTTTAAAACAATTTCATGATAAGTTTATCATGAACAATTTTCGAATAAAACTTAATCGTCGTTGAATTGCAAAATCAATGGTATATTTTTCATGTTAAGTTCACTACCAAAAATACCCCTATAGTGACGCCATTTTTTGTGACATTTTGAAGTATGTGTCACAATATATTATTTATAAGGGTTAATTGAAAAAAAAAAAAAAATCACGGACTTTGTAGTCTTTATCAATTACAACATAAACTTTTAAAGTTTGCAATTCGCTGCACGAAATAATTTATTACTGCAATTCGATACATGGTGCAAATTTTTTGAGATATGTACGCCCATGTGGCAACCAGAGCTAACATAAAAAAAAACACGTCACATCCTACGTCAGATGTCAAATCTGCAAAAAAAAAAAAAAAAAAAAATTTCAAAAAGGTTCTTTTATAAAATTTTCAAACACGTTTAATAATTGATTATAAAATTTGGTGTTGTCTAGTTTATGTAGGAAAAAATGTCTGACATTATATAAGCTTGTAGAGATACTATAAAATAATTTTATTTTTTTACTATCTTCACTATTATTAAACCGTGTTTGAACAATGTTTTATTAAAAAAATATTTTGAAATGATTTAAAAAAAAGTTTTTTTTTTCTTCTAAATTTGACATTTGATGTAGTGTGTTACGTGTTTTTAGTGGCGGCTTAGGCTATCATGTATTGTTAGTAATTAGTATTCCTGGAAAATTTACATCAAGTGTAGAGTATCTCAGAAAATTTACAATATGTATCAAATTACAATAATAATTTAGTTCGTGTACTGAATTGCAAACTTTAAAAATACATGTTGTAATTGATAAATGATATTGTTCTTGATATTTTTTGCAATTAAAACTATTTATAATAATGGTCTCATTATTTCATTAGATCTTGTGACGCCTAATAAAAAAATTCTGACTCGCGCTTGTGAAAATAATTCAGCACCCGCCTAATATTTTCACTCTTGGAGAAAACATTTAACTAACTTCTCTCGTGTGTTCACACCCTAGAGTTCTTCTCCTCAGCGATTGCAAGCCCTAGAATCATTAGTGTCAATTCATTAATCAACAACTCTAACTGAAAAAAAAAAATTGAGTTTAAAATTTAAATGCATGTTGTTTCTAATTGAGGGTAATTAAATTAAATATGAATTAAAATTGAGTCAAAATTAAATTTAAAATATAGAACAACAAATCTTGCTCCTAATATTGATAAAAAATTTAGATGCACAAATTAAAGGGTAGGTCACCATGTATTAGGAAGAAAACAATCTTGTTACGTGACATGAATGGCAGGAGCATGATGTTTGCTATGGCCGAAGTGTTATTATATATTGGTGTCTCCTGATATTAAATTGTTTTATAGTGATGTATGATGTTTTTATCCTTAATTTTGATGTCTACATAAAATAATCCCCTGTATAATTTTAACTAAACAATTACACTTTCCCATGGTTAATGTCCATTAATAATTTGTGTCATGTATTCAATGTATTTAAGTCTTTATTGGGCATTCTTATTTTTTGGAATGTTAATTTCGATTCATTATTGGGCTTTGTATCGTGGTTGTTGTTTAATTTTATAATTGAGTAGATAAATTGATATTAGGGATTTAACTTTTCAATGTTTTGACTTTGGTCCTTCAATCTTGATAATTTAGTGTCTATTGATATTAATTCCTCCTTAAAGATAACTGCTATTCTAAAGGTGTAATTATAATTTAATCTCTATTGATAATTTAGTGTCTCTTGAAAATAATTTGAAAATGGTCCTATTAACTTCTATTGTGGTTCAACAAATGTGTTACAATGTTTCCATGATAATTAATGCTAATCATTCATTCGAGGTTCGCGAACAGTCCTACAAATTTACTCATTCTCCTTCGATCATTTGATCAAATTTATTTATTTCTCTGGGGCCAAAAAAATCTATTTTCTTTTGATCAAAAGTGTTGGAAAGCCAAAAAATGGGACTAAATGTGACGTTTAAAGGATTATTTATAAATGGAGTCATTTATATTGGACCAATGGTATTAAGAAATTAATGTCTCTTGATAATTTAGTGTCCCTTAATGTTGGTGATCGAATTTAATCGGATGGATTATTGACTGTTTAATTCGATTTAGGACCACAAACAAGAACGTGTGATTGATTACCACCGTAAATGGTAAATCGAGGGTTCGGGTTATGAAATCATAAATACGAAAGTCGAAATCGTATTAATTTCGTATGTGTGCACGTTTAGGTGTGTTTGTGTGTGTTTTGGGAGTATTTGTGAATTTGAACTTATATTTCTTAGTTGGAGAACAACTATTTATAGAGACTAGCAAACATGAGGTGTCCAAGACTCTTGGACTTCCTAGCTTGCATGCTAGACAAGTGTCCTTTGACCTTGTTTGACCTTATCTAAGCTGAATCTTAGTTACAAAGTCTTCTTGGGTCTTATCTTGGACTTCATTGTTGTTCGTTCAGGTCAGCTTAAATGATCCAAAATGGTTTTCCATAAAAGTTGTTCGCCTTTTGAGGATAAGGATTGGAAGTTGCTCGCATATGTATCTTGTTGAGATGAGCTTTGGAATTTTGGTTCCTTGTTCGTCTGCATACACCTCTGACTTGAAGCGAAAATACTAACTTTCTACTAGTAGTTTCCCCGCAAGCGTACGGATTCACTGTAGTATAAGCAAGTATAGCGACCAAGTATTATCGAACCCAAGGGAAGGGAGTATGCGAACAGATCCCTGAAGATCTATGCGTCGTAATTAATATGAGTGAATGTTTTTGGATTTTTTAAAAGAAAGTATAATCTAAACTAATTTACTCTATGAATGCAAAAAGGACAATTAAACTACGAACGTAAAAGTGTGTTTTCAAATATGAGATGATGATGCTCAGGATAGGAATTCCTACGTATACTAATGGAGCAGGTACATAATCAAGATAACCGTGACGCGCAAGAAATAACCTAAGTAAAAGATTGTAAGATGAAAGCTCAAGAATTAAACCCTAATACTTTATCCTAACAATCGACTTCACTAATCCACTAACAAGTTAATAGATAGTGCTTAATTAACGAGACCCTAATTTAACTAAGGTGATGCGGTCGTCCTCCCTAGATAAAGCGGTAGATTAATTAACCCTTTCTAAACCCTCTCATTAAGTCTACTCGTTGTTAAAGAGTGATAAGGTCATCCTCTCTCGAACACTTTTCAAACGAAGTTTAAAGGTAAAGTAAGATTGATTTTAAGAATTCATTAATTAAGAAAATTAAAACTAAACGTCATGAATTACCCTAATTATGTACCCACGTCCTACTTCTACGAGTCCATCCTACCCCAAGCATGCAAGGGTTTTAGCTAGACATGGTTTTTACGGAAACAAGAACAATTGAAGAAGTAACGAACGTGAACATAATGATTTTAACGAATAAATTATCAAACATCAACTAGGGTTTCGAGAAATAAATGCTAAGAACTGAAATTAAATTAATAAAACGAAGTCTCAATGTATTCAAGAACAAAGGACTAAAAGAAAGAAACTAAAAATAAAAAACCGAACTATGAATTCATAAATAAAACCTCGAATACGTAAAACTAAAGCTTGCTCGTCTCTTCTCCTCTTTCTCTCTCCAAAAACTAACTCTAAAAGCGATATGGTATCAAGTGGTGTCAAGTTGTCTGTAAAATCGTGTTCGGAACGAGTATATATAAGCATCGGGCCGAATCGGAAACTCATGGGCCGAAAAATGAATCCGGAAGTACGAAAATTGGAGGTGCTCGAGCAGACCCGCTCGAGCGGTGGCACTCGAGCTATGTAGCTCGAATGATGCAAGGGGTCGAGCGCTCGTGCTCGAGCTGCTCGAGTGGCGAAATTCTTCTGTATGTTTTGGGTGCTCGAGCCACATGCTCGAGCGTTAGTGCTCGAGTTGCTCGAGTGCCAAAAGTTCTCTGGACAAATTGGGCACTCGAGTGGATCCACTCGAATGAGTCCCCTTCTTCATCAACTGATACTTTTCTTCTTCCGCACTAATACCAATCGTATTTCTTCAATATCTTCTCATCCGGGCATCCGTTTGAGTCGATTCAAAGTCCTACGAACTCCGTTTTTCGCCCTCGATTCACCTATGAGCATCAAAGAGACAAATTCATCAATGTGTAGAAATAATACTCAATTGACTCTATATACTCAACAAAATCGACCAAAACTGGGGCATTTCTAACTACGAATCATGACAATTTCACGCCTAATCAACCCCCCAAACTTACCATATTGCTTGTCCTCAAGCAATGAAATAATAAGTCAAGTGAAATTGTTAGGAATGAGTCAAAGAATTAAATCATGCAAGTAAATGGACTCGAATTTCAAAGATCAATCACACATATACTAACTCACCTCCCTTATCATACTCATACAATAACAACAAGAAACACCAAGATCAAACATAGATGTGCACTCAACGATGTATTTCACTCCCTCACAAGTGTATATCAAGAATACGGGACTCACTCAAACAATCAATCACACATATCGGCAGCCATAGGCTTGTAAGCACTCTCAACTCCGACCATACTCTAGAAATCAATACCGAATGCATCTTGCAGCTGCTACCATGGCAGAATGGACAGAAATTCGTCAACCACTTCAAACAAGCAGAACGTTGGAGAAATGTAATAAGTGGCATCTACCTAAGCCGGGGACAGTTAAGGTGAATGTTGATGCGAGTTTCTTTGAAAATTCCCTCCACACGGGGGCCGGAATGGTGATTCTAGATGTTCGTGGGGTTTGTGTTCAGCTCAAAGTTCTCGTTAGGGAAGGCCTTATGCGTGTTGATGATGGAGAAGCTTGGGCGGTACTGGAAGCAATTAGGTGGAGCACGAGTTTGGGGTTTTGCAACGCAACCATAGAGACAGATTCTAAGAATGTGTATGAGGCATATGTTTCGTCTGAACCGGATGTTACAGCTTTTGGTGACTTGGTTGCAGCAGGAAGGAGTATTTTGCGAGAATTTCCTTCAATTCATGTTGTTTGGACTTGTCGGAATGCCAACTTAGTGGCACATTCTTTGGCTAGGGCTGCTCGTTCTATTGAGGGCCCTAATTGTTGGATCGAGCCTCCGGACTTTGTGGAAGGCCTTTCTGATATTTGTAGTTCTTGCATGTAAGTTCTCTTTCTTTCGGAAAAAAAAATAAAAAAGGACTTTTCTCAAGGTTGTAATGTAGGCTCTTTGGAAAGGTGGGATAACAATATGGGTAAGTGACTTAAGTGAATGGAAAATAGAAACTCAAACTTTAGTACTTCGAGATTAGGAACAAAATACTTCAAACATTTTCAATCAACACACTTTCAATTCCAATACTCTCAACACTTCCATTTTTTTCTACTCTTTTCACTTTTTTTTTCAATCACTCAACTTTTTTTCTTTTTCACACAACTCACATGAGCTCATTTTTTCCTTTTGCTCATTCTCAACTTTTTGTTCTTTCCCACAACTCAAAACTTCATCATACCCTTCTTTTATCACATCTCAACCATCATAATTCCTTTTCTCAACTCAATCCCTTCAACATTCACACTTTTCCTATTCTCCACTCAAATTGGGACAAAAAGGCTTAGGAACTTGGAATGGTGTTTAAATGTGCTAGCAAATGAAATAGGCTTAAGGCTCAAACTGGCTATCAAGGGACAAATATCAATGGTAAGGAAATTTTTTTGCTAAGTGACTCATTCAAAACAAAGATGGCCTAAGATAACATTCGACATTTTAAACTAGACACAATCAAGAAGCAAGAGCACACACAAGTTCTAGCATCCTCTAAGGTGACGACTCACTCACAAACGAAGAGATCAATTAATGTATCTTAATCTCAAAAGGCTCAAAATCTCACGGCTTTCACATCCATGCTAGTCCTAGTGAATTCTCACTCTCATCACACAAGTACTCAAAAAGGGGCATTAGTAAGTATACTAGTTCCCTCTCAAATCGACTCTAACTCCTATACTCACACAAGAAAACTCCTAACTCAACTTCACAATTCACCCTACTCATCAAGTCATACTCAAAGATAGCAATCAACAAGCACAAGATGATTGATATGCACGAAATATAGTAGCACATCAAAGCAATAACAGCTCACGGAGCATCTCAAGACTCAAATAACCAAACTCAACTCAAAGAGACGTGTGCGCCTGTGCAATGTAACAATAAAACATATAAAAACTCCACCCCCAAACTTTGTCCTTGTGAAGAGGTCTAAGTTTGGGGTTGTGGGTTACCTCATCCAAATAGTTCAAGTTTCTCAACAACGTGTGACACTCCTTGGCCTCGAGTTGGTTCCTTCAATCTGAATAACTCCATGATACCTTTACTCCTTCGAGACAAGCCTACAAAATAAACTCTCAAGTACAAGGTTAAAACTTACGATTCAACAACACCCTAATAACATAAAAACACTGAAAAATAAAAAAAAATGGGTTGCCTCCCACTCAGCGCTATTTTTAAGGTCCTCATGCCGGTCCGAGCTCAAAGGAGCTTATGGGACATGATACTCAAAATTACCTCCCTTACTCTCATAAGAGTGGTGATTGAATTTCTTTCCTTGATGCCCCTCCATCATGAGTTCCTTTGCTTCCTTCTCATCCCCAAGTAGTGGGGGTCTCAACTTCTTCTCACCTTTATCTGGAGGAGTCTTACTAAGTAATTTCTTGAGTTTGGACTTTTTCTTCTTAACTCCTCCTTTCCTCTCCAACTGGACCATATCCTCACTTTTCACTTCTTCATCCTTCAACTTCTTTCCTTTATCCCTATCAGAACCATCAAGATCATTATGCTCATGGGTTAAATTATCAAGTGAAGGACTAACGAAATAAAGATTATGAGAAAGATTAGAGATAGGAGGTGTGTCTTCAACACGAGGATCAATGACATCCATGCAATAACAACTCTCATCCTCCTTCGGGTACTTCATGGCCTCATATAGAGAGATTTTTATCTCTTGATCGTCAAATTTCAATGTGATCTTCCCATTCGCCACATCTAACACCATCCCGGCCGTCGCTAAGAATGGTCTTCCCAAGATCAAAGGCACGTGCTCGTCTTCCTCCATCTCTAGGACCACAAAATTGGCTAGAAAAATGTGATCTCCAACTTTTACGAGGATGTCTTCAACCACACCTTGAGGTCGAGTAATAGACCGATTGGCAAGTTGAAGCGTCATCATTATCGGCTGAAGTTCTCCACCCTCCAACTTCTTGAATAGTGACAAGGGCATAAGATTGATGCTCGCTCCAAGATCGCACAATGCTCCCTTCTTGACTCCATTCTCGATATCACATAAGATCGTGAAACTCCCGGGATCCTTCAACTTTGGTGGAAGCACTTTGTGCACTAATGCACTTACCTCATGGTTCAGCTGCACCAACTTGGGCTCGTCTACTAGCCGTCTCTTCGCTATCAAGTTCTTCAGGAACTTGGCATAATTTGGCATCTGTTCCAAAGCATCATAAAAAGGAATGTTAATATGCAATTTCTTAAAAACATCAAGGAATTTAGCGAATTTCTCATCAAGCTTTTTCTTCATGAAGCGCTGTGGATACGGGACGGGTATCACCGATTTGGGTACCCCCACTCATCACACTCGGTCTCTTTCACTTTCTCCCTTGCTTCCTTTGTCTTCTTCCACTTAGGAACTCTCTTAATCTTCTCAATGCCTTCCTCTTCAGGCTCTTTGCTCTCTATCTCAATTTCTTCCTCAACTGTCTCACCTCCATCTTTCTTATTTTCTTGTCCCTCCATCTCAATCTCTCCTTGGGGCGTCTCAGAATCAGCAGGCATCTGAGGACCATCATAGTTGGTTCCACTTCTTAGCTGGATAGTCTTACAATGCTCTTTCGGGTTCCCCTCCGGCATGGAAGGATATTTACCCGGCTCTCTTCCCAATGATTTTGCAATCTGGCTCATCTGGTACTCTAATGAAGTGAACCGCCGGTTGTTCTCTTGCTGAATTCGATTCAGCTCTACATCTCTCTTCTGGAGTTCTTGATCACGCTGATCACCTTTATTATGCAACTCTTTCACATTGTACTCCAATGAGGACAATCTCTTGCTTCCCTCCTCCACCTTCTGAAGGATAGCTCACAATATTTCCTCAGTTGAGGAACCGCCTTCTCCACCCGGGGGTTTTGAACCTGGATCAACACCTGGAGGAATTGTGATTCTGGCCTTCGAATTAGCATATGAAAAATTCTCGTTCTTCCTCCATGTGTTCTGAGGAGGCTGTTGGCCTCCTTGATACCCTTGGGTATTCCTCCATTGATTTTGAGGAGGCTGTGGACCTGGAGGTACAAATGGCTGGCCATAAGAAGACCTTCCAAATTGATTGCCACCTTGTGGATACCCGCCTTGATTGTAGTAAGGTCCTCTCATATAGTTGGCTACCTCTTGCTGAACTGGGGGCTGATCCACTTTCTCACTCACTGCTACATTCCCTCCAACCAAATTTTGCCCAACCTCAATGTTACTTATCTTCTCCATCATAGCCATCAACAGCTTCCCCGTCCCTTCACTCTCTTCAATCTGATAAGTTCTCTGAAATTCTGAGTCCTCATTCCATGCCCCGGTATTCGTGACAATATTGTCAACAATTTCTCTACATCTCGATGTACCTTGGTTCAGGAATGCTCCACTAGCACACGCGTCAAGATGGGCTTGGCCAGCCTTGCTGGCTCCACTATAGAAGAACGCCATGATATCTCCCTCATTGTACCCGTGCTGCGGGCACTCAATCAACATGTTGGAGTATCTCTTCCACGCTTGACGTAAGTCCTCTCCTTGCTTCTGGCGGAAGGAAGAGATCTATATCCTTGCTCTAATGGTTCTAGATGGAGGGTAGAATCGCTCGAGGAACAGACGCTCGAGCTCGGCCCAAGTGGTTACACCTCTCCGTGGGAGCGTATTATCGTACCACTCCTTTGCTATTCCCGTTAAAGAGAATGGGAACAGCCTGAGCCTCTTGGCATCTTCAGACATACCGTTATAATTGAACGTGGATGCGATCATCAGAAAACTCCTAAGATGAGTATGAGGATTCTCCTTCCCAACCTCCCTCTTGAATTGATTCTCGGTAAGCAGCTTTAGAATTCCAGGGGAAATTGAGAAGTTATTTGCCTCTACAGGGGGCAATGCCACTCTATCATAGTACCATTGCGGCTATGCCGCAAACCTTCCTCGAATAGCCATGTTCTGATCGGCGTTCTGAGGAACGTGCTGAGGATTAGCAGGTGGTACGGGTACTTGTTGGGCTGGTGGTGGTTTACAGACTGGTGGTTGGTTGTAAATAGGAGGTGGAGGGTACGGGTATGGTGGATAAGGGTATGGTGGGTAGGGGTAAGGGTAAGGTAAGTTGTTTTGTGGGAAGTTGTTCTGTGGATAAGCAGGGTTGTTCTAAGGATGTTGGGCAAGGTTATGGGCTGAATTGTTTATGTTCTGTGTACCCGGGTTTTGGCTCTAGCTTTCCCCTAACGGGACTTGATTCTGACTGGTATTCCCTCCAGTTCCGTTAACCCGGTCCACTGTCTGATTAAACTCATTTGCAGCATCATCCGACTCATTACTGATGTCCATGTTAATGTTTTCACCTCCGACAGCATTCATCCTTCTTAAAAAGGTTCGATTTCTTCTTGCTATTATCTCAGGATCTAACTGTAGTCTCTCTTCGCTCGTATCACCTTGCGAGCGTGTTTTCATAAACCTGAAACACTAATAAAAGAATACAAATGCAACTGCCGAACACGTAAGAATAAAACAGAAAAATAAAGCACTCACTACTAACTACTAAGCTATCTACAAGTCCTATTCAAAAGACATACAACGCCATCCCCGACAACAGCGCCATTGACTTGAAGCGAAAATACTAACTTTCTACTAATAGTTTCCCCGCAAGCGTACGAGTTCACTGTAGTATAAGAAAGTATAGCGACCAAGTATTATCGAACCTAAGGGAAGGGAGTATGCGAACAGATCCCTGAAGATCTACGCGTCGTAATTAATATGAGTGAATGTTTTTAGATTTTTTAAAAGAAAGTATAATCTAAACTAATTTACTCTATGAATGCAAAAAGGACAATTAAACTATGAACGTAAAAGTGTGTTTTCAAATATGAGATGATGATGCTCAGGATAGGAATTCCTACGTATATTAATGGAGCAGGTACATAATCAAGATAACCGTGACGCGCAAGAAATAACCTAAGTAAAAGATTGCAAGATGAAAGCTCAAGAATTAAACCCTAATACTTTATCCTAACAATCGACTTCACTAATCCACTAACAAATTAATAGATAGTGCTTAATTAACGAGACCCTAATTTAACTAAGGTGATGCGGTCGTCCTCCCTAGATAAAGCGGTAGATTAATTAACCCTTTCTAAACCCTCTCATTAAGTCTACTCGTTGTTAAAGAGTGATAAGATCGTCCTATCTCGAACACTTTTCGAACGAAGTTCAAATGTAAAGTAAGATTGATTTTAAGAATTTATTAATTAAGAGAATTAAAACTAAACGTCATGAATTACCCTAATTATGTGCCCACGTCCTACTTCTACGAGTTCATCCTACCCCAAGCATGCAAGGGTTTTAGCTAGACATGGTTTTTACGGAAACAAGAATAATTGAAGAAGTAACGAATGTGAACATAATGATTTTAACAAATAAATTATCAAACATCAACTAGGGTTTCGAGAAATAAATGCTAAGAACTGAAATTAAATTAATAAAACGAAGTCTCAATGTATTCAAGAACAAAGGTCTAAAAGAAAGAAACTAAAAATAAAAAACCAAACTATGAATTCGTAAATAAAACCTCGAATACGTAAAACTAAAGCTTGCTCGTCTCTTCTCCTTTTTCTCTCTCCAAAAACTAACTCTAAAAGCGATATGGTATCAAGTGGTGTCAAGTTGTCTGTAAAAACGTGTTCGGAACGAGTATATATAAGCATCGGGCCGAATCGGGAACTCATGGGCCGAAAAACGAATCCGGAAGCACGAAACTTGGAAGTGCTTGAGCAGACCCGCTCGAGCGGTGGAGCTCGAGCTATGTAGCTCGAACGATGCAAGGGGTCGAGCGCTCGTGCTCGAGCTGCTCGAGTGGCAAAATTCTTCTGTATGTTTTAGGTGCTCGAGCCACATGCTCGAGCGTTAGTGCTCGAGTTGCTCGAGTGCCAAAAGTTCTCTGGATAAATTGGGCACTCAAGTGGTATGCTCAAGCGGTGGTGCTCGAGTGGATCCACTCGAATGAGTCCCCTTCTTCATCAACTGATACTTTTCTTCTTCCGCACTAATACCAATCGTATTTCTTCGATATCTTCTCATCCGGGCATCCGTTTGAGTTGATTCAAAGTCCTACGAACTCCGTTTTTCGCCCTCGATTCACCTATGAGCATCAAAGAGACAAATTCATCAATGTGTAGAAACAATACTCAATTGACTCTATATACTCAATAAAATCGACCAAAACTGGGGCATTTCTAACTACAAATCATGACAATTTCACGCCTAATCAACCTCTTAGGCTGATAAATACACCCCTTTTTGTCAACATTGTTCGTCACCAGTGATTTGGTGGAATGTTCATGTCTGATCTCGGGTCTCAAAATCTGCTCGCCGATATGTTGTTTGTCGCAATAGTTGTTCGTCACTTTATATACCGCCTAGATTGATTTATGTACCCCAAATCTTGATTTTCTTTGTTAAGTGCTTATTTCTTGTTCGCACCACGATGACTGATGTTCGCCTATCAACACTTAATATTAAATTCCCCTTAGTATTTGTTAGGTCCTAAAATAGTCTATATCTAAAATGGTCCTGAAATGAGCTATGATCAGCTAATTTGTGTAATTACTTCTATTCATTACCTGATTAATTTTAAAAAAAAAAATATAGTGCATGGCATGAATGTGCCGTATAAAGGATTATTTTTAAATGGATTCATTTATATTAGTAAGATAACGATTTTAGTGCATGGCATGAATGGCAGGAGCATGATGGGTTCCTATATCTAAAATGGACCTGGAATAGGCTATGATCAACTAATTTGTGTAATTACTTATATTCATTAACTGATTAATTTTAAAAAAATATAGTGCATGCCATGAATGTGACTTATAAAAAATTCAATTCTCTTTTGATAAAGAGTCTTGGAAAATTATGGGACTAAATTGTGTCGTTTAAAGGGTTTTTTTAAATAGAATTATTTATATTGGACCAATGGTATAAATTAAGTTCTAAATGACTTTGTAAAAGGTATGTAACCATGTATTATGAAGACAACAATTTTAGTCCATGGCATGGATGGCAAGAGCATGATGGGTGCTATGACAAGGGTGTAATTATAATTTAATGTCTCTAGATAATTTAGTGTCTCTTAATATTATATTTCCCTTGATGATTGATTAGGCGTGAAATTGTTATAATTTGGTGCCCGATTTGCCCATGTTTTGAGTATTTTTTATGAGTGTTTGGAGTTATTTGAGTATCATTTCTATAAACTGATGAATTTGTCTCTTTGATGCTCATAGATGGATAGAGGGCAAAAAGAGGAGTTCGTAGGACTTTGAATCGACTCAAACGGACGCCCGGATGAGAAGATATCGAAGAAATACGAAAAGTACTAGTTCGAGGGAGCAAAAGTATCATTGGAGTGCACAAGCTAGAAGAGCTCGAGCACGTTGTGCTCGAGTTGGTCGAGCATAGTGCTCGAGCTGAAGTGGGTCGTGCACTGAGTGCACGAGTCAGTCGTGCATAGTGCTCGAGCTGAATCAAGTCGTGCACTAGTGCACGAGCTCGACTACTCGAGCACTTTTGAGGTTCTATTACTTTCGGAGTGCTCG
This sequence comes from Ballota nigra, assembly GCA_947034835.1. Taxonomy (NCBI): domain Eukaryota; kingdom Viridiplantae; phylum Streptophyta; class Magnoliopsida; order Lamiales; family Lamiaceae; genus Ballota; species Ballota nigra. The sequence goes on from OX344723.1 coordinate 25,331,227, forward strand.
ACCACACACTACTCGTGCACTAGTGCTCGAGTAGTGCACGACCAGACGCGGATTTTGGCCCATGAACTCCCGATTAGACCCGTTGCTTATATATACCCCTTCCGAACACGTTTTTTACAATGACTTGATACCATACTACGTTTGGAGACTGAGTTTTGAGAGAGAGGAAGAGGAGAAGAGACGAGCAAGTTTACAATTAAGTTTTTTTAGGTTTTTATTACGAATTCGAATTACGATATTTTTTAGTTTCGTTTCTTTAGATTTCTGTTCTTGAACACTTTGCGACTTATTTTCTTGAGTTAATTTCAGTTTTCTTTTATTTCGTAAAACCCTAGTTTATGTTTGATCTCTTCTTTGTCTTAAATATCATGTTCATGTTCGTCACTTATTTAATTGCTTTAGTTTACGTTAAACCTATGTCTAGCTAAAACCCTTGCATGCTTGGGGTAGGATGAACTCATAGAAGTAGGTTGTGGGTACGTAATTAGAGTAACTTGTGACGTTAGGTTTTAATTCTCTTGGTTAGTGAATTCTTAAAATTGATCTAGACTTTACTTTTGAATTTCGTTCGAAAGGTGTTAGAGAGAGGACGGCCGTATCACTCTTTAACAACGAGTAGACTTAACTAGAGGGTTTAGGAAGGGTTAATTCATCTACCAGTTTAGCGAAGGAGGACGACCGCATCACCTTAGTTAAATTAGGGTCTCATTAATTAAGCGCATTCTATTAACTTGTTAGTGGATTAGTGAAGTCGAGTGTTAGGGTAAAATATTAGGGTTTAGAATCTTGAGCTTTCACCTTGCATTCTTTTACTTAGGTTATTTCTCGCGCGTTACAGTTATTTTGATTATGTACCAGCTCCGTTAGTATACGTAGGGATTCCTATCCTGAGCATCACCATCTCATATTTGAAAACACTCCTTAGTTAAATTGTTTAGTTCGTTCTTTAGTTTAATTAGTTTATTTTAGTTTAAAATTAATTCTTCAAAAATCCAAAAACATACACTCATATTAACTACGATGCGTAGATCTTCAGGGATCTGTTTGCATACACTCCATCTCGTGGGTTCGATAATACTTGGCCATTATACTTGCTCATACTACAGTGAACCCATCCGCTTGCGGGTGAGCGATTAGTAGAAGTTAGTGTAATTCGCTTCAAGTCAATGGCGCCATTGCCGGGGATGGCGTTGTATGCTTTTTGAATAGGACTTGTCGATAGCTTAGTAGTTAGTAGTGGGTGATTTATTTTTTTGTTTTTATTTTTATTTTCATTCATTAGGCAGTTGCATTTTGATCATTCTGCTAGTGTGTCAGGTATATGAAAACACGCTCACAAGGCAATACGAGCGAAGAGAGAATACCGTTGGACCCTGAGACGATAGCTAGAAGGAACTGAACTTTCTTGAGAAGAATGAAAGCTGCCGGAGGCAAAGAACCCATGGACATCTCTAATGAGTTGGATGATGCTGCGAATGAATTCAATCAGGAATTGGGCCGAGTTGAAGGCACTGGAGTTAGTGGTAGCCAGAATCAAGTTCCGTTAGGGGACAGCCAGAGCCTAAACCCAGATATACAAAACGTAGGCAATCCAGCTCATAACATTGTCCAACATCCTCAGAACAACCCTGCTTACCCACATCCTAATTTACCACAAAACAACTTACCTTATCCACCCTACCCATACCCACCTTATCCTTACCCACCATACCCGTATCCTCCACCTCCAGTTTACAATCAACCACCTGTTTACCAACCACCACCCCAACAAGTACCCGTACCAGCTACTAATCCTCAACACGTTCCGCAGAACGTAGATCACAATATGGGTATTCGAGGGAGGTTTGCAGCACAGCCACAAAGGTACTATGATGGTGTGGCACTGCCGCCTGTTGAGGCAAATAACTTCTCGATTTCCCCAGGAATTCTTAAGCTGCTTACCGAGAATTAGTTCAAGGGGGTGATCGGGAAGGAGAATCCTCATACTCATCTGAGGAGCTTTTTAATGATAGCCTCCACATTCAATTATAATGGCATGTCTGAAGATGCCAAGAGGCTTAGGCTGTTCCCATTCTCACTGACGGGAATAGCTAAAGAGTGGTATGATAACACGCTCCCACGGGGAGGTGTAACCACATGGGTTGAGCTCGAGCGTCTGTTCCTCGAGCAATTCTACCCTCCATCGAGAACGATCAAAGCAAGAATTGAGATCTCTTCCTTCCTCCAGAAGCAAGGAGAGGACCTACGTCAAGCGTGGGAGAGATACTCAAACATGCTGATAGAATGCCCGCAGCACGGGTACAATGAGGGAGATATTATGGCGTTCTTCTATAGTGGAGCCAGCAAGGCTGGCCAAGCCCATTTAGATGCATGTGCGAGTGGAGCGTTTCTGAACCAAGGGATAGCGAGATGTAGAGAGATCGTGGACAACATTGTCACGAATGCCGGAGCATGGAACGAGGATCCCGAGTTTCAGAGAGTTTGCAAGTTGGAGGAAAATGAGGGTACTAGGAAGCTGTTGATGGCAATGATGGAGAAGATCAGCAACCTTGAGATGGGGCAGAATTTGGTTGGAGAGCATGCAGCAGAGAATGATAGAGTAGACCAGCCAAGTGGACAGCAAGAGGTAGCCAATTACATGGGAGGTCCGTATTACAATCAGAATGGCTACCAAGGTGGAAATCAGTATGGAAGGTCTCCTTATGGCCAACCATTTGTACCTCCAGGGCCACAGCCACCTCAAAATCAATGGAGGAACACACAAGGGTATCAAGGAGGCCAGCAGCCTTCTCAAAACACATGGAGGAAAAATGAGAATTTTTCATATGCTAACCCAAAAGCTGGTATTACTGTTCCTGCAGGTGTTGATCCGGGGTCTAAACCTCCTGGTGGAGAAGGCGGTGCATCAACCGAGGAGATGTTGAGAGCGATCCTTCAAAAGGTGGAGGAAGGTAGCAAGCGACTGTCATCCTTGGAGTACGATGTGAAAGAGTTGCATAAAAAGGGTGATCAACGTGATCAAGAGCTCCAGAAGATGAACGTTGAGTGGACTAGAACTCAACAAGAGAACAATAGGCGGTTCACTTCTATAGAGTTCCAGATGAGCCAGATGGCAAAGTCATTGAATAGAGAGCCGTGTAAATATCCTTCCATGCCGGAAGGGAACCCGAAAGAGCATTGCAAGGCGATCCAACTTAGAAGTGGAACCAACTATGAAGGTCCTCAGATGCCTGCTGATTCTGAGACGCCTCAAGTTGAGAAGGGGATAAAAAGTGAAGGGATTGAGAAGAAGGTTGAGGGTGAAAGCACTCAAGCGAGCAAAGAGCTTGAAGAGGAAGGCATTGAGAAGGGTGAGAGAGTTCCTAAGTGGAAGAAGGCAAAGGAAGCAAGGGAGAAAGTGAAAGAGACCGAGAAAGATGAATGGGGGGTACCCAAATCTGTGATACCCGTCCCATATCCACAACGCTTCATGAAAAAGAAGCTTGATGAAAAGTTTGCTAAATTCCTTGATGTTTTTAAAAAGCTACATATTAATATTCCTTTTTATGATGCCTTGGAACAGATGCCCAACTAAGCAAAGTTTCTGAAGGACTTGATCGCGAAAAGACGGCCAGTGGATGAGCCGAAGTTGGTGCAGTTGAACCACGAGGTGAGTGCATTAGTGCACAAGGCGCTTCCTCCAAAGCTGAAGGATCCTGGGAGCTTCACCATTCTTGGTGATATCGGGAACGGGATCAAGAAGGGAGCATTGTGCGACCTCGGAGCGAGCATTAATTTGATGTCGTTGTCGCTTTTCAAGAAGTTAGAAGGTGGTGAACTTCAACCCACAATGATGACGCTTCAACTTGCCGATCGGTCTATTACTCGACCTCAAGGTGTGGTTGAAGACGTCCTAGTGAGAGTTGGAGATCACATTTTCCAGCCGACTTTGTAGTGCTAGAGATGGAGGAAGATGAGCACGTGCCCCTAATCTTGGGAAGACCGTTCTTAGCTATGGCGGGGATGGTGCTAGACGTGGCAAATGGGAAGATTACATTGAAGGTTGATGATCAAGAAGTGAAGATTTCCCTATATGAAGCCATGAAGCACCCGAAGGAGGATGAGGGTTTGGATAAAGTGAAGAAGTTGAAGGATGAAGAGGTGAAAAGTGTGGACGTGGTCCAGTTTGAAGGAAAAGGAGGAATTAAGAAGAAAAAGTCCAAATTCAAGAACCTGTTTGGTAAGACGCCTCTAGATAAATGTGAGAAAGAGTTGAGACCCATAACACTTGGGGATGAGAAGGAAGGAAAGGAGTTCATGATGGTAGGACATCAAGGAAAGACATGCAAGCACCACTCTTATGAGAGTAAGGGAGGTAAATTTGAGTATGATGTCCCATAAGCTCCTTTGAGCTCGGTCCGGCATGAGGACCTTAAAAATAGCGCTGAATGGGAGGCAACCCATTTCTATTTGCTTTCATTTGTTTTTAGTGTCTTATTATGTTATTAGGGTGTTGTTGAATCGTAAGTTTTAACCTCGTACTTGAGAGTTTATTTTGTAGGCTTATCTCGAGAGAATAGAGGAATCATGGAGTACTCGAAAGGGAGGAACTCAAGCAAGGGAGTGTGCAACGCTGTTGAGAGAAACTGAATTGTTTGATTGAGGTAACCCACAACCCCAAACTTAGACCTCTTCGCAAGGTCGAAGTTTGGGGGGTTGGAGTTTTTTATGTTTCTTATTACATTGCACCGGAGCACCCCTATCCGTGAGTGTGTTTGGCCATTTGTTTTGAGATGCTCCTCGGGGTGATTTTGATCTGAGTCGCTATGATTTATTTCGTGTTTATTGACCCCTTCTACTTATTAGTTGTTATTTCTGAGCATGTTTGATGAGTAGAGTAGATTTGTGGATTTGAGTTAGGAATTCTTTTGTGTGAGTGTTTGAGCGAGAGTGGATTTGAGATAGAACTTGTGTGCTTGTGAAATTTTCTTTTGAGTACTTGTGTGATAAGAGTGAGAATTCACTAGGACTAGCATGGATGTGAAAGCCGTGAGATTTGAGCCTTATGAGATTTCGATATATGAATGAATCTCTTCGTTTGTGAGTGAATCATCACCTTAGAGGATGCTAGAACTTGTGTGTGCTCTTGCTTCTTGATTGTGTCTAGTTTGATATGCCGAATAGGATCTTAGGCCATCTTTGATTTTATTGAGTCACTTAGCCAAAATTTTCCGTACCAATGACATTGAATCCCTTGTTAGCCCTTTTGAGCCTAAAACCTATTTTATTTGCTAGCACATATGAACACTATTCCAATTCCTAAGCCTTTTTGTCCCAATTTGAGTGGAGAATAGGAAAGTGTGAATGTGAAGGGAGTGAATTGAGTTGAAAAAGGAAAAGGTTGTTTGTTGAGTGAATATGAGAAGGAGTGATGAAGTTATGAGATGTGGGAAAAAGAGAAAAAAAATTGAGAATGAGCAAAAGAAAAAAAAAGAGCTCATGTGTTTGTGCGGAAAAAAAGAAGAAAAAAAATGAAGTGATTTTAAAAAAGTGAAAAGAGTTAGAAAGAAAAATTGAAGTGTTGAGATTATGGAATTGAAAGTTTGTTGATTGAATATGTTTGAAGTAGTTTGTTCCTAATCTCGAAGTGCCAAAGTTTGATTTTCTATTCTCCATTCACTTTAGTCACTTTACCCTATATTGTTATCCCACCTGTCCAAAGAGCCTACATTACAACCTTGAGAAAAGTCCTTTTTGATTCGGCATTGATTTCTAGAGTACGGTCGAAGTTAAGAGCACTTACAAGCGTATGGCTGCCAATTTGTGTGATTGATTGTTTGAGTGAGTCCCTTGATCATTGTTATACACTTGTGAGGGAGTGAAACACATCGTTGAGTGCACATCCATGTTTGATCTTGGTGTTTCTTGTTATTGTTGCATGAGTATGATGAAGAAAGGTGAGTGAGTATAATTGTGATTGATCTTTGAAGCTCGAGTTCATTTGCTTGCAAGATTTGATTTTTTGACTCATTCCTAACAATTTCACTTGACTTATTATTTCGTTCCTTGAGGACAAGCAACATGGTAAGTTTGGGGGGGTTGATTAGGCGTGAAATTGTTATATTTTGGTGCCCGATTTGCCCATGTTTTGAGTATTTTTTATGAGTGTTTGGAGTCATTTGAGTATCATTTCTATAAACTGATGAATTTGTCTCTTTGATGCTCATAGATGGATAGAGGGCGAAAAGAGGAGTTCGTAGGACTTTGAATCGACTCAAACGGACGCCCGGATGAGAAGATATCGAAGAAATACGAAAAGTACTAGTTCGAGGGAGCAAAAGTATCATTGGAGTGCACAAGCTAGAAGAGCTCGAGCACGTTGTGCTCGAGTTGGTCGAGCATAGTGCTCGAGCTAAAGTGGGTCGTGCACTGAGTGCACGAGTCAGTCGTGCATAGTGCTCAAGCTGAATCAAGTCGTGCACTAGTGCACGAGCTCGACTACTCGAGCACTTTTGAGGTTCTGTTACTTTCGGAGTGCTCGACCACACACTACTCGTGCACTAGTGCTCGAGTAGTGCACGACCAGATGCGGATTTTGGCTCATGAACTCCCGATTCTCCCGTTGCTTATATATACCCCTTCCGAACACGTTTTTTACAGCGACTTGATACCATACTACGTTTGGAGACTGAGTTTTGAGAGAGAGGAAGAGGAGAAGAGACGAGCAAGTTTACAATTACATTTTTTTAGGTTTTCATTATGAATTCGAATTACGATCTTGTTTTTAGTTTCGTTTCTTTAGATTTCTATTCTTGAACACTTTGAGACTTATTTTCTTGAGTTAATTTCAGTTTTCTTTTATTCCGTAAAACCCTAGTTTATGTTTGATCTCTTCTTCGTCTTAAATATCATGTTCATGTTCGTCACTTATTTAATTGCTTTAGTTTATGTTAAACCTATGTCTAGCTAAAACCCTTGCATGCTTGGGGTAGGATGAACTCCTAGAAGTAGGTTGTGGGTACGTAATTAGAGTAACTTGTGACGTTAGGTTTTAATTCTCTTGGTTAGTGAATTCTTAAAATTAATCTAGACTTTACTTTTGAATTTCGTTCGAAAGGTGTTAGAGAGAGGACGGCCGTATCACTCTTTAACAACGAGTAGACTTAACTAGAGGGTTTAGGAAGGGTTAATTCATCTACCAGTTTAGCGAAGGAGGACGACCGCATCACCTTAGTTAAATTAGGGTCTCATTAATTAAGCACATTCTATTAACTTGTTAGTGGATTAGTGAAGTCGAGTGTTAGGGTAAAGTATTAGGGTTTAGAATCTTGAGCTTTCACCTTGCATTCTTTTACTTAGGTTATTTCTCGCGCGTCACAGTTATTTTGGTTATGTACCAGCTCCGTTAGTATACGTAGGGATTCCTATCCTGAGCATCACCATCTCATATTTGAAAACACTCCTTAGTTAAATTGTTTAGTTCGTTCTTTAGTTTAATTAGTTTATTTTAGTTTAAAATTAATTCTTCAAAAATCTAAAAACATACACTCATATTAACTACGACGCGTAGATCTTCATGGATCTGTTTGCATACACTCCATCTCGTGGGTTCGATAATACTTGGCCATTATACTTGCTCATACTACAGTGAACCCGTCCGCTTGCGGGTGAGTGATTAGTAGAAGTTAGTGTAATTCGCTTCAAGTCAACGATGGATGCTATGACAAAGGTGTAATGATGATGGTGTCCTTAATATTAAATTCTATCTGAAATGTATTTTTAAAAATTCAACAAATGTGGGTGACTGTTGGGGGCGACAACATGAATATAATGATGATGGATTATCAGGTTACCAATACTTTTAAAAAATATGCGCCAAATTTTTTAAGCGGAAGACTAAAATTCTTGAAAAATATTGTGTTAAAAATTCCTAAATTAGCTCTAAAATATTTTTAATGTATTAACGACGTATTGTATTTTGGATAATTTGTGTTTTACTATGTAATTGATCAACTTAAAATTCTTATAAAATAGTGCATTGAAAATTTTGAAATTAGTCCTAAAATATTTTTAAATAATAATTTCTCTCATTATAGAGATATGTATAATGGAGGATATATCATTTATTTTGTATTGATGTAGCTTATAATTATAATAATAAATTAATATGAGGTGATTATAATTAATGATACTGATGTAACCCTTTAACTATAGTTAATGATCATTATAATAATTTATAATTGTAATTAAAGAGATGTAATTATAATTAATGATGATGATGTAACTTTTTAATTATAATTATAATAATTTATAAATGTAATTAATATTATAATAATACATTAAAGAGAGGTAATTATAATTAATTATAATGATGTGACGTATAAATATAATTAAAAATATTGTATGAATTTAAACCCTATCAATGTCCAATTTCATTTTCATATTACATGTAACAATGACTCTTTAACGTATAATTATAATTAATTATATAAATTTTTTGTTATTCGAAATTAGTCCTAAAATGATCAATACTATAATAGCTTCTATTTTTGTGTTTTCTAATGGTCCTATTATAAGAAAATTCTATTAACTTTTGTGTATTCCGAAATTGGTCCTAAAATTAGTCCGCATATTTTTTGCAAAATTACTATTCTTTTGATATCAATATCCATTCACATAATTCTTGGTGTTAACTCATGATGTTTGGTCCTTTTTTTTTTCTTTTTTTTTTTCAAGTTTGGTACCATGCATTAATTTTTCCGATAAACTGTTATCATTTTGTTTTTTAAATGTTCCTAAAATATCTACAGTATTGACTTCAAATTTCTCTTAAATATATACTGAAATTTCTTTCAAGATTGTTGTTTTTTAAATTGATGCCGAATACTGTTCTATTGAATTAGCGGTCTCTTCGATATTGTGTGGAAGACTAAAATTGTTAACAAATATTGTGTTAAAAATTCCAAATAGCTCTAAATTATTCCTAAAATATTTTATATTCCTAAAATGTTCGCCAATTTTTTGAACTGGACCGAAATTGGTCCTATGGGATATTCTAAAAAATGTGCACCGAGTTTTTAAAGCGGAAGACTAAAATTCTTGAAAAATATTATGTCAAAAATTCCTAAATTAGTGTTGGTCCCACTCGATAGATTAATTGCGGAAGCTTATGTTATAATGTCTTTCAAAGTCTTTTATAAGAGAGCAATAAACAATAATTAAAATAAAGCGATAAATGACACAAGATATATAGTGGTTCGGATAAATATCCTACGTCCACTCTCCCTTATCACCAAGGGGTCTCACTAACAACCAACTCACAAACTTACTCACTGGAATTTCCGAAGTACCAGCACCTTCTTACAAACTCTTTAGATCTCGATCTAAAGATAGACTTACTCCAACCTTATCTAACAAGATGAACAGGTTGAGTATGTAAACTCCTTACGAGTAGATGAGTAATTAAGAATAAAATGTGAGTGCAATATGCGTAGTGATCAAAAGCTTAGTATGGCTATGTGCGCGTGAATGATTCTAGAGCTTTTTCTTGAACTGCACTCTTGCATATATAGAGGGGATTAGGGCTAGCCGTTGGAAGGGCTAATCCAATCAGATCCTCTATATATGGAAGCTTCAATCAATCAATTCCCTAATTGATTGATTGGGTTGGTGAGATCTTGATTGATTGTCTTCATATCTTCTCAATCCAATCTTGTTTTGACTTGATTAATCACCAACGGAACAATGCTTCCAATTGCCTAACTCTGATTCTCTCCAGAGAAGGCAGGACCAGACACCAGGCAACCTTAGGACCAGACACCAGGCAACCTCGGTGTCTTCTGGTCCTTATCTGGTGAACAACCAGAATACTCAGTAGAATAAGGGGATCAAACTGAGCATCTTTTGTTCCACCAGACTCGTCTGGTCCGGACTCGTCTGGTCTGGGGAAGGTCCTCTGCCTCTGGTCTGATCTCCTCTGCTGAAGTCCTCTGGTGGAGTCCTCTGGTGAAGTCCTCTGGTGGGGTCTTCTGGTGACTCTTCTGGTGAGGTCTTCTGGTCTGGCAGTTCCCCCTAGACTAAGTCCTAATCTAGATCATCATCTGGCTAACAGGTCCAGATGGTCCTATTACAACTTCTGGTTTGTTTTAACTCATCAAAACTAACAATTTTATCCTAACAATTTCCCCCTTTTTGATGGAGTTAAAACACTACCAGAACTGATCAAAATTAAAACAAAGGCAAGAAAACAATAAAGGGATGAGACCTTAGAATAGATCTCATCAGGCAAATAATAAGACAACAAGGAGTTGTCTTTAGAACAAGGAAGATATGTATTTTTCCATTAATAATCAGAGGACAAAATAATTACAGATTACATTGAAGTTCATTGTCCTATTCTAGGCATATCTTCTGTTCTCTTTAGGGACAAGAAACCAGTCAAGGAACCTATCCTGGACGGCCTTCAACTCTGCAGAAGATGTTGGGGTGAAATTCACCAACACCTTGGTCTTGTAAAGCTTCTTCAGTTCTGCGCAATCCACCTGGTTCCCAATCATGGGAGTGTTAAGATAAGTAAATTCAGGAGCAGTCACCTCCAGGTTGAACTCAATGGTTGAATCCATCAGCTGCTTGTACAAGTCTGCAGCATAGGCTTGCATCCAAGAATGGAAGGTTCTGTTGATCAGCTCATCATCTTCTGGTGCTGGCCTCTGGATATAATGCTGAATGAACCAGAGGGTCTTGGCTTCTCTCCATCTCTCAATCAGAGGATATGGCACAGTAGAGTCAAAAGACCCTTCTGTCCTGAGTGGCAAGATGTTCATAACTTCCACAGGAGCTTTCCTCTTCTGACCTGAGCCACCTGCACCAGAAGGAATACCAGCTTCTCTGGCCTTCTTGTTCTGTCTCCTAACATATCTGAGCCTCTGCTCTTCATCTATGTTCTTCCTGATTCTGGCTTGCCTCTCCTCTGGAGTCTCTTCCTTGTATCTCTTCTCTGCTTCTTCGACAACAGATTCAAGGAAACTCTTCTTAACTTTTCTAATCTTCCTCTTAGCAGGACCAGGAATGGTAGAGGGATCCTGCTCAGCTTCAGATGACTCTTCTTCTGCAGCAAGCTGTTTAGCCATAGATAGAGATTTCAACTCTTCTTTCTTCTTCTTCTGCAACTCAGCCTGGGCCAATGTGTTCTCCAGCAGGTCCAGACGAGCTCCATGGCTAAAAAGAGTCTCATTTGTGGTCTTCGCCAGATCAGTTCTGGCCTTCTCTTCCCCCTTTTTAACTTCATCAAGGAGGGGCTCCACTACCTGCCTTATAAGATCAGGCAAGGCAGTGTTGGAGGAAGAGTGAAGATCACGAAGCTGCTTGGCCTCCTCCAGGAAAGCCTTAGACTCCGCAACAAGTCTCTCTTGCTTCTCCAACATCTCCTGGAGGGAGTCTTTCAGCCTAGCAGTTTGAATCATCTGGCTGGCCATTTCCACTTTGAGTACAGAAACTGGCCTCATCTGCTCCATCACGTGCTCCTGGAGCTGCTTCTGGCTGTGCATTACATCTAATTTGACAAACAAGCCATTAGCCTTGAATGAAGCTTTAACTTCTGCCAGAGTGGACTTGATCTGCTTCAGGAAGATTTTCCTCTCTTGCTTAATCTGATGCTCAACCATAGCAGGGGCCATATGTTGGATTGCTTTGGAAAAGCGTCCTATCTGCATGATCTGCTCGTTGAAGAAAGCCTTCATCTTCTGGAGCACAGCAGGAGACATCTCAAAGTCCTCCTCGTCTGAATAAAGCTCTGGAGGGAAGACAAAGTGAGGACCAAACTTGTAAGTGGGGCCCTCTGGAGTGAGCATTACTCCTCTCTGGATGAGCAGAGTGCGAATCAAGACTTTAGCTGCACCAGGAGTCTCCAGCTCTGCTGGGTTCTGAATGTTCATCTTCTGCTTCAACTCAATCTCCCAAGCAGTGAAGTTGGAGGCACCCATTTCCTCAAGCAATAGCATCAGGTCATCCACATCTTCAAGTCTGGCCTTGCTCCAGACCTTGGCATCAGTAAGCTCTGCCAGAAGTGGTAAGTGCTCCAGAAGAACTGGAAAATGCTCTCTTAGCCAGAGCTGAGCACTTACACTCATACTCTGCCTAATGGGACCCATTTCTGCAGATGAGAAAGTGAAGGGTTTGGGCCCAGAGGCAGAGGAGGAAGGGGCTAAGTCAACAGGCTCAAGTGAAGCTTCCTCATCTTCACTATCATCGCTGGATAAACAGGTTGGAGAGCGGGGAGGGCCAGCGAATCCCAGATCCATAGAAATGGTTGGGTCCTGGTCTGTATGGGTTTGGGGAGGGTTTGGATTTTGTGAAGTAGAGGTGGTAGGGATTGGTTGCTCTGCACCAGAAGAGGAAGGGATATCTGGTACAGAATGTGTAGGAGGGATTTGGGAGGTGGAAGTGTTTGATGGGGGGACTTCTGCACCAGTGGAGGTTGATGGTACCTCTGATACAGAAGGTGTGGGAGAGGGGTTAGTGGGGATATGTGTTTGGGAATTTGGGGGAGAGGGTGTTTGTGTAGGAATGGTAGAGGGAGTATAGACGGGGGTATCTGGGATAGTCTGCTCTGGTGGAAGAATGGGGTTACCAGAGGCAGATGGGGTTAGGGGAATGTTATCTGGGGGAGAGGTAGAAGGGGAAACAAGATTAATGGGGGAGGAAGAGGGAAAGGAAGGGTTTACCTCTGCTGGGTCAACACCAGCAGGCACAACAAGCTCTGGAGCATCCTCCATCATCTGGGTGGCATCCTCAATGGCCTTCTACAAGGCCTCTCCAAGATCTGATCCAGAGTCTGAATCTTGAAGAAGGGCTCTCTTGGCCTTGGATTTCCTCACAAGAGGCACTACATCTTCTTCCTCTTCTTCTTCTGATGGCTCATCCACCAGAAGGGTTTCCTTTGCCTTTCTGCTAGTCCTCCTCTTCTTAGCAGAATGTCTCCTGGCCTCGTCTGGCTGCTTCCTCTTGGCTGCTCCAGCCTTCTTTACAGCTTTATCATCATCACCCTTCTTCTTAAGCACATCAAGAAGGGGAATCTGGTCCTCCTCTGAGGAACCAGAAAAGGCAACGATTGAAGAACCAGTTGCTGCAGCAGCTTTCTTCTGTGTCTTCTGCTGCTGCTGCTGCTGCTGCTGCTTTCTCTGCCCCTTAGGAGGAGAGGGAATAGATTGAATAGGAGGGGCAGGGATGGCTTGCTCTCCATCAGAGTCGGCATGGCCGTGGAGAGGACCATCCTTGGAGAACATAATCTTGGACTTATGAAAGCCCTTACACCAGGATTGTCTCCATTTCTTCTCTGGAAGAATCGAATCCAGAATTAGGGTGAGTTTTGTGCCCAATGAAACATTAGCATTGAACACAAATTGTTGCTCTCCTGGCAACTGGGGGCATTCTTCCTTCTGGATTTTCACCTTGTTCTTCCTCAGCACCCCCCAGAAGAACTCAGCCCAGTTACATTGAACACCATCCAGAATGGCCCTCATAACACAGAGCCTGCCAACGAAGATGGCATCTGTGCTATGGCTCTCACACATAAGAATCTTTACCACAATGTCAAATAGCACCTTATACTTCTGCCTAAGATGCTTGTCCAGGAAACCCTTAGTAATATTCTGGCATGAATTTCTGGCAAACATCTTGAAGGATTCCAACGCCTCTCCTTCTCTGTACTTCAGTGGGTCCACACCTTCCGCAGAAAGGTTACCAAAAAGACCACAGAAGTCTGCCTTAGAGAAAACAAGATCCTCTGAATCAATCTTGGATGAAATATAGTCTTCATGAATCTTCATCCGGATAAGAAACTGTGCAGCATATCCATCCAAGGTACGCAGATCCTTGGGAACCTTTGAGATCAACTCCTCCAGCCCAGAACGTCGGAGAAGTTCCAAAATCTCCAAAGCGGCCGGATTCTTAGTGGAATAGAAGTCCACCACCATTTCTGTCTTGAGTTTCTTGCAGACATAGTCTGGATCGAAATTGCACTTGGGTGCCATAACTGTGAAAGAGAGAGAGAGAGAGAGAATGCTTTGCAGAGAGAGGTTAGGGTTCGAATAGTATAGGAACGTGAAAGGACATATTGAAAACAAAATTGGTTTAAATAGAGTAATACGCGTGGCTTGAAAATTAAATGAAGTGTGAACGCGTGTTGTTTCAAATTCAATTTAGGAAACAAAATCAATTTTAGCATTGATTGACATTTTGCACAGTGATTAAATCCAATGGCCATGATGAAAGGCGAAATACAGATTTAATCTGGTGCGTTGGCATAGTCATTGGGACTGGGCATAAAGGGGTTTTGTGGCAGTCAAGAGAAAAAGCGAAATGATTGCCTAGGCCCTATACCCTAGTCTTAAATACACTCCTGTTGGGACATTGTCAGTTTTGATTAAGATCCCAAAGCCCCTGAAAAGATGTTCGCCTTAATATGTCTGTGTCAGGCTAGTCTTGGTTAGGATTAGTGCTTAGTCTTTTTACACTTCACAGGTACTCAGTGAGAGGAGAACTCACTGGATACAATCAAGACTCAGAGCCTGAAGACGAAGAGCACCATCCTGAACTTATGGCAGTCTTCTAAGCTGGCTGAGTAAGTGTCAGTGATGAAGAGTATGACCCTGAGGTCATTACTAACTCAGTCCTGAAGGGAACAGGTTGTCACTGAGTTAATGGGAAGACTTGGAGTAGAGCCAAGCAATGCAAAAGGAATTTCAGCGTCAGGACAAGACCGGTGAGCTCAAGACAAAATGAACTTAATAAGACAAGCCTGAAGCTCAGGAATAAGTTCTGACATTCTCACCAACCTGATGACGTGGACCAATCCGAGGAGGACACGCACATACGGAACCTGACATAAAGACTGAATTCAGACTGCATATTCAACGGGCAAGCATTTAATGTGCATTTAATGCAAATACCAAATCCATGCAAGGGCAGCTGCTGCATGGAGATATGTCCGTTTGAAGCCCCTCTACATAGATGACTAGAAGGCTATCTCTCCAACGGATAGTTATTCAAACCACCTATAAATACAGAAGGCCTTGAACCCATTCAAGGTAACGGGAAATTTCCAAGCCAGAAATTACTCAAACTCTCAAGCAATCAAAGCATTCAGCCTTTAAGAGAAACACTCGAAACCTTCTAAATTTCCCAAGTGTTTCTCAGCAACTGAGAGTTATTCTGTATTCCAAGAGCTAATTAGAATTATCTTAAGCTTAGAGAGATTATCCAATCCTTAGCATAGCTTTGCCTTGTAAGGATAATCTCAACTTAGTTGGAATCCAAACTGAAACCAAAACCCTAAGTTAGGCTTGTTGGGAGTAAGTCAGTTAGTGTGATAGTAAGAGGAGGTTGTATAGATCAGTGAGGTAACTGATCTTGGTGCACCTTGGCACGTTAAAAACAAGAATCCCTTGAGTGGATTTCCTGTTAAGTCAGGCCGTGGACGTAGGAGCTTGAGACTCTGAACCACGTTAAACTCCTTGTGTTCTTACTGCTTTGACATTGTGCATACTTGCCATATTACCTGTTCATTCATTGCATTCAAGTTTATCAGGTCTGAATTAATCAACCTGATCCTCAAAAGAACACTGCCCTACTAAACACTTCTCAGATTTGAGTAAAACAAGTTTTCAGAAAGCAAACTAAACAAGACTTTAAACTATCAGGGCTCAAACATTTCTGCACTGAACTTAAACTGATAGTTAGCCAACTGACCCGCACCAAGTGTAGTCAGTGGGTGTATTATCAGCTCCTAGTTCTTCACCACTCTGAGTGAAGGGGACTCAGTCAGTTTTAAGTTTGAAAATTGGTATACGTGTATTCCCCCCCCCATACACGTATTCCTCAGTCTTGTACCGGGACCAACAAGTGGTATCAGAGCAGTGGTTCGAAAGACCAATGACTTTGAATACTAATAGTTTCAGAGGAGAAACTGTTTGTGGTCACTGAACAGATCTGAGTTTGCCTTTCATAAAACTTGCATCTTCATCATGACTTCGAGGAGACTTGAAGTTTCGTTACCTGAATTCTCTGTATCTAACTTTGTCTATTGGAAGTTCAGATTAGAGGCACATCTAGATGCCATCCATGACCAGATGCCGCGTGTACTCAGGGAAGGACCGATCAAGATCACTATTCCTAACGTCAGAGGACTGGGATACGATGATCTTGCGATTGGCGTGCAGGTTCCTAAGGAGAGGAAAAACATGACCAACGATGAAATCAAGATGGTGGGGCTTGACAACGTCGCCAGAAACATCATCTTGCATACGGTGCCTTTCGAGGAGTCAGCCAGGCTGATGAACCTAAAGACGGCAAATGAGGTTTGGGATGAGCTGACCAGGATGTGCGAAGGGTTAGAAAAGATAAAGGAGAACAAGAGGAATATTGCCATTCAGAAATTCGAAGCGTTCGAGATGCTGCCTGATGAGAGCATAGATCAGATGGAGTCTAGATTCATCAAGTTGATGAATGAGTTGGTGATGTTGGACAAGGATGTCCCAAGGAGAGATGTTGCTTCAAAGATCCTGAATGCCCTTCCTGAGAGATGGGACAACAGTGTAATTATGCTTAAGAACACTCAGGATATGAGTAACATAACTTCTGCTTTACTTTTTTCAGAGCTAAAAGTGCTTGAATTTGATCTTAACAAAAGAAAGAAGAAAGTTCAGTCAGAAGAGGAAGGGAAGGAGAAAACTCCTGAGAAAAGTGTGGCGTTCAAGGCCAGGTCTGAACCTGTTGAGCCCTCATCAAATTCTTCATCAAAGTCACTGATGGAGATGAGCAGGGAAGAACTCGTTGAGGAATACAGCCTGATGGCCAGACGATTTGACAAGCTCAATTCCAGGTTTGGTCGTTATAAAAAGTTTTATCAGGACTCACGTGACAGGAAACCTGAAGGAACCCACCAAAGCTCGAGGAGATATGAGGAGCGAAGGAACACTGACCAGAGGAGAGAACGTGGTGATGAAAGGAGATATTCTGAACCAAAGCCTGAAAGAAGAGACGAACAGAGACGTACTCGCGATGATAGATATCCAACCAAGGCTGAAAGCTCACCGAGAACCAGGGAACCTGACTCAAGGAGGAACCCTGAACCAAGAAAAGAAAGAATAAGTGAGCAGGTAGCATGTTACAACTGTAACAAGATTGGTCACTATCAGTACGATTGCCCGGAGCTGAGTGCTAGGGAGAGAGAGGAAAGGAGAGCCACGAGGGATCTAAGATCTGCTGATCGGAGGGCTATGGTGGCTGAGGATGCAACAGACTCTGATGGCCCCACTGAAAGGTCACCTGAACTCTTCTCGGATGATGAGTACGATGATGTCTGCCTAATGGCTAGGGATGAGCCTGAGGTAACATCAAATTCTGTTTGTGCTTCTTACACTGGTCAAAATCCCGAGCTCAGCTCAGAGTCAGTTATAGAAATGAACCTTCAGATCTGTCTTGATCAATTGATGGTTGATTTCTCCAGACTGCAGGAAACTAATGTCTTCTTGGTAGAGGAGAACAAGAAATTGAGTACTGAAGTTCAAAACCTGAATGAACAACTCACTCAGTCTGATCTCAAAGAATCAGCTCAGATTGTGAGACTAACTCAGGAAATTGATATGATCAATTATGAGCGTCTCCCAAGAGAGAAAATTCTGAAGGAACTGGCTGAGGAAGAGCTGGTCAGGAAGGAAGAGCTGAAAGCACTTAAGAGTAAGTTTGATGACCTCTTTACCAGACATGAAATCCTGAAAAAGAGTGAGGACTCTCTCAAGAAAAAGGTTGCAGCAATGAATAAATCCTCAGTGGCTAGAGAGGAAATAAATAGCAACCAGATACTTGGGAACAAGAAAAAGGGGCTTGGATATGTTCCTGAGAAATCCTCACAAGGTCAGTCTCATGTTGCTTCAAGGAGCAACACTGAGAGGGTATTTGTTCAGACAGGCCAGAGTGCACCTAAGGTTGTGCTCCAGGCCCGTCAAACTGATAAGGGCAAAGAAACCGTTGACACAGTCAGGGTTGCTCCTAAGGTAGCTAAGCCAAAACCCAAGGGAAAAGTGAAGCAACCTACTGAAGCCCCTGAGAGCTCAGGCCAGGGAAAACCTCAGCGAAAGCAGAGGAAGACTTAGGCCAAGAGCCCTCAGACTGGTCAGCAAGGGTACCATCATGCTTGGCAATACCAACAGGGAAGGCCAAACATGATGACACCCCCGTGGTTTTGGCATCCTGAGGCCTTTAACTGTTTTCCATTCCTTCACTTGCCTAGGGGGAATAGAAATCAGGGTCCTTATCAAGAACAAGGCCCAAGACCTGCTGCACCCAGACCTAGGAAGAACAGGAAGCCAGCCCAAAAGGCACCCACTCAGGCTCCTGCGAAGCCTAAGTCTAGCACCCATACACCATCTTCCTCTCAGGCTAAGAAGAAGAAAGTTGTGTATGTCGATGTTTCAGGGAGACAGATTCACCACTCTGAGGCAATCAGGGTTGTGAAGCAAGTCTGGATCCCGAAAGGTACAGCTGACACAATAGGACCCAACACCCAATGGGTACTTAAAGCCTGATTTGCTTACAGGCGGCTGTGGATCACAACAAGAGGAGAGAAGACTCAATCAAAGCTGTTTGGTACCTAGACAGTGGTTGCTCAAGGCACATGACTGGAATGAAGAGTCTTCTCCAAGAATATCAGGCTAAAGATGGTCCACATGTAACCTTTGGTGATAACTCAAAAGGTGTTACTAAGGGTTTTGGTGTTCTAATTATAGGTACAGTCAGAGTGGAAAATGTGTCCTTTGTGGAAGGACTGAAGCATAACCTGCTGTCAGTAAGTTAATTCTGTGACAAAGGGTTCTGTGTTGAGTTCTCATCGAATAAATGTTCAGTCAAGGACAAATCAACACAAGTGCTTCTATCAGGTATAAGGAAAGGTAACGTTTATCTCGCTGATTGGAGCAGCACTATTCCTAATACTTGTCTTGTTGCTAAAAGCTCTCTAGAGCTCAGTTGGTTATGGCATAAAAGATTAAGCCACCTGAACTTCAAGATCCTTAACAAAATTTCTAGACAGTCACTTGTTGATGGTCTACCTAATGAAGTTTTTAGCAAAGATCACGTGTGCAAAGCTTGTCAGGAAGGGAAGCAGGTCAGAGCGTCATTCAAAGAAAAGGCTTCCTACTCCACTGACAGGATACTTCAGCTCTTGCACATGGATCTATTTGGTCCCATAACACCTGTGAGTATGAATGGTAGAAAATATACCCTTGTGGTTATTGATGATTATTCTAGATATACTTGGGTTATTTTCTTGTTGAATAAGAAGGAAACACAGGTGAAGCTTCCAGAGTTGCTCAGAAGACTCAGCAATGAGAAAAATCAGTCCATTACTAAGATCAGATCTGACAAGGGCACTGAATTTATAAATTCATATATTTCTGACTTTTGTAATGAACTTGGTATAGCTCATGAGACTTCTGCAGCTAGAACCCCACAACAGAATGGTGTCGCTGAAAGGAGGAATCGGACACTGAAGGAAGCTGCAAGGACCATGCTGGCTGAGTCAGGATTGCCCAAGAAGTTTTGGGCTGAGGCAATCAACACTGCATGCTACACTCAGAACAGATCCATGCTGAACAAGCAACATGCTCAGACCCCATATGAGACATGGAACAAAAGAAAACCTCGTATTTCTTACTTTCATGTGTTTGGTTGTAAGTGCTTCATCCTCAACAATGGGAAGACCCAGTTGAAAGCCTTTGATAGCAAATCTGATGAAGGAATATTCTTGGGATATTCTGAAATTAGCAAAGCCTTCAGGGTTTACAATTGTAGGACCCTTGTTGTGGAAGAATCACCTCATGTTGTCTTTGATGAATCTGCTAATGAGTCTAGGGCAAAGGCGCTGAATCCTGATACTGAGGAGGTTACGAGGAGAGTGACAAGGCTGAGCTTGAAGAATCAACCTGATCCCAAGATCAAGACTGTGCCAATTCCCAGATGGGATGATGATGACGATCAGGATGATGAACCAAGTGCCACTCCTAAACCCAGCACATCAGGGATTGTTGAGCCTCAGACAGAGGAACAGGCTCAACCTGAGGTAAGTACCGTCTATGAAGATGCTGTTGCAGCTGAGACGGCTCCTGAGTCACCTCATCAAGGGGGAATCAATGTCCCTGACATTGAGCTTGTTAATCCCTTTGGTATGGACTCAGGATCATACACTTCTGTTCAATTTCCTGAATTTTATGAGCCTGTAGACACTAACATTGCAGGTACTTCAGGAACAACTCCTGGTAAAAGAACATGGTTAGAAGATCATCCCATTGATCAAATTATTGGTGATCCAACTGAGGGAGTCAGGACCAGACGGTTTCATGGTGAGAGTGCACTGTTCTGTTGCTTTCTCTCTGAGCAAGAGCCTCAGAACATTGAAGAAGCTCTCACTGACTCTAACTGGATCATTGCCATGCAAGAGGAGTTGAATCAGTTCACAAGGAATCAGGTTTGGGAACTGGTAGATAGACCTAGGCATCAAGGTGTGATTGGTACCAAGTGGGTCTTTAAGAACAAGAAGGATGAGAATGGTGTTGTGGTAAGGAACAAGGCTAGACTGGTTGCAAAAGGGTATTGTCAGTCTGAAGGAATAGACTATGATGAGACTTTTGCTCCAGTGGCTAGGTTGGAAGCTATCAGGTTGTTCCTTGCCTATGCGACATATAAGAAGTTCAAGGTGTATCAAATGGATGTCAAGAGTGCATTCTTGAATGGTGTACTCAATGAAGAGGTATATGTTGAACAACCTCCCGGGTTTGAGGTTGGAGATAGAGTATACCATTTGAAGAAAGCACTCTATGGACTTAAGCAAGCACCAAGAGCTTGGTATGATACCCTCTCTCAATTCCTGACTGATCATGGGTTCAAGAAGGGAACAGTGGATAGGACATTGTTCAGGATCACTGAAGGTGATGACATTCTCTTGGTCCAAATTTATGTGGATGACATAATATTTGGATCACCAAATCATCAGTTATGTGAGAAATTCTCTAAACTGATGACTGGTAAATTTGAGATGTCAATGATGGGAGAGATGAACTTCTTCTTAGGATTGCAGGTCAAGCAGACTGATCAAGGTATATTTATTAATCAGGCCAAGTATACAAGAGACTTGATTCATAAGTTTAGTGTTCAGAACAGCAATCCAGCCAGGATCCCAATGAACACAAATTGGAAGATGGATCCTGACACTGAAGGGACTTCAGTGAATCAGACTGAGTATCGTGGGCTGATAGGTTCTTTACTGTACCTGACTGCAAATAGGCCTGACATTACGTTTGCAGTTGGTGTGTGTGCTAGGTATCAGTCTGATCCCAAGAGAAGTCATTTGGAGGCTGCTAAGCGGATACTTAAGTATTTGAAAAGGACAGTTAATATGGGACTATGGTATCCTTCAGATGACAACCTTGAACTGACAGGGTATTCAGATGCAGATTATGGAGGTTGTAGAATTGATAGGAAATCAACCTCAGGGACATGTCAGTTTTTGGGAAGTAAGTTGATCTCGTGGTTTAGTAAGAAGCAGAATTCAGTGGCAACATCCACAACTGAGGCTGAGTATATGGCTGCAGGGAGTTGTTGTGCTCAGATCCTATGGTTGAGGCAACAGTTGAGGGACTACCAAGTATTTGCTAATCAGGTTCCAATCTATTGTGATAACAATAGTGCAATAGCAATCACTCAGAACCCAGTGCTTCACACAAGGTGCAAGCATGTGGATATTAGACACCACTTCATTCGAGATCATGTGGAAAAGAAAGATATTAGGATGGAAAAGATTCACACTGATAGGCAAAGAGCAGACATCTTGACTAAGCCCTTGGCTGAAGCAAGGTTTATGGAACTGTCAGTGGAATTGGGACTCTTAGATCCGGGAGAGCAGTCAGTGTAGGGTTCTAGGGGGAACTCAGGCCAGACTCGACTCAGCGAGGTATCAGGGTGCTATAATGTCTCCCTGACAGGTATGGGTTCTAACCTAACCCTTGTGAAACTCAAGCGTCTCCCTGAGTCATTCGTCCTGAAAATCTTTATTAAATGCATTCCGTTTTCATTAAAAGCGCGTCTTTTTATTTTTAAACCCACGCGCACGGAGCATTTAATGCTACAGTTACTTTTTCATATACGTGTCCGTTTTATACGGAATATGACTGACTTGGGGTTTTAATTAAAACTGAGATTAATCCTGGCCTCTCATTTCAAAACCTTTCGAATTCAGGAATCAATCTCAACCCCACGTTTGAGTAACTGACTTAGTCTTATCAATCAAGGGTGCCATTTGAGGTCTTTACGCAAACACAACGCACAATTTGCACACTGAGTTTTCTCTTGCTCAAACACAGAATTTCTAAAACCTCTTTTTAAAAAACAATGGCATTCCTTGATTCCGACTGGACAACCGACAAAATCGTCGATGTTGTTGAGAAGAAGCTGGTACACATGGAGCAAGTCATCTCCATGGAAGGTATCTGTCTAACGGTTGAGGAAATCAAACCCGTTTTTAAATGGATTTCCGACGCCGGGTTGGAAACATACTTCACCACCCGCCCCTCTTCCGTACTCCCAAGAACAGTGGTGGAAGCTTATTTGAACATGTTCTTGCGGAAGGGGGAAGTCTCCACAAAGGTGACTGCGCTAAAGCCGACGGGAGAAAAGAACGGCGACGGAGAGCCTCTCTACGACTCGGAGGTGGTCACCATCGATCTCAGGCAGGCGGTGAGGGAAGTCTTCAAGCTGCCATTCTCAGGCATCAACCCCAAGACTTACAAGGAAAACTCAGAGGGAGAATTCCTTGGAAAATGGTCCAAGTCAGGGTCTTCGGAGTTCAGGGCCCGTCAGAACAAGAGCACTCTGAAGCCGGAGTACAGGGCTCTGGTGGACTTGGTGTCCAAGATTGTGATGGGAGCAACTGGCTCTCACGAGCAGTTGAGTCTGCCCAAGCTGAGACTCATGGGAGCAATCGCTGATGGAGTGGAAGCGAACTGGGAGCAGTTCTTCCTCGATCAACTCCATCAGGCGGGATTGGACAAGATCACGCGTGACAAGGAGAAGAAGCACATATCCGTCAGTGCCATCTTGCCATTTGGCACAAGATTGTCCATGCTGATTGCTCATGCGTGCCATGAGTACACTTTTGACTTTGAGGACAACCTTTCCTCAAAGAAGGTAATGTTTTCCTCACTAAGTGACACCTATTCAGTGCTAGGGCTGACTGATCCCAATGCGAAAGCAAAGGGTCAGGCCAGAAAGCCAGCTGGGAAGGCCAAGAGAGTGGCAACCAGCCTCATTGAAAAGGTGGATGAGCTCCTTGAGAGGAGTAAGGAGGCTGAGAAGGCTGTTGCTGAAGAGGTGGAGCAACCTGAGGTGGGCGTGGCTGAGAAGAAGGAGAGGAGGGTGAAAATCGTGCTGTCAGGGAAGAGCACGAAGTCAGGGACTGAGTCAGATCCCAAGAAGGCCGGGACTGAGGCTGCGGGAACTGATGATGACGTCAGTAAGGAGGGTGCTCAGGGAGAGAGGCCCCTGAAGAGACTTAGGAAGGGAGTAAAGAAGTCTCCTGCTAAGAAACTTCCTGAGTTGAGTGAGAGGGAGAAGTCAAGCTCTCCTGGAGCCTCTGACTTAGAGGAGGTAAGAAAGACTGTTGAGACGGCTGAGTCATTGCAGCCTGAGACAGCACCCACTCAAACACCCCCACATCCTGAAACCCAAACACCTTCCATCCCTGACCCCACACCTCAAACTCCCCAACTCCCCCAACCTTCAGAGCCAAATTACCCTACTGAGTCAGTGCCCTCAACCTCACCTACAAATGAGCCTGACCAGTTAGCCGAGCCAAACCTTCCCAACCCCTCAGATTTTCCCTCATACCCCAACCCCAAAGACTGTCCCAAATCTATTTCAGCTGAAGAGGATGAGTTCCTTGAAATAGAGGAGGAGGAGCTGGATGAGCACATGGCGGGAGGTATACTGGAAAATACGCTCAGGGGGAATGCCACGGAGTGGGCAGGAAAGTGCTGGCCTGGGCTGTACAAATATACTGAATTGCTGGCATATGTGGTGGAGCTCAAAGTTTGGTTGGACTTCAAACAATCAAACATGCAGGAGCAACACATGCTGGTGGACGCTCGCGGCTGGGAGCATTGGGAGACGGAGGAGGCCAAGATTTGCTCATTCTTTGGCCTGACAAGCTGGCTTCAACTCTTGAACTTCGATAACCTGAAGAAGCTTGTGGCTGAAATGATGGCCAAAAGCAAGGCTGATCTTCTCTCCGTTGAGAAGGAGGATGATGAGGAGGATGATGACGCTCAAGGTGGAGCTGTGGAAAAGGCAGTGGAGGAGACTGCTAGAGAAGTTGATGAGATGGACTCTGAGCCTCAGGCTCAGGGGGAAGGTGATAAGAACACTGGTGCCAAGGGTGGACCAGTGGCTGAGGATGTTGTGAACATCTCAGCTGCCAATGAGACATCTGTCGATGAAGGGATTCCCTGCCCTGAGACACGAGAGGATGATGTTGAGCCATTCAAGGAGACTCTCAGTTCCGAAGGACAAGTTCCTAAGGTTCAAGTTAGCTTAGCCGAGCCTGAGGAGGCGGCTATGACTACTTCACAACTGCCTTCAGTGCACCTTGAAGAAGGGACTGATGCTGCAGGGGCTGACAAGGGAAAGCAGCCAATCACTGATGAGGCCGCTGATGATGAAGATGTGATCATAACCGGGGTCGGCCGTGCTGAATTTACAAGCATAGTGGAGGTCAAATAGGAGAAAACCTCGGAAAATCTAGCTGAACTTCAGGAGGAAGTAATGAGGCTACGTGCTGAAAAAGATGAAGACTCCAAGGCCCTGGCGAAGCACATCAGGTGGACAAAGTCAGCTTACAACACCCTTGCTAACAGGGAGCTGATCTTGTTAAAGCGCACAATGACTGACACGGCCAAGTCAGTGAAGAATGAGAGGAAGCGCACAAAGAAGATGCTCAGAAACACTCTCAAGAAGCTTGAAGAGAGGGATGCGATCAGGGACGAAAAGATGAATCAGGCAGTGGACAGGCTTGCAGTTCAGACTGGAGCTATTGTCACTCAGGCCTTGAAGGACTCAGCGTCCAAATTGGAGCTGGAGTCAGGGAAGCTGGATCGCACCTCTCAATCAGTGGCGGACGTTTTGGCTAAGGCCACTGAGGAGTCTGCGAAGATACTGACTGAGGTTAGCAGAGTCAGCGGTGAGTCCTTGAAGGTGGAAGAAAGGATCACCAAGGCTGAACAAAGTCTCCAACTCTCTATGGAGGTCTTTGAGAAGAAAGTCAATGCTGCCATCAGTTCCGTATCTTTTGCAGGGACTGGGATTTCAATGGGAGTTGAATTATTGAAGGAGGGAATCAACGATGTCCATTCCCTAGCCTCCTTCGTAATCAACAGCGGATCTGACGCATTCCCAGCTGAGGCCAATGATGATGCCAAAAAGGGGGAAAAGAAGAAGAAAAGATCCCGCCCTGAGGCATCTGAGGCAGTTAGTCAAGGAGAGACCGTCCTAGCTGATCCTGAAGCCAATCCTGATGGAAATATTCTAAGGGTAAGGAAGTCAGCTAGGTTAGCGGCCGTGGAGAAGGAAGGAGAACAATTAGTTGCCAAGCTGAGGGAGGAGGCAACAAAGGCAAAGGCTAATGAACCTTCAAAGCAACAACCTGAGCCAGTCCAAAGATCGTCACCCATGAGCTCAAGGAAGAATCCCATCACTTACTCAGGTGAGTTAGTTGCGGAGCTATGTGCTAAAGCATGGGGAGATCAACCTGAAAAGACTGAGGCTATGCGCAGAGCTGAAATTGCTCAGAAGGAGAAGATGCGCATTTTGGAGAAGAAGGTTGAAAAGCTGACTGACATCAATGAGCTTCAACAACGCGAACTAGATGATGCAGTGATCAGCTTGCTAAGGAGGAAGAAGGTGAAGCCTGAGCCAAGGAAGTACAGGAAGAAGCCAACAGTTAGGAAAGCAACACTTCTTCAAGTCAGTAGGCCAGAATCAGGAGCAAGGGAAGCTTTTGTTGATGAGTTCGTCTCAGAAACTTTGAAGGAGTTTTGGACTGATGCAAGGGATGAATTTGTCAGGCTATGGTTTATTGTGAAGAAGTGGGGCTCCACTGACGATATTGATGCCCACTTCACTGACTATATGATGGACAATCATCCTGGGCTATTCCAGAAGATCTTGGAGGAGGCTGAGGCAGCTCAAGTCCAAGTGAAGGCTCCTGAGTTCACCATTCGAGCTCCTCCCTTGATTCCTGGAACTCAAAAGCATGACACTAAGGCCATAATGATGGAAGTCTTGAAGATAGCCAGAGCTGAAGGATATGTGAACCAACCTGGAAGACTTGACGAGGTAAAGGCAAGAGTTTATGCAGGATATGGACTCAAGCCTGAAATGAGATTAGTCTAGGTGTTCATAGGCTTCTTTGTAATAGATTAGATTCATTGTAATCATTTCCACATCAATCAATGAAATCTATTACTTTTGCCCACAGACAAAAACTCATTGTCTTTTTGGCTTGTTAAAATTCTGTACTTTATCAAGAATTGCTCTAACACTGTCTTATCTTATAGATAGGTTTGTCTTGTTTCCTCTAAGTGTTTTGAGGATCTTTTCAGTGTTTTGGCATCATCAAAAAGGGGGAAATTGTTGGGACATTGTCAGTTTTGATTAAGATCCCAAAGCCCCTGAAAAGATGTTCGCCTTAATATGTCTGTGTCAGGCTAGTCTTGGTTAGGATTAGTGCTTAGTCTTTTTACACTTCACAGGTACTCAGTGAGAGGAGAACTCACTGGATACAATCAAGACTCAGAGCCTGAAGACGAAGAGCACCATCCTGAACTTATGGCAGTCTTCTAAGCTGGCTGAGTAAGTGTCAGTGATGAAGAGTATGACCCTGAGGTCATTACTAACTCAGTCCTGAAGGGAACAGGTTGTCACTGAGTTAATGGGAAGACTTGGAGTAGAGCCAAGCAATGCAAAAGGAATTTCAGCGTCAGGACAAGACCGGTGAGCTCAAGACAAAATGAACTTAATAAGACAAGCCTGAAGCTCAGGAATAAGTTCTGACATTCTCACCAACCTGATGACGTGGACCAATCCGAGGAGGACACGCACGTACGGAACCTGACATAAAGACTGAATTCAGACTGCATATTCAACGGGCAAGCATTTAATGTGCATTTAATGCAAATACCAAATCCATGCAAGGGCGGCTGCTGCATGGAGATATGTCCGTTTGAAGCCCCTCTACATAGATGACTAGAAGGCTATCTCTCCAACGGATAGTTATTCAAACCACCTATAAATACAGAAGGCCTTGAACCCATTCAAGGTAACGGGAAATTTCCAAGCCAGAAATTACTCAAACTCTCAAGCAATCAAAGCATTCAGCCTTTAAGAGAAACACTCGAAACCTTCTAAATTTCCCAAGTGTTTCTCAGCAACTGAGAGTTATTCTGTATTCCAAGAGCTAATTAGAATTATCTTAAGCTTAGAGAGATTATCCAATCCTTAGCATAGCTTTGCCTTGTAAGGATAATCTCAACTTAGTTGGAATCCAAACTGAAACCAAAACCCTAAGTTAGGCTTGTTGGGAGTAAGTCAGTTAGTGTGATAGTAAGAGGAGGTTGTATAGATCAGTGAGGTAACTGATCTTGGTGCACCTTGGCACGTTAAAAACAAGAATCCCTTGAGTGGATTTCCTGTTAAGTCAGGCCGTGGACGTAGGAGCTTGAGACTCTGAACCACGTTAAACTCCTTGTGTTCTTACTGCTTTGACATTGTGCATACTTGCCATATTACATGTTCATTCATTGCATTCAAGTTTATCAGGTCTGAATTAATCAACCTGATCCTCAAAAGAACACTGCCCTACTAAACACTTCTCAGATTTGAGTAAAACAAGTTTTCAGAAAGCAAACTAAACAAGACTTTAAACTATCAGGGCTCAAACATTTCCGCACTGAACTTAAACTGATAGTTAGCCAACTGACCCGCACCAAGTGTAGTCAGTGGGTGTATTATCAGCTCCTAGTTCTTCACCACTCTGAGTGAAGGGGACTCAGTCAGTTTTAAGTTTGAAAATTGGTATACGTGTATTCCCCCCCCCCATACACGTATTCCTCAGTCTTGTACCGGGACCAACAACTCCGAAGTTGAAAGGTTTTGAGTGTACTTACTAATTTGAAAAGTGTATCCCAATGATCAGAGGCCGGAGTAGAAAAGACATACCTGTCACCTGATATTGTAACCAGATGATACCACAACTAGTCTGGTGATACTTCTCCTCTGATGGAACTCATCTGGTCCTGGTCAGTAAAGACTTTGGACATATCTCTGACTCAGCACCTCATCTGGGATAAGTGTCACCTGGTGTATACCTCATCTGGAAGTATACCCTCTCTGATATATCTAAACTGCAGGTATGTTAGCATAAGGAAAATTTATGAAGAAAATTAATAAAATAAGGATACTACTCTGATGTTCCCCCTAAATCAAATCTGTCTCTAGATCCAACAAACCTAACTCAAAGGCTAACTCTCTGAATCTGGTCTCAGCCAAAGGCTTGGTTAAAATATCTGCTCTCTGCCTCTCTGTTGCAATCTTTTCCATCCTTATATCTCCCTTCTCAACATGATCTCTGATAAAATGATGCCTTATATCAACATGTTTACATCTGGTATGAAGAACTGGATTCTGGGTGATTGCAATGGCACTATTACTATCACAGAAAATAGGAATATCCTTAGCTCTAATCTGGTAATCCCTAAGCTGTTGACTAATCCAGAGAAGTTGAGAACAACAACTCCCTGCAGCCATGTATTATGCTTCTGTTGTTGATGTAGCAACTGAAGTCTGCTTCTTGGAAAACCAGGATACCAATTTATTCCCTAAAAATTGGCATGTTCCACTTGTAGATTTCCTATCTATTCTGCACCCACCATAGTCTGAATCTGAATAACCACTTAATTCTAAATTGTCATCTGCAGGATACCATAATCCTAAATTCACAGTTCCCTTAAGATATTTCAATATTTTCTTAGCTGCTTCCAAGTGACTCTTCTTGGGGTTAGCTTGAAATCTGGCACAAACTCCTACAGCAAAAGTAATATCTGGTCTGCTTGCAGTCAGATACAAAAGAGAACCAATAAGTGCTCTGTACTGAGTCTGGTCCACACTCTCTCCAGACTCATCTGGATCCATGTTGAAATTTGTCATCATAGGGATCTTGGCTGCCCTGCTAGATCCTATTCCAAATTTCTCTAACATGTTTCTGGTGTACTTAGCTTGATTAATAAAAATTCCCTTCTCTGATTGCTTAACCTGCAAACCCAAAAAGTAATTCAATTCTCCCATCATGGACATCTCAAACTGTCCCTGCATGAGCTCACCAAACTTCTCACACAGCTTCTTGTTAGGGGATCCAAATATGATGTCATCAACATATATTTGGACCAGAAGGATGTCCTTTCCTTCTTCTTTCCTAAACAAGGTCCTATCAATCTTACCTTTAGTAAAACCATTGTCCAGAAGAAATTGAGATAGAGTGTCATACCATGCTCTGGGTGCCTGCTTCAGCCCATAAAGAGCTTTCTTAAGCTTAAACACCTTGTCACCTTGTTCAAAACCAGGAGGTTGTTCCACATACACTTCCTCAATGAGAATCCCATTAAGAAAGGCAGATTTCACATCCATCTGGTATACTTTGAACTTCATGTGAGCAGCATATGCTAAGAACAATCTGATGGCTTCTAGTCTGGCAACAGGAGCAAAAGTCTCATCATAGTCTATTCCTTCAGACTGCGAATAGCCCTGGGCCACTAGCCTTGCCTTGTTCCTAGTAATGACATCATTCTCATCTTTCTTATTTTTGAAAACCCACTTAGTGCCTATCACCTTTTGATGTCTTGGTCTGTCTACCAGCTCCCAAACATCCTGTCTGGTGAATTGATTCAATTCCTCCTGCATAGCCACAATCCAATTTGAATCTTTCAGTGCCTCCTTGATGTTCTTGGGCTCAATCAAGGACACATAGCAGCTGAATAAGGCAGCTAAGTTAAGAGTTCTCCTAGTCTGGACACCCTTAGTTGGATCTCCTAAGATCAGGTCATTGGGGTGATCAACCAGGGTCCTCCTTCCCGTGGTCTTGCCTGGGTGATCATCTTCTGTAGTACCTTGGTGATTATCACCACCTGCAGAAGAGCTTCCCCCTACAGGAGTTCCAACCTCTTCTGGTTCTGCTCCTTGTGAAGGCTGCTGCTTCAGAGAACCAGGAGATGGGTCATCATCTGAATCTGAATCTGAATCAAGAATAGGTGGATTGACCTTGATAACTCTGGGTGTAGTCTGATTCTGGGTCTCATCTGAAGACTTAGAATCCACCTTGCACTCAAAAGTAGATTCATCAAAAACAACATGAGGTGTTTCCTCCACACAAAGTGAGTTCTTATTAAAAACTCTAAAAGCTTTACTGGTGCTGGAATATCCTAAGAATATTCCATCAGCCACTTTAGCATCAAAGGTTCTTAATTTAGATTTCCCATTGTCATGGATGAAACACTTACATCCAAAAACATGAAAATATGAAACAGATGGGGTTTTACCTTTCCATACCTCATATGGGGTCTTATTGTGTCTCTGGGCAATCAGGCACCTGTTCTGAGTGTAACAAGCTGTATTGATGGCCTCTGCCCAAAATCTCTGTGGAGTGTTGTACTCTGCCAGAAGTGTTCTTGCAGCTTCTTTGAGAGTCTTATTTCTCCTTTCTGCAACTCCATTTTGTTGAGGTGTTCTGGCAGCAGATGTCTCATGAAAAATCCCATGATCCTTGCAATAATCTGCAATATGTGAATTCAAAAACTCTGTTCCTTTGTCACTCCTGATCCTGACGATGCTCTGGTTCTGCTCATTCTGAATCTGCTTGAAGAACTCTGGCAGCTTAGTCATAGTTTCATTTTTCTTAAACAAGAACACTACCCAAGTGTATCTTGAAAAGTCATCTACTATTACTAAGGTGTACTTCCTTCCACTGAAACTAAGAGGAGAAACAGGTCCAAACAGGTCCATGTGAAGTAGTTGAAGTACTCTGGTTGTGGTTGTGCTCTGGACATCCTTAAAGGAAGTCTTGGGTTGTTTACCCTTCTGGCATGAACTACAAACCTGATCCTTCTTAAACACTTCATTAGGAAGACCTCGAATGAGACCTTTTCTGGCAATCTTGTTCAATGTTTTGAAGTTAAGATGACACAATCTCTTGTGCCAAATCCAGCTGTTCTCTGCAGATCCTTTAGCAACCAGGCAAGCATTCCTTGGGCAACTGCTAAAATCTGCAAGATAAATGTTACCCTTCCTCAAGCCTATTAGCAAGATATCATTATAATCAGAAGAGAAAACAGTGCATGAATCACTAGAAAACTTCACTGAGTATCCCTTGTCACAGAATTGGGATACTGAAAGCAGATTATGCTTGAGTCCTTCTACGTAGTAGAATTCATCTACAGATACTCCATTGAAGGTCAACTTTCCAACTCCTCTGGTGACTCCATAGTTGTTGTCACCAAACATCACTCTTGGTCCATTTAATGGCTTGAAATCTTGGAGATAATCCTTCTGGAAGGTCATGTGCTTGGAACATCCACTATCAATGTACCAGACATGGTTGCTTGAAAATCCTTTCTCCAATGGACTCTTATCTACCTGCAGAGAGATCAATTAGGTCCCCTACTAGTGCTGGGTCCTGATTGGTTAGTTGCAGGTTTTGTAGGAATCCATAGATAAAGATCATCCCTTGATGGATGAGGAGATCTTATCTTCCTTCCAAATCTATCTACCAGCACATGTCCTCTTACTATGACATATTGAGCTACTGGTCTGATAAGGACACCTTTCCTATAAACAGGTCTGGTGTACCTTTTCTCAAATCTGGCCTTTGGAATGGCCTGCCTCAAAGACATGGTCTTAAAGGTCTGGTTATAAGGGTACATCCTAGAAGAACCATCTCTGGTGTCATAACTTCCCAGATCAGTTGGTTTTCTAGAGATGGGTCTGGAAGACCTCCTCTGGTTCTGATAATTAGACCTGTTCTGGTGATTATAGTTCCTTTGAGTATACCTATTCTGGAATTGATTCTTCTGAGAAAATTGTCTCTGGGGTACCTGGTTCTGTTGAACATTGTTCCTTCTCTGGTAGTTATTACTTTGATTGGTATTCCCCCTTTTTGAGTGTTTCCTTTGAGGTCCCCTAATCTGTTTAGGTTCCCTTTGAGGATTTCTCTGGGGTCCTCCAATTTGAGTAATTCCTACTCCTTGGGACTCATTGTTCACAGAACCATTAATCTTTAATGGTTCCCCTTGTTGACACTTATTCTCTAACATCTTCTCTTCCAGAGTAGTCAACTCTTCTGGACTATTTGTTATGTGATTAACAGAGTGATTCCTTTTCCAATCAGGATTGTGAACCACCTTGTAACCATTACCAGTTAAGTCTTTATCATTCCAGATTTCTACCAATTTGCCAGCTCTTACAGACTTGTCTTTGTTATAGAGGTACTTGTGAGTTTTAGTGGTAATTCCAGAATATCCTAAACCACTCTTATCACAAATGCGCTGAGAAGACTCTGATATGATAGATACAACAGATGGTATCTTAGGAGCTTCTCTGGGCATAGGTATCTCCTCTATGTTGTGAACAACTTGTTTTCCCTTGATAAGAGTTTGGTATTTGGCTCTGAGTTCAGTGATCTCATCCTCTTGAGAGTTCCTTTCTTTCATGAGTTGATCTACCAGAGTATCTCTTTCTGTGATCTTTTCCTGAAGTTCAGAGACTTCTTTGGAATGATCTTTCATGAGTTCTCTGGTGGATTTGTGCTCATGAGAGAGTGATTGAACTTCAGCTCTGAGCCTACCATTCTCTTTCTCAAGTTTTTGACAGAGTTGGACACAATTTTGGAGATCTGATAGCATTTGTTGCATATCAGACTCTCTGGAGTTACCAGATGAATTAGAGGATTCAGTACATTTGGAATTAGATAAAACAAGAGTAGTTTCATTTACCTCAGTGATGTCTGCCATGAGACACACATCATCATCTGATCCAAAGTCAGAAGAAGAAGAACTGGAACTAGTATCCTCCTCCTCTGCTTCTGCCAGCAGTGCTCTCTTATCTGCATACCTCCTATCTCTCTTGATTCTTTTCTCTTCTCTTTCCCTAGGAGTAAGCTGAGGACAATCATAACTATAGTGACCAGTCTTGTTGCATGTGTAGCAGGCATTGTCTCCTCTGGGACTAGGACTTGGCTCTCTCCTCCTCTGGTTGTATTCTGATCTGGCAGGGCTACTCTCTCTCCTCTGGTAGTCAGGTCTGCCAGAGCTACCATCCCTCCTCTGATGATCTGATCTCCCAGAGTTGCCAGGGTTGTCATCTCTCCTCCTCTCTGGAGTTCTGAATCTGGTCTCCCTTGAGTCTCCAGATGTCTTCTCCTTCTCTGCAGGCTTGAAAGAACTCTTCCTGTTTCTGGTAGACTCCTTCCAATGCCTTTTGTACCTGCCATATTTTGAACTCATTTTGTCTAATTTATGAGTTAGAAGTGCTACCTGCTCCTTGAGGCTCAAGTCATCTGCAGTAGACTCCTTTGGCTTGGCATCAGATTTGAGAGTTGAAGAGAATGCAACTCCTTTCTGGCCAGAAGAGGAAACCTCTTCTGTTTGATCCTCCTCTTGAAGATCATATTCGTAAGCTTTGAGATCAGACAACAGAAGATGATGATCCAGAGTATTGAGATCCTTGTTGTCCTTGATCACAGTGACTTTAATTCTCCACCTGCTTGTTAGTGAACGTAATATTTTACTATTAATCTCTTTTTCAGAATAGGTCTTACCTAAGGCACTAGCCTTGTTCAAGAGATTCGTGAGACGCATGTCCAGCTGGTCAATGGTCTCGTCTGGTTTCATCTTAAATGTGTCAAAAGAGTGTTGAACAGCTTGGAGCTTGTTATCTTTAATCTTCTCTGTTCCTTCACAGAGCAGAGCTAACTTGTCCCACATCTCTTTTGCAGTGGTGCACGTCCTGACCTTTTCAATTACTTCTTTAGTAAGAGTGTTGATAATCTCAGTCCTCGCCACCTGGTCCAGATTATGTAGCTTTCTCTCATCGTTGTCAAGTTCGTCTTTCTTTTTTAGGATTCGTTGTCTGGGAACTCTATCCTCTGCAGCGTCGCTAGTCTCTTCTCTGGACTCAGACCTGCCACTATCAATAGGAGTCCAGTAAAATTTAATGGGGCCACTTTCAACCACATCTAACATGCGGTGGTGAATAGCTCCAAGATGATTACTCATCATGAAGCTCCAGTGGCTATAATCCTCGAACGAGAATTCTGGCAGTTTGCGACTCTTATAAGAAGATTTCGAAGACATATTGATAAGAAATTTTGGGAAATAACAAGAACTTGAATAAAAGCACTCAAGAGCAATGGATCTGCCCGGTGACCACCAAAAGCTTTTCAAAGCAGTGGTCGTTGGACACACTGCTCTGATACCACTTGTTGGTCCCACTCGATAGATTAATTGCGGAAGCTTATGTTATAATGTCTTTCAAAGTCTTTTATAAGAGAGCAATAAACAATAATTAAAATAAAGCGATAAATGACACAAGATATATAGTGGTTCGGATAAATATCCTACGTCCACTCTCCCTTATCACCAAGGGGTCTCACTAACAACCAACTCACAAACTTACTCACTGGAATTTCCGAAGTACCAGCACCTTCTTACAAACTCTTTAGATCTCGATCTAAAGATAGACTTACTCCAACCTTATCTAACAAGATGAACAGGTTGAGTATGTAAACTCCTTACGAGTAGATGAGTAATTAAGAACAAAATGTGAGTGCAATATGCGTAGTGATCAAAAGCTTAGTATGGCTATGTGCGCGTGAATGATTCTAGAGCTTTTTCTTGAACTGCACTCTTGCATATATAGAGGGGATTAGGGCTAGCCGTTGGAAGGGCTAATCCAATCAGATCCTCTATATATGGAAGCTTCAATCAATCAATTCCCTAATTGATTGATTGGGTTGGTGAGATCTTGATTGATTGTCTTCATATCTTCTCAATCCAATCTTGTTTTGACTTGATTAATCACCAACGGAACAATGCTTCCAATTGCCTAACTCTGATTCTCTCCAGAGAAGGCAGGACCAGACACCAGGCAACCTCGGTGTCTTCTGGTCCTTATCTGGTGAACAACCAGAATACTCAGTAGAATAAGGGGATCAAACTGAGCATCTTTTATTCCACCAGACTCGTCTGGTCCGGACTCGTCTGGTCTGGGGAAGGTCCTCTGCCTCTGGTCTGATCTCCTCTGCTGAAGTCCTCTGGTGGAGTCCTCTGGTGAAGTCCTCTGGTGGGGTCTTCTGGTGACTCTTCTGGTGAGGTCTTCTGGTCTGGCAGTTCCCCCTAGACTAAGTCCTAATCTAGATCATCATCTGGCTAACAGGTCCAGATGGTCCTATTACAACTTCTGGTTTGTTTTAACTCATCAAAACTAACAATTTTATCCTAACAATTAGTTCTAAAATATTTTTAATGTACTAACAACGTATTGTATTTTGGATAATTTGTGTTTTACTATGTAATTGGTCAACTTAAAATTCTTAAAAAATATTGTGTTGAAAATTCTGAAATTAGTCCTAAAATATTTTTAATGTAATAAATTCTCTCATTATATAGATATGTATAATGTAGGAGATACCATTAATTTTGTATTGAGGTAATTATAATAATATAATAACTTCTATTAACTTTTATGTTTTTTGAAATTGGTCTTTTAATTATAATTAATAATTATTATAATAATTTCCAATTGTAATTGATATTATAATGATACATAAAAGAGAGGAGATTATAATTAATTATAATGATGTGACATATAATTATAACTAAAATCATAAACTTTTTTGTTATCCGAAATTAGTCCTAAAATGATCAATAATATAATAGCTTCTATTAACTTTTGTATTTTCCGAATTTGGTCCTAATACAATAACATCTACGGATTTCTAGCAATTGTTTTCTATTTATTTTTTTTAGCTAATGTCTCTTCGGTATTGTGTTAAAATTCTTAAAAAATATTGTGTTAAAAAATTCAAAATTAGTCCTAGATTATTAATGAAATATAGGATATTCCTAAAACATCCGCCGAGTTATTAAATTAGTCCAGAATTAGTCCTATAGGATATTCCTAAAAATGCGCATCGAGTTTTTAAAGCGGAAGACTAAAATTCTTAAAAAAGTTGTGTTAAAAATTTCGAATTTAGTCCTAAATTCTTTATAATATAATAACTTCTCTCATTATGCTTTTGAAATATTCCTAAAATATCTTTAGGATAATAATGCAACTTATGCATTCTTCTGGTAATTGACTATAACTATTTATGGGACCGAATTTGAAAAAATTACGGGACCTAAAATATCTTAAGAATGTCTATTGTTGCATAATGTCTGTTCTCATGGGACCAAAATAAAAATTATAAGGGAAATTTTGTTATTTTAGGACACTACCTTATGACTGTTTGTAAAAATAGGACACTATCTTTGCTGCCTTGCAAAATTGAGAACATATATTTACGAACATGCAAAAAAAAATATTTCTTTCTTATATGAGTTAATTTAGATATAAGTTATAAGATATGATTTTTTGTATACAATTCAATTCGTAGTTATGATAATATTGGCTATAGATTAAAAACATGATTAACCTCATCTTGGTATTACGTGTTTTAACATTAAAATATTAGTATTGAGTGTATGTTTTGGAATTAAATTATTTCATATATGAACAACTTATAATTATTTTTAGATACATTTTACTTTAACCAATTAATGTTCTTTAAATTAAAATTAATACTCTTCGTTACCATCAACTAAATTGGCTATAACGGAAAAATATTTTATTTAGGACACTATTTTTATGAGTGTTTGTTCAATTAAAATACTATTTTTACGAGCTTGCAAGATTGAGATAATATATTTACGAACTTCTAAAATGAATTAGGACAATATCTTAACAAACTTGCAAAAATAAGACACTCTTTTTTGTTTTGTTCAATTTAGGTCGATTCTATAAAATGTGGGTCGAATAAAGTTTGATTATAATATGCCAAAAAATGCTAATACATTTGCCAAAAATAAATAATTAATAATTAGATAACCAAATTAATAAAAATATATTTGTATAATGCTTTTAAAAATAAAATCTAACAAATTTTTTGTCAAAACACGCGAAGTTCGCGGGGATTGTACTAGTATATATATATATATATATATATATATATATATATATATATATATATATATATATATATATATATATATATATATACCTTTTGAATATTACCTTGTAATGAAATTGATTTGTCAGTGACAAGCTGAAATCACACACTTTAATACTTAATTAGTCCATCAAATATATATGCTCAAACATATATACCTTATGAATATTACCCGGTAATCAAAGTGTTCCTTTTAGATACATCCCTTTTATTCGTAAAGAATATTACTTTTATTAACATGAAATAAAATAAATACCTAAAATTAAATAGTTTGGCTGATTCACAAAGTTAAACGTACGTACAATCCGAGTAATTTGACAAAATCTTTGGCAAGACAAAAGTACCGTAGATGGCTGAATAAAGGATAAAACGAAGAATCGAGGCTCGTGTTCAACACAGTTTCCTTAAAACAAATTATGTCATTCACTCTCGGTGCTAGTGAATCGTAGGGCACCTGTTTCCCAGGATACAACGATTTAGAGTAACGATACAACACGATATCTTGCTTGAGGCAAACTGAGAAGTTGCCTGACAAATCACAGGAATAAGAACGAAAGAACGAAGCAAAAATGAAGCTCGAAGAAGGTAACAAGTGTTGGAAAGTATCTGAATATCTTTCTCGTTTCAATGTCTGTTCACAATCAATTTTAGGCTCTATTATAGCAGCAAAAAACAAATGTTGGAGCGCGTGGCATTAATTGTCAGATAATGGCCATTGGAAACCGACGAAATGTGTCATTAATCTGGTCAAAAATCCATTTTAAAACGTGTTGTAACCTACAACCATTCAAGGTTAACCTATAGCCGTTCAAAGTTAACCTATAGCCATTCATGGATCAAAATTCAAACTTAAATTAAGTACCATTATTTTATAACGGTTTTCAGCCGTTACAGATTGAAAAATAAAATAAAAAATTAGCTGACCGTCTGCCACCAAATTGGCGTGACATTCGTGTACACAGGTCGTGCTCGCACACAAGTTCGTGTTTCGTAGGTCAAATTCGACCAAGATTTGCCCCCTCCCTCCCTGCGCGCGCACGTAGAGAGGAGCATAATCTTAAACACAAATTACAAGTTGTGTTGCACGGATTCGTATGTTCTTAGTACTATGCAGTATCCGATACGCGTAGGGGACGAGTGCGGGCACGATTCGCGAGGGATTCACATCCGATTTGCCAACTAGCGTATCGGTCAATTTTTCCAATTTTTTTTATTGTATACACGAATCTTGACTTGCGGATTCGCGAACCCGTCTATTTCCAAAAAAGGAAAAAACCTTGCCTTGTTTACTAGTTTTGTATCTGTTTGGGAGTTGGTCAAACTCATTCGCAATTTTCAGGCGAAAAATTAGGAATTAGATCAATTGTTACTTAAACCTCTGTGCGTGCGCACCTACGAGCAGACCAGTTCTTTCGTCGGGGTAGATTCACCTAGTCCTCCGCTGGAGCAACTACTTCACCTCCGCGGCTCCGCCCCTGTTTCGCTTCCTTGTAGAGGATAACTGTTCCAGTTTAATGAAAATTTTAGGGATTTCACTTATAGACTTTTAGCGTGACTTTTTCTTAGGAAGTTATTTACTAGTTGGGCCAAGTTAAAAAATTAAGATGGTTATTTAGGCTTGGTAAAATGATTGGGGTGCTACTATTTGTTGGAGCTTATTTAGGCCTCGTTTGATTGCATGTATGAGATAAAACATGATATCTTAAACAGTGGTTCGATAAACAAGGTTTATGTATATATCTTCAGTTTGGTACACAACAATTGAATAAAAGATATATGCAATATTTCATTTTGCTAATACTTCTTAAATTATTGATAAATTTATGATTGTCATTATTACCCCCACACATCTTACATTTTTACTTTTCAACATAAGTGTTTGTACCCACATAAATTATGTATTCACAGAAATTGAATTGCATGGGGAACTATACTTTCTAATTCTATAATCTAATTTCATAATCTGAGGTAGACAACAAATGAAGAATCAAATAAATTTTATTCAAATATCAGTATAATAGGCTCTCTTTTCCATTTTTTCTAGAAAGGAAAAAAATAAAAACTGCACTTGAAGATTAATACAAATTTATAACTATCTTCTCCAAATTAAGAAAATAAACAGATTCCGGGTATGGTTAATCATAATTGGTAAATGAATATTTTTCACTATATATTCCTGTGAATATATGCTTAGTTTCAAGTCAATGTTTAACAAGAAATGAGAAGAAATGAGAAGAAATGAATGTTCAGAAATTTGGGAAAAGAATACAAATCTCAAAACTGAAAAATAAGTAGACAATTTTTTTCTGAAAATAAAAGAAGGCGTCTTCTTCTTGTTCTTCATCCTTTGAAAAATTCACCAAGCTTATCTCTGAAAATCAGAATTAATTAATTCCAATTTTAACATAATATATCATAGTGCTATTAAAAAATAATTGAAAATCGGCAGATTGTTAATTGAAATTGGTTCTTGCTTTATGTTCTTCACTCCAAGACATGAACATGTTTCTCACCAGTTACGAAAAACGGAGGTTATGGGGTGAGATAATTATGAGTTTGTTCCTTCTTTCATGGGAAGTTGAGATATTTGAGGTTAAAAGTGGGAAAAAAAGTTATAATTATGTTTAGTTTTAGGAATACCACCTATTGAGATGGTATTCGTAAACACTTGAAATTAATACAGTAGAAACAAGATCTTAATTTAATACCGGGTCAACATGTTTATAGATATAGACAACCAAACATTATATTAGATGTGTTAGGGTATCTAACACTCTCTAATATTCCCTACCAAACAGGTTGTTAATATATTAGTTTGATGTTTAATTAATTAAAAAAATTATATATTTTATAGGTATTATATATAATAAAATATAAATAAATACACGTATCCTTGCCGAATCGCCCCCTTGAGTTTTTAAAAATCCGTATCCCCGTATCCGTATCTTGTCGCCCCCGCACCAGTACAACATAGGTCACAAGCTTCAAGTGGATTCCCCTTTATATACCTACTTATTTTTTACTCATTTTCCAATGTGGGACAAAAACCTTTGTTTTTTCCCTTCACTTTGGTTACAACAATTTGAGACATAATTTCTTATTCATACCACTACCATTTTCCAACAATCCCCCACATGAATAGAAATTTATACAGATACCAAAAAAAGTTTTTGGTGATTTAAGTCAACGTTAGAAACTTGCATAGGATAGGTAGGTGTTACCCTTTGAACCTTCCCTTGTGAAAGTACATTTACTTTACTAGTTGAGTAGTAGACGCGTTGTCTTTGAACTATCAACTGTTTTGTGTAAACGATGGTGCACTTCACTTAATTTCTTCCTGACAATTCTTAGTTCTAATGATTATGTTCGTTTTTTGCCATGAACATCCGCCTGATTGTGCAAGAGTTTTTAGGAATATGCCTTACAATATTCCCTTCGAAGCGGCCCCACTTCTCTATCACACAGGTGATTCATTTAGGAGTATCTCACAAACTATTCTCAAATCATTAATAGACGTATGCTAATCCTCACAACACATCACCGTAACATCATTTAGGTAAGGGTTTCTAGGGATTAAATAAATTATTTATCTCACACAAATCAGTGATTTAGAGTTAGACAATTAGGCTGTCATTTTGAATCTAGTTCTTGGGATATCCAGTCATTTAGGTAAGGTTTTTCCTTCGTCTCAACTCTTATTCTCTAAGGCTTTTAGACCCATTCCTCTTGATGACGATAAAACTAAATCTCAATTTAACCCTTTGGTTAACGGATCCAATATGTTATCTTTAGACCTAATATAGTCTATTGTGATAACCCCAGTTGAGAGTAGTTTCTTAATGGTATTATGTCTACGACAAATATGTCTAGACTTACCACTATACAAATTACCTTGTGCGCTTCCAATTGCAGCTTGACTATCACAATGTATGTAAATTGGCAGCACAGGCTTCGTTCATTTTGGGATATATTGTTGGTCCCAAAAATATTATTTGCGGAAAGCATTTTATACTTAATTTTAAGAAAAACCTCGTTTAAATTGCTAAGGTAAATTATGCAGAAAATTGAAAGAAAAAAAAATAGTAAATAAAATAGACACGAGAATTTTATAGTGGTTCGGATAAAATGATCCTACGTCTACTCTCCCTTTTACAAAAGGGACCTCACTCACCAACCAACTTACTTACTATTAGAATTTGGAAGTACCAGCTCATTTATACAGTAGTTTACAACCCTTCTATGTGATGAATAGGTTGAGTAAAATTCCAACTAAAACTCCTAAACGACTGTATATACTAGTATGAATAAGGTGAGTGTATGGTGTGTTCGTGTGTTTCTCTATCTTTTGTGCTCTCTTGTCCATCTCTTGTAACTCTACGAACTCATCAAACACTCCTATTTATAGTTGTCAAATAACTAGCCGTTGGAAGCTAGAAATTCAAACATCTATAAATTAAGGAATATAATCAATCATCTTGGTTGATTATATGATTGATTGGTTGACTTCTTCTTTGATTAATTTTTCTTAATCTTTAATCAATCTTCCTTGATATCAGTTGATTCCCTTTGTTTGCTTGACTCATTTTGTCATCCTCATCTTGTCGGAACACATCTGGTTGGAACTCATCTGGTCAGAACTCATCTTGTCCAGACCTCCTCTTGTCCGGGACTCCTCTTGTTTGGGACTCCTCTTGTCCGGGACTTCTCTTGTTCGGAACTCATTTTGTTCGGAACTCCTTTTGTTCGGGATTCATCTCGTCTGAAACTCATCTTGTCAGGAATTCATCTTGTCCAGGACTCCTCTTTTATGGGGCTCATCTTGTTTTGTATTCCCCCTTAACCTAAGACCTATTCTAGTCCTAGACTAGTCTATAACTGACTAACAGGTTCAGCTGCTCCTATTACAAGTTCTTGTTTTAACATCTTCAAAACATCTAATCTATATTCCTACATATATTCCAAAAAATGTTTAAGCCACCCAGCTTCTTCACCACACTTGTCTAGAGAACTAAACTTTGATTCAATGGTGGATCTCACAATCACCATTTGTTTAGAGGATCTCTAAGATATGGCCGCTCCTCCTAAGGTGAAGATATATCCACTCGTTGACTTCGAGTATTTTATATCAGATATCCAATTTGCATCACAATAACCTTCAATTACTGAAGGATATCTCATATAGTCCAACCCATATTCTCGAGTATATCTCAAGTATCTAAGTACTCTTACAATAGCTTTCCAGTGACTATCACCCGGATTACTAGTGTATCTACTTAGCTTATTCATAACATAGGCCAAATCTAGTCTTGTACAACTTGTTAAGTACATCAGATTGCCTATGACTCTAGCATACTCCACTTGACTCACACCTTCACCTCTATTTTTG
Source organism: Ballota nigra (assembly GCA_947034835.1). NCBI lineage: Eukaryota > Viridiplantae > Streptophyta > Magnoliopsida > Lamiales > Lamiaceae > Ballota > Ballota nigra. The sequence goes on from OX344723.1 coordinate 25,374,003, forward strand.
GCAAGGTGTTGACTAGGATCCATCGAAGTTCTAGCAAAACCCGAATCGTTCTTGCTAAACTTCTCTAGAATCTTGTCCACATAATGAGTTAGAGACAATTTTGAGAATTAATTTTTCATTCACACCCCTACCATTTTCCAACAATCTTAACCTTGAAAACGAGTTATAGTAGATATTTCTAACTACAATTTAGGTTATCGGTCCATACTAACACTGGATACACCTACTTAACCATTTATATAGATGTCACGTAATGTTCACTACAAAAAAACTTATTTTGCGACGACAATTTGCGACGCCCACCTACATTCGTCTAAAAAATAGATAATCTGCGACAGGTTTTCGACAGTTTACTTCAAATAATCAAATTTGACCAATTTTGAGATGGATATTGGTGTCCATCGTAATGTTTATGTACACCGGCATCACTAATACCGCTGTTTTTATATATTTGCAACGGACTTTCGTCATTATTTTTAAATTTAAATTTGCGATGGGCACCTTGTTCGTCACAAATATGGCGGTTTAATTTTGCAGGCGGGTTGGTGAGCAATAATTGACCCGGGGCCATCCCGGCATTGTTTGTGATGGGCAATCCGTCGCAAATATATAAAATTTGCGACGACTTTGTTGTTCGTCGCAAATTTTGTTGTTTTGTACCAGTACCATTTTCCTTTTATTTCTTCTTTCACTCTCACGAAAAATATTACACTATACACATTTTCCATCCATTTTTACACATAATTGATGTTTAATGTCGCTTTGAAGTGCCCGTAGCTACCGAACAACTATGTTTCTCATTGTCTTCAACTTCACCGTAAGTTTTCACACTTTTATCCTTTTAAATGTCTTATTTTATAGTGTCAATATTTGGGTATAATATTAGATAATGAGTGTGATATATATGTTTATTTAATGAGTTTAATATGGTGTATATATATATATATATATATATATATATATAGTTATATTTGATGGGTTAACTTTAATTTGTGTACATTTTATGTCTATTTTTAGTTGAAACTCTGCCCAATTTTTTTGTACACTATTAGATAATTTGTGTGATATTTGTTTATTTGATGGATTTAGCTGATTGGATGTGTTGGATTGATTTCTATGAAGGAAAAATTTGTCTATCCCTATTTGTCCAATTTTTACAACTCATGTGATATTTACTTTAAATTTGTAACATATGCAATTTTCATATGGTGGTTGGATGTACTCAATACCTAAAATGATAAGAGGAGACATTAATCCTGTCTTTTGCAATAAAATTGAAGAGTTTATTAAGTTTGTACAACAACGGTGTTTGATGATCTTATTAGAATAAAACAGTCAAAACAACGGGTAATATTAGGTGTCCGTGTAAAGAAAGAAGATGCAAGAATATGAGATTCCTGAGTGTTGATGAGGTTAAACTCATCTTGTGATATCCAGTTTTGTTTCTCTTTATTACAATTGGACCAGTCACGGTGAAGAACGGTGGAATATTGACATTGAAATCGTAAAATACTATTATACTAGTTGGAGTGGTTGTGAAATTTATGATGTTGGTGGTTCAAGTCATGTTCTGTATACTCAATTCAAACCGCATATGGAGGATGAACCTGATGGATACCTGATGATGATTGCAAAATCAGTTTTGGGTAGTCGAGATCAATTCAATGAAACACCTATGGATGAGGAACCAAATTATCAGTCATAGAAGTTTTTTGATATGCTTAAAATTGTTGATCAAAAGATATTTTCTGGTTGTGAGACTGAGATGCATTTGTCATTCAATGAACATCAAAACTTAAGGCAAGGTTAGTCAAAAAATGTTCAATCAATTTGCTAAATTGTTAAAAAACACTCTACCTAAAGACAACACGGTACCTGATAATTTCTATCAAAGCAAGAGGCTCTTGAAGGATATGGATCTACCGTTTGAGAAGGTTGATTGTTGCACAAACAGTGAGAAAAAAAAGTATATGGTCCTATAACTTATCAAGTGTCCAATTTTGATCCCAGAATTTTTTACTCTTCGATTTTGGTCCTGTAACTCTTAGGGATTGTCCAATTTTGGTCCCATTTTCGCCAAAAAATAAAAAATGATACCTTTGTACGTCATGCGCAACTCACATTCTGACTGAATTTTGGTCTTTTTGGTACCCTCCCAGATGTGGCTGCAGAACAACATTTTTATTTTTTTAATCATTATTTTCTGAAAGAAAAAAAAAGGGATAAAAATGGAACAAAGGAGTTATGGAATCAAAATTGAAGAGTAAAATATTTTAGGACTAAAATCTGACAGTCGATAAGTTATGGGACCAAAAAATAATTTTTCGACAAGAATGGGACCAAAATTGGACAAACTGTAGAAGTTATGGGACCAAAATCAAAGAGTAAAAATTTTTGGGACCAAAATCGGACACTCGATGAGTTGTGGGACCAAAAAACTTTTATTCTCCACAAACAATTATATGTTATTTTGGGGTGAGGATGAGGATCATTGCAAAATGTGTGGTCATCTCTGGTACAAACCATCTGGTCATACCAAAAGTAACAAGAAAGTTCAGTTGAAGGCTTGAAATACAATGTATTACCTTCCCATCACTCCTCGTCTGAAGAGATTGTATCAGTCTAGAGTCACTACTAAAGACATGATATGACATGCTGAGGAGTGTTCTGATGAGAATTTTGGAGAGATGTGGCATTCTATAGACTCAGAGGCATGGAAACATCTATAGTGAGTTTAGATTTTGCAAAGTAGACGAGAAATGTGAGGCTGGGTTTGTGCACGGATAGAATTTCTCCATTCGGAATGCACATAAAAAAAGTATTCATTGTGGTATGTGCTATTGACTCCCTACAATTTACCTCCTTGGTTGTGCATGAAGCCTCAACATATATTTCTTACTATCTGGTCCACACAATCCCAAACATAAACTTGATGTATATCTTCAGCCACTGATTAAAGAATTGATATCTTTCTTGTATACGGGAGTGGAGACCTACGACTAGGGGTAGGTAATGGGTTTCGGGTACCCGAATCGAATCCAAAAAAATTCTCGATCAATTTGAGAATTTTTACTAAAATTTCGGGTTCCGGGTAACCCGAACCCGAAACTTAAAAATTGGGTTTGGGATTAGGTATTAAAATCGTACCCGGTTTTCCCGATCAGGTACTCGAAGTTTCTTTAGTTTATTTTTATATTAATATATTATATTTTAAATATTTAGTATTGATATGAATTATATTTTTCTATATTGATATGAATTATGGAATTTTATGAAGTATGAGATATTTGACAATTGAAATTATTGCATTAGTCATTAGTATTTGAATTGGTTATGACATGTTAATGGTTTAGGGTTGATTATGTTGATTCAATATATTAAGAAAGTGTTTTTTTTTTTTAGTCGTGATATTAGCCACAATAGACATGCCTAGAGGATAGCATTATTTTTCCTTGTACATTATCCTAATAAGAGTTAGATGATAATTGATAAGTAGATGTTGGGTTCTTTGTTCACTTGTTCTAATGTAAATTAATTTACTATAACAAAAAAATAAAAAAACAGGTACCCGATTTGGGTACCAAAAATTTTGGGACCTGAATTAGTTCAGGTTCAGGATCGGGTATATAAATATTGAACCCAAAATTTCGGGTTCTCGAACCCGAAAAACCTTAACAGATGCCCACCCTTACCTATGACGTTCATAGGAAGCAGAAGTTCACTATGCGGGTTGCTCTTTTGTGGACCGTTAGTGATTTTTCAGCGTTTTCTATGCTGTCTGGGATGTCGACAGTAGGAAAACAAGCATTCCCGTACTGCATAGAAAAATATGATGCATTTGATCTCCCATTGAGTAAAAAGGTGTCATGGTTCGACAACCACCAAAAGTTTCTTCCTTGTGATCACCCCTTTCGTAGGAACAAAACAGACTTTCTTAAGGGTAAAGATGCAATACGTGGTATAATATACGAACATTCGTGATGGCATGTATAATTACCATTTTATCTTTTTCAAAATAACTGAATCATTATTTTGTTTTATTCTAACAGTTTCTAAAAATATTAAATAAATATTTTAGGTGAAATATTGTTGTATGAGATTACAAATCACGGAGTTGATGAAGACAATTGAATTTAGTGCAATAGAGCACTATAAAAAACTAAAAGAAGTATCTTTTGAGATTTGCCCTATTGGAGCAAGTTGTTGAATCGACACAATTTGGATGTGATGCATATAGGGAAGAATATTTTTGACAACTTGTTTCATACGGTCTTAAGTACTTAAGGGAAGACCAAAGACACTTCAAAGTCCAGAAATGAGTTGAGCCTCTTTTGTTCTTGTGCTTCTCTGCACAAGGATGAACAGTCAAAGATGTATCCACAGACCTCCTACACAATTAGTAAAGCAGAGAGGAAGGAGTTGTGTAAGTGGGTGAAAGAGTTGAGGTTCCTGACAATTATGTTTCAAATTTGGATGATAGGGTTGACACGGAAACCAGAAAGGTATTTGGGATGAAGAGTCATGATAGTCACGTGTTCATGCAGTGGTTGTTTTCGATTGCATTTCGATACTCACTTTCAAAGAATGTACGGAGTATTATTGCAGAATTAAGTCTCTTTTTCAGACACTTAACGACCTCAACTATTATAGTTAAGAACATGAGGCGTTTGGATGAGGAGATCTCTGTTATTCTATGCAAGCTTGAGCGGATTTTTCCACCCAACTTCTTCGACTCGATGGAACACTTATCCGTACACTTAGCATATGAAGCCTCAATTGTTGGTCCAGTACAATATCGATGGATGTACCGTTTTGAGAGGTAATTATATATTATTTTTAAGGTTTAGCTCTTTAGATTATTATTAAAGAATATACACGAACACAATTTCTTTTAGGTATTTGCATAACTTGAAGCTCAATGTTGGAAATCCAGCCCAAAATTGAAGCATCCATTGTTAAGGCATATCTTACTAAAGAGGTTGGAGCATTTTTTTCATACTATTTCGGCGATACGTGTTGGGAAAATAGGGGTGCTCGGAATCTATTCGGAATGAAATTTAAATATGAATTTAAATAAAATTATTACTAGCATGAATTAATCCTAATTAATTCAAAATAATAATTCCAACAAAAAATTTATCATCATGCATGTTGAATTAATTCACATAAAATCTATGGCGGAATAAACAAGAATTTATGTGACTTACGTACCTCTTGTAGAATTGGTCTTTGAATAAACGGGATAATTACGATCACGCTTTATCAACCCAAAAACCTTCTCAAGTATTTCCCTTTCGTCTTACTTGATCACCGGTGGGAAGTGCTTTCAAGCAATTTTAATAACTAAGGAAAAAGAAAAAATATATATGCTCTTGATTTTTCCAACACATGGAATTATGTACTTGGGGATGAAATAATCACCCCCTATTTATAATGGAGTGGCCGAAAATTTGAGGATTATTTGGGCTTGGAGAAAATCTTTTCTTAGTCTCTAAGAAATCTTGAATATATCTCATATATTCTTTTCTCCATAATAAAATATTCCACAAAAATCTCACTCACCTTATAAACAAGCCATTTTCGAAAATTACAAGTGAAGAAGCCAAGATTTAATTTGGATCTTTCTTGAATATATGAGATATTCTTGTATTCCAAGAATACATATCTTCCAAAATATCTTTCCAAGAAAATCAACAAAATCTTTTTTTCCCTTGATACACAATTTTTGAAAAAATCAAAGAAAAATCAGCATAATATTATCTTTTTATTTTAATCACCTTATCATTATTGAGCTACTTAATGGGCTACTTGAGGGGCCTTTAAGGAGAATTAAGATTGAACCTCCTAATGGACTTCTGAATTTCAATATTGAGCCACAATATAATTCAATCCATTAATATTAATTATTACCACTAATAAATTAATATTGCACTATCCATCTTAATCCATATTACGATAATATGGGCTCCCGGTTATTATTTCCCGCGTTTAAGATTATCAAGTCCATTAATTAATTAAGCTTCTGAATAGCTCTAAATTAATTAATATATTTCACCTTGGAGTAAAGACAGCTCAACATTATTATTCGTACCGAAGAAACTAATTCTTCACTTGCAAGATTTGGTACGATAAAACTTCTGAGCCCACCAAGGGGACTAATCACACGAGCCGTACTCGCATGCGTTTCTCCGTATTAAATCTTAGCAACCGTCGTATGATTAATATTACTGCCCAAAGCACAAGGTTCGAAGTCACGATGATTCTCACCCAACATGAATCAAAGCAGTAACCATTAAGCACACACAGTCCTATTTAAGTGACGGAGATTAAGAAATCAACAACTACTGAGGTCTAATTCTTCACACTTCAGAACAGAAGAATTTATCCTCGCTGTAGGTCCTCTTCAACACATACTAAATGTGCTAGTGCAATCTCTTAGTCAAGACAGACCAATCTGAGACTTACACATCGACCTTTCACAGCGGATTGTTCAATTCCACCTAGGTCGTGAAAATGTACGTTTAGTTACAAGGAAATTGTTAATGTTATCTTCCATGATCGGGTATCACCACATTAACTACAATGTAACTAGTACTATTATGAACTGTTTGCAATAAATATTCAACATTCAATCATATCTAAAGCATATTTGATAAAAAGAATTATTCTCATAAAACAAGTGTTAAATACATATTTTATACGAAGTAAAAGCATACTTTCACGTATAACTCCAACAATCTCCCGCTTATACTTAAAGTCTGCTTTTTAGTATACATCATGCATGTCTTAGTGTAGTAGCTCTACGTGACATCTCATGTCAATCTACACTAACCTAATAATTCCTCCCACTTATACTTAAAGCAGATTGGCAATTGTCTTGACTCCCATTCCATCCACATGTCTCTCGAATGTACTCTGAGGCAGACCCTTTGTGAATGGATCAGCTATGTTGTCTCCCGACGCTATCTTTGCCACCTCTATATCTCCTCTCTTAACGATTTCTCGTATAAGATGGTATTTTCTTTCTATATGTTTGCTGGCCTTGTGGGCTCTCGGTTCCTTTGAATTTACAACTGCTCCGGCATTGTCACAAAAGACAGTTATCATGTCGGGCAAATTCGGAACAACGTCCAAGTCCACTAAGAAGTTCTTGAGCCAAACTGCCTCTTTCGCTGCTTCACAAGCAGCTACATACTCGGCTTCCATGGTCGAATCGGTGATGCATTTCTGCTTAACGCTTCTCCATGAAATGGCTCCTCCTCCCATGCAAAACACACTACCCGAGGTTGACTTTCTTGAGTCTATGTCTGATTGGAAATCCGAGTCCGTGTATCCCATGGGAACAAGACTATCTGACTGGTAAATCAGCATCCGCTCACGAGTTCTTTTCAGATACCTCAAAATGCACTTTACGACAGGCCAATGGTCTTTCCCAGGATTACTTTGATATCTTGCCACCATGCCCACGGCAAAGCAGATATCCGGTCTCGTACACAGCATTGCATACATAAGGCTTCCTACGGCCGAAGCGTACGGAATACCTTTCATGTCATCTATCTCCGCTTGCGTCTTAGGGCTCATTTCTTTTGATAGATGGATTATGTGCCTAAAAGGTACAAAACCTTTCTTGGAATCTTGCATGCTGAAACGCTTCAAAACAATGTCAATGTATGAAGCTTGCGATAAGCCCAACATCCTCTTCTTGCGATCGCGAGTGATCTTGATCCCAAGGATGTGACCGGCTTCCCCTAAGTCCTTCATATCAAATTGTTTTGACAGCCATACCTTTACGTCTGACAATACCTTTACATTGTTTCCAATGAGCAGAATATCGTCTATTTATAATACTAAGAATACCACCGCAGTTCCGTCACGCTTCTTATACACACAACTTTCGAACTCGTTTTAATCAAACTCATAAGACTTAATCACTTGATCAAAATACTGGTTCCAAGTACGCGATGCTTGCTTAAGTCCATAAATGGATCTCTTAAGCTTGCATACGGGTGCTCTTGGCCTTTTTCAATAAAACCTTTGGGCTGTTGCATATAGATATCTATCCCGTCAAGACTTCCGTTAAGGAAAGCTGTCTTGACATCCATTTGCCAGATCTCGTAATCTAGGTGCGCAGCGATCGACAAGAGAATACGGATGGACTTAAGCATAGCTACAGGCGAAAAGGTCTCCTCAAAATCGATCCCTTCTTTTTTAGTATACCCTTTGGCCACTAGCCTTGCTTTGAAGGTCTCAACCCTTCCATCCGGTCCTCTTTTCCTCTTGTACACCCACTTGCATCAAATGCCCCATTGGGTGGTTCGACCAACTCTCACACTTGATTATGATCCATTGAACCCATCTTGGCTTCCATTGCCGTTTTCCATGACTCCTCGTCTTTGTCTTGGATTGCCTCGTCGTATATCCATGGGTTCGATTCATTGCCGGGAATTAAATCCGAAGATTCTCCTATTCCCATGAATCTCTCGGGTTGCCTAGCAATCCTCCCACTGCGACGGGGTTCCGGTTGTGAAGATATGACGTGTGGTACATCATCTTGTATACTTGGTATCGAGGTTTGACCTCTCAATTCTTGTAAGGTAATTTCACTTTTAGGCTTCCGATTGTTCATATAGTCTTCCTCCAAGAATTTAAAGTGTGTACTAATCACGGTCTTTTGATCCTTGGGACTATAGAACATACACCCTTTCGTTCCCGCAGGGTATCCTATAAACAGCCTTAATTCCGAACGTGGATCCAACTTACCGGCTTTCTTGTTTAGCACGTATGCCGGATAACCCCAAATCCGCAAATGTCTTAGACTGGGCTTGCGCCCGGTCCACAATTCCATTGGGGTTTTAGGAACCGATTTGGATGGCACCAAGTTTAGAATGTAAGCCGCCGTTTCCAAGGCGTTACCCCAAAACGACTTGGGTAAATCCGAATAACTCATCATGAATCTGACCATCTCTAAAAGAGTCCGGTTTCTTCGTTCCGCCACACCGTTCTGTTGAGGGGTTCCCGGTGCGGTTAACTGGGATATGATCCCTTCGTCCGATAAGTAGTTCAAGAATTCATCGCTGATGTCGCCTCCACGATCTGATCGTAGAAACTTGATACTCTTTTCCCTATGTTTCTTGGCTTCGGCCTTAAACTCCTTGAACTTATCAAAAGTTTCAGACTTATGCCTCATAAGGTAAATGTACCCATATCTCGAGTAATCGTCAATGAAAGTGACAAAATACTCATACCCCATTCTTGCTTTGATCGTCATTGGACCACACACATCGGTATGAACGAGTTCTAACACTTCCGTGGCTCTATTCCCCTTGGCTCCGAATGCCATCTTGGTCATTTTACCCTCTAAACAGGATTCACAAGTTGGAAACGGTTCGACTTGGAATGATTCCAAGGATCCGTCTTTCACCAATCTCTCTATCCGCTTTATATTAATATGACCTAGTCTAAGATGCCATAGAAGTGTTTTGTTCATCTCCGAAGAACGCTTTCTTTTATTACTCAAAATGATCAACGTGTTATTAGATTCATTATTTGAGGGGTGTGCACACTTAATTGTATAGAGATTGTTTACCAACGTTCCATGACAGATAGTATCATTCTTAAAAGAAACAGTAACAACTTTATTAAAGTAACTGGATATCCATCAAAAAATAACTTAGAAACTGAAATTAAATTCTTCCTAAAGTTCGGAACGTATAAAATATCTCTTAGAATTAAAACTCTATCTTCAAAAGATAGGTACACGACTCCCACTGCTTCAGCTGCCACTCTCGTAGCATCGCCCAAAGTGACGAGGATCTCATTCTTGCTAAGTCGCCAGGTTAGCTGGAACCCCTGAAGAGTGAAACAAATATGACCAGTTGCCCCGGTATCCACTATCCAAACGTGGGCAGCATACGCCGCAACATAAGTTTTAACGACTAAAGCATGAGACTTACCTTTCTTTACCGCCTTCTTAGGCTTAGAACAGGTCACCCTCCAATGTCCCTTCTCACCACAGTTGAAGCACTTACCCTTAGCAACTTTCTTTCCACCTCCTTCTCCCTTTGTCTTAGGTTTCGCAACGGTTGGATTTTCTTGGGTCTGGCCTTTCGTCCTCTTTCTCTTCTTCCCTCCCTTGGGACCTAAAGAGGCAGACGGACCGTTTGCTACCATAGCAACAGTTTCATGATCCATTAAAGTCTCTGCCGACACCAAAACTTGCAAGAGCTTGGGCAAACTATTTGCCCGGTCATTCATTTGATAGTTCAACTGAAACTGCTCAAAGCTCTTCGGCAGAGAATGGAGAACGAAATCGACCTTAGTAGGGAGATCAAATTCCGCACCAAGTACTTCCAACTTGTTGAGATAACCCATCATCTCGATAACGTGATCCCTTACGGGCGTACCTTCCACCATCTTCAACGAAAGCATCTTTCGCATGGTAATTTGTCTAGCTGTACGGTTCTGATGTTTAAACATCGCTTCAAGATTGAGAATTATCTCAGAGGCGGTCTCCATGTGTTGGTGTTGGTGTTGCAACACATCTGACATTGAAGCCAGAATAGTACACCTAGCCATCTCATCGGAGTCAAACCAACTCTTATGCTCTTTCTTGACCGCCTTGCTCGCATCTTCGGCAGGCTCTTGGAGCTTAGGAGTAGTAAGTACCCATTTGTGGTGTTGAGCGGTTAGGACAATGTCAAGATTACGTTTCCAATCAACATAGTTCTCACCGACAAGTTTGTTATCTTTAAGTATACTAAACAGTGGATTAAAAGGTTGCGACATGATGAACTGAGAATAAAACATACATTCATATCAATATCTAGAAAAATATGAAATTATCACATAATTCGATCACATCAATTATATTGAAACCTTAAAACAATATAATCATACATCAGCCAACATCTCGAAACAATTTAAATGCGCCACGAGGGGTGGTCTATACATTTAAACACATTCAAGCGGATCACAAACTTGAAAGTTACAAATCCTTAATTCAAAATTAATAGTTGGCTCCCACTTTGACCACATAAAAATCGATAAGGACTCCGAGGGGAGTAAGTTAATATCAATTTCTTATGCCTAAGTAATAACCATAATTAAATACAGAATTATTATTTCGCTTTGAGCAAGCCACTCGTGGTGAGGGTCAATACCACCACTAGTAATAAACCACAATCATCCTTTCGGAATTTATTCATGTGAAATCCGTCTTTTTGGCCGATCCGAGGGGGAAATGTATTCCAAAAAGACTTCACAAATAAATAAATTATGGAGGCCAAATTAATCCAATTTTAATATCCGGAATAAAATTGCGATTAAAGAAACATACTTAGTAATTTTCGAAAGTAAGGTTTTTCTTGGACAATAAAATTCATGCAAACACATATTAACAAATAATAATAAGTGCACGAAATAAAACATCCATCAAAACAAAATTAAACACATTGGAGCACTCAAATCCAATTGTCACAGTTTAATTTCTTCACGTCTTGATACGAAATATCGTCCTTGTTGCTTTTTATCGTTCGTCTCGACACGCTCCCACTCGAACAGCAACACTTCATCAAAAACAACTTTGTTTGGGGTTCGGGACGACGTTTAAAATCACACAAAAAAATGAGAACTGAAATTAAAATTTCACGGCCCGAGATACGGCACGCATCGGCCCACGGAGTGGGCCGCGCGCCTCTCGGTGCGACGCCGAGCAGCGGCCGCCGAGCGCCGACGCTAGGCGCGCACGCCCGTGCCCCGGCTCGCCCGTCATGCGCGGGTCGTGCGCCTCGCGCACCCCGTGCACCGGATTTCGTCATTCGTTCTCATTCTTTACCCCATGCATGATTTTACGTCCATGCATGCGTCACGCATGCATGCGTCGTCCGAGTACGCCGTCTTTAATTTTTCGTTCTTTGTCTCGATCCGGTTACAATTTATTTACAAAAAATAAATACTAGATCTAGACTAGTCTATTACAATGATTAAATCAAAATAAAAACAACTAATCTACTCGTGGATTTTCTCACGAGAAAAATGAATTCGAACGAATCGAATTAAAACAATTAATTCACACGCATGAAAAAATAATAAACATTAAAACCATGATAATTGGATACCTGCAAAAAAGATCTAGCAATTCTACTATCCAATTTCAATTTAATGTTAAATAATTTAAATTCCAATTTAAAGATCAGAGCCCGAAACCGTGGCTCTGATATCAATTATTGGGAAAATAGGGGTGCCCGAAATCTATTCGGGATGAAATTTAAATACGAATTTAAATACAATTATTACTAGCAAGAATTAATCCTAATTAATTCAAATAATAATTCCAACAATAAATTTATCATCATGCATGTTGAATTAATTCACATAAAATCTATGGCGGAATAAACAAGAATTTATGTGACTTATGTACCTCTTGTAGAATTGGTCTTTGAATAAACGGAAAAATTACGATCACGCTTTATCAACCCAAAAACCTTCTCAAGTATTTCCCTTTCACCTTACTTGATCACCGGTGGGAAGTGCTTTCAAGCAATTTTAATAACTAAGGAAAAAGAAAAAATATATATGCTCTTGATTTTTCCAACACATGGAATTATGTACTTGGGGATGAAATAATCACCACTTATTTATAATGGAGTGGCCGAAAATTTGAGGATTATTTGGGCTTGGAGAAAATTATTTCTTAATCTCTAAGAAATCTTGAATATATCTCATATATTCTTTTCTCCATAATAAAATATTCCACAAAAATCTCACTCACCTTATAAACAAGCTATTTTCGAAAATTACAAGTGAAGAAGCCAAGATTTGGATCTTTCCTGAATATATGAGATATTCTTGTATTCCAAGAATAAATATCTTCCATAATATCTTTCCAAGAAAAACAACAAAATTTTTTCTTCCCTTGATACACAATTTTCGAAAAAATCAAAGAAAAATCAGCATAATATTATCTTTTTATTTTAATCACTTTATCATTATTGAGCTACTTAATGGGCTATTTGAGGTGCCTTTAAGGAGAATTAAGATTGGACCTCCTAATGGACTTCTGAATTTCAATATTGAGCCCCAATATAATTCAATCCATTAATATTAATTATTACCACTAATAAATTAATATTGCACTATCCATCTTAATCCATATTACGATAATATGGGCTCCCGGTTATTATTTTCCGCATTTAAGATTATCAATTCCATTAATTAATTAAGCTTCTGAATAGCTCTAAATTAATTAATATATTTCACCTTGGAGTAAAGACAGCTCAACATTATTATCCGTACCGAAGAAACTAATTCTTCACTTGCAAGATTTGGTACGATAAAAATTTTGAGCCCACTAAGGGGACTAATCACACGAGCCGTACTCGCACGTGTTTCTCCGTATTAAATCTTAGCAACCGTCGTATGATTAATATTACTGCCCAAAGCACAAGGTTCAAAGTCACGATGATTCTCACCCAACATGAATCAAAGCAGTAACCATTAAGCACATACGGTCCTATTTAAGTGACGGAGATTAAGAAATCAACAACCACTGAGGTCTAATTCTTCACACTTCAGAACAGAAGAATTTATCCTCGCTGTAGGTCCTCTTCAACACATACTAAATATGCTAGTGCAATCTCTTAGTCAAGACAGATCAATCTGAGACTTACACATCGACCTTTCACGGCGGATTGTTCAATTCCACCTAGGTCGTGAAAATGTATGTTTAGTTACAAGGAAATTGTTAATGTTATCTTCCGTGATCGGGTATCACCACATTAACTACAATGTAACTAGTACTATTATGAACTGTTTGCAATAAATATTCAACATTCAATCATATCTAAAGCATATGTGATAAAAGAATTATTCTCATAAAACAAGTGTTAAATACATGAGTTATACGATGTAAAAGCATACTTTCACGTATAACTCCAACAATAAGTTCAAACCAGAATTAGAAATGTGCATCGCAACTACGATGGTCGTGGAGTAGAACATCCTCTTCGTGATGTTGAATGTATGTTATTTGTACTTTTGCATCTGGGTCGATCGATGGGCAAGGGCACCAAAAGACCATTCAGGAACATAAATAAAGAGGAAAAGATACATTTCATATGTTTAGATGAATTGTCCTGAAATCCAACCGCACATAGAGTATGTAATTTTTTTATACTTGATCTTTTTATCTATATAAATGAAAAGTCATTAATTTTTTTATGATATATAAGGATGTTCAGTGAGTATAAGCATGCACAAGAACCAGGCATCACTGATGTAGAAGTTTCTCAGTCCATGCGTGGTGAATTCATGTTTTGATTTCAACGTTACTTAAGTATCACTTAATTATATCTTTATTTTTACACGACGTGTGTAATTACTTTTTTTACCTGATTATTTTATATTTATAGGGAGAAAGTGGTCTACTTCACAACCCAGAGTGTTTTTTGTAGTGCACTACAAGAAAACATAAAATTGTCTATGGAAATTGCCAATATGGCTACAAAATTTTCAACAAAATTTTTTTGTGGTGGGCATAACCTACGAACGGAAATCATCGCATGTCCACAGGTGGGCACAATATTATATACTCAACGTGAATGTGTTAATGACATATAAGCAAATATAAGTAATCAACTAAAATAATAGTGGGCCCCTACTTATGTGTCATTAACACATTTGCAGTGATTATATAATATTGTGTCCACCGGTGGGCATATGATCAATCTCGTACCTACGAATTGCCTAAATAATTTCTAATTGTATAAGCATCTTCCTTCCCCACCTCCAAAAAAATTTGCCTACGGAAATTAATTCCATAGGCAAATTGTGTTGTAGTTAAAATTTTGTAGGCAAATGACTTGTAGGTAATTATACCTAGGGATTTTATTTCGTAGGCAAATTAATTCTATAGGCAAGTTGTTTCTAGGTTGAGATACATAGAAGCTTTCATAATTAAAAATTTTGTAGGCAAATTGACTTTTTGCTGAAAAAAATGTATAGGCAATTCTAATTTTGTAGACAATTATTTATTTTTTGTAGTGAAATATTATATTACGTAATTAATGTAATAAGGTAGTTAACATGAGAATATGATTAATCCTAATACATAAAGTTTTATATGCTCTAGGTGTATTGTGTAAACAAGTGTAATTTTAAAAAATACTAAATATTTTCAACAAAAAGTGCAGTTTTTCACTGAAAAGTACAATGCACTGCATTTTTCAGTGAAAACTTTGATATTATTAAAAAGACACTTAATTTGCATGGTATATTTGGTGTACAAGAGAACTACTCATCCTAATAATATTTGTTAAATATAAGAATATTATGTGTTGATTAAATTATTAATATAAGATCAATTTATCAATAGTCCTTTTCTTAATAAAAAAAATGATAGAAATTATATAGATTGCACTATAAGAAAATAATAAATTGCCTACAAAATTAGATTGCCTACAAAAAAGTTCCAACAAAAAAATTCATAGTAAGAATTGCCTATAATTTGCATACAAAATTTTCTAATTTTGAAAGCTTCAACATTTCTCAATCTAAAAACAACTTGCCTACGAAATAAAATTTCTAGGTATAATTACGTACCTACAAGTCATTTGCCTACAAAATTTTACCTACAACACAATTTGCCTACGGAATTCCCGTAGGCAAATTATTTTGTAGGTGGGGAAAGAATATGCATATATAATTAGAAATTTCTGTAGGCAATTTTGTAGGTAATCTCACTATGAATTTCACACTACAAAAAAGACGGAGATTAGCGACGGAAACTTTGCGACGGCCAAATATCCATCGCAAATTCAGTGAATTTGCGACGGATTTTTCTAAGCCGTCGAAAAAAATGACAATTTGCGACGACTAAGGATGTCCGTCGCAAATTTTAGTAATTTGCGACGGAAGGGCCGTCGCAAACACTAGGGCCCACCGCCTTCATCTTGAAACGACTACATTTGCAACGGAAAGGTCATCGCAAATTTTAACTTTGAGTTTGCGACGGTCCATTCCGTCGCAAAATATACCCGTTTAAAGGTGATCGTTCATGAAGCAACCCGTTTGACTGATTTGCGACGGAATTTGCCGTCGTAATTTTTAACTTTGTATTTGCGACGGACCAAAGCCATCGCAAATCTTACATTTATATTCGCGACCTTTCGGGAAACGGTCCTTTGACTGATTTGCGACGGAAATTCTGTCGCAAATACGAACCGTTTCTACGCGTCTTCTCGGGAAACGGTGCGTTGACTGATTTGCGACGGAAAAGCCGTCGTAAATCAGTAAAAACGACTTCGTTTTGTCTTTGACAGGCGAAATTTGCGACGGATAGGCATCCGTCGCAAATTTTTTTACAATTATAAATACTCTCCTCGCGAAGCAGACGGATCCTGCGAGAAAAAAGAAGAAAAGGAGGAAAACGAAAGGAAAGGGAAGGAGAAGTCGGGAAAAGGAAGGCGTCCGTCCCCACCGAGTTTTCGTTTCGACATTTTCTACAAATAAACCGTAAGTTTTCTTCATTTTTACCGTTTAAAATTTAATTTTAAAGCATGTTTAGAGAATTGATTTTAGTTGAATTGTTTGAATTATATTAGTAATGAATTGATTTTAGTTGAATTAGTTTATCGAATTTTAATTTAAATCATTTTTAATTTTTTGTTAATTAAGTTTAGAATTGAATTAGTTGAATTGTTTGAATTATATTAGAAATGAATTTATTTTAGTTGAATTAGTTGATCTAATTTAATTAGTAGATCGAATTTTAATTTAATTTTAAAGCATGTTTAATTTTTGTTAAGTTTAGGATTGAATTAGTTGAATTGTTTGAATTATATTAGAAATGAATTGATTTTAGTTGAATTAGTTGATCTAATTTAATTAGTAGATCGAATTTTAATTTAATTTTAAAGCATGTTTAATTTTTGTTAAGTTTATAATTGAATTAGCTGAATTTATAATTATTACAGATGAACCCAGGTCAAGATAATTTTCTCAGTGTCATCATAGTCGACAACAAGTAAGTATTTTTTAATGAATTATGTATACTTTTAATTATATATATATTAATATAATTAACTTGATTTTTTAATTTTGTTGTCACAGACTGCTTCCAGCCCATGAGACTAGCTCAATCGTCTCACAAATCATTAGGATGAGACAGTTTGAGTATGGTGCCCATTCGTGGAGTCAAGTGTCCGAGCAAAAGAGGATGGAGTACTTTGATGACTTCAAGGTATAATAAATTTATTTATTACGATTTTAATTTTAATTTTAATTTTTTAATTTATTCGTTAATATTTTATTTTTGATTTATTTGCAGAGGCGGTGCGTTTGGGACCCTGCCAACGATAGTATTATGTACCAATTGTTCTGTGCGAAAGCGCAAGAACGGTACAAAGATATTATCTACGGCCTGAAGAAGCGGTGGGAGCGTGGGGATCGGGTGGAGTTGGGTCGAGCACCAGACGGACGATCGATATGGGATGGTTTGGTGGATCACTGGAACAGTGAACCATCATTCTGAAGAAGATCATGAAGAGAGAGAGAGATAGAGAGAGAGAGAGGGGGGAGAGGGACAGAAGAGAGAGAGAAGAGAGAGTCAGTTTGAACAATTTATTTATGTTTTTTGAACAATTTATTTATGTTTTTTGAACAATTTATTTATGTTTTTTGAACAATTTTTGGTAAAGACATTCCCGGTTACAAGGTTTCCGCCATTATTACAGAGATAATGAGGGATAATTTAGAGTAGAACGCAATGAAGTTCAAACTCGTCTCGTCGCAGCGGAAGCAGTACTACTTGGATGGGTTTTGGGTATATATATGCAAATATTTATAAACAATTAGTTGGTTAAAAATATTTGCATATATATACCCGAAACTCATCCAAGTAGTACTGCTTCCGCTGCGACGAGACGAGTTTGAACTTCATTGCGTTCTCCTCTAGATTATCCCTCAATATCTCTGTAATAATGGCGGAAACCTTGTGATCGAGAATGATGCTACAAATAGTATTTCAACAAAGATATTACTAATTCAGTGTTAATTAATTAATTACTTGTAGCAAACATATACATGATCTTAGATGAATTAATTTGGTGAATTTTGAAAAAAAAATGAGTCAATTTGGATACATATACAATTAATTGCGTACAAATGAACGAATTATAAAATTATGCATTGTCGAAATAAATAATTTTACAAAATAAAAAAAATAGTTGGGCAAAATATTTTAATAAACAACTTAGATACGAAAAGAAATTAATTTGGTGAATTATGGAAAAAAATGAATCAATTTGAATACATATACAATTAATTGCATACAAATGAACGAATTATAAATTTAAGCGGGAGTCGAAATAAATAATTTTACAGAAATAATAAAAATTAAATGGCCCCAACATTTACAAAAACAAGTGAGAAACGAAAATGAATTAATTTGGTGAATTATAGAAAAAAATGAGTCAATTTGGAGACATATACAATTAATTGCGTACAAATGAACGAATTATAAAATTATGTATTGTCGAAATAAATAATTTTACAAAATAAAAAAAATAGTTGGGCAAAATATTTTATAAACAACTTAGATACGAAAAGAAATTAATTTGGTGAATTATAAAAAAAATGACTTAATTTGAATACATATACAATTAATTGCATAAAAATAAACGAAAGTAGCTTGTGCCCTAGTGGCGCGCGCCCCCTCCTCTTGCACAAGAGGTCCCGTGTTCGATTCCCCTTGGACGCAAAAATGGATTAATTGTTCAAGGTCTGATAAGACTAATATAGAAGGTGGGCCGCATATAATAAGCAATGGGCCGAGTGGCCCAGTGGTCCGCGCCCGCCCCGCCCGCCCCAGGTGCCCGGGCTCGAACCACGCGAGCCACTTTTTTTTTTGTATAGGCTCGGTAATTTGCGACGGCTAAATTCCATCGCAAATATTGAATTTTGCGACGGAAAAAAGCCCGTTGCAAATTATAACAGGAAAAAATAAAAAAATATATAAAAACATTTGCGACGGAATATGACCGTCGCAAATGTTTTTGACCCGATCGGGTCTAACCCGAAAGAATTGCGACGGACAGTAGTCCGTCGCAAATTATGTGCGACCCGGCTGGGTCTGACCCGCCATTTTTGCGACGGACTTTTCCGTCGGTAATTTGCGACGGAGCTCCAAAATCCGTCGCAAAAATTAGCTACGGCTGTTTTAAAAACGGACACGTGTCTGTCGCAAATTCCGTCGCAAAGCACTGTTTGCGACGGATATTCCGTCGCAAATTCCGTCGCAAAACAGTGTTTTTTTTGTAGTGTTTTTTGTTGAAAATTTCGTAGTCATATTAACAATTTCCGTAGACAATTTTATGTTTTCTTGTAGTGTTGGTATATTGTTATATATGATAGTCATGCCATCTCAAATAAATATTTTTACCATTCTTTTTTAATAATATTTGTAGTTGAAGAATCAATTGTATACCTCTCACAATACTTTTCTCAACTGTAAGTATTCTGGGGGGTGGGTTTTATCCCAATAACAAATTTTTGGTCGACAAATGGTTTTTTTTAAAGCATTCATGTAGTGGGTTTTCAACCCTTTTCTGATGATTGACTAATTACGGAAATAAACAAATTTAAAACGACTTAAAATGGATTCTCAATAAATCATTATTTTAATTGATTATTTAAAATTTATTTATCATATTATTTTTTATCAAAAATTGAACCATATCCCATTTTATTATAATACTTTCAACTTTTAGAACTTTGACAAAAACAATATTGTTTCTAAACTCGGCAATAATCTTTTAGATATCAATTTGTCAAATTTATCTTTTTCTTAACTATACTAATAAACCAGCTCACTCAATACAATTTTGAGACATTCTCATAACTCACTTAAACTTCAGAAAAATATGCTTCCGAGGCAAATGATTCCCAAAATGATAGTATACAGTGAAAACAACTGTTTTTTTAAATAAAATAAAAACAATAATATTAAAATAATAATAGTAAAAATATTTATAAAACTTTAAAAAAAAATCATTAATTACTTTACTATAATTTTTTTTATACAAATCCGTGAAAATCACGAATTTAGCACTAGTATATATAGCATATAGTGAACACAGTTGCATTGTTCAATTAAAACAATCAATATTGTTAAAAAGTATATTCGAGTTGTCAATTAAAGTAATCAATATTTAAGTAAGTGGGATCTTTGTTACACAATAATGTTACATCTCCTATCACACCCGTTAGATAATTGACATGTGTCGAGTATTAGTTATTTTGAATTAATTAGGTACTAATTAATTCAACGCATGTCAATAATGTAATTGCTATAACAAATTTTTCGTCGACAAATGGTTTTTTTTAAAGCATTCATGTAGTGGGTTTTCAACCCTTTTCTGATGATTGACTAATTACGGAAATAAACAAATTTAAAACCACTTAAAATGGATTCTTAATAAATTATTATTTTAATTGATTATTTAAATTTATTTATCATATTAATTTTAATCAAATCATATCCCATATTATTATAATACTTTCAACTTTTAAAACTTTGACAAAAACAATATTATTTCTAAACTCGACAATAATCTTTTAGATATCAGTTTGTCAATTTTTTCTTTTCTTAACTATACTAATAAATCAGCTCACTCATTACAATTTGGGGTAAATTGTTTTTTAAGGACCGTAACTTTGGGGGATGGCAAAACAAGGACCGTAACTTTTCGGGACCGTAACTTTTAAAAGTGGCAATTTAAGGACCGTAACTTTAAAAAGTCGCAATTTAAGGACCACAACTTTTAAAAATAGCAATTTGAGGACAAATTAGCCCGGATTACTCTCTTTCGGGCTAATTAGATCGGATTTCGAGCTCTAATCGCCAACATGGATATTATTTTGAATGAAACTATTTAAAAAAATTCCACTTCATTTTTTTCTTTAATTTTTTGAAATAATTTCCAACACATTCATTATACTCAAAATACTCTAAGAAAAAAAAATGAAATGAATATTTTTTGAAATAATGAAAGTATTTTATTTTTTGAGTATAATGAAAGTATTTTATTTTTTAAAATAATTTCCAACTCATTCATTAAACGTATAGTAAGTATTAATTTACTTAGATTAAATATTTTTAACTCTAAGTATTATTTTATTGCAATGTGTGTGATGTACTAAATGTATATTTAAAAAAAAAGTTCCACTTCATTTTTTTTAAGCATAATGAAATGAGTTGGAAAATAAAAAAAAATAGAAAGTAAAAATAGAGGTAGAATATAAAATTCCGGGCTAATTTTGTCCTCAAATTGCTATTTTTAAAAGTTGCGGTCCTTAAATTGCCACATTTTAAAGTTATTGTCCTTGTTTTGTCAGCCCGAAAGTTACGGTCCTTGTTTTGCCATCCCGAAAAGTTACGGTCCTTATTTTGCCACCCCCCAAAGTTATAGTCCTTAAAAAAAAAAATTACCCTACAATTTGAGACATTCTCATAACTCACTTAAACTTCAGAAAAATATGCTTCCGAGGCAAATGATTCTCAAAATGATAGTATACAGTGAAAACAAATGTTTTTTTTTTAAATAAAATAAAAAAAATAATAGTAAAATATTTATAAAACTTAAAAAAAATCATTAATTACTTTACTATAATTTTTTTATACAAATCCGCGAAAATCGCGAGTTTAGCACTAGTGTATATAGCATATAGTGAAAACAATTGCATTGTTCAATTAAAACAATCAATATTGTTAAAAAGTATATTCGAATTGTCAATTAAAATAATCAATATTGCTAAAAAGTATATTCGAGTTGCACGTGCATGGGGCATACACGACTCTATCTATTAGGTTTAATTGTCTTCTCATCTACTTTGTTGTTTTAAGTAGGTGGGATCTTCTGTTACACAATAATGTTACATCTTCTATCATACCCGTTAGATAATTGACATGTGTCGAGTATTATCAATAATGTAATTGCTATATTAGGAGTTATAACATCATTATATAACCAGAGATGCTAACTGTTAAAAATATAATATTGCACAATAATCTTCTAGCTAGACTAATGAAGTCAAAATGCGAGAGTGACTCATTAAAAGAATTAAGGATCAATTTTAAGTGGTTTATATTTGTTTATTGCCGTTATTAGTTAATCAATAAGAAAGGGTTGAAAACGCTGAGAAATCATATATTGACAAAAAAAAAAAAAAGGAGCATTTGACAAAAAAAATATTCTTGGGATGCATGAACGTACGTACTATAGATACGCAATGTCAATTATTCTTTGACAAAAGAAGAAAAATAATTTTTATAAGTATAAAGTGAACAAGTTTTATATATGGTGAAACATATTTTGAGTATATAATTAATTGTTTTATGAAGGGGTATTATTTATTTTTATTTAGAAAATTAATTCTAAATTGTATTAGTTGTTTCAATAAAAATATTTTACTAAAAGATATTAATTATTTTACTGTAAACTATTAATCAATTATCAACCAGTTTTAGAGTAAAACTGATTCTCACAGTAACGCTTCTCATATTGTTGGAGATATAAAACGAGTTATGTTAAAACATTTTTAATTACACTTTAGGTTGCTAGTCCATACTTTAAATAAGACGAAATTCTTTTATGGCATCAAAGCCAAAAGGACTCAGTCCAGATAAATATTATGTGTTCGATCTTCGGTTGAACACTTCCACCTATATTAAATTATCCATTTATTGTGTCTTTCCAAAGAGAGAAAATTGAGCCCGGTTCATAAGTGAGGTGTAAGGGAAATGATTAAATGAATTAATTTTAAACCTTTTTACAAGTTCGGATTTTTAGATGAGGTAAAATTCTTTGGGTAACCCTGTCAAAATCAAAGAAGAACGTTGAAATTCAAAATGATAACCAAATAAATATGATTCCAAAGGACGAGCTTAATTTGGCGATTTAATTTTCTTAAATATGAAACCGTGGTATCGTTCCAAAGACAACATATGAGTTTCTTTCTCCGCTTCGTTCCTTTATTTTTATCGCATGCAATCATCCATGCATATGAATAATTTATTTTGAATTCCAATTAATTATATAATTAAAACTTCATTTTTAGGCGCATCCTTTCTATTAATTTTTCCTGCAGGCATTTTCCAAAAAGAAAACTGGTCAATTTTCCAGAAAACTATATGTAGTTGAGCGTGTTTGAAATTGACTTTGTTTGAGTTAAGCATATTATCTATATGAGTTGACAATTTTCCAGAAAAAACCAATCTAGGCATACATTTTCCAAAGAAAAGTAGTTAAGCATATATCCATATCAGCTATAGTTAAGCATATTTTCGAAAAAACTATAGTTGAGAGTGTGAATGACCAGGTCTATAAATACGTACCAAACCATGCATACAATTCTACCTCCAAAGAAATATATATAATGGGAAACAAGAAAGCATCATGCTTGAGTTGTTTCAAAGGGAAAAAAAAGTCAGGAGAAGAGACGAGAGAGGTTGCTTACAGAGTGTATCCTAGCGATGAGGATAGAGCCGGGTGGGTAGCCGAACCTGGGATCGATAAGAAGTCGTCGGCATTTATCTCATTTATCAGAGATAAATGGAAAAAAGCACTCGATGACGATGACTAGTTTCTATTTCTACATGGATATCTAACCCACGTTTCGTACTGCAGCTTCATTGCTACAAGTTTTCCTATCGTACCCAACTTTTGGTTGCAATTAATAAAATTTGTTTTCCATTACAATTTAGGTTGTCCCTAATTATCCGATCAAAATCAAAGGAGGAGGAAAAAAAATATTAATTATTTTACATTACTATATACATGAGTCATGACCCAACCTATATATAAATATATACTTAATTAATCAACCTAGCTATGCAATCCAATTCCATGCCTTTGGACGTAATTGCTCTCTGGAATGTAATCTCCAAATTGGTCACCTAACAAGTACGAGCTTTGGCAATTGCTCGTGAAACCATTGTATCGTTCCAACGACAACCATTTTATTTCTTTTTTCGCTTCGGTATCACCTGCCATTCTCCATATTAATTATTATCAAATTCTAACTTATTATATTAAACATGATTAAAATTTCATTTATCTAGTAATAAATAAATATATATATATATATATACACATACGTATAAGTTGCATTAAATTAATACATTGTCGCGTAAATTGGTGATTCCTGCTATATATACTATATGCGTATTAATTTGCAGGGACGGACACGTGATGCTCAATTAACATGGCACTAACGCCGTACTTTAAAAAAAGGCTTAAAACCCACTAAATTCAAAACTGTCAAAATAATAATTATTATAATAATAATAATGGTCTCTTGGTATATGCACGTACTTTAATTAGATAGGCAATGTCAATTATTCTTTAGCAAAAAAAAAAAAGGATAAGTATATATGGGCGACCCTAAAAAACATTACTATTATATTATTGAGGCAGCAGCATATTAGGAGAATAACTTACTAAAAGATATTAATTGTACCACAATGGTATATTAATTTTGAAATATATTGGTTATTTTGGGTATTAGTTGTAAATCAATTTTAGAGTAAAATGTGTTCCCACATTATCAACACATATTATTGATGATACTATTAGATTAAGTTTTGAGCATATATAACTAAACGAGGTAGTGATTCTATTATGTCCATAATTTTGGGGGTTGTCCTTTAAAAATAATAATTTTTCGAATTTGTAAATGAAGAATATTAATTATGTTTTAAAATTTATAAATGTAAAATAATTGAACTCTTATAAACTTAACACGGCTGAAATACCACGAGAATTGCACGTTGACCTGCATCCTAATGACACACCGACAAGAAATACAAAGTAATTTTAGTTTATCGCAGTCACTAAAATCAAATGATGCAATTTCAATTTAAGTGGAATTAGGCTCATTAATTTTCATTTATACATCATTGATCAAGATATTGCTGATAGCTAATGCGAAGCTGACGCCTGTGAAAAATATAAAAAAGATATGTTGCCTCATATTTAAGTTATGCTTGCATGTGTTCCATAAATAACTTTCTCCACTCTCTCTTTGTCCCCTCTTTCTTATGGCATTTTGTGGTCCTTAATGCCTCGTTTGTTTCGGAAATTAAGTATCTGTAAAGTTGTAGCTTTAAACCCATTTGGGGTGATGCTAAATATCCAGAATTTGTACATCCAAAAACCACTAGTTAATTTTGAAGAGACAATTATGCCCTTGATGGAATAAACTCATTTTTTTTAAAAAATATGTATATTTATTTATATCCACTAATTCAGAAAATCTTTCATGGAATCCACCACTCCGCCATGGACGCCGGCGCCGCTGCCACAACCATCGTCATGGGCGCCGGCGACGCTGCCACAGCCACCGCCATGGGCGCCGGAGCCGCTGCCACAGCCACCATTTTTAAATTTGGTGATATCGTAGGTTGTCATTTCTTCACCGCCTCTCATGAAAAATTAACAATTTAAAGTCACAATTTTAAATTTTAGAAAAGAGGCGAGAGGATGAACAACTCGAGAGGAACAAAGTCGTGGAGAGGAAAAAAAAAGAATCAATTGTGCTGGAGAGAAGAGAGGTCAGAGGAGGAGCAGGATAAGGGACTGAGCCAAAAAAAATTGACAATCAAGATGGCACTGGATAGAAAAATTAATTAGGGGGAAATGTTCTTAAATCCACAGCGAAACTATTGGGAAGGCACATCGCCATTGATTGCATTTTCGCCATGGCCATTAGAAGATTTTCTGGTTGACGAAGATGGGATTGAGGATGTGGGTGGATGAAAGGTTATGTGAATGTGAACATGTGGATCTAACTCTATACACGATTTGGCGGTCGGAGGAATTTTGAGGGATGGACTGCAGTAAATATTACTTGTATGCTAATTTTATATTTACTTTAATTTATGAGTAGGTTTTATATATGCACCACTATCTAATTTTTTATACTTTTAACCACGTATTTGATATTCTTGGTCAAATTATCAATACTTTAAATATTTAATAATTTTAAAGACTTTGATACTTTAAATTTTATTAACACTATATTTTAATACTCCATCCGTCTCCTAATAATCTTTACACTTTTTTTTAACGTTCCACAATAATCTTCGCACCCCAAAATAGAAATAAAACACTCTCACAATACCTACTTTATTTCAAAATATTTATCGTTGATTGGTAAAAAAAATCAATAAAATATTTTTTTCTTAAAAAGTATGTCACCTCACATATAAAAATTAGGGAAAATGCACTTTTTTGTCCTTTAAGTTTGGTCAATTTTGTTTTTCGTCCTCTAACTTTTGACTTTATTTTTTAGTCCGATAACTTTTAAAAAATTAACATTTTCGTCCTAAAACCGATAATTTTTTAGTCCTAAAATTAACATTTTAGTCCGATAACTTATGTTTTAGGACGAAAATGTTAATTTTTTTAAAGTTGTCGGACTAAAAAATAAAGTCAAAAGTTAGAGGACGAAAAACAAAGTTGACCAAACTTAGAGGACAAAAAACTCTATTTTCCCTAAAAATTAATAGGGGACGTGGGTAGTATTAAATAGTAAAAAAAATTGATGTTGATATAAATAATCATGATGAAGTGTCATCAACTTGGTCAAAGATCACTAGTTAATCTTCGATTTCAATTGTCTATTCACCGTAAGAGTTAATTGTAACATTAAACCACTCAAATTGTAACACCAATCCGCTTTTTTTTTTTACATGTTTTATAGATAATTTCATCAAATTTGTTCAAGATAATTAAAATTATGATGAAATGTCATCAAATTAGTCCAAAGTTACTAGTAAATCTATTGTTTTAGTTATCGATTCATTGTAAGAGTTAATTGTAGTGTTAAACTACTCAAACTATAACATCAATCCACTTTCATACAACTTTTGTGGATAATCTCATAAAAAATTGTTCAATATACCTAAAATCAGGATGTAATGTTATCAAATTGGTCAAAGATCACTAGCGAATCTTTGATTTCAGTTATTAATTCAATGTAAGATTTATTTGTAACACTAAACTACTTGAGTTGTAATACTAATCCAATTTCATACATATTTTGTGGTTAATCTCATCAAATTTGTTCAATATACCTAAAATTATGCTGAAGTGTAATTATATTTGTCCAAGATCACAAGATCGGTTTCAGTTGTCAGTTCACCGTAAGGGTGATTAGGCGTGAAATTGTTAGGTTTTATAGCTCGATTTGTCCGTGTTTTGATTGATTTCAATGAGTATTTAGAGCCAATTGAGTATTATTTTCATGAACTAATGAATTTTCCTCTTTGATGCTCATAGACGGATAGAGGGCGAAAAATGGAGTTCGTAGGACTTTGAATCGACTCAAACGGATGCCCGGATGGAAGGATACGGAAGAAATACGAAAAGTATTAGTTCGAGGGAGCAAAAGTGTTACTGGAGTACTCAAGCAAGAAGTACTCTAGTGCTTAGTACTCGAGCACTCGAGTATGACACTCGAGCTTGCACCGGTCGAGTAGTCACTACTCGAGCTAAGGAGGTCGAGTACTTTTCAGCCTCTGCAAGATTTTAGTGCTCGAGCTACTTGCTCGAGTACCATGTACTCGAGCTAGTACTCGAGTAGACGAAGATTTCGGCCCGTGAACTCCCGAATCGCCCCGTTGCCTATATATACCCATTCCGAGCACGTTTTTGACAACCACTTCACACTTTGAGATAGTTTTCGGAAAGAGAAGAGCACCAAGAGTTCGAGCAAGCATATTTTACTTTTACTTGAGGATTAAACATTACGAATTCATAGTTAGGGTTTTGATTTTGTTATTCTTTTCTTTCGTTATTCGATATTTGACACTTGAGACTTCTGATTTTTCCTTAATTCGATTTTGTTCTTAGATTTAATTTATTTCTTCAAAACCCTAGTTTATGCTTTTTAATCTTTTAATTCAAATCGTCATGTTTATGTTCGTTGCTTGTTTAATCGTTTTTGTTATCGTTAAAATCATGCTAAGCTAAAACCCGTGTATGCTTGGGGTAGGATGAACTCGTAGAAGTAGGACGTTGGTACGTAATTAGGGTAACTTGTGATGTTTAGTTTTGATTTTCTTAATTAATGAACGCTTAAAATAAATTCTAGAATTATCTTTGAATTGAGTACGAAAATTGTTAGAGAGATGACGATCTTATCACTCTTTAATAACGAATAGGCTTAACGAGAGGGTTTAGAAGGGATTTATTCATCTAACGGTTTATCTAGGGAGGACGACCGCATCACCTTAGTTAAATTAGGATCTCATTAATTAAGCACGATTCATTAACTTGTTTAGTGGATGAGTGAAGTCGATTGGGAAGATAAAGTATTAGGGTTTAATTATTGAGCTTTTAGTCTTTCAATCTTATACTTAGGATTTATATTTGCACATCACAACAAAATATAATGTGGAAATAGTTCATATATGAACCATCAAAGGGTATTAATTGTTTTTACTAAAGTGTATTGGTTGTTTTCACTGAAAGACATTAGTTATTTTCACTGAAGAGTATTAGTTATTTATTGAAAATAAATTAAGACTCTTTAGTAATAATAACTAATATTCTCAAGTGGAAATAATTAATACTCTTTAGTTAAAACAAATAATATCTTTCAATAATTCATATATAAAACAATTTCACTTTATACATACTCAAATTTGAAATTGTTAAATTAGAAATCAATTAGCAATTTTTTTAATCTTTGACTATACTGTACAATATATTTATCATATACTTGAAAATATTCTTATTGCTTTTAAAAAAATTACACTTTATAAATTAATCTTACTACACCAAATTTAAATATATATATATATATATATATATATATATATATAGTGAAAATATATATCATGTTCTCTTGACCGTATATAAATTCAATGTTTTCTGTATTATTAAGGGTTAATTGCAAATAAAATCACAACCTTTTCGTAAATTACAATTTAATTTAAACGTTTGAATCGTTGCAAACAAAACCTGAATTTATAATTTGCTAGCAATTCCAACTAAAATACCGATTTCAATATGCTCAAACGTAATGATTAATTATGCGTTGTCATCCGAACCAATCTAAACATATTAATACTATTATTTATTCATTGTCAGGTAGGTGAAACATTATTTTTGGACCGTAAAAAAATTGGTTGTTGGTTCAAATTGCAACCAAACATTAAATTGAAATTTTGTTTGCTAAGATTCAAAAGTTTAGATTAAATTGCAATTTGCGAAAAGGTTGTGATTTTATTTGCAATTAATCCTGTTATTAATGATAATAATCATATTTTTATTTTACTTAAAAAAATTAAATTGTTAACTAAAATTGATTATTGTATAAAGGATATCTTTTTGCTTTTTAACTTAAGATTTGACGAGTATTCAATTGACCGACCAATTCTAAAATATCACTTGATATACTAATGCCATTTTCTAAAATTAATAATAATATTAATTATTTTTTTGACTATGTCCTACGTATAACTTATTATTTCCTTAGCTATTTTTAAATAAAATTGACATTAATTAACCTTTTCTAAAAATTAATTATACAACTAAATCCCTTATCCTACACGTCTTCTTCAACCTAAAACACAGTAAGCGGCGAGGACTACCCCAATAACTTCGTCTTGTACTCAAAGAACATTTCCTCTAAATTAATTTTCATGTCCAATGTCCTCTTTGATTGTTAATTTCATGAAGTCCAGATCTCGTGTTTCTAGCGGCTCCTATTCCTCCTCTGTTCTATTTCTCCTTGGTGCAACTGATACTCATTCTCTTTGTCTATGACTTCACTCTCACAATTGCTCCTCCTGTCATCTGAATAGAACAGAGCCTCTCTTTTAAGATTTGAAATCAAGACTAAAATCGTTCCTTTTTCATGAGAAAGAGCTGGCGGTCCACGATGTGACCGGATTCAAAGTATTGGCATAGGCAGTGACGCCGCAAGCACGGCGGTGGTGTGCTCGCGAAAGGTTTCAGACTCCGTATTTATGGATATTTAAATTGTACAGTCTATTTTTTATTTTTCAATACAGCGTATATTAATTATATCATTCTTTCTCCTTAAGGGTACTTTAGTAAATTCACCATGTAAATTGACCGTACTGCCCCTGTCTGCATATCCAGAATCTCACATCATTACCCCATCTTTGACAAGTTATAAAAGTTTCGCTTCGTTTCTTTTCTTTTTTATCAGGCGAATAAACATTTTATTTTTTGAGACCAACCGTTCAAATCCCAAAATTCTCTAAACAAACCCATTTTAAAGACAATAATAAATATTATTTTTTAAATCATTTCATTTTGAAATTAGTACATTATATTGAAATTGATCACTTTTTTATTTTCCTTTAAATATTTGAAAAATCTAAAAAAAAATAGAATTAAAATCTGAACTTTTTTTAAAAATCAGATAAATATTTAAATAATGAAATTTATCTTCCAAATAATTCAATAAATTATAAAATCTGATTTTTAAAAAATTAGAAAACTAACTAAATTAGAAAAAAAAAAAAAAACCTTCAAAACTAAATAAAAATCAACTAATTCTTAAGTTAATTATTTACGATGATTGAATTGACTTTTATAAAATATTTTTGTGATTTTATTTGGCTTTAATCTTTTTTTTTTTTTGAAGTTTTTTTATTTGATATTTTGAAGATTAATTTTATTTTCTTAATTATTTACAAATTTATCTAGTGTTTTATTTTCAGATTATATTTTTAATTGAATTTTTTTTCAATTTAATTTCTTTTTAAAAAAATTATTTATATTTTATTAATTTTTTAAAATATTCGTTTAAGAATTTTATTTTATCAATTAATTTTTTTAATTTATATATTATTAAAAAATTTGGTTGATTTTTTTTATAATATTTCTCCAAATATATCTAATTTTAAAAAAAAATTATTTCAATCAAAAGTTAAAAACTAAGAAGGAACAAAAAAAAATATTGAGAAGAGAGAAAATTATGAGAATATAAAATAGGAAGTGTTATTTTATATTTTGATAGGGTAGGGATATTATAGGAATAAAATGGGATATGTTTAGTTAGTAATGCATGTAAATTTTTAAATTTTATTGTAGTTTGTTTAGTAAGTGGGGTGAGTTTAGAGGACTATGGGGTTTGAATAGTGAGACTCTTATTTTTTTAGGCGTGACTTGAAATACCTGCAGTTTACGTGCATAAATTTGGTGGACTTGTTTAGTAATGTTGGCATTTGATTTGAATTGATAAATTGAACTTTAAATTGTCATGTTAGATGTATATTTATTTAAAAATATTGTAAATTATACATAATTTATTATTACTAGAAAAAAATATATTTAAGATATCTTTAATTTTTATTTTTAATTATATTTACTCCTTCCGCTTCGTTATTAATGATTGGCCATTTTCGTTAAGCAAAAAAATGGACTCACTCGCAAGTGTAAGATATCGTTGTTATAGTAAGGCAATTGACCAAGTTATAAAATTATCGAACCCTAGGGAAGCAAGTGGTTAGTGTTGGGAAAATAAGGGTGTCAGGATCTATTCGGGATGAAATTTAATACGAATTTAAATCCAATTATTACTAGCATGAATTAATCATAAATTAATTCAAATAATAATTAATCCAACAATAAAAGATCATGCATATAAATATTATCACATAAAATTCTACGGCGTAAAAATTAAGAATTTTACGTGAATACGTACCTCCTGAAGCGACGTTCAACCGAGAAGATCGGGACAAGCGAACAATTCTATCAACCGTAAAAGTCTTCTCAAGTATTCCCACTTCGCCTTATTCGTTGGTCGGTGGGAAGCGCTCACGAATAATTTAATAATCTAAGGAAGAAGAAAATATTTATTGCTCTCAATTTTTTCAACAAATGAAATTCGTAAACGTAAACTGGAGATGAAATATTCACCCCCTTATATAGATATGAAGTGGCCGAAATTTTTAGCTTGTGGAGGGAGGAAAAGACTTTTTCTTGATCTCCAAGAAATTTTGAATATATCCAATATATTCTTTTCTCCATGATAAAAATATTTCACAAAAATCTCATCTTCTCACCTACATATTAATTTCGAAAATTATGAGATTGAATTTCCTAGATTTGGATCTTCTTGAAATTATGAGATAATCTTGTATTCTAAGAAGACAAAGTATAGAGTGAAACTGATTTATACATGAATCACTGAAGTGTATTAGTTGTTTTCCTTAAAGAGTATTAGTTGTATTTTACTGAATAGTATTACTGATTTACACTAAAGAGTCTTAGTTGTTCAGTGAAAATGAACTAAGACTCTTCAATGTAAACCAGTAATACTCTTCAGTAGAAATAACTAATACCCTTCAGTGAAAACAACTCATACCCTTCAGTGATTCATATATAAACCAATTTCACTCTATACATACTCTTCCAAGAATACATATCTTCCATTATATTTTTCCAAGAAAATCAACAAAATATTTTTTCTCTCCATATATGCAATTTTCGAATTTTTTGGTAGAAAAATCAGCAATAATAATTTTCTTTTATTTTAATCACCT
The DNA here is from genome assembly GCA_947034835.1 of Ballota nigra. Taxonomy (NCBI): domain Eukaryota; kingdom Viridiplantae; phylum Streptophyta; class Magnoliopsida; order Lamiales; family Lamiaceae; genus Ballota; species Ballota nigra. The sequence continues at coordinate 25,406,584 of OX344723.1, forward strand.
TATTATTATTTGACTACTTATTGGGCTACTTGAGGGGCCTTTAGGAGAATTAATATTTGACTTCCAGTGGACTTCTGAATTACAATATTGAGCTCCAATATTATTCAGCCCATTAATATTAATTAATATCACTATCAAAGTAATATTGCACTATCTATCTTAATTCATATTACGATAATATGGGCTCCCGGTTATTATTTCCCGTATTTAAGATTATCTAGTCCATTATTAATTGAGCTTCTGAATAACTCTAAATTAATTAATATCTTTTACCTTGGTGTAAAGACAGCTCAACATTATTATCTGTACCGAAGAAATTAATTCTCCACTTGCAAGATTTGGTACGATAAAACTTCTGAGCCCACCAAGGGGACAAATCATACAAGCCGTACTCGCACGCGTTTCTCCATATTAAATCTTAGAAACTGTCGTATGATTAATATACTGCCCAAAACACAATGTTCGAAGTCACGATGATTCTCACCCAACACGAATTAAAGCAATAACTATTAACCACACACGGTCCTATTTAAGTGACGGAGATTAAGAAATCAATAACCACTGGGGTCTAATTCTTCACATTTCAGAACAAAAGAATTTATCCTCGTTGTAGGTTCTCTTCAACACATACTAAATGTGCTAGTGCAATCTCTTGGTCAAGATATGCCAATCTGAGAATTGCACATAGACATTTCACGGCGGATTGTTTAATTCCACCTAGGCTATTTTACACGATTAGAATTCTTGGCTTTTGATTGTATACCTAGGGTATATGATCTTGTCGTAAAATCTTACAATAGAATTTTACTTTGTCTTTGTATCACTACTTCGTTATAGTGAAGTTTTGTCATGAGGCATCATAGATTATTTTATAATCTATGAAAAAGTTTTGATATCCCGTTTGCAATTTGTTTTTCAAGTCTTCCGCTGCGTATGTTGTCTTTTATGTTTCAACACTTTTGACAACATTTTGGGAAAATACCCACGCACACCCTTCATTTAATATTTTCTATTTTTTAGGCAACACAACTACATTTGGAGTTATACACAATAAATTTTAATCAACAGACTATTGTTACGTGTGTTGGCATTTTACTATCGTGAGTTTTTTCAAGAATTTATTGACTCATTGCGAATCCAGGACTTGACCATAGGAAGGGCTGATATGTAAATGTTTCAGTGCATTAAAATTTAGGCAAAGTATTATGTGAACAGTTGTTTTGGGTATTTGTTGCTTCATTGAAGGGTAATTATGGTTTTCATTAAATGGTATTAGTTGTTTTACGCAAAAAAAAAAATTAATTATTTCTACTACAAAAGTATTAGTTGCAAATCATTTTCACCATAAATAAGTTTTGCACTATACATACTTCAGAATGTATATATCACAAAATATTTTATTCATTTAAATTGAAATTCTATATCAAGACTATGCAAATAGTAACTCTAAGGCCCAACTTTTAGCGAGATGTGCATGTCCTACATTATCCCATGTGTTAATAGAGTATTTCCACGATTGTTCTTTTTTTTATGGATCACACTATATATATATATGTGTGTGTGTGTGTGTGTGTGATTACGCGTGAAATTGTTATATTTTGGTGCCCGATTTGCCCATGTTTTGAGTATTTTTTATGAGTGTTTGGAGTCATTTGAGTATCATTTCTATAAACTGATGAATTTGTCTCTTTGGTTTTCATAGATGGATAGAGGGTGAAAAGAGGAGTTCGTAGGACTTTGAATCGGCCAAAACGGACTCCCGGTTGAGGAGATATGAAGATTTTACGAACATGTGTACAGCTGCCGAAAAGTGCTCGAGCTCAATTGGTCGTGCACTGAGTGCACGACCACTCGTGCACTGTGCACGAGTGGAATCAGGTCGTGCACTAAGTGCACGAGCTGTGCACGAATAGATGCGTATTTTGGCCCAAAAATGCCCAAATTCGATCCCAAGCCTATTTATACCTTTTTCCAAGCGTATCAACACATACCAACACATATTTTTACATATTTTGAGCGAGGAGAAAGCTTGGGGGAGAGATTGGAAGAGTTTTATAAGTTGTAATCGAGGTTTTAATTTACGAATTCTTAGTTTTAGTATTTCTTTTGAACGTATTAGATTAATTCTTTCTTTCTTTACTCTTTGAGACGATAAACCCTAGTTTTTCAGATTTATATAGATTTCTTTACAGACTTTAATTTGTTCTTTCGTTTATGTTCTTGATTTCTTTCATTAATTTAATTATGCATATGATTACTGTTCTTGTGATTGCTTTTATTATTCAAACCACCATGTTAGGCTAGAACCCTTGCATGCTTGGGGTAGGATGAACTCGTAGAAGTAGGTTGTGGGTACGTAATTAGAGTAACTTGTGACGTTAGGTTTTAATTCTCTTGGTTAATGAATTCTTAAAATTAATCTAGACTTTACCTTTGAATTTCGTATGAAAATTGTTAGAGAGAGGACGACCTTATCACTCTTTAACAACGAGTAGACTTAACTAGAGGGTTTAGGAAAGGTTAATTCATCTACCAGTTTAGCGAAGGAGGACGACCACATCACCTTAGTTAAATCAGGGTCTCATTAATTAAGCACAGTCTATTAACTTGTTAGTGGATTAGTGAAGTCGAGTGTTAGGGTAAAGTATTAGGGTTTAGAATCTTGAGCTTTCACCTTGCATTCTTTTACTTAGGTTATTTCTGGCGCGTCACAGTTATTTTGATTATGTACCTGCTCCATTAGTATACGTAGGGATTCTTATCCTAAGCATCACCATCTTTTACTTGAAAACAACCCATAGTTAATTCGTCTTCTTTAGTTCGTTAGTATAATTAGTTTGTTTTAGTTGTTTTAATTAATCTTTCAAATAACCCAAAAACATTACACTCATATTAGCTACGACGCGTAGATCTTCAGGGATCTGTTCGCATACACCCCATCTCGTGGGTTCGATATACTTGGCCGTTATACTTACTAATACTACAGTGAACCCGTTCGCTTGCGGAGAAGCGACTAGTAGAAGTTAGTGTAATTCACTTCAAGTCAATGGCGCCGTTGCCGGGGATGGCGTTGTATGCTTTTTGAATAGGACTTGTAGATAGCTTAGTAGTTAGTAGTGGGTGCTTTAATTTCTGTTTTTATTTTTATTTTCATTCATTCGGCAGTTGCGTTTTGATCCTTCTGCTAGTGTGTCAGGTATATGAAAACACGCTCACAAGGAAATACGAGCGAAGAGAGAATACCGTTGGACCCTGAGACGATGGCCAGAAGGAACCGAGCTTTCTTGAGAAGAATGAATACTGCCGGAGGAGGGAAAGAACCCATGGACATCTCTAATGAGTTGGATGATGCTGTGAATGAATTCAATCAGGAATTGGGCCGAGTTGAAGGCACTGGAGTTAGTGGTAGCCAGAATCAAGTTCCGTTAGGGGACAGCCAGAGCCTAAACCCAGATATACAAAACGTAGGCAATCCAGCTCATAACATTGTCCAACATCCTCAAAACAACCCTGCTTACCCACATCCTAATTTACCACAAAATAACTTACCCTATCCACCCTACCCATACCCACCTTATCCTTACCCACCATACCCGTATCCTCCACCTCCAGTTTTCAATCAACCACCCGTTTACCAACCACAACCCCAACCAGTACCCGTACCTGCTGCTAATCCTCAAAACGTTCCTCAGAACGTAGATCAAAATCTGGCCATTCGAGAAAGGTTCACGGCGCAGCCACAGCGGTACTATGATGGAGTGGCATTGCCTCCTGTTGAGGCAAATAACTTCTCGATTTCCCCGGGAATTCTAAAGCTGCTGACCGAGAATCAGTTCAAGGGGGTGATCGGGAAGGAGAATCCTCACACTCACCTGAGGAGTTTTCTCATGATAGCCTCCACATTCAATTACAATGGCATGTCTGAAGATGCCAAGAGGCTTAGGCTGTTCCCATTCTCACTGACGGGAATAGCTAAAGAGTGGTATGACAACACGCTCCCACGGGGAGGTATTACCACTTGGGCCGAGCTCGAGCGTCTGTTCCTCGAGCGATTCTACCCTCCATCGAGAATGATTAAAGCGAGAATTGAGATCTCTTACTTCCGTCAGAAGCAAGGAGAGGACTGATTAGGCGTGAAATTGTTATGTTTTGGTGCCCAATTTACTCAGGTTTTGAGTGTTTTCGATTAGTGCTTAGAGTCAAATGAGCATCATTTCTATACATTGATAAATTTGTCTCTTTGATGCTCATAGGTGAATAGGGGACGAAAAACGGAGTTCGTAGGACATTGAATCGACTCAAACGGATGCCCGGATGAGAAGATATTGAAGAAATACGATTGGTATTAGTGCGGACGAGGAAAAGTATCATTTGGGAGGATTAGAGATCACTCGAGCGCATCACTCGAGCGCCACCGCTCGAGCGCCTTACTCGAGCGCGCAAACATACAGAACTATTCTTGCGCTCGAGCAGCTCGAGCGCCACCGCTCGAGCGAATTGCTCGAGCGCCACCGCTCGAGCGAATTGCTCGAGCGCCCAAAAGTAACAGTGTCATTTCAGCGCTCGAGCAGCTCGAGCGCGACCGCTCGAGCGAATGCATCATTCGAGCTACACTGCTCGAGCGCCACCGCTCGAGCGTTTTGCTCGAGCGCCCGTATACTTTTGCCTCCGGATTCGTATTTTCGGCCCATTAACTCCCGTTTCGACCCGTGCCTATATATATCTCGTCCAAACACGTTTTGAAGGATCCCCAACTTTAGAAATCAATTTTAGACTTAGTTTTGGAGAGGAAGAAGAAGAGCAAGCTTTATTTTACGTTTTGTTGAGGTTTTGCATACGAATTCTTAGTTTCTTTTCTTTCTTAGTTGCTTTTAATTAGCTCGATTACTTTTAACGCTTTTAACTTCATTTTTATTAATTCAATTTCAGTTCTTCTTATTTATTTTCTTTTTAAACCCTAGTTCATGTTTCGTATTTTCTTAAAGCAATTCATCATGTTTATGTTCGTTGTTTCTTCTGTTGCTTTTATTTTTGTTATAACCATGTCCGGCTAAAACCCTTGTATGCTTGGGTTAGGATGAACTCGTAGAAGTAGGATGTGGGTATGTAATTAGAGTAATTCGTGACGTTAGTTTTAATTCTCTTAATTAATGAATTCTTATAATTAATCTGAACTTTACCTTTGAATTTAGTACGAAAGTGTTAGAGAGAGGACGACCGCATCACTCAATAACAATTAGTAGTCTTAACGAGAAGGTTTAGGAAAGGTTAATTCATTTACCGGTTTAGCGAAGGAGGACGACCGCATCACCTTAGTTAAATTAGGGTCTCATTAATTGAGCACAATCCATTAACTTGTTAGTGGATTAGTGAAGTCGAGTGTTAGGGTAAAGTATTAGGGTTTAGAATCTTGAGCTTTCACCTTGCATTCTTTTACTTAGGTTAATTCTTGTTTGTCACGGTTATTTTGATTATGTACCTGCTCCGTTAGTATACGTAGGGATTCCTATCCTGAGCATCACCATCTCATATCTGAAAAACACCTTAGATACTTAATTTAATTTTCCTTTCGCATTCGTAGAGTAATTTAGTTTAGATTATTTTATCTTTTCAAAAACCCAAAAACATCACACTCATATTAACTACGACGCGTAGATCTTCAGAGATCTATTCGCATATACACTATCCCTTGGGTTCGATAATACTTGGTCCCTATACTTGCCCATACTACAGTGAACCCGTTCTCTTGCGGGGTAGCTACTAGTAGAAGCTAGTGTAGTCGCATTCAAGTCAATGGCGCCGTTGCCGGGGATGGCGTTTTATGCTTTTTGAATAGGACTTGTCGATAGCTTAGTAGTTAGTAGTGGGTGCTTATTTTCTGTTTTTATTTTTTATTTTTATTTTTGTTTATTCGGCAGTTGCGTTTTGATCCATCTGCTAGTGTGTCAGGTTTATGAGAACACGCTCACAAGGTAACACGAGCGAAGAGAGATTACCTGCAGATCCTGAGACAATAGCCAGAAGGAACCGAGCCTTCTTGAGAAGGATGAACGCTGCCGACTTAGGGAAGGAACCAATGGACATCAATAATGAGTTGGACGATGCTGCCAATGATTTCAATCAGGCAGTAGACCGAGTTGAAGGCACTGGAGTTAGTGGTAGCCAGAATCAAATTCCATTAGGGGATAGCCAGAGCCTAAACCCGGATACACAGAACGTAGGGAACCCAGCTCAGAACCTTGTCCATAATCCTCATAACCAAAACCCTGCTTACCCACAAAACCCAAATAACCCTTTCCATAACCCAGCATACCAACACTACCCATACCCACCTTACCCTTACCCACCATATCCATATCATCCACCACCAGTCTATAACCAACCACCTGTTTACCAACCACCACCCCAACAAGTACCCGCACCAGCTGCTAATCCTCAATACGTTCCTCAGAACGTAGATCATAATATGGCGATTAGAGGGAGGTTTGCAGCGCAGCCACAGCGGTACTATGACGGAGTAGCTCTACCTCCTGTTGAGGCGAACAACTTCTCGATATCACCGGGGATTTTAAAGCTGCTGACTGAGAATCAGTTCAAAGGAGTGATCGGGAAGGAGAATCCTCATACACACTTGAGGAGCTTTCTCATGATAGCCTCAACATTCAATTACAATGGCATGTCTGAAGATGCCAAGAGGCTTAGGCTGTTCCCATTCTCACTGACGGGAATAGCTAAGGAGTGGTACGATAATACGCTCCCGCGGGGAGGTATTACCACTTGGGCCGAGCTCGAGCGTCTGTTCCTCGAGCGATTCTACCCTCCATCTAGGACGATCAAGGCTAGAATTGAGATCTCGTCCTTTCGCCAGAAGTCTGGAGAGGATTTACGCCAAGCATGGGAGAGATACTCGAACATGCTGATAGAGTGCCCGCAGCACGGGTACAATGAGGGGGATATTATGGCATTCTTCTACAGCGGTGCCAGCAAGGATGGTCAAGCCCATTTAGATGCATGTGCGGGTGGAGCATTCCTCAATCAAGGCATAGAGAGGTGTAGAGAGATCGTGGACAACATTGTCACGAATGCCGGTGCTTGGGGAGTGGATGCAGATTTGCAAAGAGTGCATCAGGTGGAAGAGGGAGAAGGAACGAGAAGGCTACTGATGGCCATGATGGAAAAGATCAACAACCTTGAGTTGGGGAAGAGTTTGGGTGGAGAGCATGGAGTGGAGAATGAGAAAGTAGACCAGTCCAGTGGACAGCAAGAGGTAGCCAATTACATGGGAGGTCCTTATTACAATCAGAATGGCTACCAAGGTGGAAATCAGTATGGAAGGCCTTCTTATGGTCAACCATTTGTGCCTCCAGGCCCTCAGCCACTTCAAAATCAATGGAGGAACACACAAGGAGTTCAAGGAAGCCAGCAGCTTCCTCAAAACACATGGAGGAAGAATGATAATTTTTCTTATGCTAATCCAAAAGCTGGTGTTACTGTTCCTGCAGGTGTTGATCCGGGGTCTAAACCTCCTGGTGGAGAAGGCAGTGCATCAACCGAGGAAATGTTGAGAGCGATCCTTCAGAAGGTGGAGGAAGGGAGCAAGCGGTTGTCATCCTTGGAGTACGATGTGAAGGAGCTGCACAAGAAGGGAGATCAACGTGATCAAGAGCTCCAGAAGATGAACGTTGAGTGGACGAGAACTCAACAAGAGAACAATCGAAGGTTCACTTCTTTAGAGCTCCAGATGAGCCAAATTGCAAAGTCCGTGAATAGAATGCCGGAGGGGAACTCGAAAGAGCAGTGCAAGGCGATCCAGCTGAGAAGTGGAACCAACTACGAAGGTCCCGAGATGCCTGCTGATTCTGAGACGCCCCAAGAAGAGATTGAGCCTAAAGGAGATGAAGTTGAGAAGGGGATTGGAAGTGAAGGAATTGAGAAGAGTGAGAGAGTTCCTAAGTGGAAAAAGGCAAAGGAAGCAAGGGAGAAAGTGAAAGAAACAGAAAGAGATGAGTGGGGGGTACCAAAATCTGTGATACCCGTCCCGTATCCACAACGCTTCATGAAAAAGAAGCTTGATGAGAAATTCGCTAAGTTCCTTGATGTTTTTAAACAATTGCATATTAATATTCCTTTTTATGATGCTTTGGAACAGATGCCAAATTATGCCAAGTTCCTGAAGGACTTGATAGCGAAGAGACGAAGAGTGGATGAGCCGAAGTTGGTGCAGCTGAACCACGAGGTGAGTGCACTAGTGCACAAGGCGCTTCCACCAAAGCTGAAGGATCCCGGAAGCTTCACGATCCTATGCGATATTGGGAACGGGATCAAGAAGGGAGCGTTGTGCGACCTCGGAGCGAGCATCAATCTGATGCCCTTGTCGCTTTTCAAGAAGTTGGAAGGTGGAGAACTTCAACCCACAATGATGACGCTTCAACTTGCCGATCGGTCTATTACTAGACCTCAAGGTGTTGTTGAAGACGTCCTCGTGAGAGTTGGAGATCACATCTTTCCAGACGACTTTGTAGTGCTAGAGATGGAGGAAGATGAGCACGTGCCCCTGATCTTGGGAAGACCGTTCTTAGCTACGGCGGGGATGGTGCTAGACGTGGCGAATGGGAAGATCACGTTGAAGGTTGATGATCAAGAAGTGAAGATCTCCCTATATGAAGCCATGAAACACCCGAGGGAGGATGAGAGCTTGTATTGCATGGATGCAATTGATCCTCGTGTTGAAGACACGCATTCTCTCCCTAATCCTTTTCATATTCATGATTTTGTTAGTCCTTCAATTGATAATTTAACCCATGAGAATTATGTTCTTGATTATGTTGATAGGGATAAAATGAAGAAGTTGAAGGATGAAGAGGTGAAGAAAGTGGACGTGGTCCAGTTAGAAGGGAAAGGAGGAGTTAAGAAGAAAAAATCCAAACTCAAGAAATTGTTTAGTAAGACTCCTCCAGATAGAGGGAAGAAGGAGTTGAGACCCATAACACTTGGGGATGAGAAGAGAGCAAGGGGGCTCATGATGGAGGGGCATCAAGGAAAGAAGTTCAAACACCACTCTTATGAGAGTAAGGGAGGTAAATTTGAGTATGATGTCCCATGAGCTCCTTTGAGCTCGGTCCGGCATTAGGACCTTAAAACTAGCGCTTAATGGGAGGCAACCCATTTTTACTTGTTTTTTTTTTAGTGTTTTGTCTATTTTTAGTAGTTAGGGAATCGTAAGTGTTAACCTCGTTTGTTGAGATTTGTGATGTAGGCTTGCTTCGTGGAGTGAAATTCTGAGAGAGAGAGCTTAAGGAGGAAAGTCATGAAGTTGAGCACGTTTCGAATAGGAAAGCATTCAATTCTTGAAGTTAGAGGTAACCGAACCCCAAACGTCGACCTCTTTGCGAAGTCGAAGTTTGGGGGGGTGATGTTTCTTATTGTTCATTAGTTTGCATTGGTAGAAGTCGAATTCATACGAATTTTGTGTACTTGCTCTTACGTACTCATTCGTTTCAAACTTTGTTATCGCATAGCAAGAACAAAGTTTGGGGGGGTGTGTATTCGTACTTCGAGTTCGTACACGAAATTCTATGAAAAATTGGGTCAAATTTTTCGAAAACATCAATGCTTGAGGGTCGTTGAGTCGAATTGAGTGAGAGTGCTAAGTTCGACTTGAGGTGAATTGGTGATTTGCACGTATGGAAGAGACCCCAACTCCTCGGTCGAATGAGCGACCTGGCTTAAATCGAGGAGTTCTCAGGTTAGTCGTGTTTTGGGTTGAATGTGATAAGTTGTCGAGCTTGGTTCGGATGAAAATTTCAAGTGTTGAGCATAAAAAAAACGAAGTTGAAATTTGGTCGCGCTCGAGCAGCTCGAGCGCCACCGCTCGAGCGTATTGCTCGAGCGCAAAAATCATACAGAACCATTCTCGCGCTCGAGCAGCTCGAGCGCCACCGCTCGAGCGATTGCCCAAATCTTACAGAGTGTTTTACTCGCTCGAGCGAATTGCTCGAGCGCGACCGCTCGAGCGTATCGCTCGAGCGGGTCGCGGGTTGACCCATCGGACTTCCCCCTCTATAAATACCCTTTTTCACACTTTCACACACACTTTCACACACTCAAGGGGCGATTAGGGGGCGATTTCAGCGATTCTTCACGATTTTTGCACGAATTCTCAAGTTTTTGCTCTAATTTTTTCACACTTCTCCTTAAATCTTCAACCAAGGTATGTAATCTCTATCCCTTGCCGATTAATTCGAAGTTTAAAGTTGAATTAGGCATTAGTTGATGCATATGAACTAGGGTTCATGAGTTAGTCGAAATTTTTGGGGATTTTTGCGAAACTTGTTGATTCTTGATTCCTTGATTGATGAATGTTGATAATATGCTATGGGTTTGCTTATTTTACTTTCAATTTTGGAATTGAATGAGTAGAAGGGGTGAATTTCTAGAGTGAGGAATAGGAATTTGAGAAAAGGAAATGGGTTTTGCATGTTGAGAAGAAATTTTTGTGAATTGAGATGATATTGAGCATGAATGAATATGAGTTGAGTCTTGAGCATGTAAATTACTTAACTTGGGTAATGTTACTTCATGATAGACTTAGATGTGGGAAATTTTGGGTTGAAATGGAGAATTAAGTGTTGAAGGCTTGAGAACTTTGAACGAAAAACATGGGATTAATTGTTGTGAATTACTTTGAACTTGATTGAATGCTTTGAAATGAATATTGCTTTGAGCTTGAGAAGAGCATGAATAGTGAGTTGAATCGAATTGAAATGCATTACTTGGAATTGCTTGAGTTTGAATGTATGATTGAACTGTTGTGAACTTCAAGAATGTTGCTTAAATCCTTGCTATTTCATGATTAGGTACAATGGCTCCTAAACACAAACTCCTGAGCGACGAAGAAGTGAGAGTGCTCACGGAACAGCTTAGACAGAAGAACTTGTTGCCCGCGAGATGGGGAGGGTTAGATTATCACGATGACTGGAAGTATGTGGCTTACAGATGGAGCCTCATAACCGGGAAAGTTGAGAAAACCCGGAGACCAGTAGTGAGCTTCATGAAGGACCTGGGGATTGAAGAGGAAATACGAAGAATATTCACCAGGAACAACATGGTTGAGTTCTTCGACATGCTGCTGCACATGGAGACTAACGCCGATCTGGTGGAGCAATTTCTGGCCACAGTAGAAAAGACGCGCACCGACACCTTCAAATTCAAGTACCAGAACGATTGGCAATACCACGAGGTGGGGATTGTCAACCTCGCATTCGGGCTCCCAGCCCTATCTCGTCCCAACCGTGAGAACAAGGCGTACAACGCTAACGTGTTTTGGAAGGAAATCACGGGGGGCTTGGTTGGGGACTACAAGGGGCAGCATGCGAGGGCGTCGGCTATCAGGAACCCGGTGATCAGATATCTGGAGAGGATTTTGGGGAACACGATTTATGCCAGATCTGAGACGGGAACGGTGACGAGCAAGCAGCTCTACGGAATCTGGTGCCTTTTGCATAAAAAGGACCATGACTTTGGAAGGGACTTCCTAGAGCACCACTTCGAGGCTCCGTTCAAGCTTGGAACGAGAACCTCGAAGATCCGAGGAGGAGGGCTAATCTCAGTTTTGATGAAGCACCTCGGATTTGAGCCGTGCTCTGGACCTTGCAAGGGCATGGATTTGGGATTCGAGCAGATGAACAACACTTGGATGTTTGAGCACTGGTTGGGCAATTACTGCATCCGGTACAATGATGATGGCTTGTTCCCGCTGCCGAACAAAAAGCTCGTGACGCTTGTCGGGATGAAGAAGGAGAACTTCGGAATGAACGGAGAGCAGCACCTCGCTATAGGTGCTAAGTACACATCAGAGATAGATAGCAAAGGACTCCGGGACGTTAGGCCGGTCAAGAGGAGCAGAGGAGAAGGCACGAGTGGTGCCGGATCGAGTGGAGTAGCAGAGCTACAAGAGGAGGAAGAAGCTGAGTACGAGGAAGGAGGAAACATGGCTGAGGAGGAAGAAGCTGATGTGGGTGAAGGAGGTCAGGGACCTCAAGAGATGGAGTTCGGGATGCCTGATGCACCGACTCCAGAGCCGTGGTACCCGAACCAGATGGAGTGGTACGGAATGCGGACCGACATTCAGGGCCTGAGGGCAGATGTCACGGAGCTTCGTACCACTCAAAATCAGTGGTACACGGAGGCTTCTAGCATGAGAGGGGAATTTCAAGAAGTTCGATCGGAGGTTTCAGATTTGAAACGCTGGATGGAGGCACTCTTTGTCTCCCACTTAGGACCCGATCACCCCAGCTACCGGCCACCACCACCTCCAGATGCTTGAGAGACTTGGGATGCCCCCAATTTTCTTTTCCTTTTTCTTTCCTTTTCTTTTTCCTTTCTTCTCTTATTTATTTCTGTTCCTGAGTATGAATTGTAATGTTTGCTTGGAGTGTTTGTTTGGGGATTGTATTGGAAGTCTTTAAACTATTAAGGGATTTGTTTCTAATTGCTCTGATTGCTGTGATTGATGATTTCATGCTTATTAACTCTTCTAGACTGCTTATTGTTTATTCTTGAGTATGACTAAGTGAGGAGAGTTGAGTTGTGAAAGTGAGTTGAAAATTCCTTTGTGTAGGTAAGTGAGTTTGAGCTGATTAGGGAGAGAACCCGTATGCTTATGAGTTTTCTTTTGAGTACTTGTGTGATGAGAGTGAGAATTCACTAGGACTAGCATGGATGTGAAAGCCGTGAGCTTTTGAGCCTTATGAGATTTTGATGCATGATTTAATCTCTTCGTTTGTGAGTGGATCGTCACCTTAGAGGATGCTAGAACTTGCATGTGCTCTTGCCTCTAGATTGTGTCTAGTTTGATATGCCGAATAGGATCTTAGGCCATTTTTATTTGAATAAGTCACTTAGCCAAAATTTTCCTTACCAATGACATTGATCCCTTGTTAGCCCCGTTGAGCCTAAAGCCTATTTTATTTGCTAGCACATATGAACACTATTCCAATTCCTAAGCCTTTTTGTCCCAATTTGAGTGGAGAATAGGAAAGTGTGAATATGAAGGGAGTGAATTGAGTTGAAAAAAGGAGAAGGTTGTTTGTTGAGTGAATATGAGAAGAAGGTGTGATGAAGTTTTGAGATGTGGGAAAGAACAAAAAAAAATTTGAGAATGAGCAAAGGAAAAAATGAGCTCATGTGTTTGTGCGAAAAAGAAAAAAAATGATGAAGTGTTTGAAAAAGTGAAAAAGAGAGAAAGAAAAAATTTAAGTGTTGAGAGAATTGAAAGCGAAAGTGTAGTGATTGAATATGTTTGAAGTAGATCGTTTTTAATCTCGAAGTACCGAAGTTTTGAATTTCTATTCTCCATTCACTTGAGTCACTTACCCCATATTGTTATCCCACCTGTCCAAAGAGCCTACATTACAACCTTTTGAAAGTCCTTTTTGATTCGGCATTGATTTCTAGAGTATGGTCGAAATTGAGAGCATTTACAAGCCTATGGCTGCCAATATGTGTGATTGATTGATTGAGTGAGTCCCTTTATCATTGTTATACACTTGTGAGGGAGTTAAACACATCGTTGAGTGCACATCCATGCTTGATCTTGATGTTTCTCATTATTGTTGCATGAGTACGATAAAAGAAGTGAGTGAGTATACGGGTGATTGATCTTTGAAGCTCGAGTTCAATTACTTGCATGATTTGATTCTTGATTCATTCCTAACAATTTCACTTGACTTATTATTTCGTTGCTTGAGGACAAGCAACATGGTAAGTTTGGGGGGGTTGATTAGGCGTGAAATTGTTATGTTTTGGTGCCCAATTTACTCAGGTTTTGAGTGTTTTCGATTAGTGCTTAGAGTCAAATGAGCATCATTTCTATACATTGATAAATTTGTCTCTTTGATGCTCATAGGTGAATAGGGGACGAAAAACGGAGTTCGTAGGACTTTGAATCGACTCAAACGGATGCCCGGATGAGAAGATATTGAAGAAATACGATTGGTATTAGTGCGGACGAGGAAAAGTATCATTTGGGAGGATTAGATATCACTCGAGCGCATCACTCGAGCGCCACCGCTCGAGCGCCTTACTCGAGCGCGCAAACATACAGAACTATTCTTGCGCTCGAGCAGCTCGAGCGCCACCGCTCGAGCGAATTGCTCGAGCGCCACCGCTCGAGCGAATTGCTCGAGCGCCCAAAAGTAACAGTGTCATTTCAGCGCTCGAGCAGCTCGAGCGCGACCGCTCGAGCGAATGCATCATTCGAGCTACACTGCTCGAGCGCCACCGCTCGAGCGTTTTGCTCGAGCGCCCGTATACTTTTGCCTCCGGATTCGTATTTTCGGCCCATTAACTCCCGTTTCGACCCGTGCCTATATATATCTCGTCCAAACACGTTTTGAAGGATCCCCAACTTTAGAAATCAATTTTAGACTTAGTTTTGGAGAGGAAGAAGAAGAGCAAGCTTTATTTTACGTTTTGTTGAGGTTTTGCATACGAATTCTTAGTTTCTTTTCTTTCTTAGTTGCTTTTAATTAGCTCGATTACTTTTAACGCTTTTAACTTCGTTTTTATTAATTCAATTTCAGTTCTTCTTATTTATTTTCTTTTTAAACCCTAGTTCATGTTTCGTATTTTCTTAAAGCAATTCATCATGTTTATGTTCGTTGTTTCTTCTGTTGCTTTTATTTTTGTTATAACCATGTCCGGCTAAAACCCTTGTATGCTTGGGTTAGGATGAACTCGTAGAAGTAGGATGTGGGTATGTAATTAGAGTAATTCGTGACGTTAGTTTTAATTCTCTTAATTAATGAATTCTTATAATTAATCTGAACTTTACCTTTGAATTTAGTACGAAAGTGTTAGAGAGAGGACGACCGCATCACTCAATAACAATTAGTAGTCTTAACGAGAAGGTTTAGGAAAGGTTAATTCATTTACCGGTTTAGCGAAGGAGGACGACCGCATCACCTTAGTTAAATTAGGGTCTCATTAATTGAGCACAATCCATTAACTTGTTAGTGGATTAGTGAAGTCGAGTGTTAGGGTAAAGTATTAGGGTTTAGAATCTTGAGCTTTCACCTTGCATTCTTTTACTTAGGTTAATTCTTGTTTGTCACGGTTATTTTGATTATGTACCTGCTCCGTTAGTATACGTAGGGATTCCTATCCTGAGCATCACCATCTCATATCTGAAAAACACCTTAGATACTTAATTTAATTTTCCTTTCGCATTCGTAGAGTAATTTAGTTTAGATTATTTTCTCTTTTCAAAAACCCAAAAACATCACACTCATATTAACTACGACGCGTAGATCTTCAGGGATCTATTCGCATATACACTATCCCTTGGGTTCGATAATACTTGGTCCCTATACTTGCCCATACTACAGTGAACCCGTTCTCTTGCGGGGTAGCTACTAGTAGAAGCTAGTGTAGTCGCATTCAAGTCAAGGACCTACGTCAAGCGTGGGAGAGATACTCAAACATACTGATAGAGTGCCCGCAGCACGGGTACAATGAGGGAGATATTATGGCGTTCTTCTACAGTGGAGCCAGCAAGGCTGGCCAAGCCCATTTAGATGCATGTGCGAGTGGAGCTTTTTTGAACCAAGGGATAGCGAGATGTAGAGAGATCGTGGACAACATTGTCACGAATGTTGGTGCTTGGAACGAGAATCCTGAGTTCCAGAGAGTTTGCAAGTTGGAGGAGAAAGAAGGTGAAGGAACGAGAAGGCTGTTGATGGCCATGATGGAGAAGATTAACAACCTCGAGTTGGGGAAGAATTTGGTTGGAGAGCATGCAGCAGAGAATGAGAGAGTAGACCAACCAAGTGGACAGCAAGAGGTAGCCAATTACATGGGAGGTCCGTATTACAATCAGAATGGCTATCAAGGTGGAAATCAATATGGAAGGCCTTCTTATGGCCAACCATTTGTACCTCCAGGTCCTCCGCCACTTCAAAATCAATGGAGGAACACACAAGGGTATCAAGGAGGCCAGCAGCCTCCTCAAAACACATGGAGGAAAAATGTGAATTTTTCATATGCTAACCCAAAAGCTGGTATTACAGTTCCTGCAGGTGTTGATCCAGGTTCAAAGCCTCCTGGTGGAGAAGGCGGTGCATCAACTGAGGAGATGTTGAGAGCGATTCTACAGAAGGTGGAGGAAGGAAGTAAGAGGTTGTCATCCTTGGAGTACGATGTGAAAGATTTGCATAAAAAGGGTGATCAATGTGATCAAGAGCTCCAAAAGATGAACGTTGAGTGGACTAGAACTCAACAAGAGAACAATCGAAGGTTCACTTCTATAGAGTTCCAGATGAGTCAGATGGCAAAGTCATTGAATAGAGAGCCGGGTAAGTATCCTTCCATGTCGGAGGGGAACCCGAAAGAGCATTGCAAGGCGATCCAGCTTAGAAGTGGAACCAACTATGAAGGTCCCCAGATGCCTGCTGATTCTGAGATGCCCCAATTTGGAGATGAGAGTGGGGAAGTAGGAGTTGAGAAGGGGATTGAAAGTGAAGGGATTGAGAAGCATAAAGATGTGGATGAGTCTCATCAGAGCAAAGAGCTTGAAGAGGAAGACATTGAGAAGGGTGAAAGAGTTCCTAAGTGGAAGAAGGCAAAGGAAGCAAGGGAGAAAGTGAAAGAGATCGAGAAAGATGAATGGGGGGTACCCAAATCTGTGATACCCGTCCCATATCCACAACGCTTCATGAAAAAGAAGCTTGATGAAAAGTTTGCTAAATTCCTTGATGTTTTTAAAAAGCTACATATTAATATTACTTTTTATGATGCCTTGGAACAGATGCCCAACTACGCAAAGTTTCTGAAGGACTTGATCGCGAAAAGATGGCGAGTGGATAAGCCGAAGTTGGTGCAGTTGAACCACGAGGTGAGTGCATTAGTGCACAAGGCGCTTCCTCCAAAGCTGAAGGATCCTGGGAGCTTCACCATTCTTTGTGATATCGGGAACGGGATCAAGAAGGGAGCATTGTGTGACCTCGGAGCGAGCATTAATTCTATGTCATTGTCGTTTTTCAAGAAGTTGGAAGGTGGTGAACTTCAGCCAACAATGATGACGCTTCAACTTGCCGACCGGTCTATTACTCGACCTCAAGGTGCGGTTGAAGACGTTCTAGTAAGAGTTGGAGAGCATATTTTTCCAGCCGACTTTGTAGTCCTAGAGATGGAGGAAGATGAGCACGTGCCCCTGATCTTGGGAAGACCGTTCTTAGCTACGGCGGGGATGGTGCTAGACGTGGCAAATGGGAAGATTACATTGAAGGTTGATGATCAAGAAGTGAAGATTTCCCTATATGAAGCCATGAAGCACCCGAAGGAGGATGAGAGTTTGTATTGCATGGATGCCATTGATCCTAGTGTTGAAGACACACCTCCTATCCCTAATCCTTCTCATATTCATGAATTTTATAATCCTTCACTTGATAATTTAACCCCATGAGCATTCTGTTCTTGATTATGTTGATAGGGACAAAGTGAAGAAGTTGAAGAGGTGAAAAGTGTGGATGTGATCCAGTTGGAAGGAAAAGGAGGAGGTAAGAAGAAAAAGTCCAAATTCAAGAACCTGTTTGGTAAGACGCCTCCAGATAAAGGTGAGAAGGAGTTGAGACCCATAACACTTGGGGATGAGAAGAAAACAAAAGAGTTCATGATGGAAGGGCATCAAGGAAAGGAATGCAACCACCACTCTTATGAGAGTAAGGGAGGTAAATTTGAGTATGATGTCCCATAAACTCCTTTGAGCTTGGTCCGACATGAGGACCTTAAAAATAGCGCTGAATGGGAGGCAACCCATTTCTATTTGCTTTCATTTGTTTTTAGTGTCTTATTATGTTATTAGGGTGTTGTTGAATCGTGAGTTTTAACCTCGTACTTGAGAGTTTATTTTGTAGGCTTGTCTCGAGAGAATAGAGGAATCATGGAGTACTCGAAAGGGAGGAACTCAAGCAAGGGAGTGTGCAACGCTGTTGAGAGAAACTGAATTGTTTGGTTGAGGTAACCCACAACCCCAAATTTAGACCTCTTCGCAAGGTCAAAGTTTGGGGGTGGAGTTTTTTTTATGTTTCTTGTTACATTGCACCGGAGCACCCCTTATCTTTGAGTGTGTTTGGTTATTTGGTGCCTTGAGATGCTCCTTGGGGTGATTTTGATCTGAGTCGCTATTGCATATATCATGCCTATCAATCATCTTATGCTTGTTGATTGCTATCTTTGAGTATGATTTGATGAGTAGGGTGATTTGTGGATTTGAGTTAGGGATTCTTTTGTGTGAGTGTTTGAGCTAGAGTGGATTTGAGATAGAACTTGTATGCTTGTAAATTTTTCTTTTGAGTACTTGTGTGATGATAGTAAGAATTCACTAGGACTAGCATGGATGTGAAAGTCGTGAGATTTGAGCCTTATGAGATTTTGATGCATTAATTAATCTCTTCGTTTGTGAGTGGATCGTCACCTTAGAGGATGCTAGTGTTGGGAAAATATAGGGGTGCCCGGAATCTATTCGGGATGAATTTTAAATACGAATTTAAATACAATTATTACTATCATGAATTAATCCTAATTAATTCAAATAATAATTCCAACAACTAATTATCATCATGCATGCTAAATTAATTTCACATATTAACTATGGCGGAATAAACAAGTAAATATGTGATTAACGTACCTCTTGTAGAACTTGGCCTTTGAATAAAACGGGACTCTCGTACACGCTTTATCAACCCAAAAACCTTCTCAAGTATTTCCCTTTCGCCTTACTTGATCGCCGGTGGGAGACGCTTTCAAGCAATTTAATAAACTAAGGAAAAAGAAAAATATATATGCTTCTTGATTTTTCCAACACATGGAATTATGTACTTGGGGATGAAATAATCATCTCCTATTTATAATATGTAGTGACCGATTTTTTTAAGTGGATATGGGCTTGGAAAAAATCTTTTCTTAGACTCTAAGAAATCTTGAATATATCTCATATATTCTTTTCTCCAAAATAAAATATCCCACAAAAATCTCACCCTACATATTAAGGCTTAATATTTTCGAAAATTATGAGAATGAAATCCAAGATTTGGATCTTCTTGAATATATGAGATATTCTTGTATTTCTAGAATACATATCTTCCATAATATCTTTTCAAGAAAATCAACAAAATCTAATTTCTCCTACACATGCATTTTTCGAAAATAAGAGAGAAAAATCAGCAATATAATTTTCTTTTTATTTTAATCACCTTATCATTATTGGGCTACTTAATGGGCTACTTGAGGGGCCTTAAGGAGAATTAAGATTGGACCTCCTAATGGACTTCTGAATTTCAATATTGAGCCCCAATATAATTCAGCCCATTAATATTAATTATTACCACTAATAAATTAATATTGCACTATCCATCTTAATCCATATTACGATAATATGGGCTCCCGGTTATTATTTCCCGCGTTTAAGATTATCAAGTCCATTAATTAATTGAGCTTCTGAATAGCTCTAAATTAATTAATATATTTCACCTTGGAGTAAAGACAGCTCAACATTATTATTCGTACCGAAGAAACTAATTCTTCACTTGCAAGATTTGGTACAATAAAACTTCTGAGCCCACCAAGGGGACTAATCACACGAGCCGTACTCGCACGCGTTTCTCCGTATTAAATCTTAGCAACCGTCGTATGATTAATATTACTGCCCAAGACACAAAGTTCGAAGTCACAATGATTCTCACCCAACATGAATCAAAGCAGTAACTATTAAGCACACACGGTCCTATTTAAGTGACGGAGATTAAGAAATCAACAACCACTGAGGTCTAATTCTTCACTTTTCAGAACAGAAGAATTTATCCTCGCTGTAGGACCTCTTCAACACATACTAAATGTGCTAGTGCAATCTCTTAGTCAAGACAGACCAATCCGAGCCTTACACATCGACCTTTCACGGCGGATTGTTCAATTCCACCTAGGTCGTGAAATGTACGTTTAGTTACAAGTAAACTGTTAATGTTGTCTTCCGTGATCGGGTATCACCACATTAACTACATTGTAACATGTACTATATATATTGAACGGTTTGCAATAGATATTCAACATTCAATCATATCTAAAGCATTGCGATAAAAGAATTATTCTCATAACCAAGTGTTTGATACACGAGTTATACAAAGTAAAAGCATACTTTCACGTATAACTCCAACAATCTCCCACTTATACTTAAAGTCTGCTTTTAGTATACATCATGCATGTCTTAGTGTAGTAGCTCTACGTGACATCTCATGTCAACCTACACTAACCTAATAATTCCTCCCACTTATACTTAAAGCAGATTGGCAATAGTCTTGACTCCCATTCCATCCACATGTCTCTCGAATGTACTCAGAGGCAGACCCTTTGTGAATGGATATACTAGGTTGTCCTCCGACGTTTATCTTTGCCACCTCTTTATCTCCTCTCTTAACGATTTCTCGCATAAGATGGTGTTTTCTTTCAATGTGTTTGCTGGCCTTGTGGGCTCTCGGTTCCCTTGAATTTGTAACTGCTCCGGCATTGTCACAAAAGACAGTTATCTTGTCGGGCAAATTCGGAACAACGTCCAAGTCCACTAAGAAGTACTTGAGCCAAACCGCTTCTTTCGCTACTTCACAAGCAACTACTTATTCGGCTTCCATGGTCGAATCTGCGATGCATTTCTGCAAATCGCTTCTCCATGTCATGGCTCCTTCTCCCATGCAAAACACACTACCCGAGGTAGGTATTTTGGAGTCTATGTCTGATTGGAAATTTGAGTCCGTGTATCCCATGGGAATTAGATTGTCTGATTGTTAAATCAGCATTCCATACCAAGTTCTTTTCAGAAACTAAAGAACGCATTTAATTGCAATCTAATGTGCTTTCCCGGGGTTACTTTGATATCTTGCCATCATGCCCACGGCAAAGCAGATATCCGGTCTCGTACACAACGTTGCATACATAAGACTTCCTACGTCCGAAACGTACGGAACGTCTTTCATGTCATCTATCTTCACTTGCGTCTTAGGGCATATTTCTTTGGATAGATGGATTCCGTGCCTACAAGGTACAAAACCTTTCTTGGAATCTTGCACGCTGATATGCTTCAAAACAGTGGCTTTGTATGAAACTTGCGATAAGCCCAACATCTTCCTCTTGCGATCTCGAGTGAACTTGATCCCAAGGATGTGACCGGCTTTCCCTAAGTCCTTCATATCAAACTGATTTGACAGCCATACCCTTACGTCTGACAATACCTTTACATTGTTTCCAATGAGCAGAATATCGTCTACGTATAATACTAAGAATACCACCGCAGTTCCGTCACATCTTTTGTACACACAACTTTCGAACTTGTTTTGATCACAAACCCATAAGACTTAATTAATTGATCAAACACTAGTTCCAAGTACGCGTTGCTTGCTTAAGTCCATAAATGGATCTCTTAAACTTGCATTCGAGGTGCTCATGGCCTTTTTTAACGAAACCTTTGGGCTGTTGCATATAGATCCCATCAAGACTTCCGTTAAGGAAAACTATCTTGACATCCATTTACCAGATCTCGTAATCTAAGTGCGCAGCGATCGACAAGAGAATACGGATGGACTTAAGCATAGCTACAGGCCACAGGCCACAAGCCTTGCTTTGAAGGTCTCTACCCTTCCGTCCGGTCCTCTTTTCCTCTTGTATACCCACTTGCATCCAATGGGCTCTACCCCATTAGGTGGATCAACCAACTCCCACACTTGATTATAATCCATCGAACCCACCTCGGTTTCCATTGCGGTTTGCCACACTTCCGCGTCTTTGTCTTGGATTGCCTCGTCGTACGTTCATGGGTCTGATTCATTGCTGGGAATCAAATCCGAAGATTCTCCAATTCCCATGGATCTCTCGGGTTGCCTTGCAATCCTCCCACTATGATGGGGTTCCGGTTGTGAAGGTATGACATGTGGTATATCATCTTGTATACTTGGTATAGGAGTTTGCCCTCTTAACTCGTCTAAGGTAATCTCACTTCTGGGCTTTCTTTTGTTCATATAGTCTTCCTCCAAGAATTTAAAGTGCGAACTAATCACGGTCTTTTAATCCTTGAGACTATAGAACATACACCCTTTCGTTCCCATGGGATATCCTATAAACAACCTTAATTCCGAACATGGATCCAATTTACCGGCTTCCTTGTCTAGCACGTATGCCGGACAACCCCAAATCTGCAAGTGTCTTAGACTGGGCTTGCGCCCGGTCCACAATTCCATTAGGGTTTTAGGAACCGATTTGGATGGCACCAAGTTTAGAATGTAAGTCGTTGTTTCCAAGGCATTACTCCAAAACGACTTGGGTAAATCCGAATAACTCATCATGGGTCTGACTATTTCTAAAAGAGTCTGGCTCCTTCGTTCCGCCACACCGTTCTATTGAGGGGTTCCCGATGTGGTCAACAGGGATACAATCCCTTCTTCCGATAGGTAGTTCAAGAATTCATTGCTAAGGTATTCGCCTCCACAAACAAATCGTAGAGACTTGATACTTCTTTCCCTATGCATCATAAGGTAGACGTATCCGTATCTTGAGTAATCATCAAATTACTCATACCTCTTCTTGCTATGATCATCTTTGAACCACACATATCGGTATGAACGAGTTCTAACACTTCCGTAGTTCTATTCCCCTTGGCTCCAAATGCCCTCTTGGTCATTTTACCCTCTAAACAGGATTCACAAGTTGGAAACGGTTCGACTTGGAATGATTCCAAGGATCCGTCTTTCACCAATCTCTCTATCCATTTTAGATTAATATGACCTAGTTTAAGATGCCATAGAAGTGTTTCGTTCATCTCCGAAGAACGCTTTCTTTTATTACTCGAAATAATCGATGTGTTATTAGATTCAATTTTGTGAGTGGTGTGCCCAAATAATGGTATAAAGATCATCCATTAAAGTTCCGGAATAGATAAACTCATCGTTTCAAGCAATAATAACATCCTTATTAAAAGAAACTGAGTATCTATTCAAACAGTTTAGAAACTGAAGGTTGAGTTCTTTCTAAACTTGGAACATGAGGAACGTCTCTCAAGACCATAACTCTATCTTCACAAGATAGGCGCACTTCTCCCACTGCTTCAGCTGCCACTCTCGTAGCATTGCCCGATGTGATGGGGATCTCACTTCCGTTAAGTCGTCGGGTTAGCTTAAACCCATGAAACAAATGTGATCAGTAGCTCTCGTATCCACTATCCACGAATAGACAGCATACGCCACTTCACAAGTTTCGACGACTAAGGTGTGTGAATTACCTAACTTTCCTAGCCTCTTAGGCTTGGAACAGGCAGACCTCCATTGTCCTCTCTCACCGCAACTAAAACACTTCCCCTTCGATGCTTGCCTTTGCATTTGCCTTTCGCAACAATTGGATTTGCTTGGATCCGGCCTTTGGTTCTCTTCCTCTTTTTCCCTCCCTTGGGACCAAAAGAGGTAGACGAACCATTAGCCACCATAGCACTAGACTGGTGCTCCATTATCACCTCCACCGAAACTAAAGCTTGCAAGAGCTCGGGCAAACGACTTGTCCGTTCATTCATCTGACAGTTCAGATGAAACTACTCAAAACTTCTCGGTAGGGAATGGTATATGGAATCAATCAAAATCCGCACCAAGTACTTCCAACTTGTTAAGGTATGCCATTATCTCGAGAACGTGCTCCCTTGCGGGCGTTCCTTCCACCATTTCCAACTTGACCGAGTCATGTTTGGTGAACTGATTAGTCATGGGATTCTGATGTGAAAACATCTCTTCAAGGTGTTCCATGATTTCAACAGCGGATACAATGTCTTCATGAACGCGCCTCAAATCCTCAGACAGAAATGTCAAGATGATGCACTTCATTCATTGTCACGCTTCCGATCACAAACTGCCTCTTTCCATTGCTTGACTTATCATTAGGCTTGCCGGGTATATTAACATAAATAACCCAATTGTGTTTTCGTGCAGTAAGGACAAATTTAAAAAAAAAATATTTCCAATCGATATAATTCTCTCCAAAAAGTTTATTAACTTTAAGTATATTAAACAATGGATTAAAAGGTTGCGACATGATGAAATGAGAATAAAACATACATTCATATCAGTATCTAGAAAAATATGAAATTATCACATAATTCGATCACATCAATTATATTGAAACCTTAAAACAATATAATCATGCATCAGCCAACATCTCGAAACAATTTAAATGCGCCACGAGGGGTGGTCTATACATTTAAATAAATTCAAGCGGATCACAAACTTAAAAGTTACAAATCCTTAATTCAAAATTAATAGTTGGCTCCCACTTTGACCACATAGAAATTGACAGGGACTCCGAGGGGAGTAAGTTAATATCAATTTCCTATGCCTAAGTAATAACCATAATTAAATACAGGATTATTATTTCGCTTTGAGCAAGCCACTCGTGGTGAGGGTCAATACCGCCACAAGTAATAATCCACAATCATCCTTTCGGAATTTATTCATGTGAAATCCGTTCTTTTGGCCGATCCGAGGGGGAAATGTATTCCAAAAGAACTTCACAAATAAATAAATTATGGAGGCCAAAATAATCCAATTTTAATATCCGGAATAAAATTGCGATTATAAAAACATACTTAGTAATTTTCGAAAGTAAGGTTTTTCTTGGACAATTAAATTCATGCAAACACATATTAACAAATAATAATAAGTGCACGAAATAAAACATCCATCAAAACAAAATTAAACACATTGGAGCACTCGAATCCAATTGTCACGGTTTAATTTCTTCACGTCTTGATGCGAAAAAATCGTCCTTGTTGCTTTCCGACGTTCGTCTCGACGTGCTCCCACTCGAACAGCAACACTTCTTCAAAAACAGCATCGTTTGGGGTTCGGGATGACGTTTAAAATCACACGGAAAAAAACACGAACCGAAAAAATTCCACGGCCTGAGATACAGCGCGCGTCGGCCCACGAAGTGGACCCGCGCGCTTCCCGGCCCGAGAAGCGCTGGAAAAGCGCCCGAAGCGCAGCCCCGAGTCGCACCCGAGGCGCGCCCGAGGCGCTGCACGGAGGCGCGCCGAGGCGCACCCGAGGCGCACCCGAGGCGCCCCGAGGCGCTGCAGGGCGCTGCCGAGGCGCGCGCGCGCCGTGCGCGCGGCGCCGTGCGCCCGTTGCGCACGGTGTGCGCCGTGCACCCCCGTGCGCCGTTTTTTTCGCCGTTCGTCCTCGTTTTCTTCACCCCTTGCATGATTTTACCTCCATACACGCGCCACGCATGTATGCGTCGTCCGGGTACGCCGTTTTTAATTCTTCGTTCTTCGTCACGATCCGGTTACAATTTATTTTTACAAAAAAATAAATACTAGATCTAGACTAGTCTATTACAATGATCGAATCAAAATAAAAACAACTAATCTACTCGTGGATTTTCTCACGAGAAAAACGAATTCGAACGAATCGAATTAAAAACCAATTTAATTCACACGCATGAAATTAACAACATTAAAAACCATGACAATTGGATACCTGCAAAAAAGATCTAACAATTCTACTATCCAATTTCAATTTTAATGTTCAACAATTTAAATTCCAATTTAAAATTCAGAGCCCGAAACCGTGGCTCTGATACCAGTTGTTGGGAAAATATAGGGGTGCCCGGAATCTATTCGGGATGAATTTTAAATACGAATTTAAATACAATTATTACTATCATGAATTAATCCTAATTAATTCAAATAATAATTCCAACAACTAATTATCATCATGCATGCTAAATTAATTTCACATATTAACTATGGCGGAATAAACAAGTAAATATGTGATTAACGTACCTCTTGTAGAACTTGGCCTTTGAATAAAATGGGACTCTCGTACACGCTTTATCAACCCAAAAACCTTCTCAAGTATTTCCCTTTCGCCTTACTTGATCGCCGGTGGGAGACGCTTTCAAGCAATTTAATAAACTAAGGAAAAAGAAAAATATATATGCTTCTTGATTTTTCCAACACATGGAATTATGTACTTGGGGATGAAATAATCATCTCCTATTTATAATATGTAGTGACCGATTTTTTTAAGTGGATATGGGCTTGGAAAAAATCTTTTCTTAGACTCTAAGAAATCTTGAATATATCTCATATATTCTTTTCTCCAAAATAAAATATCCAACAAAAATCTCACCCTACATATTAAGGCTTAATATTTTCGAAAATTATGAGAATGAAATCCAAGATTTGGATCTTCTTGAATATATGAGATATTCTTGTTTCTAGAATACATATCTTCCATAATATCTTTTCAAGAAAATCAACAAAATCTAATTTCTCCTACACATGCATTTTTCGAAAATAAGAGAGAAAAATCAGCAATATAATTTTCTTTTTATTTTAATCACCTTATCATTATTGGGCTACTTAATGGGCTACTTGAGGGGCCTTAAGGAGAATTAAGATTGGACCTCCTAATGGACTTCTGAATTTCAATATTGAGCCCCAATATAATTCAGCCCATTAATATTAATTATTACCACTAATAAATTAATATTGCACTATCCATCTTAATCCATATTACGATAATATGGGCTCCCGGTTATTATTTCCCGCGTTTAAGATTATCAAGTCCATTAATTAATTGAGCTTCTGAATAGCTCTAAATTAATTAATATATTTCACCTTGGAGTAAAGACAGCTCAACATTATTATTCGTACCGAAGAAACTAATTCTTCACTTGCAAGATTTGGTACAATAAAACTTCTGAGCCCACCAAGGGGACTAATCACACGAGCCGTACTCGCACGCGTTTCTCCGTATTAAATCTTAGCAACCGTCGTATGATTAATATTACTGCCCAAGACACAAAGTTCGAAGTCACAATGATTCTCACCCAACATGAATCAAAGCAGTAACTATTAAGCACACACGGTCCTATTTAAGTGACGGAGATTAAGAAATCAACAACCACTGAGGTCTAATTCTTCACTTTTCAGAACAGAAGAATTTATCCTCGCTGTAGGACCTCTTCAACACATACTAAATGTGCTAGTGCAATCTCTTAGTCAAGACAGACCAATCCGAGCCTTACACATCGACCTTTCACGGCGGATTGTTCAATTCCACCTAGGTCGTGAAATGTACGTTTAGTTACAAGTAAACTGTTAATGTTGTCTTCCGTGATCGGGTATCACCACATTAACTACATTGTAACATGTACTATATATATTGAACGGTTTGCAATAGATATTCAACATTCAATCATATCTAAAGCATTGCGATAAAAGAATTATTCTCATAACCAAGTGTTTGATACACGAGTTATACAAAGTAAAAGCATACTTTCACGTATAACTCCAACAGCTAGAACTTGTGTGTGCTCTTACTTCTTGATTGTGTCTAGTTTGATATGCCGAATAGGATCTTAGGCCATCTTTGATTTTATTGAGTCACTTAGCCAAAATTTTCCTTACCATTGATATTTATCCCTTGTTAGCCCCTTTGAGCCTAAAGCCTATTTTATTTGCTAGCACAATTATGAACACTATTCCAATTCCTAAGCCTTTTTGTCCCAATTTGAGTGGAGAATAGGAAAGTGTGAATGTGAAGGGAGTGAATTGAGTTGAAAAAGGAAAAGGTTGTTTGTTGAGTGAATATGAGAAGAAGGAGTAATGAAGTTATGAGATGTGGGAAAAAGAGAAAAAAATTGAGAATGAGCAAAAGAAAAAATGAGCTCATGTGTTTGTGCGTGAAGTGATTGAAAAAAGTGAAAAGAGTAAGAAAAAAATTGAAGTGTTGAGAGTATGGAATTGAAAGGGTATTGATTGAAAATGTTTGAAGTAGTCTGTTCCTAATCTCGAAGTACTAAAGTTTGAGTTTCTATTCTCCATTCACTTGAGTCACTTACCCACATTGTTATCCCACCTGTCCAGAGAGCCTAACATTACAACCTTGAGAAAAGTCCTTTTTGATTCGGCATTGATTTCTAGAGTATGGTCGGAGTTGAGAGTGCTTACAAGCCTATGACTGCCGATATGTGTGATTGATTGTTTGAGTGAGTCCCTTGATCATTGTTATACACTTGTGAGGGAGTGAAACACATCGTTGAGTGCACATCCATGCTTGATCTTGGTGTGTCTTGTTATTGTTGCATGAGTATGATGAAAGGAAAGTGAGTGAGTATACTTGTGATTGATCTTTGAAGCTCGAGTTCATTTGCTTGCATGATTTGATTTTTTGACTCATTCCTAACAATTTTACTTGACTTATTATTTCGTTGCTTGAGGACAAGCAACATGGTAAGTTTGGGGGGGTTGATTAGGCGTGAAATTGTTATATTTTGGTGCCCGATTTGCCCATGTTTTGAGTATTTTTTATGAGTGTTTGGAGTCATTTGAGTATCATTTCTATAAACTGATGAATTTATCTCTTTGTTTTTTATAGATGGATAGAGGGTGAAAAGAGGAGTTCGTAGGACTTTGAATCGGCCAAAACGGACTCCCGGTTGAGGAGATATGAAGATTTTACGAACATGTGTACAGCTGCCGAAAAGTGCTCGAGCTCAATTCCACTCGTGCACTGTGCACGAGTGAAATCAGGTCGTGCACTAAGTGCACGAGCTATGCACGAGTAGATGCGTATTTTGGCCCAAAAATGCCCAAATTCGATCGCAAGCCTATTTATACCTTTTTCCAAGCGTATCAACACATACCAACACATATTTTTACATATTTTGAGCGAGGAGAAAGCTTGGGGGAGAGATTGGAAGAGTTTTATAAGTTGTAATCGAGGTTTTAATTTACAAATTCTTAGTTTTAGTATTTACGTATTAGATTAATTCTTTCTTTCTTTACTCTTTGAGACGATAAACCCTAGTTTTTCAGATTTATATAGATTTCTTTAGAGACTTTAATTTGTTCTTTCGTTTATGTTCTTGATTTCTTTCATTAATTTAATTATGCATATGATTACTGTTCTTGTGATTGCTTTTATTATTCAAACCACCATGTTAGGCTAGAACCCTTGCATGCTTGGGGTAGGATGAACTCGTAGAAGTAGGTTGTGGGTACGTAATTAGAGTAACTTGTGACGTTAGGTTTTAATTCTCTTGGTTAATGAATTCTTAAAATTAATCTAGACTTTACCTTTGAATTTCGTACGAAAATTGTTAGAGAGAGGACGACCTTATCACTCTTTAACAACGAGTAGACTTAACTAGAGGGTTTAGGAAAGGTTAATTCATCTACCAGTTTAGCGAAGGAGGACGACCGCATCACCTTAGTTAAATCAAGGTCTCATTAATTAAGCACAGTCTATTAACTTGTTAGTGGATTAGTGAAGTCGAGTGTTAGGGTAAAGTATTAGGGTTTAGAATCTTGAGCTTTCACCTTGCATTCTTTTACTTAGGTTATTTCTGGCGCGTCACAGTTATTTTGATTATGTACCTGCTCCGTTAGTATACGTATGGATTCTTATCCTAAGCATCACCATCTTTTACTTGAAAACAACCCATAGTTAATTCGTCTTCTTTAGTTCGTTAGTATAATTAGTTTGTTTTTTAGTTGTTTTAATTAATCTTTCAAAAAACCCAAAAGCATTACACTCATATTAGCTACGACGCGTAGATCTTCAGGGATCTGTTCGCATACACCCCATCTCGTGGGTTCGATATACTTGGCCGTTATACTTACTAATACTACAGTGGACCCGTTCGCTTGCGGGGAAGCGACTAGTAGAAGTTAGTGTAATTCGCTTCAAGTCAGTGTGTGATTTTGAATATGAAATTGAAGGATAATTATAATGATACATTAAAGTGAGCTAATTATAATTAATTATAATGATGTAACATATAATTATAATTAATTATATAAACTTTTGTGTTATCCGAAATTAGTCCTAAAATGATCAATAATATATAACAGCTTCTATTAACTTTTGTATTTTCTGAAATTGATCCTAATATAACAACTTCTATTAACTTTTGTGTTTTTCGAAATTGGTCATAAAATTAGTCCGCATATTTCTTGTAAAATTATTATTTATATTTGGTAAGTAGTTAGTGTTGATTAATTCTTGATTTGTTAGGTGTAATTTAGTATGAATATTTATCTCTTTAAATGGCATTTAAACCGTATCAATGTCCAAGTTCATTTTCATATTAAGATGTCACAATGTCTCTTTAATGTATAATTATAACTATACATTTTCATATTTAGAAATGCATATATAAACTTTTGTGTTATCCGAAATTAGTCCTAAAATAATCAATAATATAATAACTTCTATTAACTTTTGCATTTTTTGAAAATTGTCCTAATATATTAAATTCTATTAACTTTTGTGTTTTTATAGAGACTAACAAGCATGAGGTGTTCATGACTCTTGGACTTCCTAACTTGCATGCTAGACAAGTGTCCTTTGACCTTGTTTGACCTTATCTAAGTTGAATCTTAGTTACAAAGTCTTCTTTGGTCTTATCTCGGACTCATTGTTGTTCGTCCAGGTCGGCTTGATTTATCCAGAAGGATCTTTCAAATCAAAGTTGTTCGCCTTTTGAGGATATGGCTTCAAAGTTGTTCGCTTAGGTTTCTTGTGAAGATGAGCTTTGGAATCCTGATTCCTTGTTCGTTTTCATACACCTCTTACTGATAGATACACCTCCTTTTGTCAAGGTTGTTCGTCACCAGTGACTTGGTTAAATGGTCAAGTCCGGTCTCAGATCTCAAAACATGCTCGCCTACCAGTTGTTCGTCGAAGTAGTTGCTTGTAACTTTATACACTCTCCAGATTGATTTGCGGACCCCATTCTTGATTTTCTATTAAAATGCTTAATCTTGGTTCATACCGCAAGGATTGATGTTCGCCTATCAACAACCTTTTATTAAGTTTATATAATTGAATAACTTATTAAAATTTCAAAATTAGTCCTAAAATGATTTGTTTGGTGTAAATTCAATTAGATAACTTCTTGAAATTTTGAAATTGGTCCTAAAATATCTAGCATATAATAACTAGGCGTATGTTGCCTTTTATATATATAATTCATGCTACATTTGGCAACTTTGTTGCCTTAATTTTAAAGTTTATCTTTTATTATACGTGGCCATTTAATTTGAATATAATTATCTTTTCGACTGGTAAGTATCACATGTGTTAGTTTGATCTCAAATTTGATATTTTTAAAAAACCGTTTTGTTGTCCAAAATTAGTCCTAAAATAATCGATATTATAATGACTTCCATCATTATCCAAAATTAGTCCTACAATAATAAATAATACAATAAATTCTCTTGAATTTATATAATTGGGGAATGTCTTGCAATTTTGAATATGGTCCTAAATTATATAAAATATAATAACTTATCTCATTATATTTTTGAAATATTTATAAAATATCTATAGAATTATAACTTCTCTAAAAAACTCGGACATGGTATTTCGGTATCGCATATGTAGTTTAATCTCTGGTATTTTTTAGAAGACTTTTGTATTATTCGAAATTAGTTCTTAAATAATCAATAATATAACAATCAAAATCTCATGCCAAAATAAATCCGCATATCTCTAGCAAAATTATTATTTTCCTAATATCACTAATCATTCACATAATTCTTACTATCTCATTATGTTGATGTGTTTAATTTTTATTAATGCATGTAACGAAATATCCATAGTATTATAATATAACGTAAAAACTTAGTGACAATAATACGTACATGAGTTGTATTTTTATACATTTTTATT
Organism: Ballota nigra; assembly: GCA_947034835.1. Classification (NCBI taxonomy): domain Eukaryota; kingdom Viridiplantae; phylum Streptophyta; class Magnoliopsida; order Lamiales; family Lamiaceae; genus Ballota; species Ballota nigra. The sequence continues at coordinate 25,438,347 of OX344723.1, forward strand.
TTATGGTATGAATATTTTTTTTTAAACATAACAAAAAATTATAGGACCAATATCACGTCTCACACTTTCCGTTGATTAAAATATATGATATAAACTGATTTGATCCTGGATGGACCGAATTAAAGTTATCAATTCCAATAATTGCAAACTAAATGCAAAGGAAGAACACTTGATACGAAAAGCATTAATGAGGAAGCATTTTTATTTGCATATATTAAAAATATTTATTTGCGTTCTTCATGGTTCGCCCACATTAAAAATACTATAAATGTTGTCATTTTGGTCGTCTAATTTTTTCGATTAATAAAAAGAACTTGAAGGACCAACATTAGTTATATTTACAGTGGACTTTTAGGAATTGTTTTCTATTTTTTTTTTAGCTAATGTTCTGTCTGGGTGAATTTTGTCCACAATGAAAATTTAATGCATGGGGAACTTTTGTCGAATAGGGCGAAAGATTGAAAAGTTTGTAGACGGGCTTTATTTGACCCACATTTTATAAAATTAGACCTAAATTTTATTTTACCGGAAGATGTAGTCATAAATAATCACATCTACATTTATGTAGATAATTATCTTGAAGATAGTTTTCACATATTAAAAAGTTTAATTAAAGACAAAATGAAATTTTGTTATTTTAGGACACTGCCTTATGATTGTTTGTAAAAATAGGACACTATCTTTGCGGGCTTGCAAAATTGAGGAAATATATTTACGAACTTGCAAAAAAATAATTGTTTCTTGCTTATATGAGTTAATTTAGCTATGAATTATAAGGTATGATTTATTGTATATAATTAAATTCGTAGTTCAAACAATATTGACGATAGATTAGAAACATGATTAACCTCATCTTGGAATTAAATTATTTCATATATGAACCACTTTATAATTATTTTTAGATACACTTTACTTTGACCAATTAATGTTCTTTAAATTAAAAATTAATATTCTTCGTTACCATCAACTAAAATTTTGGCTATAACGAAAAAATTGTTATTTAGTACACTATTTTACGAGCTTGCAAGATTGAGATAATATCTTTACGAACTTACAAAATTAGGACAGTATCTTTATAAACTTGTAAAACTAGGATACTCTTTTTTATTTTGTCCAATTTAGGCCAAATTTTATAAAATTCGACCTACTGGGCATATCGTAATTGGACTTTATTTGACCTATATTTTATAAAATTTGGCCCGAATTTGCCGAGCGTAAAAGATAGTGTCCTTAAACTATTGAATTTGACCCATATTGTAATGATATTGTTCTAATTTTATAAGTCCATAAAAATAGTTTCCTATATTTGTAAGCCTGAATAGTGTCCTAATTTTTTCAAGCATTCATAAGATAATATGTGCTAAAATATATATATTTTTTCTTGCGTATATGAGTTAATTTAGTGATAAATTATAAGATATTACTTATTGTATACACATTCATTCGTAGTTCAGACTACAATGGTGATAGATTAGAAACATAATTAACCTCGATGTGGTATTACATGTTTTAATCATAAAATGTTACTACTGAGTGTATATTTTAGAATTAAAATGTTTCATATATGAACCACTTTATAATTATTTTAAATACACGCTACTTTAACCAATTAATATTTTTTAAATAAACAACTAATACTCTTTGTTACCATTAGCTAAATTGGTTATAGGGCAAAAAATGTTATTTAGGACACTGCCTTATGAATGTTTGTACAATTAGGACACTATATTTACGACATTACAAAATTGAGACGATATCTTTATGAACTTGCAATATTAGGACAATATCTTGACAAATATGCAAAAATTGGGCACTCTCTTTTATTTGTGCCAGTTTAGGCCAAATTTTTTAAAATTTGGCTTACTGGGCATATCGTAATTGGGCTTTATTTGACCTACATTTTATAAAATTTGGCCTAAATTTTCTCAACGTAAAAGATAGTGTCCTTATTTTGCAGGATTGCAATGTTAGTTTTCTGATATTAGAAACTTATAAAGATAGTTTCCTATATTTGTAAGCTAAAAAATATAGTATCCCAATTTTACAAACATTCATAAGATAATATCCTAAAAAAGTAATTTTACCTTGCGTATATGAGTTAATTTGGTGATAAATTATATAATCTATGACTTATTGTATAAATTATAATACTTTATTTAACTAATTTGGTTATAAGGGGAAAAAAGTTAATACATTTGCCTAAAATAAATAATTAATGACTAGATAATTAAATCAATAAAAACATATTTATATGATGTTCTTAAAAATAAATCTAACATTTTTTTTCTAGAGAAAACCCACGAAAATCGTGGGGATAATACTTAGTTATAGATTATTTATCCGTAGACTTGTGATTCTACTCATCATATATTAAAGTAAAGTGAAGTATACTAATATTAAAATGAAAAGCAGTTCGATTGTGTACTTGAATATAATATGCACTTAAATTTTGAAAAATACCCTAAATAGAATTCAGTAATTCCCTAAAAATTAATAGTAATACCCTAAGAACTAATCAGTAATACCTTAATTGTCAAAAAAACACACAATTCGGCGTGTTAGTGTATGTTTTTAAAAAAAATAAAAATTGAATTCAAATTGAGTTTAAAATCGAAATGCATGCAATAATTTATGTAAAATAAAGTTTGTCTCATGCATGAAACTATCTTGCAAAAGACACTTTTTTCCTTATTTTATACTTATTTATTAATTATGAAATTCAACCATTTTTTTAGTACTACCTCCATCCCGATATTCTTTGCTTAGTTGAAACGGCACAATTTTTTAGTAAAGTATTATCATATGGGTAAATGTGTGTATATTATTGTGAGTGTGCACACAAACAAGGTTGTGCCTTTTTGGATGCCAACAAGGTGATTGACTCGGGCCAACAAATTTCGTGATTTTTTTGGGGCCCTGAATTATATATATATATATATATATATATAATTGAATTTTTTTAATTTAAATATATTAGTGGACGGAAGCCTATCATTGTTTCCTTCAGGTCATGGTTTTGATACGTGATGGGTGTTAATTATTTAATATTTAAGGGGAATAAATTTTATTCTTGACTCAGGCTCTTTAATTCCTAAGATCGGTCCTGCACACAAATCAATATTTTTTTTTGGAACGTGTCAATAATTTTGAGTAGGACGAATATAAAAAATGTATAAATAATAATAAGACGAAGAAAATATAAAATAGATTTTAACTTCACACATTTTTAATAAATGTCTAATGAAATTTAATATGTATAATATAAGTCCGTGAATAATAAAGTTTTGCAAAATAGATTTTAAGTTCACACTTTTTAACACCACTAGTTCCTATCATAACCAAATGAATAAAAAAATTAAAAGTTGAAAAAGAAGGTAATTTTTAGAGAGGACAAATATGAAAACACATTATAACCGTTAGCAGAATTTGGTGGGTTAAAGAAACCTGGGGAGGATCCTTGCGCGTATAGTGTTATATATACCCTGCAACTGCAAAGATTTCTTTCCATAAAACCCAAATATTTCCTTAAACCCCTTCTCTCATCTCTTTCCTTAACTAAATTTGCGAAACCAAGAATGTATGGCGGAAATCGACTGTGGGAGTCCTTGGTTGCTTTGGGGGCAATACTGCTTGAAGAGAAGGTTGATTTGGATGAAATAGACACCCAAATTGAAAAGAAAAAATCAGATGAAACACGAGCTGATTATGATCGAAGAATTGCTGCTGCGGGCGGGAGAAAACCTGGTCCGAAAATCACTTTTCTTGATTCAAAGATTTCAAATTCCATTCAAGATTTCAATTCTTGCAGAGCAACGGTCAATAAGAGAAGCAGAGAAGAAGAAGAAGGCACAACATTAAAATCAAAGAAGAGAGGTAAAATCCTAAATTTTGTTCCAAATCTTGATTTAAGAATTGCTGCAAATCATCATCTTTCTGCTGAAGATCCGGTAAAAAAACATACTGAGAGAAGTAGAGAGGTTGAGGAAGATGAAATATCTCAGAAAAGACGTAAAATCCTACTTCTTCATCATCGTCTTATTCTCGATCGAGATGGGGCAGATGAGGATCGTACTTGGAAAAAATCCATCAGAAAATTCGTACGTGCAACTGATTCTAGTAAATCCTGCCCCAAAATCAAATATATCAATCCTGGAAGAGCCTTAAATCCCATTGGAGAAGATTTTTGTGGGCTTAATGCAAAGATGAGGAGACAAATTCTTGATTGTGGGGGATTTAAAGAAAGTGCACTCTTGGTTATCCAAAAGAAATTGTTCGCAACGGATGTGGATACCAAACAATGTAGGTTGTCCATTCCTCACACGCAGATTAAGAAGGCCTTCCTGAATAAATTGTATCCGGACGAAGCTGCCCGGTTGGATTCAACGGCCGAAGGGATTCCAGTCACTTTTCTTGCACAAGAACAAGAACAACGGATGAGTTTGAGAAACTGGAAATCCAACAAAATATATGCATTGGTTGGAGGGTGGATACAAATTTGCGTTATGAGCGGATTGGAAGCCGGGAAGAGTGTCCAATTGTGGTGTTTCAGAAGGAATAATTTAGAGCTCTGTTTTATCCTCAATCAACTTGATTGAATTGAAGGTGGGATTAATTAACTTAGCAGTATATACTTCAAATGTTCATTTAGTTTCTTTATGAACAATCGGGATGCTATCTATGATGTTGTGTTTTTGAACAAGTAATCTGCCTACTTTTTAATGTTCTTAATTCTGTGTTTTGAAGATTAGTTGTAGTTGTGATTTATATTCCTATGCAAGTTTAGCTTTGTTTTGAATTTATATTAATTTCTCTACATGATGTGTTAAGAAAAGAGTTATGCCTAGTAAATTTCTAATTAAAAAAATCAGATTATTTAAAGAAGTTTATATGTTTTCATTAAGTTAGCCTATTTTTGGAAGAGGTGCGGGACAAATCTAGTATTATAGCGTTTTCGCGGGGTTTAGATTTTTTTGAATCTGAGTTTGATATGGAAGAGGCTAAACTGGAGAGATATGCTAAGAAAATGATGTATTACGATTCTGTATTTTATTTCATTGTTTCTATTTCGCAAATCCTGAGGATGGATGCATATTTGTGGATTCATACACTCTCGATCTCAATAAGCATATATCACACCTTTGAAAAGTATTGTAGAAATTAAATATTATGTCTCATACAAAATGTTTTGCAAACAAAACTAACCCTCTAACAAAAAATAAGTAGCACGGATCAAAAGCGATTCAAAAATAAAATTCTCAAATTAAATTAATGATTTCATCCAGTCTACAAATCAAGATTCTGTTAGAACCTTAAAGTTCATGTATTTTATGAGAAAAATAAATTTTAATGATATAAATTATGCCATTATAGTTTCTCTAATTAAAAGTTTTTAATGACAAGAACACGATCTTTAGTGACAAGTCCTATCATAAGAAAATATTTTTAAGTTGAAAAGCTATAATGACAAAATTTTATCATTAAATTTATGTTTAGTATAGTCTTTTGCCTTCAATATATATTCATTGAATCAATTGTGTGCATAAAAGTCTCTTTTTTATCACTTTAATAATATAAAAATATAATTTCTCTTGATTTCCATAAAAACGGATGTGGGACGGAGGAGTAGTCAACGGATACGAAAGAGGACATTCGTCCTGTAACTCCAGAGCTGAATACGCATCCCCTTCTCAAAGTTACATCTGTGGCGAACGTCGTTCCAACCATTAACCAACGCATACTGCTTGTTGAAAATCCAGTTTTTGAGGTTCATCATCACGCTCTCTACGCCATCACCTTCAAAATAGGTCACCCGAACTTGAATCATGTCCCCATTCTCATTCCCGTTGGAATTTAATATTGCAACTTCGCATGGGGTTAGGAACTAACGAGTCACCTGGGAGTGGGGTATTGATAGTCTATACTTGGCAGGGTCCACATCACTTTGAAACAGTTTCTTATCGATAACCAAAACAGTTTCATCAATAGTGGTGTCAAGCTAAGGAAGAATCTTGAATTTGAAGAGCTACTTGCAGAATCATGTCCTATAAATTAAAAATCACATAAAAATAAAAGCATTATAGAAAATTATTAATTATGTGACACAAGCTTGAATTAGTTTTTGATATAATTGCATAGAGAGATATGCATAGATCACCCAATCCACACCCTTAAGTGAGATTTTGGGAAGATCTAACAATTTTAAAAACTAAAAGGAGAAGAGAAACTACAATCTGTATGACCTTAATTTGTTAAATGAATGTAGTATTCGGCAACTTCACAACAAGAATCTCATCCAGATGCAACCCTTTCTATTAACGATACCGCCCAAACCAAATATATCTGACAACAAAAAATTGAAAAATACTACCATTTTTACATGATATATAAGTAGAGTTAAAAGATCAAACCATTGTTTCCAATTAATAATTCATGAAATTATTCAAATAATGCATGCAACAATATTTAATCAGATGATAACAAACAAGTAGTAGTGTGCTATATAATTCAAATTATGGTGTGACAAATTACATATACAAATTTATTGCCCAATATTTATATAAAGTTCAATAATGGAGAGAAGACTTCCATTCGTAAACGATATCCAATTGTAGTCCTTGTAAAAATTATTGCAAACAAAATGTACCCAAACTCTTCGGTAAAACTTGTTCACAATATAAAATTGTATCAATATTATTACCTTAACATTCACTGATTGATACCATTACTTTTAGAAAATAATATTTAACACACGCATGCACACTGAACTATGCCCATAAATGCTATATATGATATATAATATATAGTTTATATAATTGTAATTATATTATTGAATGGATATAATGGTATTATCGAATTAATATAATGGTATCAATTTTATGTGATGAACAAGGTTACTAGAGGTTGACTCGAAAAAGAAATTTACCGTCAAATAAACGAGCTTTACAACAACCAGAATTACATGTTTATTGGAACCATGAAAACTCCCATGACCTGATGAACATAACATTCTACAAACAAGAAATGTTTTAAAAACTATTGGGGTGGATATTGGTATTTAAAAGTGTCAATTCAAATGCTGAAATCAAGTCGCAATTCTTCCATGATGCAAGAAGATGTTCATGATCTCCAACAATATTTGTGTTGTAAATTTAGAAGATTTATTATACCAAATCTAGAAGATTTGATGTGGATATTACTAATGGACCAATAACCCAATGGGCTTTATATTTTAGACTAGAATTTTATTCTTATAAATAGACTATTGTATTCATGATTGTAATTACTCATACACAAGATCATTAGTGAAACTCCTGGCTTGACTCGCCCCCAGACGTAGTCGTTCCCGACGAACTGGGTGAACAAATCTCGTCTTTTATTTTATGCACTTATTTACAACACGTTATCAGCACGAGTCTCTGTCCGAGATTATACGGTACGCCCTAAATTAAATTCCATATGAATTACATATTTTTATGTGTACTCTTGCTATGAATTCGATTGAATATTCTTGCAATTAATTGAATTATGTTTGCATACGAATTAAATTATTTTTGTGAATTGAATCGACGAGCAACGGCCGCCGTCCCGTAGACGTTCGGCCGCCGCCCGTCCACCGCCGAAGGCCGGCAGCCGCCGCCTGCCCGACGTGCGCAGCCGCCGCGCAGCACGCGCTCGATGTCGCGCCGCCTGCGCCGCTGCCACCCGTCGCGTGCAGCCGCCGCCCGCTGCCGCCCACCGCGCGCCGCCGCCTGTCCGCCGTGCGCGACCCGGCACGGCCCGATGCCGTCCGCCGTGCGCGACCCACGCGACACCACGCGTGTCTTCCTCCAAAATTTTGTGATTCCTTAATCCCATTGTGATTTCGTTTTTGATATCACAAAATCAGTATTAATTTATTTTAAAATCCTGAAAATATTTCATTAAATTTCACTAATATACATGAAATATTTAGCCTTATGAATATGCATGTCTATTATGTCGCAAATTTTTCTAGAAATTATTTTCATGTGATTATCGTTCTCAAATTGTTTATGCATGTTTATATGATTTAATTATCTTACGTGCATTATTTTTCGCACATAGTTTATTTCTTTATAGTCCGCATATTATGCCCGGGTAGGCGGCGCCCGGTATTTGTCGGACCGTAAATTTATATTTTGGATAGACGGCGGCCAATACTTGTATCTATGTGCTCTAGAATAATTAAATGAATCCTTGTCTCCCCGTTGTCAGTAATTTTGTCACACCCCTTACCATGTCGCTTTATTAATTGTAGTGAATTATATCTGACATCACTATGAAAGAATTCGATGAGCTCGCTCTCAATGGTAGCAATTACCCGACATGGATGCTAGATGTCGAATTCCATCTAGCCTCGAATAGGTTGAGAGAAACCCTTATAGAAGGTTCAAAATCCACTTACGCCCAGAAGGCGAAAGCATTGATTTTCCTTAGGAACCACATAAATGAGGGTCTGAAACAAGAATACCTCACTCAAAGGGGCCCCGGAATGTTGTGGAAGTCCCTGAAGGACCGTTTCCAACAACAAAATGACATACTCCTCCCTTCAGCACAATACGAGTGGTTGAACATCCGTTACCAAGACCTTAAGTCAATAACGGAGTACAACTCTGCATTGCAGCGTATTGTAACCAACTTGATCTCTGTATCAACATTCCACGCTAGCAACCCAGTACTCCAGCAGCAGTATAGGGCCAAACACAAGTTTGGACGCACCCGTGGAAGGGGGAGAGTGAGTAAGAAATTCTGGACAAATGGCCGAGGTCGTAGTTCATCTGGTGGTCACAGAACCTGGATTTCCGCTCCACGAAAACCTAGCTCTCAAAGTATGATTGAGAAATCCTGCTACAGATGCGGATGCAAAGGTCATTGGTCACGCACGTGTCGTACTCCCAAACACTTGGTTGAGGCTTACCTAAAGATGCAAAAGGACGACAAGGGGAAGGCTCCTATTTATGAACCTCAAGATGACAACCTGCCTGAAGCAGAATTTGACCAAGATAACGATGATCTCTTGAGCCCGTAGCTCGAAATTTAGGAGAAAAATAGTGATTTACGTATTTGATTAATTCTAGTACTTTGTTTTTTTTAATAAAATAATTTTATGTTTTTGGATCCTTTCTTTCGGATATCTTATGAATGAATTTATTATTTAGCTTTGATATGTTTACCTTTAACAGTTGTCAATTACTTTTATTTGGATATTGTTGTTCTCATTTATGGCTTGTAAACAAATCAGCTATTAGGTTTGGACAATTTCCTCTTGCATGATGGACGCACATAGTGATTTATGTTTGGTAGATAGCGCCACCACACATACAATCCTAAAAGATATGAAGTATTTTCATAACTTGATAGAACGTAAGGGGAGTATAACTACAATAGTCAATGATAGTACGTTGATATTGGGCTCCGGAAGAGCTTCCATTGTTCTCCCCATGGGTACCGAACTCATAATCGATAATGCTTTATTGTTCCCTCAATCTAAACGTACCCTACTCAGTTTTAGAGACATTAGGATAAATGGATATCGCATTGAAACTGAAACTGAGAACAATAACGAATACCTTTTGATGACTCTTACTCGAGGTAACCGTAAACAAGTTATAGAAAAACTTCCTTCCTTCTCCTCCGAAATGTACTATTCCCACATCCAGCCGTCTAGTTCCCATCTAGCGATGAGTATGAAATTCCATGACCCGAATTCCTTTAAATTATGGCATCAGCGGTTAGGTCATCCAGGACAAACAATGATACGTAGGATTCTATCTAATTCAACTGGTCATAATATTTCGAATAATAGAATCCCTCCTGTTGATGAATATATTTGTGATGCATGTTCTAAGGGTAAGTTAATAGTAAGCCCGTCGCGCACTAAGGTTGGACTAGAGTCTCCGGTTTTCCTTGAACGAATTCAAGGAGACATTTGCGGACCGATTCACCCAGCATCAGGACCATTTCGTTATTTCATGGTCTTTATTGATGCCTCCACTAGGTGGACATATGCCTGTTTGCTGTCCACCCACAATCAAGCTTTTGCGAAGCTCATTGCGAAAACTATAGAGCTTAGAGCTCAATTCCCGGATTATCCAATCAAGTCGATTCGCATGGATAATGCTGCTGAGTTCAGCTCAAAGGCCTTTACAGATTACTGTATGACCCTGGGAATTAAAGTGGAGCATTCGGTCCCCTACGTTCACACCCAAAATGGTCTAATGATCATTCCCCCCTATAGTTAGTGCGTGGGAAAGAACCTAGCATTTCTCATCTGCGTATTTTCGGATGTGCGATATATGTTCCGATAACAATACCAAAGCGGACCTCTATGGGCCCACAAAGGAAACTCGGTATTTACATCGGATTTGACTCTCCATCCATCGTGAAATACCTCGAGCCTTTGTCTGGGGATTAATTAACGGCTCAGTTCGCTGATTGCACGTTCGATGAAGATTACTTCCCGGCATTAGGGGGAGATCCGAATTCAAAATTGAATGAATGTCGGGAGCTTACGTGGAACGTAAGTAATCTTCAGTATCTAGATCCGCGCACTAATCAATCTGAACTAGAAGTACAAAAGATCATTGACTTGCAAAATTTAGCAAATAATATGTCAGACGCGTTCACTGACCATAGAGGTGTAAGTAAATCGCATATACCTGCAGTAAATGCTCCCCAAAGGGTTGAGGTCCCAAGCAAAACGAGTACTCATGCCCCCACACGCCAAAAGCGTAAGGGACCCTCAAGAGATAGTAATACACCTAAACGAAAGGCTAGCAAATCTGGTCAGTCGAATGTAAAATCTCTAGAAGAGATCCGTCTAGATAACTCAAAGTCTTTAGGAGACGAGCGTCCTAGTGATGAAGCACGTACACAAAATATTCCATGCACTAGGACCGTGGAACGACCAGACCCAGATACAATGGGAAATGAGGAAGGTCTGGTTGACGTAAACGTCGAAGTCTTTGTGAACTTCACATATACGGGAGAAACATACAATAGAAATATTACTGTCGTCGACGACACATTTACAGCGTCAATCGCTCTTTCCATTATAAATGATCTAGATCCAGAACCCAAAACAATCACTGAGTACCGGAAGCGCTCCGATTGGGTTAAATGGAAAGAGGCAATTGATGCAGAGCTCGCATCGCTTAACAAAAGACAAGTATTTGGCTCTATCGTTCGTACACCCACGCGCGCTATCCCCGTAGGATATAAATGGGTATTTGTACGAAAACAAAATGAGAACAATACTGTGGAGAGGTATAAAGCGAGGCTTGTAGCTCAAGGGTTTTCTAGAGACCCGGGATTGATTTCGATCAAACCTATTCTCCCGTCATGGACTCAATAACGTTCCGCTACTTGATATCTTTGGCAGTTAAAATGAATCTCCAAATGAGATTAATGGACATAGTAACCGCGTACTTATACGGATCACTAGATGCCAACATTTATATGAAAATCCCCGATGGATTTGACATCCCTCAAATGGGGGATGGTGAAAACCGCAATATGTATAGCATAAAATTGCAAAAGTCGTTGTATGGCCTGAAGCAGTCGGGCCTCATGTGGTACAGCCGACTTAGTGAATTCCTTCAGAAGAAGGGATACACATTCGATAAAGTTTTCCCATGCGTATTCACGAAGAAATCGCAAGATGGTTTTTGCATCATATCCGTCTATGTTGATGACCTGAACATAATCGGAACATGCAAAGAGATTGAAGAAGTCAGCTCAATCTTGAAAGCCGAATTCGAAATAAAAGTCTTGGGTAAAACCAAGTACTGCCTCAGCTTGCAGATCGAGCATCTCTCAGAAGGAATCTTTATTCATCAGTCGACCTACGTAAAGAAGGTATTGGAGAGATTTCACATGGATAAATCTCATCCACTTAGCACCCTTATGGTTGTTCGATCCCTTGAAGTGGATAAGGACCCATTTAGACCAAGAGAAGATTCAGAAGAAATTTTGGGACCAGAAGTTCCTTATCTTAGCGTTGTTGGAACATTGCTCTATCTCGCAAATTGCACTCGGCCGGACATTGCATTTGTTGTCAATTTGCTTGCGAGATATAGCGCTTCTCTTACAAGGAGACATTGGAATGGTGTTAAGCATGTTCTACGGTACCTCCAAGGGTCTCAAGACCTTGGACTGTTTTATCGTAAGAACCAAGACAAAACCTTAGTAAGTTATGCGGATGCTGGCTATTTGTCTGATCCCGACAACGCCATATCCCAGACTGGTTACGTTTTTCTCTGTAGTGGTATCGCGATCTCATGGAGATCGGTTAAACAAACCATGGTTACCACGTCTTCAAACCATTCAGAGATAATAGCTTTATTTGAAGCCGCACGAGAATGTGTTTAGTTAAGGTCCTTGGTAAAACACAATGGTGACTCGTGTGGTATCGCTAAAGGCGATACACCTCCCACCATTATATTTGAAGACAACGTTGCTTGCATCGCACAAATAAGTAATGGGTACGTCAAAGGAAACCTGACGAAACATATTTCACCTAAGTTTTTCTACCCATACGAACTCCAGAAGAGTGGCGTGATTACCATTCAAAAGGTGCAATCTAGTAACAATCTAGCAGATCTGTTTACTAAATCCTTACCTATGTTACTTTTGAAAAGTACGTTCGTGGTATTGGGATGCAAAGACTTAAAGTGTTGTTGTCTTCAGGGGGAGCGGTAACCCCGAAATAAATCTAGAAGATTTAGATCTAGAAGATCAATAACATTCCTCTCTAACTTATTATTTGGCCGACACCTAGCAAGTGGAGTTTTTATGACAAGACATTTATGTTATGTCGTAATGTCCAAGGGAGGGTGTTGTAAATCTAGAAGATTTATTATACCAAATCTAGAATATTTGATGTGGACATTACTAATGGACCAATAACTCAATGGGTTTTATATCTTAGACTAGGGTTTTATTCTTATAAATAGACTATTGTATTCATGATTGTAATTACTCATACACAAGATCATTAGTGAAACTCCTAGCTTGGCTTGGCTCGCCCCCAGACGTAGTTGTTCCCGACGATTTGGGTGAACAAAACCCATCTTTTATTTTACGCACTTATTTACAACAATTTGCATGATCAACCTAATCAAGATTTCTCTCATTCTAATTTGATGTTTTACCTTTCAACCTAAGCTCAAATTGAAATTATAATCATTTATGTTATTGTTGTAATAGAGATAATTTTTTTTTTTTTTTTTTTTTTGAAAGGGTTGTAATAGAGTTAATTGTATTTTCAGTCACATGAGATTTTGCCTCATGAAAATAATTTCTTTTTAACAAATTTGATCTCATAGCAATTTTCGGTCCAGAACAAACAAATGCTAATGCAAGAGATACACGCGTTGTTTTGAATTTAACAAAATTGATCATTTTTTATTTTATTAATTTTGGTTCCTTAAGAATTTCAGAAATCTGATCAACCGACAAATTATGCCAAATAGTTAACCATTGAAACCAAAATTGCAAAAACTTGAATCAGCCTCATCTAAAAATTAAACTTGTAGAGAGGTGTAAAATTTACCTGGTACGTGAACATAGTCAAACAGCGTCAGCAAATTCTCTCATCGTTTAAAAGAAAAATAAAGGAACAGTAGTAGGGTTAGAGAGACGATGTTTTCATTAATAAATGATATATTCGATTCAAAAATCGAATTTGAAACAAAATCGGTATTTTGAAACTAAAAACCTATTCCTGGCTCTACATCACTATCTACTAATACTGACTACTCTATATATATCCTCTCTACTGATCCCCTTCTATACAACAATTTTCTGGAAAGGTTCAATATGCATATACTACAACAAATAATTAGTACTGTTAATCTAAATTACAAGGTTAGAACTCTGTACAACCCCCCACCTAACATGCTCTACAAAAGCCGGTGCTGCAGAATCCATTGAAGTATGCTTTTCAACACAAAAATTAGTGGATTATCGTCTCAAATTCAAATGTGGGGGCCGGATACATACCTCTGATATCCTCGTCTTTTGGATAAAGAAATCCCTGATCCAATAAGTACAGCCCAGATCAGCTACCCGTTCCATAGTAGCTGAAAAGCACCAGAAGCCACTTCTTGATTTCCGTTCTGTATTGCCTCGAAAGCGGCCTCAATATTCAGCAAAGCTGATGAGGGCTCTTCGACGGTCAACCCTGCAGTGTCTCTGTCAAAAAATCTAATCCGCATGGGTTGACCATTGGAAGAACAGAGAAAATATTTCATCTCTCAGCCTTTGATGCCTTTCTTTTTAGACTTTTTCCTTGTGCATTTTCCAGTTCAGCAGCCTCCTTTTGAGCTTTCTTCTTTTCAAGTTCAGCTTGTTTACAATTTTCTTCATGTGCTTTCCGGAACATCCTAACAAAGTTCAGGAGCGTTGCAGTAACTGCATATGTGATCAAACACTGATCAGAAATGTGAAATGCCAAATCTATAACTGCATAAAAAGAGATTAGACTCCACTACCTATGACCGAGAGGTCATGGGTTCAAGTCACCGTTTGCCCCCGAATAAAAAAAAAAAAGAGTCAAGAGTGATTAGGCAATTATTATTGGAGCAAGTGGAGCTGCACTTGCTTTGTGATGTTGTCGCAAATATCACTCTCCACTAGATACAGTGACTTTGTTTTATTTACCAATCACAATTTTCTTTTTTTACCAACAATTTCAAATTCCAATAATTTCTTCTATTCTAACTCTATTTTAAACACACTATATATCAAAGAAAAACTAATTTTATTGTTATTAAAATGCTTTTTTTATTGATTTTCATGTATCAGTTGAATCTAAACATTATTATTTTAGATTATATAAGTTCTGTCGAAACTTTAATACTCCCTCCGTCCAATATTAGTCGACCTACTTTTTGGGCAGTTATTTTTTGTCATAAGTTGGAGGGTATTATAAGGTATTGTAAGGTTTGTTTATCAATGAAGTTATTGTTTATGGAAAATATGATACTTATATTTTCCATAAACAATAATTTTATTGATAAATAAACCTCACAATACCTCATAATACCCTCCAACTTATGACAAAAAATAACTGCCCAAAAAGTAGGCCTACTAATATTGGACGGAGGGAGTATATCATTTTATAAATTTTAATACTTGGTGTGAATTTAGTATATAATTAAAAACTATATAATTTATTAAAAGTTATTCAATATGGCATCGCACAGGAAATTTACTAGTACAAGTCATAGAAAGAATGATAAAACATAATATTTTACCTTGCTCAAAAGGGCATCGTGCAGGATCTTCACCAAAATATAGAGCCAGTGCATCTGCATTCCTTCCCTGCAAACAATTACAGACATACAACATTATTTTCATCAAAAAACAATTAGATACAATGCTATGATATGCAACATTATCAGGAGACATTTACCGCGATAGAATATAGATTTGTTACAGAGGCTACTTCAGTCTCAGCAATACCAACAAACTCCTTCAATACCTTGCGAAAGGTTTCAGAAACAGGACCATCGTTCTCCGAAGCAGCAAATTCCTGCTTCACCTTTTCTAAACCTTTAATAATGGCTTGCATTTCTTCTGCCAAAGATTTTAATTGTATCTACAGGGGGAGAAAAAAAAGGAGAATATAATAATTATTCTTGAAGATGTTTAGAGGACTCAAAGTTAGTATACCTAGACAGGATAAATATACCTTAGAGGCAGCTTCCAAGCTAACAAGGTCTACATGAAAGTCCAAAAGAGTTGGTGCCTTCGAGGCAAGGACCTGATAAACAAAAGGGAGAAACTCAAACACACAAAAACAGATTTACTAGATATTATAAAATTAAGAGGGGATGTCAGAAGTGAAATATATATTGTCCGACCAGTGGTCAACTCCAGTAATATACCCGCACATCCTTAAAAAAGATCATATTTATTAATATGTTATAATCAATGACGTATCCTCTCACATAAAAGTAATGTTACCCACATATACACAATCACAATCTGTGAAGGCAATAATACTAGACCGAGACTCAAAATATTAATTTTTTCATGTCTTTTGAAAAAAATCAATAGTGAAACTGCCTATAAAATTAGGATGAAGGGAGCATTATGAAGTTATATTATGCCATCTAAATTATATGGCCATTCAATTATAGGCCAATA
The DNA here is from genome assembly GCA_947034835.1 of Ballota nigra. Lineage (NCBI taxonomy): Eukaryota > Viridiplantae > Streptophyta > Magnoliopsida > Lamiales > Lamiaceae > Ballota > Ballota nigra. Next base: position 25,454,517 of record OX344723.1, read on the forward strand.
AAATAGACTAATGCTAGAACTAGCAAATTCATATATTAAAAACAATAATTTAATCTAATTCATTCAGGACTACTTTACATTTGGCAAATCAAGATTCCTTCATCGGTGAAAGTCTTGGGTGCAGAGGGAAACGACATAAAAAATTATATTCTTCAAAATAGAAAAGAAATGGGCAATACCTTACAAAGATAATGCATGAGGGTCATTTTGTTGTTCACTGCACGTGTATCTGTGAGTTTTAAGAGACTGTCTAATTTGAACCCGAGTGCAGAACCTAAAAACGGAAAATAAATATTCATCGTTAGATATGTTATTAAATTCAATGTCTTCTTTCTGAACAAACAAAACCAAGCTCCAATGTTATAGTTTAAAAATGGATGATTATATGCAGTTCTTTTGAATTAATTAACGCAAAATCTACAATGTTTTTATAAGGATAAAGATGATATTGGTAACAGAAAAATGTGGCGGCAAAAAATGACTTAACCTAAATACAACATACAAAAGAAAATATATTTAACCATAGTGAATGTTCATGCAACTCCAAAAAGAATTATATATGCGACACAAGGAAGCAAACTGAAATACATTAAATAATTCATACTAATTTAACATGCCCACACCAGCGAAGCTCCCTGTCCAGCATAAGTTGTATAAATAAGACAGAGAAGTTTTCTTGAAAATACCCACTCGTGGATAATATATAACAAATCTGGGTAGCTGGTAAACCCAATAATAAAGACTTGGAGACAGAAGTGTCCTGAATAAACCACCATCTGCAGTCTCTGAAAATCATAACCTCATCAACTTAGATAAAAAGATTCATACCTCTAGCAGTTCCTTGATTCAATGTATTTCCTAGATATAAAATTTTCTTCATAATTTCTTTAAGCTTGAGGGATCTCCGGACCTAATGCATGAGTAAAAGTTAAGTTATTCAAGTGATTATGATAGTACAGTAGCACGTCAGTAGTTAAAGATTTTTATGTATACCTCTTCACAAGCTGAATTTACAGTGTTCAAGCTTCTTTTGAAATCAATAACCTGTTATAGAATACGATTAGATAGTTCACATCATACTAATTTATATGCTTATATATACAGACACAAACATACATGACGCAGACCTGAGAGTTGAATTGAATCTTGAACAAGAAAACTCTTAATTTAGATTCCACTCTTGGCACCTTCATCAGCTCCATGAAAAACTGAAAGAATGAAGTAAAAGATATTATTCATAGTACACTTCTAAAAAGTGGGTTTTCTGAAACAAAAGGGAAATTAGATTGGGGAGGAGGGAGAAATATTATTGTGGTGGCATAATAACAAAGTGGGAAAGCCATCGTAATAGCCTCTATTCAAATTTATATTTTTCAATGTGGCATTTGACAGAAGAGCATGCCCATCTCAAAAGTGTCAATTCATTAATAAGAATGAGAACCTTGTTCAACTGATGAATATCTTACAGGCAGATTCCATTTAATAGCATGGGTCCACTATAAGACTATAAGAAACTTCAAAGTTTCAACAGACATGTATTAAACATCAGATATGCGATAGATATCAACATATCATTATGCAGAGAGTGTTCCCTTGACATCCAGTCAAACTGAGCTCATACAATCGGTAAAACACCAGCTTTGGAAAAAACAGATATCAAATCGAAAGCCCCTCCCAACCCCAAAGCCCCCAGGCGCCAACTCCAGAAAAGGATGGTCATTCTACTACATAAAGCATACATCAGTTTGCCCGAACCAAATCATAACTGCAAATTGTTCAAACTTCTCCTAACCTTACCTTTTTGATGCAGCCTATTTCATGTGACCTATTACGTGGCATTCCTAAAGTTATTTTTATTGAGGCAGGGCAAAATATTTTTCCCTATTTAAGTAAATATGCGCTGCAGCTGTCTGTTGCACCCTGAATTCTGACTCATACTCAGTGAACACATCATATGATAAAATGGTTAAGATTGATTTACACAATTTTGTCAACTGTTTTGATGAGGATTTGCTCATTCCGTACTAAACTAAAATGATTAAATAACACACCTACACTTTGGAAATAAAAGAAAATGCACCTAAAAGAGAGCAGAAGATCTTATCAAGGACACTGAACCTCAAAACAGCCTGGGAAAACTTTCATTTAGCTTGAAGTGTTCCATACAATAATTTTTAAGAAGAGAAATAAGCCTTCTTTAACACGATGACAACTGTATCCCTTTAGAAAAATAACAGATATATCTTCACTGGTCCATTTCTTAAGAAATTAGTTAGTGGCTAAAGTAAACTCAAATCTTACAAGCACATATACCATCATTAATAAAGCACAAACACCATCACTCAAAAGGTAAGGATCCAGTTTATGAATTACGAACCTGTTCACACTTGCCCAAATTCTCCTTGTCACCTGTATATGCCTAAAAAGTTACAACATCATTAATTAAATATAAGCAGTGCCTCCTTGAGTTAGTGAAAAATGCTGTAAGAACTGTAAACTTGCAGAAACATGAGCATATAGACTTTCACCTTAAGAAGTTCCATCTCTTCCTTCGTTGGACAAAACTTAATCAGATTTTCCACTTGATCAGCATCCAAAATTGATTCATCCATTGCAAGTGCTGCAGCCTGTCAAGGTCAATATCCATGCTTTTATAAGATGCCCAAAAATAAAATAAAAAAAGGAAAAAAAAAACACAAGGGAGGTATGATCTCCTCCAGCAACAGTTCTTGCATGAAGAAGAAGGAATAAACATCAGTGACAATTTGGGATCGTATTAAAATTTAAAAATTCCAAACTTATTTGCCAATAAACCCCATGAGTGTGGAGTTATTAGTACTCCCTTCTTTGTAACACATTGTTTAAATAACACAATAATTGGGGAAACTATTTGTAAGAACCTATCGGTTGCTTTTTAAGAATACACTGCTTTTGTACGTGGATATGTCAAAGGAGATAAGAGTGTCGAAAATAAAATATTTGGTAAATTATATTGCAATTTATTATATTAAAATGTGAACGGTATTCATCATTTATTCCATCATTAAGACGTCTTAAAAGGCATCACATTTTTAAAAACTCCCACCACCAAAAACAAGTTCACATTTCAGCACAGAAGAGTAAAACCTCAACAAGAAATATGCAATATCTGCAGCTTACCACCATGTCAGGAAGTGGCATTTTCACTTTAGTGAGCATAATTTCAGTGTTATTGGCCCTCCTTAGGTCCACCTACAAAACAGAATTAGCAGGATTCAGCTAGTGGTAGGAAAAGTTTAAAAGAATGCAAAATGATTGAATCCTGTACTAAATCGAACCCAGCCCACACCACCCCCCCCCCCCCAAATGAAAAGTAGAGCTTAAAAATGTTCTCACTAGAGTAAGATTTTCAGAATAAAATTCCAAACTGAGTTAAGTTTCAGGTAAAAACAACTTATTTGGTAGCACTTGTTTGAAACCGGCACTTGGTGTAGAACTAAAGTGGAAAACTTTGAGGCATTGTAGTACTAAGTTTAGAAATTTAGAGCAGGCTATCTTCATGATATAAAAATGTCTAGGAACTTTTATTGACTCGGGCAGATCTCAAATCCAACAGAGTCAGGATATAATGATGTCAACATTGTTCAGAAAGAGTTCTAATATAAAAAGAGAGTAAATTTGGTTATGAAATCTTCATATAAATTAAACGAGAAAATAAAGTGAATGCAATTAATCTATTGAGTTAATTTTTTAAATATATTTTCAAGTAACACAAGAAATGTATGCACAATTCGAAGTCTACTATCACGTGGTAACATTGATTTGGCCTTTTTTCCTGCTTGGATGTCCCTTTTTTCCTGCTTGGATGTCATCAAGTCCGACACAATTTTTTGGCATCACAAAATGATATAGTGCCTCCATGTTCTTTGTAAATTATAAGTCATTCCGTGGATAAGTACTTTTGGATCATGTCTCATCCATGCCAAAAAAATTCTGTGTTGCAAATGATTCTTTAGCTAGCAGCGGGAGAGAGATATGTATGTCACTGATATGTCTTTTTTAAGAGTCATTCAATTGGCACTTGGGATCTACATATTCTCTAGAAAGTTAGTTATTGTAATTCAAATTGATTAGTTTTGCAAACATTGACACCTAAAAAAAGTTTAGACAAAGTCTTAAGATCTCAAAATTTGTACGATAATCATGAAAAAAAAATAAAAAATCGACTCGGTATTCGGCCCAAGGACCGACTAATCATGAACAACTATTAAAACAAGTACTATATACATATATGGTAGCTATTGAATAGTTTTGTACATTGTAAAAACATATCAGTCACTTGTCAACCCACAACCCTCCCACCAAACACCCAAATAGAAATAATAATAACTCTTCCAAATAGAGATTGGTCATTAGATACATATAAATTACCAGATGGACTCTGTCAGGCTTAGATCCAGTGGAATTACGGCGCCCTCCAGATTTGCCACCTGCAGTATCTGACTTTGGTACTGTGGCAGAGAAAAGAGTCTCAAGTTCTGATACATCAAAGTCCGGTGCCCTAGAGTTAAAGGGAAAAATATCAATCATTAAAAGGAATCAAAATGTAATATAATAAGAAAAGAGTAAATTGATTATTTTGTGCACATTTCTATGTCATAATATATTTGATTTTAGGGAGGTAAAGATGTTCTTGGAAAGAAAAATGACTCAGCTAAAAACAATAATTCCTAGTCTTCTTTATAGTGGAGATGAGGATTCGATATGCAAAACTAAATTGCTCAAAACAAATTCAAGTAAGAGAAATAAATTAGCTGAGAGAGAGAAATACATTTGAGGATCCCCAAATCGCTGCAATTCTTCCCACAAGCTTCCTTGTAATACCCTGGTCACCTTGCTCCAATGAAGTGGTTTTAAGGTAGATCTTCGGGGTGCTGCCGCATTTGGCATCATTGGACGCGCAAATCCACGCCCTCTACTTGAAGGCAATCCTCTACCATCTGCTGCAGGTGCCTTCGCACCAAAAGGAGGAGGTGGGGGTGGTGCACCTCCTGGAGGTCTAGGAGGTCCGGGAGGAGCAGGTGGACCAGGTATACGACCTCCAGGAGGAGGTGGTGGAGGTGGCGCTCCTCCTATAGGTGGAGGTGGTGGAGGGCCACGAATTGTAGGTGGGGGAGGTGGAACTGGCGCCCCACGCATCGGAGGAGGTGGAGGTGGTGGAGCTCCACGTAGGGGAGGAGGTGGTGGAGTCGGCATTCCGCGCATTGGAGGGGGTGGTGGAGGTGGTACTCTAGGAGCACCAAAAGGAGGAGGAGGTGGTGGTGGTGGTCTCGGAGCACCAGGTGGTGGGGGTGGTGGAGGTGGGGGTGGTGGAGGTGGTGTTGGGGCTCCAGGTGGTGGGGGTGGAGGTGGAGGTGGAGCACCACGCAGAAGAGGAGGAGGAGGTGGTGGTGGTGGGGCTCCAGGTGGTGGTGGAGGTGGAGCACCACGCAGAGGGGGTGGTGGTGGTGGTGGTGGAGTGCGAAGGCTTTGAGAAGGAAAAGAAGCTCCATGAGTGGGAGGTGGAGGCGGGGGTGGTGGTGGGTATGATGGTGCACTACGTGAAGGAGGTGGGGGAGGAGGTGGTGCTGTAGCTTGAAGACTTTGAGAAGGGAAAGAAGAAGTTCCATGAATGAGCGGTGGAGGTGGAGGTGGCGGAGGCGGATTGCTATGTGAATGAAAAGAAGAAACATTGTGCACAGGAGGGGGTGGTGGTGGAGGAGGGGGTGGAGCACTACGTAAAGGTGAGGAAGCCATCCCTGTGATAGAAGATCTTACAGAGGGTGCAGGCATAAGGGGGGGAGGTGGAGGCGGGGGTGGGGGCTGTTGTGATGATTTTGATGGCAACTGAACAGTGTTTGTAAATGAAGACAGTGGAGGCGGAGGTGGGGGTGGGGGTGGGGGTGGGGGTGGAGGCGGAGTAAAAGCAGCACCATTTGACTCTCCATCCTGCGACATAAGTGTAGGTGGTAAAGGAGGTTTGTACATCAAAGATCTAGAAGGAGGGGGAGGCGGCGGTGGTGGAGGGGGAGGAGGAGGAGGAGGGGAAGCTGAAGGTGGTGGAGATGCTACACTAAGTTTATGGACCTCAGATTCCACTTTTGGGGAAGAAGCCACTTGAGCCTGTGATACATCTAATGATGATGGATTAGATGCATGCTTTGGACGGACTGATGCAGAAGTCTTATCAGCTGTATTTGTTGATTCAGAAGACTGAGGCTTAGACTTCCCTCGGGGCAGGGAATCTTTCCCAACAGCAGCTAATGCTGGTGGAGCACTGTTATATCTTGATGGAGGATAATAAACATGCATTGAATCAGTATAAGACCCTTTATTAGTAGGTATCCACTTGGATACAGCATTAGGTTTTGCCTGTCTAATTTTGTTCGTTCCCGCTGCATCAGAAGCAGATTTTGAATTGGAAATTGGCTGCTTTTTAGATAGAGTTGATAGGCTTCTATCCAACTTTGGCTTATTATTTTCAGCAGGAAGCTTCTGTTGCAAGCCCTGCTTTTCAATATTCTTCATCAAAGGAGGACCTTCATCACTTTGCTTATTATCTCCTCCAGATTTATCACGCACACCACCATTAACAGATTTAAAATTATTTGGGTGAACGCTACGTTCTTGTCTTTGAATACCCTCATCTGATGCACAATCTTCAAATGAATGGTGATCCAAATCTTCTTTTATCGCTACTTCCTGATGACTTCCATTGTTCTGAACACTGGATTGAACTGTATGGTTGCGAGACTCCACCTTGCCATCTGGTGAGTCAAGTACATTGTCGAAGATCTCTTCTGCCTCAAAAAATTCATCAGGTGCAGCACCTTCTGCTTCATTTCCATCTTCACTTGCTGCCGCTTCTGTGGTTATTACGGTTGAAACAGAATCTGCATCTGAAAAGAGCACCTGATGCAGAAAAGGAAATCTCAACTCCTAAACCTTCAGAAATTAATAAACACGGAACAAGCTAAATGAATTCTTACCTCTCCTCTGAAGTCCTTTGAGAATATGTCTTTGGCATCCCAAAGAACATCAACTTCATCACGAGACAGCATCAAAACTTTTGACCGGAATGCTGTATGGAACATTACTCTAAAAATCATCTCTTCCCTCGTCATATCATCCTCCAAGTGGATGCACTCAAGAACAATATCTCCTTGAACACGGCAATGAATATCAATTTTTATTAGTTCGCACTCTTCCTGCAGCCATGAAACATAAGAAAGCTTCAAAATTATAGTCAATCCACCTACTCAGTGCAGAGTTTTAAAGATTGTAGCATCACCTGTCGATAGAGACGGACATTTCTTTTCACTTTAGAGGTTGAAAACAAAAGCTTAGAACTTCTACTAGACGTTTTAGAACCTGGATCCTGGCCATATACACGAACTACAGGTCGACATCCTCTTCCACCATCATATAAAGGAAGGTTCCTTAGTATAATACAGTCCAAAGCCAAAGGTGTCCCAGATGGAGGCCAATCTGACCCATTTCTTCTAGATATGTACTGAAGGTATCTCAGCTGAGACGGTTGGGGATTCAAAGGAGACAAAAGATGAAGAAGTTCCTTCGGTGCTTGTTTGTACACCATTTCAAGAGTCTTCTGCTCACCTGTGTACTGCTTTCTGTAAAGAAGAAGACCTGCAAGCATAAATGCAAGCACAGGCCATCCTCCCCTTTCACAGTGCATTAAAAGCACGTTTTGCTGTCCCTCAAGAGATAACCAGCTCTCACTTGATCGCAAGAAGTGGTGGATCATCTCCAGTGGTAAGAGTGGACACCCTTCGTATTGCCTAGGATAATCCATTACAGTCATATCGTACTGAGATAACACATCAGATAATTGGCTCCTTCTTTCCCCTTCTTTGAAATTGAAAACCATAAAAGCAGCATCAGGGTAATGGTCTTGTAGCTGAGCAACTATCCCATTCATATATGTTCTATACTCATCTTCGTCAAGTACATCAGTTGAGAAGCAACAATCAAACACTGCATTCAACACATATGGAAGAAATTGTTAATCTTACTCGGTTCAGAAAACAGGCGCTTGTATGGCAAAACCAATTAAAAAACTCCAAAACAATCAAGCAATTCATAATTATGAAAAGAAATCTTGCAGGGATTTTAAAGTCATAACTATGTTCGACCATACTCAAGATAATTTAAAGCCGTAGCTAACTAAGCAATGCAAGCCAACAAACTCATCTACCACTTTCAAGCAGCTAAATGATGCTAAACGCTACTTTTTCTTGCACAACATGGCATCTTAATATGCCTTGAGTTTCTAAGTTCAGCTTCATCAAATGCTAAATTTTGGATTGTCTAAATAAGTGCATAACTCATCAGCATCCAGGACTTCATTTAATTCCGAAAGAATAATTCGAATCCCATTTCACACTCTATCCAAATTGCTGAATCCTTAACATTGCTTCAATATTCCGACGAGTTAAAGACCAAGTAGAAGGCAAGCACAGCTTCAGCTAGAGATTGAAGTCGACACATTTGGGGATAATTAACACGGAAAACCACCCCAAATCAATTACAACCGCAATGTACAACCACCTTAAAGCCTTTCACAATTAAAGAATCCCCAACGCTGAAGAATCAAATTCATAACTAAACAAGAAAACAGTAGCCGAGAAAGCGTACCGTACACCCTCTCGGAGATCTCGAGAAGCCGATCTGGTGGCTTCCTGTAGAAGAATCTTCGGAACAGCGCCATCTAATGGCGCTGTTTTCCCCCAAACTTGATTCAAAACCCTTCTTCCCCAATTCAATTATCCAAGCTTCACCTCAATTTTAAACAGATCTTCGCAACTAACCAGTTACCGCCGCAACGCAATCATGCAATTTAACAACTAAACAACCCCAGATCAAAGCAGCAGCAACAATCGCAACCTAGCCGAGGAAATCGACTCAGCTGAGCTAGCTTTGACCTCACAGCAATCCAACAGTAATCACCGCAGCCGCACTTAACAAAGAAACAGAAACAGGCAGTAAAAAAACTGAGAAGAACTGCCAAAAGCAGAATTAGCGTCAGTACACAATGAGTCAATCGCTGGTTTGTGTAACGGGGAAACGACGAACGGTGGATTGTGAATTGAAATCAGGAGAGTAGATATGGTGCATAATTCTTGATAATATTAATCATAATAGGACCGTTTGTGATTGCAAAAAGGGAGAATTGATCACATGGGAGGGGATGAGAGAGAGAAATTGGGGGCAGAAGAGAGAGAAAGGGAAACGTAGTGGACTGAAAAGGTAAAAGAATAGCCGTCAAGGGAGACAGATCCGACCCGGAAACAGTGAATTGGACCCGAAGTGGCTTTGTCCGTTACTTCTCGATTTGTTGTTATCTTTTTTAACCCGTATTTATTTGGCCCGGTTTGATGATGGATGGTGCGATGTGGATATCACGTGGCATATGTTGACAAGAGACTCTTTTATTTTGTAGCTAGAGCTGATGTTATGATATTTGACAATTTATACATGATCGTGTTTTCATACCTGTTCTTGATGTTAAATCTACAAAATAATATTTATTTTATTTCTTCTTTCCAATAAAAATATATTTATTTTATTTCATATTATAAATAGGCGTAATTTCGTTAATCCCACCAAACTATATTTTACCCTTAAACTACCAAATTATATTTCATCAATATATAGGGATGTAAACAAATCAAATCGAATCGAATATCATTGTGTTTGAATTTATATTTGTGAAATTATTTCGAATATTTTTCGAATAGTAAATGAGATTTATATTTAATTAGAAACACATATCGAATTATTAAAAAACTAGAGTGTACCCACGCGAATTTCGCGTACTGAAAAAATATATTATATTTATTTTCTGTAGACATTTAATATAAGAGTATTTTTATCTAAAAAATTCGAGGTATATACAATAAATTATGGGGTTTGTTTAGTTGTGCCCCGTGCCCTTCACTATACCCTATAGGTATATCCTACAAACTAAATAATTAAAAAAAAACATCAAAATTCACATAAATTAATAACAATTATGGAATAACATTACTTAGACTAATAATTTAATAATAATCAATTTTCATTTCAATATTGGATAATTTATAAATTAATCAACATTATTAGTTATTGGGAGTATACTGTAAGAAATTAATTTATATAAGAAACAATACAAAATTTGAAATAAACTTTAACGTTACAAATACCTGTTCATCGATCAAAATGAGTTCCAAGTAAAACTTGTCTCTATTAAAATCATTAAAAAATATTGTCCAACTTTTTCTATCCTAACTCTAACGGTCAATTTTGGCTCTCACTCTTGATATTAGAAATCAAAGAAAATTGAGGTGTCATACTCTTGAAATCTAAAATGAGATTTTAATTACAACAATTAAACCATCATAATTATTCATATAAAAATATATGATATAGTTAAATATATTATTTTTGCATATGAAGAATATTTAAACTGAACGATGTAGAGCATAAATCAACAATCATTATTGCATTCATATTGATATTGATATTTAAATCTAATCAAATTGTGAGCACTTAAAATGATAAATTTAATTATAAAATAAATATACTAATAACAATAGATATATAACTAACCAACAATTGATGGGAGAAATCTCAGCAAAAGAGTGGACCAAATGAAACTTTGATGTGAAAAAATGAAATACAATATGCTCTTATTTATAATAAAAAAAAATGCAATATTATATCTTGTCCATAATAAGAATATATCACATAAGAATATTCTTTGGAATATATAACTATATACCTTTTATTTTAGGAAAAAATAATCGAACATTATATTATACTATATATACTAACTCAAACTTAGAAATGATAAATTTAGATTCATTCAATAAGTAAAACATATTTAATTACATTAAGATTTGGAAAAAATATAATTTATAATAAATTCTAAAAATAACTAAATAAGAAAATGGAAAAAATATATATTTGCATTAATTATGCAGATATAAACTAATGGTTTAGATTTAATGATATAGAACGAAGGGTCGAGATTAAAAGTTTAACCAACTTTTAATAAGAACACAGTAATTCAAAATGGAGAGATTTGAGACATGCCACATCAGCCTAAAAATAAGGTGGTGTTGAAACATCATCTTAGAGAGGTTTGAAAATATATTATTATAAGATATACGAATACTCGAGTCAAATATTTGAATCGATTTTTTTTCTCAATCATGTTCCAAACAAATAATATTCAAGAGAAGGTATTATGTGAACAATATACACAATGAAACTTGGTTGAAGGGTCTTAGTAAATTAAACTAAAAGTATCAGTGAATTGCACTAAAGGTATCAGCTCCAAAGGATATTTAGTTGTTTTTACTAAATGTATTAGTTGAAGTGATATTAGTTATTCTCACTAAAGATATTAGTTGTTTGAATATAAGATATTAGTACTTTTTTTATCGGTAAAATTGTGACTCGAACCCATGACTTTTGTATCATAGGTTGTGGGACTTTAACCACTTGAGTTATACCACTTCGTCAGATTTTAGTAAATTATTGTTCATGATAATAGTTACCATGAGTATTATTCACATAATACTTTGTCAATATTCAAATATTTATTTTAAAACTGTCATTGTTTGAATTCACAAACAAGCTATAAATTTAAAATTTTGCATAACATAATCAAGTACATGAATTTATTTTATTTTTATCAAATTCATGGAAAAACACTTTAATAATCAAATTAAAAGGGTAGAACTGCAGTTCTTTTTAATTTGTTAGGTTTTTTAATAATTAGATTATATTAATTTTTTTAATTAAACTATTAAATTAAGAATTGTCTTAAAGCCCATTTGTTGCATGAAGTTATAAAGGGTTAATATCCTTAAAATAATTATATTTATTATTACTATTATTATATAATTATGTAATTATATATTTAACCGAATATTTACGAATATCGAATATCATAGTTTTTGAATTTGTATTTGATAACTAACTGAATCAAAAAAAATTGTACTCGAATTCGAATTATAAAATTTCGAATACGAATACCGAATTTTGAATACAAATACCAAATCGAACCAAAATTGTTTGATTCATTTACAACCCTATCAATATACATACAAACTATCAAATTTTGGTATATCGTGGCACAATTGATCTAAGTGTCTAACTTTGCCACGAGGGGCGAGGTCCAGTATATCAAGATGAGGTAGAAATACATTGACGAACAGCTCGTCAGTCGGGCGAGCTTATTGAATAGTGGGGGCAGCTCGCCCGCGGACCGAAGGAGCTCCTCGCCCCAACCTCGTCCGGACAGCGAGGTCCCACAATGATATCACATGAGTAGAACGACAAACTCAAGTCTGTAACCAACAGAGAGCATCTAGAGCGGAACAGAGACAACAGAGTGCAAGCCCCTAAAGGGGGCTAATCTCAAAAGCTACAAAGGAGTTGTCGACCTAAAAGAACTCAAAAGAGGAACCAAATCCCTTAGGGGACAGAGGATCTCCTACCAACGGACAGCTAGTAGGATCCCATAGACGAGGAACTCCCAGAATACATCCAAAAAGGATGGATTCTGGGCATATCTGTGGCAGGCGTAAATAGAGACAAATGTCATTGCATCAAATGCATTGATTGTCAAAAGATACTAGGGCAACACCAAGTGTAAGTAATGTATAAAGTCAAAAGAGCTCTGTAATAAAGATCTACACACATTATGACTAAGCCTAAAAAAACTTAGATATCTCTCTTGCATTTACTCCTTCAACATTTATTTAGCAATTATAAGTTTTAACTCCAAGTATAAGAATCAATGACATTCATTGCTTTAAGTTCTTAGGACTTGTTTGTTTTATTCAATCCCTAGCTACATTCTCAACCTTCTATATTTGGATCGGTAACATGGCAAATTAACCATTAAACTAAATTTTCAAACCAAAATTTTCTTCAGTTTTAACATGTGAGTGGTATTTTTTTATAAAAAAAATTCAATTGGCGATAAACTGTTGGAGTGTGGTGCCTAAATGGACTGTCCACTAAGGCCCAATATCGGCGATCCAACTCGCCGCTGAGTTGGACAGGGATTCGGGGACGGTAGGGTTAGGGCTCGTTGCTAACTATATAAATAGATGTTTACTCCATATATTCGGAATGAGAAAAATATAGTGAAAAACCCTGACTTGGCATCATCCCCAAACGTAATCGTAAGACAAACTGGATGAACAAATTTTGTGTTCTTTGACTTGAACCGAAAATACTAACTTTTTACTAGTAGTTTCCCCGCAAGCGTACGGGTTCACTGTAGTATAAGCAAGTATAGCGACCAAGTATATCGTACCTCGGGATGGAATGTATGCGAATAGATCCCTGAAGATCTACGCGTCATAATTAATATGAGTGTATGTTTTTTGTTTTTTATTTTTTTGAAAGAAAAATATAATCTAAACTAAATTACTCTACTAATGCAAAAAGGAAAAAATTAAACTAAGAACGTAAAGTGTGTTTTCGAATATGTGATGGTGATGCTCAGGATAGGAATTCCTATGTATACTAACGGAGCAAGTACATAATCAAGATAACCGTGACGTGCAAGAAATAACCTAAGTATAAGATTGTAAGATGAAAAGCTCAAGAATTAAACCCTAATACTTTATCCTATCAATCGACTTCACTAATCCACTAAACAAGTTAATAGATTGTGCTTAATTAAAGAGACTCTAACTTAACTAAGGTGATGCGGTCGTCCTCTCTAGATAAACCGGTAGATGAATTAACCCCTTCTAAACCCTCTCGTTAAGCCTCTTAGTTGTTAAAGAGTGATAAGGTCGTCCTCTCTCTAACACTTTTCGTACGAAATTCAAAGGTAAATCCGGAATTTATTTTAAGCGTTCATTAATTAAGAGAATTAAAACTAAACATCACATGTTGCCCTAATTATGTACTAACGTCCTACTTCTACGAGTTCATCCTACCCCAAGCATACAAGGGTTTTAGCCTAGCATGGTTTTAACGATAACAAGATCACTTAAACAAACAACGATAAACATGAAAATTTCAATTAAATAACTAAAAAGCATAAGCTAAGGTTTATAAGAATGAAATTAAATCTAAGAACGAAATCCCAATAAATACGAAATCAAAGGTTTCAAGTGTCAAGTATCGAAGAAGGAAAGAAAAGAAAATCAAAATCAAACTCTAACTACGAATTCGTAACGTAAAAACCTCGATCAAACGTAAAACAAACTTGCTCAAACTCTTGGTGTACTTCTCTCTCTAAAATCTATCTCTATGCGTGAAGTGGTAGTCAAAATCGTGTTCGGAACGAGTATATATATGTATCGGGCCGATTCAGGAACTCATGGGCTGGAAAAGCGGATCGGAAGGCAAAAAGGAATAATGCTCGAGCACCACCCGCTCGAGCGGGGGCGCTCGAGCTCACTAGCTCGAATGAATCCATGGCTCGAATGAAGCCGCTCGAACTAAACAACTCGAATGATGCAAGGGTTCGAGCAGTGGCGCTCGAGTTGGTCGAATGGGAAAAACTCTCTGTAAGATTTCAGCGCTCGAGCAACATGCTCGAGCGGAGGCGCTCGAGTGACCCTCCTTCTTCTTCAACTGATATTTTTCTTCCCGCGCACTAATATCATTCGTATTTCTTCGATATCTTCTCATCCGGGCATCCGTTTGAGTTGATTCAAAGTCCTACGAACTCTATTTTTTACCCTCGACTCACCTATAAGCATCAAAGAGACAAATTCATCAATGTATAAAAATAGTACTCAATTTACTCTAAATACTCAACAAAATCGACCAAAACTGGGGCATTTCTAGCTACGAATCATGACAATTTCACGCCTAAACATTCTTCTGTCTTTCGTGATTGCTTGTGTGCATTTTATCCTATCATAAACGATGCAAGGAGGTGAACGCACAAGACAAGGAATGACAAAAAAGGGTAGACATATGAGGCGATGCATAGCGGTGCAGAGATGCGAAGAGGTGGGCGATGGAAGTGTTGTAGGATTTTATGTATTTTTCCCTTCCAATTGGAGCGGAATTATAAAAAAAATTGACATAAATGTTCTTTTCTAAGGCATGTGCGCAACAATGTTTTTTTATCGAGAAAAAAATGGTCTAAAATTAAGTTTTGTGGTTCATGTGTCAAAATTTGATAGTTTGTATATATTGGTGCAAAAAAGTATTTTAGTAGTTTAGATGCACAATTGGTGTCATTTTGGTGGGTTTAATACAACCAAGCCTTCTAATTATATAATATGCATTGAACCATTCATAATTTTGAAAATTGAATTTGAAATCCCTAACTCTAATGGAACGTGGATCGCAAAATTCTAAGTCCATTCGGGTAAATCCCGAAAAAAAAATTCAGCCATGTACTTTTTCTTAGATCTGTATAAATGTATGGTTTGTATGTTGATTAAAGTTGAATTAAGGGTATGTAACTTTATAATTTTTACTCTGTCTCATATTTAATTGTTACTTACCAAAAATATTTATCCCATTGTTCAATCGATATTTCTATAAATGACAATAAGACAATATTATTTTTTACAATTACATCGAACAATATTAGTTTGTTTTCATCTAATAGTATCAATTGTTTTAATAGAACATTATTAATTGCTTAGTGTAACTGGTCACGCAAGGATTATTCTAAGATTTATTTATTAGTTTAAACTTTAATGTACAATTGATCAAATAATTATTATGTATAATAACACACTCAAATATGTCATATTTCATTAAAAAAAAATCATACATTTGTTATTCTTTAAATGACATTATTAACTACATCACCCTATATTATTAATTAATTTGTTTAACACCTATATTACAACTTATAACTTGATGGAACATGTGAACAAATAGTTTTATTTTTCCTTTTTAAAGCAATAACTTAGGGATTGGCAATTTGAAATGTAACTTCATTCAAAATAAGACAAGGTATAGAGTGAAAATAGTTCATACATAGACCATTAAAGAGTATTAGTAATTTTCACTAAAGAGTATTAGTTGTTTTCACTGAAATGTATTAGTTGTTTGTACTAAAAAGTATTAGTTGTTTAGTGAAAATAAATAATATTTTTCGGTATAAACAACTCATTCCCTTCAGTGAAAACAACTACTACTCTTCAGTGAAAACAACTAATACCCTTCAATGATTTATGTATGAATCAATTTCACTCTATACATATTCTTAATTGTTACATGTGGAATTTGTCAGATACACACTATTCGGAAAAAAAAATTAGGAGCAATAGTAGAGGTCCAAATTAGATAGTGATTGACATTTAAAAAAAATAAAAAATTCCCCCTCTTATTCATAGAAATTTGCATGCACGTTTGTCTTATAGGGACGTCCCATATAAATTTGCACATTTCATTAATGAAAAATGTTAATGTTGTTGTTTGTGATGTTATCACATTCCTTGTAACATTCTAAATTTGTCATTTTTTCATATAGACTAACTCCTTATAATCGCATGTTGCAATTGATGTTTTGACATACAGGTTAAAGATCTAGAACTCTATCAGGATCTGAAAGATCAGATGTTGCAGCCGATGTTACAACATGGTGGTTACAACATCTAGAAGGATCTAAAAGAACATGGACATTTTGAAGCTTTCAAGACTAATAAGAAGGATCTAGATCATGTGATTGTTATCAAATATTCAAACTTGTCAACATGGACGGCTAATAAAGGAGATCATGAAGATTACGTATGAAGTTATTTTCTAGATCAATCTACTAGGATCTAGTGGGTTGAAGATCAAAACCTCTCACATGTATAAATAGAGGACGAGGACTTCAATATCAGGCTAGGAATAATTGAGTATCACATATTCTAGTGTTGATTCTGAGTTAAAGGAGATAGTGTCATTATTTCCCCTTATATGTTATGTCGGATGTTCAGTACATCCAGTATAGCATAGATCGATCATCGTGTCAACAGATGGAGAGATTGTTGATAGATTGGGAGATCAACTTTGACGGTGTATTTTATCCACTTAGTCATTTAAATTCAATAGGTGTATATTGAGTCTTGTTTCAGTTGTGGATGATTTGTCTTGGAATTATTCTACACAACTTTTGTATTCGCTATTTTGTAATAGTGAAGCTTCGCCGTGAGGCTCGCACAAACTATTTATAGTTTGTGTTAAAAGTTTATTCCATCTTGCAATAGTGTGTTTTAGACTTTTAGTCTTCCAATGTATACTTTTTATATTCTTTTCTTCAGATTGTTGTAGTGTTTGTTACAACATCCATTACAACCTTAACAATTAACACACACGACACACTTCCAAAATATTTCTCACAAACTTTATTTCACAATATCCTCATATTTACATATAATGCCACCATAAGAGCATCCAATAAAGCAAAACATGTTTTTTTTTTTTTTTGTGACAAACTCGCCACTAACAAACCAATTCAATCAAGCATATATAAAATGCATTTTTCTTATTTTAGGTGGACATTTAAGGGTGTAAACTTTTTTGAGACGGGGGGAGTAGAAGGTATTTGTACATTTTGTGTACCACCACTAATAATGGTATTTCTTATTAAAAAATATTAATTTTACGTGCAATAGTATTAATTTTTACAAATAATAATATAAGTGGTGGATGGTGAATAATGTTCACATAACACTTTTTCTTAAAAAAAATATTAAGACCGTGTTTACAACCACTTGTGGGTGTTTAAAATTTTAATTTAAAAAAATTAGGGTTTTTTTAATCGATTAATTAGGCATTTTACATTAATTATTGTTGGGAAATGAATAAAGTAATTTTGATTAAGATTTGAAAAACCTTCCTTAAGATATTTTGTTAACATAGTTGATGTGAGAAGACCTGGAGATATACAAGCCTGGAGAGATATATAAGAGAAGTCTAAATGATAACTTGACCAAAACAAGTACACTGTGTTTCTAAGCTGACATGTGACTTGATCAGGTGATCAAGGTAGTACACTAAGTAGACTAATTTGAGGACATATGTCATGATGCAGTAAATATCTAAGCATTAATGACAATTGGTTAACTTGGTTGTGAACCAAGTGTTTGCGGCAGAAGGAATGTCAGGCAAAATAACCAGAAATAAATGCGTACAAAGTTGATCAAATCTGCAGGTTAACATTAAAAAGTCGTTATGAGATCTCAATTGTCTCCTTATAGAAGACCAATGCGAGGATGACGCTTAAGGTATTGACTTGACAAGCCTGAAAATTATAGACTTGGAAAGTAAGACTACAATAGAAATCAAAGACTGCAAAAAGCAAGATTTAACATGTAATGCAGGCATACATCCACATGCTTAGAAATGACTAGAGCATTAAAGAGTCATTTTGCTACCACATAAATAGACTTGTTGAGAAACCTTCTTCTCCAACATAAAGTATGATACGAACCTTGTTCACAAATCGAAGGATACAACAAGAGTTTGATGCGAAATGGATAAAAAAAATAATTGATGAACTTGAAGTTGATATGGATGGATGAATCTCCAACCCATAATTCAACAAACCACGAACCTTAGTATAAAAACCTTAATCTGATGAATTATGCGAAGAACTTTGGATGATGGTGGAGACGCCACAAACTGGGTGGTAATTCGTTTGATAATTCGTGATGAACGCCACACAACAATTCCCGATAAGTCCAGAATGTTTGTAAAAACAAAAAAAAAGTGTAACTACTCACAATATTATTGTATATAAATTTGTGTCTTCCATTATGGACGAAAATTACATATAAATAGGTGTACTATAAGGTCAAATCTCTTAATATGATATAGTAAGATTCCATAAATCTAATCTAAGAAGGAAACTAGCAAAACTTTACAAATCTTTCCTAATATAATAGGAAAAGATCTCATAATCTAATCTAATAAGGTAAATTCATATGCAATAAATAGTAGATATGAAACTTGGCATCAAGCCATTATTTGACACCTAAATTAACTTAAAAAACAAGACTATACTATAAATAAGTAACTCTCAAAATCAACCTTGTAGAAGCTCTAACATATCAAGGAATTTTGCGCCTACAAATTTTTCATCTTCAAAAGATCTTCCTAAGTTCCCTTAAGCCCAATCTTCTTGAATTAAACCAAATTATTGAGTATTTTCATTAATTTCTTTAGCCAAAGCTTCATGAATTTCTTGAATCTTGCTATTTTAAAGAGTAAAATTAATACTTTGAATGAATATTGTGGACTCCTCCCTAGATTTGCATCAAAGTATCTCAAACTTGTCTATAAATTCATTACATTTTGAACCAACCAAGGTTATGGGAAATTCCCAAGAGTAAGAAATATTCCAAAGAACTATCACTTACAAGTGTTCAAAGAAGCACTCGAAAAACACATAAGTTTCCTAAATGTTTCTACTTTAGAAGAGTTTAATATTATGTATACTAATTTAACAAGCAGTATTCAGAGAGATAATCTAACCCTTAGAAATTAGTTCATTCCTGTAAGAGTTGTCTCACGTAGTTAGAAGCAAACCTACTCAACCCTCAAACCTTAAACCTTAAAGTATAAGTTGAGAGTGAGTGTTGCACAGAAAGTAAGTAAGCTGATAATTTATATTTGTTGAAAACGGGTTGTATTGAGAACTAGGGCTTAGATTTATCATAGAGATTAGAGATTCCATAGAGAGATTTCTTGATTAGTGCATCTTGGCACTCTAAAGTCCAAGTTAAAGATTTCTCTATTAAATCAGGTGAGTGGTCGTATGAGATTATCTCAAAACTACTTTAAATTTGTGTGTTCTTCATCCATGGTAAAAAAAAATTATCTCAAAGTATTATTATCAGAAGAAATCAATTCATTTGAGTGCATTAAAGGAAAATTATTTTCAATATTCTTTAAAAATGAGTACACATAGTAATATAGGGCTTATTATTCCACATTAGAAGTTAATTTATATAGATACCTACTAACAGGATAGTAAGCTATCAGTAGGTTGTTATTTATTTTAAGCATCAGCTTAAGTAGATCTCATCAGGGTACCCTTTTCAGGCTACCTGCTTAGGTCTTTTGACAAATTTGTTTAAGTGTGTTTTCTTTTACAAAAATTGCATCACATGTGTATTCCCCCCTTCACTCCTTTACGGACCCAAAATTATGGATTGAAATTTATATCATGCGCATCAATAGATAAGTGATCTGTATATCAATTTTTTAAATGCTTTTTTTTTTAATCTTATAAAGAAGCTTAATTAACCTTGACTATAATCTAAAAAAGACTAGAGCAACACTTTTATAAAATATTCTACGATAGAATTATGTGTAAATTAGATAAGTGTTATATCTTGCGGGTCAATGGGGCTATTCAGGTCAAAACTTGCGAATCCTAAGCATGTCGCACTGCGTCAAGTAGATTTTCCTAAAAAATTTGTGTTAAGATAGAATTTGAAAATTCGCTCTCAGGTATGTTACTATAAAGGGTAAGTTTATGTGTTAATAGACCTTACACCAACAAATAGTTGTCCTATAAGGACAATAAGTATTTTTATAAGGACAAATATGTATTTTTAATCTATTATATATCTCTTTACCTCTAAATTTTTTTGTTTCGCGTCGATATTGATTTTGTTCATACAGTAATACATCTTTCTCCATACAATAACTCATCTATGTTCATAGTAATACATTTTTCAATACCTTACATGTGTTACTATAGGACATATATATATTTGTTCATATAGTATAGAGCTGTCAAAATGGGCCCGACACGACGGGACGACCCGAGAAGCCCGGTTTTGAGGATGGGTCAGGCCTCAAAATTATAGGCCAAAAAATAACCGGGGTTTTTTATCCCGACCCAGCAGGCCCGGCGGACTGCTCAGGCTTGGGGCGGGCTTGCCCCGGTAGGTAGATTTTTTTTTATAGGATTTAGGGTAATTTTTATTCTTCTTTAGCTTACACCAAGTACTAATTAAGATTAAAATACCACTTGTGTTATTTATGAATATATTAATATTTATTGGGAATCATACAAGTATTTTTTAATAGATAATGTAATTATCAAATAATGAAAATTAGTTAAGGTTCCTGTAAGAATACATTATACATATCTTTTAAATAGTTGTTATGTTGGATTATGGACTTTTGAATTTATTTTGGTGAATTTAAATTTATTAAGATTTGTTGAATTATTGTTGTTTGAATATTATATAGGAATTTAAGTTTTAATTTAATTATTGAATTGTTGTTGAAAAATTAAACAATTTTTATAACTATATGAGTAGAATTTGTATACTAAATTATAAACTAATAAGGTAAATATATAAATCAAGTACAATAATGATATATATAAAAAATAAAAAAATTGGACCGGTGGCCTGAGACGGGCTAGCACGGGCCTCAAAATAAGTGGCCCGAAAACAACCGGCCCAGCCCGTCCCGGAAAAAACTCAAGGCCCGATGGGCCTGTGTCGGGCCGGGCCGGTCTGTTTGATACCTCTAATACAGTAGCATGACTTGAACACAAAATACTAGCTTGACTAGTAGTTACCCCACAAGAGTATGAGATCACTGTAGTATGGACGAGTATAGGGACTAAGTAGTATTCAAATCACCACCAAGCTCATGGCGCTCGACCTCCATATGCTCGAGCGGCATAATTCAAGCGTAATGGATGCGCTCGACCTCTAGTCACTCGAGCGGTTGGCGCTCGACCCTAGCCAGCTTAAGTGGGTCTTGACAACAGCACTATAGGGGAGCTCGAGCCCTCGTGCTCGAGCACTTGGCGCTCGAGCTCCCCTTTAGCTCGAGTGCTTCCTCCATTTGAACTAAGTGACACTTTTCTTTGCTCAAACTAATACTTTTCGTATTTCTTCAATATCTTCTCATCCGGGAGCCAGTTTGAGTCGATTCAAAGTCCTACGAACTCCGTTTTTCGCCCTCTTTCCTAATATGAGCATCAAAGAGATAAATTGATAAGTTTATGAAAATGTTACTCAAATTACTCTAAATACTCATCAAAAGCACTCAAAATATAGACTAATCGGGCTACAAAACATCACAATTTCACGTCTAATCATAGCACATGTTTGGCCTTATAGTAACACAACTTAGAAGGGAACTTTTATATTTTCGCGCAAACACATCTTTCTCTATATAGTAACATATTTTTTAATATCTTACATGTGTTACTATAGAGAATTCTGTAAGAAGAAAATTGTGCAAAATCAATATTTATTCACATAGTGTCACACATTTTACCCTTACAATAACACATATTTCTCATATAGTAAAACAACATGGGAGCAAACTTTTGAAGTTTGTATTTACGCGGAATTTTTTGTAAAGACCCGCCCAACCTGACCAAGATCCACGAGTTTTTCAAACTATGATATATTTTACATGACAAAGTATAGAGTGAATCTGTTTTATACATAAATTACTGAATGGTATTAGTTGTTTTCATTGAAGAGTATTAGTTGTATTTACTGAAGAGTATTACTGATTTACACTGAAGAGTCTTAGGAGGCGCTTGGTTAGCAATTCTTCAATGGTAATGAGAATGAAAATTTATTTTCATCTATGCCCTCATAAGAAAAATAACATGATAGGGGAAGAAGTGTTCCAATGGTGGCATCATTGCTAGTGTCATGCCCCAATTTTAGAATAGAATTTGACAACAAATGGTTGTTGGTGTAGGAAAGGGGGAGTGATTGAGGAGGATGATTGTAGGAAGAGAATATGGTAATCAAAATGGAGTAGTGATTACCTTGTTTAGGAGGAGAAGTGGTGATTTTATTTTCAT
The DNA here is from genome assembly GCA_947034835.1 of Ballota nigra. Classification (NCBI taxonomy): domain Eukaryota; kingdom Viridiplantae; phylum Streptophyta; class Magnoliopsida; order Lamiales; family Lamiaceae; genus Ballota; species Ballota nigra. Next base: position 25,477,324 of record OX344723.1, read on the forward strand.
GAATCATGCTAATTACACTAATTTTCAATTTCATTCCCATTACCATTGAAGAGTTGTTAACCAAGCGCCCTCTTAGTTGTTCAGTGAAAATGAACTAAGACTCTTCAATGTAAACCAGTAATATTCTTCAGTAAAATCAACTAATACTTTTAAGTGAAAACAACTAATACCCTTCAGTGATTCATATATAAACCAATCTCACTCTATACATACTCATTTTACATATGCTAGATCCGTAAAATATTTTATATGAGTATTTGTCAAAAGAGTATATATATATATAAGCAATAACCTTAATATACATTGACATTAAAATAAGCAGTTTCACAAGAAATTTGCTTTGCATTTTTTTTCAGTAACAAATTATAATTCTAATTTACACCATAAAATAATTAGAAATTAATTAAATTAAAAAAAAAGGACTATAAGTTTATGTCAGTTAATTTAATTCTTACTGATGATTGTAATTCCTTTATCAAAAAATAATAGCTTGATACTTTTAAAATAAATATAGTAGATGATTTTCAATTGGAGTACATACAAGGAGACATTCCCCCATTTTTAATTTCTTGAATTAGTTGTAACGTATGGGTTTCGTTCCTAAAACAAAATTTAGGAGCAATGTGTATAGTGGTCCAAAAATAATTGTGATTGATATTTAAAAGATATATTAAGAGGGTGATGGCACCATTCATGGTTGTTTAAAATTGTAATTTTTTTTTTAAATAAAAGTTAACTTAGGTTATTTTTGACTGATTAATAAATTATTTTTATATTAACTATGAAAAAAGTTACTACTAAATTTGAAACTTTTTAAAAATTTAGACCAAAAGTATTTCATTTTCAAAAACTCTACTCACATATGATTTTGTTACAAAAATCCATTTAAACAACTTCAAAAAGATCGATCAATTCAATACCCCAAAAGGATATTTCTCTAATCAAAGTATGTAAAGTGACATTCAACCAAATTTTATAAATAATCAAGGATTAAAAATAATTGTTAGATGTGGGGTTACAAGGGGCTTAAACAAAACATATGGCAACCATACAGACTTTCTCACCCACATGTTGATATCCATGAAATGGTATCGTCTCCCTCTTAAGATATAAATAAATGAAAATATATCAACAATCAATGCCATATCCACTTTGATATAAAAAGTGTAGTAGTACCTTTAAATGGTGAACACTTCCAAACTGAGAAATTATGTTGGATAGAAAATCAAGTAAACATTTGTCTTTTTATCCTTAATAGTAATATATTCAATTCCTTTCTTTTTGGTGCTACAGCTGTTCCTTGATTGCGTAATGAAAAGGAGCAAGCATTAGTAAATCTTCATATGTCAATTCTCCCAAATTATTACATATCTATACATTGTTTTATGTGCATAAAGATTAATTGTTAGAAGTTCATTCATTTATAATCATTGAAAATCATAAAATTACAGTGAATTCCCCAATTTTATGGCGCATTCTTGTCATACTCGAATTAGTGCATTACTTAAGTAGTTGACGGTGTCCAAATCACTTAAAAAATTATGCAAAAGCCATTCAATTGATGAGAAAGTAACTATGAATTGTACTCTGCCTTGTTGATTTGATTAGTTGTAACAAAGTGATAAGAATTTAAAGTAGGAATTTTTTTTGGTATATCTCTAGATAATAATTATGTAAATGGCAGAAAACTATATTGAGGAGTACAATCTACCACTTGACATACACATTGAAATGATATGTGCATAGGAAGGAAAAAGAAAGAAGTTGATAAATTAATTAAGTGGCGGAGTTGCAAGTGGTTAGTTGTGTTGAAATTTTGTTAGTGTACGGTTTTATGCATGTTTTCGTATGAATGTGCATGATTGGAGATTACAGAGAGACACAAGTGTGTGTTTGTGATGGTGAGACTGAGAGTAAAGGTATGTAGTGCACATGTGGGTTAATTGTGTCTGCTGACAGTGAATGTTATTCAGAGGAATTGAAGAGAATAAGAAATGAATTCTAAAAGAATGGTAATATATACTCATTTTCCCTTCAATTTTTTAGGATGTAACATGTGACTGTTATGGTACTCAAGGTTAATCTCCAGTTTCCTTGTTGTTATTATTACAATCCACTACACGACTCACTTGAGGGGAATTCTGGGCATGATTTATTTTCTTGTTGGCTATGACTTCCCAAGCTACATGGATTCTCTTGCCCGATGCAGGCAATCGAATTCTCAATTCCCAGTCGTTTCTTACTCTCAACTGAAATCATTGTCGTCCTTCACAAATTACGGTAAAAGAAAACTTATCCTTGTCGTCTCCTTTCATAGTGCTCACATCAGCTTAGTTCGAAACTCTTTCGGCTTTATGAATTAATTCAAAATATTCACGTCTAATTTTGTTTGATTGCTTGAATAGAAGTGTAGGAGGCTATAAAGGGGAGTACTTAATCAAGGAAGAAAGTTGCAGTATTAATGGCCTTGGACTCAACCCATTTGCTACATTGTAATTACGTGAGGAATGAATTCAAGCAACCAGCTGGGGAATTGATTTCATAAAACTCAGGGTTGACTTTCTATTTATTTCAAAAGCACAAGTTTGACCGAAAAAGGCTTCTTAATTAGCAAAAGCATGAAGCCTATGATTTGAACGCAAAATACTAGTTATACTAGTAGTTACCCCATAAGAGTATGGGATCACAATAGTATTAGCAAGTATAAGGACCATGTATATCGAACCCAAGAAAAGATATGTATGCGAATAGAGTCCTGGAGATCTATGTCTCGTAGTTAATATGAATGTATGTTCGATTTTGAGAATTATAATAAACTACTCTATATTCAAATAACTAAATTAAACTGAATAAACAACTAAGTGTATGCAAATATGAGATGGTGATGCTCAAGATAGAAATACCTACGTATACTACCGGAGTTGGTACGATAACTAAAATAATCGTGATGTGCAAGTAATAATCCTAAGTGTACTAAAACTAGGCAATCAACTTCCCTAATCTAGCAAAAGATTGAAAGACTAAAAGCTCAAGAATTAACCCTAATACTTCGTCAAATCAACCTACTTCACTAATCCACTAATCAAGTTATATGGATAGTGCTTAATTATTGAGACCCTAATTTAATTAAGGTGATGCGGTCGTCCTCCCTAGATAAACCGGTAGATGATAAACCCCTTCTAAAACCCTCTCGTTAAGTCTATTCGTTATTAAAGAGTGATACGGTCGTCTTCTCTCTAACAATTTTCGTACTTAATTAGTTGATTATTTTAGGATTTATTTTAAGCATTCAATTAATTAAGAGAACTAAAACTATACATCACGAATTATCCTAATTACGTACCAACATCCTACTTATACGAGTTCATCCTATCCTAAGCATGTAAGGGTTCTAGCCTAACATGATAATTGAAAGAACGAAAGTAATAACGAAGATAAGAAACATAAACATGCTTGAATTAACAAATAAATCAAAGAACATAAACAAAGAATAAATTAAAGTCTAAAAAATAATCTTCTACAATCTGAAAAGTTAGGGTTTATAATCTCAAAAAACAAAGTAAGAAAGAATTTATCTAAGTAGTTCAAAAGAAATACTAAAACTATGAATTCGTAAATTAAAACCTCAATTACAAAGTGTAAAACTCTTCCAATCTCTCTCTCAAGCTTTCTTCTTGCTCAAAGTATGTAAAAATGTCAATAGTGATCAAAGGGTATATAAAAATGTGCTTGGGGTGGGGTATTTACAGGCAACGGACCGTTTTGGGGTGATTTGGGCCGACTTTGTACGTAAGGGCTCGAGCTATGGCCTTGCTTGAGTGCTAGGACTCGAGCTAGTGTCACTCGAGTGCCCCCTTTCATTCCAGCGTCAATTTGGAGATCGAGCTGTTGAGCTCGAGTGCCTAGGACTCTAGCATGTCTCCTACTCGAGTGCGTTCTCGAGCACTCGAGTGCTTAGGGCTCGAGCTCACCAGCTCGAGTGCTTTTCGGCTGTTGTGCACTTGTTCGTAAAACCTTCATATCTTCTCAACCGAGAGTTCATTTTGGTCGATTCAAAGTTCTACGAACTCCTATTTTCACCCCCTATCTGAATATGAACACCAAAAAGATAAATTGATAAGTTTATGAAAATATTACTCAAATGACTCTAAATACTCATAAAAACACTCAAAATATGGACTAATTGGGCTACAAAACATAACAATTTCACGTCTAATCAACCCCCCCCCCCCCAATTTTTTTTTACCATATTGCTTGTCGTCAAACAGTGAAATAATAAGTCAAGTGAAATTGTGTTAGGAAAAATGTTGTTAGTTTTGATGAGTTAAACAAACCAGAAGATGTAATAGGACCATCTGGACCTGTTAGCCAGATGAGGATTTAGATTAGGACTTAGTCTGGGGGAACTGCCAGACCAGAAGACTTCACCAAAAGAGTCACCAGAAGACTTCACCAGAAGAGTCACCAGAAGACTTCATCAAAGTAGTTCAGATTAGAGGCAGAAGACCTTTCCCCAGACCAGACGAGTCTGGTGAATCAAAAGATGCTCAGAATCATCTTTGGATTCTATTGAGTAATCTGGTTCTTAACCGACTCTGGACCAGAGGACCTCTGTATCATCTGGTGTCTGGTTCAGCCTACTCTGGAAGAATTAGAGTAATGAATTGGAAGCATTTGACCGTTGGTATTTCAAATGAAGTCAACTATGATCGGATTGGAAAGTCAGAATGAAGATATCAATCCAAGGATCTCACCAACCCAATCAATCAATTAGGGAATTGATTGATTGAAACTTCCATAAATAGAGATTTGATTAGATTAGCTCTCCAACGGCTAAACCCTAATTATCTCTATAAATACAAGAGTACCACAATGAAGAAAGCTCGAGACACGCGCACGAAGATTATATTCTCAAGCTTTATTTTACTCGAGCAATTCTAGCACTCTTAGGCTCTCAATATTCATATTCACTCGTAAGGGGTTTTTGTAGTTGGAGATTAAACTCAACCTGTTCATCTAGATAGAGAAGGTTGTAGTTGATTATACTTTAGATCTAAGTGAGATCTAAAGTTGTTGATGATCGATTCTAATCACAAGGATTAGTGGTTGTTTTTAATCGTTAATTAGATCAACAAATAATTACGTGTGATTGATCACTAACGTAATTAGTGAATACGAAAATTTGGATTGAAATAGAATAAACACGTGTATTGATTACGTATTTAATTCGTATATAAGAGAATCGAGCTGCTTTGGGTGTATAATCGAAGCTTGGACGTGTATATGAATTTGTGCTTACTTTATTGATTAAAAGTCAAGGTATTTATACAAGTTTGCCTAGCAGGAGGTGTACATGACTTTTGACCTTCCTGTTGTGCATGTTTGACAGGTGGATGTTTGACTATTTGACCTTATCTAAACTAAATTTTATCCTCTTGTACTGGACTTGCTCGCATTCAGGTGTTGTTCGTTCCATTGAACTTGTCCTTGAGGAGTCTTTAGTTTGATTTTGATGGTCTTTATTCTTTATAAGTTGTTGTCGTGATATTTTTGCTACGTCTGTTCGCGGAGGTGCTGATTATGCTCGCTGGGACCTCATCTGGGTCCACATGGTCTTCTGATTAAAGTTGCTCATCTGGTTAATGTTGATTCGGCGAGCAAGGTCTGCTCGCCTAACACCTTTCATTCAGCTTGGCTTAATCTCATCTTAAGAGTGGGTAATTTGGATAAATTATGCTCGCCCAAATGACGATTTTGTTCGCCTATCAACAATTGCCCCCTTGCCAATCATTATGTTGTGGTAGGGCGAGGCGAACAACTTATGGGTTGGCAATTATTCGGTGACACGGAGGCGAGCTGATATAACATGGCGCGATCAACCTTTCACTGGCGAACAACATTGGTCGAGCTGATTTGGGTGGGTGACGGTTGGGATCCCAATGCCCGGGTGTGGCTCAAGGTGTGACGTGAGCGGAATGATTGCCTCCGCCCATGCGCACACGAAACTGAGGTGACACACCCCCAATTTTGTTGGAGAGGGTCCGCACGTGCCAGGTAATTGCAACTTAGTCCTTGTATTTTCAAGCTTGTTCGTCCGTGACCCCATTTTTTCTCTTCACTATCCAAAGAAAAAATTTCTATTTTCAATCACATTTACTGTTCATTCTTAGCGCGAAGGGTATTTATTTCCTCTTTCGAATTTTTCGGTAACAAATCTTCATCTCCGGCGACGATTCCTTCGAATCAAGGTGGTAATCTATTCTATTCTTCTTTTTCTTCTTTATTTTCGTAATTTTTGACTTGAGAAACATCAATAAACCCTTAGCTCCGCCAATATGGATTTCGAACCGCCGTCATTACTTTAAACCTCCACCGGAAACCACCATTAGCGCCGCTCATAGCTTTTTTCCCTATTCTAAATGTCCTCTCACTCCGAAACTGGTTCGTATCCCCCACAAAGTCCTGGAAAAAGGCCGATCGTCGAACTCCCCGTTACGGTAGTTAACCTTGAATCCGACCCAGACGCGGCTTCAGTTGCCCTCTCCGTGAATTTGGGAGCTCATCCATCTGGGGAAAATGAAGAGCGAGCAAATCCTGCTCGCCAGGTTGAGGAGGAGACCAGTTCCGACCTACACGAGGAGGAGTTTGAGGTGCATCAGCCCGCTAATCCCGACGAAAATACATGGGGATACCTAAAGACCATTCAATTCCCCATGCAGGATCCAATTGAACATCAAGTTCCGGTCGCCGTTGCTCGCCGAGTTAACTGGGACGAGTATGAAAGAGAATACTCCAGTCGATTTGAGATTCTAGCTCGCGAAAAGTGAAAGCTTAGGGCAACTGAATATGCGGCGAGATGCATTGTGCCTGCAGTCACAGTGGAGGATTTGCCCAGGATTAGGAGAGACTACAAGATCCCCTATGACGTACACATGTACGCACCTCTGAAGGAGGACAGAGCTGACCGCCCACCACGCGGACTCACGACAATCAACTTGGCAGCACTAGATGCCGGTGTTACACTGCCATTGCACCCCCTGGTCGGCAGGTTCCTGAAGCGCACAAACCTAGCAATAACACAACTAACTCCGGTTGGATGGATGAACCTCATGTCTTTGATGGTTCTGTTCGTCTTAGAAGGGTATCCAAACAAACTGTCCACCGAAGAGGTGTGCTACCTTATGACAATCACTGCCTGTATAGGAAAATCCTAGTTGATCACCCCAATAAGTTGATTATAGGAGATCTAACTAAGGGTGTCTAGACTAGGAGAACTCTTAACTTAGCTGCCTTATTCAGTTGCTATGTGTCTTTGATTGAGCCCAAGAACATCATAGAAGCACTGAAAGATTCAAATTGGATTGTAGCAATGCAAGAAGTGTTGAATTAATTCACCAGACAGGATGTTTGGGAGCTGGTGGACAGACCAAGACATCAAAAGGTGATAGGCACTAAGTGGGTTTTCAAGAATAAGAAAGATGAGAATAATGTCATTACTAGAAACAAGACAAGGCTAGTGGCCCAGGGCTATTATCAGTCTGAAGGAATAGACTATGATGAGACATTTACTCCTGTTGCCAGACTAGAAGCCATTAGATTGTTTCTAGCATATGCAGCTCACATGAAGTTCAAAGTATACCAGATAGATGTAAAATCTGCCTTTCTTAATGGGATTCTCATTGAGAAAGTGTATGTGGAACAGCCTCCTGGTTTTGAACAAGGTGACAAGGTGTATAAGCTTAAGAAGGCTCTTTATGGGCTTAAGCAGGCACCTAGAGCATGGTATGACACTCTTTCTCAATTTCTTCTGGACAATGGTTTTACTAAAGGCAAGATTGATTGGACCTTGTTTAGGAAAGGACATCCTTCTGGTCCAGATATATATTGATGACATTATATTTGGATCTCCTAACAAGAAGCTATGCGAAAAGTTTGGTCAACTTATGCAGAGTCAGTTTGAGATGTCTATGATGGGTGAGATGAATTATTTCTTAGGCCTGCAGGTAAAGCAGACAGAGAAGGGGATCTTCATTAATCAAGCTAAGTACACCAGAAACATGTTAGAAATATTTGGAGTAGGATCTAGCAGAGCTGCCAAGATTCCTATGATGACAAATTTTAACATGGATCCAGATGAGTCTGGAGAAAGTGTGGACCAGACTCTGTACTGAGCTCTTACTGGTTCTCTTCTATACTTGACTATCAGCAGACCAGATATAACTTTTGCAGTGGGTATGTGTGCCAGATTTCAAGCTAATCCTAAGAAAAGTCACGTGAAAGCAGCAAGAAAGATATTGAAGTATCTTAAAGGAACAATTAATTTGGGGTTATGGTATCCTGCATATGACAATATAGAATTAAGCGGATATTCAGATTCAGATTATGGTGGGTGCAGAATAGATAGAAAGTCTACAAGTGGAACATGCCAATTTTTAGGAAATAGGTTGGTATCTTGGTTTTCAAAGAAGCAGACCTCAGTTGCTACATCAACTACAGAAGCAGAGTACATGGCCGCAGGTAGCTGTTGTTCACAACTACTCTGGATTAGTCAGCAGCTTAGGGACTACCAGATTAGGGCCAAGGATATTCCAATTTTCTGTGATAGCAACAGTGCCATTGCAATAACTCAGAACCCTGTTCTTCACACCAGATGCAAGTATGTTGACATAAGACACCATTTTATCAGAGACCATGTTGAAAAGAGAGATATAAGGATGCAAAAGATTGCAACAGAGAAGCAGAGAGCAGATATTCTCACTAAGCCTCTGGCAGAGACCAGATTCAGAGAGCTGGCTTTTGAGTTAGATTTATTGGACCCAGAGACAGATCTGGTTTAGGAGGAACAGAAAAGTATCCTTTATCTTTCTGGAATATTTCATTCTTTTATATATATACTAACTTGTCTCCAGATTAGATATACCAGAGAGGTCACGTCTCCAGGCAAGCCTTGTGCCAGACGAAGTACTTTATGAAACACCAGGCAAGCTCCTCCAGATGAGATGTGACACCAGATCACTTGTGGTATCATCTGGTTACGATACCAGATGACAGGTAAGGTTTTACTTTTCTGCCTCTAATCATTGGGACACACTTTTCAAATTAATAAGTACACCCAAAACGTTTCATATTCAGAGTGTATTTAAGTTTCGGGTCGTAGGCCTAGGCAATCATTTTGCTTTTTCTCTTGACTGCCACAAAACCCCTCGAACCTCGAACCCAGTCCCAATGACCATGCCACGCACATAATTAAATCTGTAACTTGCCCAATTTAATCTTAGCTGTCAGATTTAATTAACGTGCAAAATGTCAATCAATTATCAAATTGATTATGTCCCCCAAATTTAATTGACAATCCACGCGTACACACTTCAATTAATTTCAAATACACATGTAATATTTCCTTTATAAACCAATGATTCTTCAATTCTGACTCTTCACGCTTTCAAGAATTCTCAAACCCTAACCTTTCTCTGCGAAACAGTACTCTCTCTTTTCAGAAATGGCCTCCAAGTGCAATTTTGATCCAGACTATGTTTGCAAGAAGCTTAAGACAGAGATGGCGGTCGCTTTCTATTCCACGCGCAATTCTTCTGTGCTGGAAATTTTGGATCTTCTTCGCAATTCTGGCGTTGAAGATCTCATCTCTATGATTCCCAAGGATTCTCGCACCCTGGACTTCTATGCTGCTCAGTTCCTGGTGCAGATGAAGATCTTTGATGATGAAATTGTCTCGAAGATTAACAATGACAAAGTGGTTTTCAAGAAGGCTGGTTGCAGCAAAACTTTTTTGGGATCTGTCGACGGCTGATGTAGATCCTTTGAAGTATAAGGAGAGTGAGGCGGTGAAATCTTTCAAGATCTTTGCAAGGTCCTCTTGCAAGAACTTGATGAAGGGTTTTCTGGACAAGCATCTTTGACAGAAGTATAAGGTTCTGTTTGACATCGTTGTGAAGGTGCTGATGTGTGAAAATCATAGCACGGATGCTATTTTCACTGGGAGATTGTGCGTTATGCGTGCAATCTATGATGGTGTTAAGGTGAATTGGACGGAGTTCTTCTGGAACGTGTTAAGGAAGAACAAGACAAAGGTGCAGAAAGAAGTGTGCCCAGAAGAATCAGACGAGATGCAGTATTTCTTCAATGCGAATATTTCGCTTGGGACGAAGCTGACACTTATTCTGGACTATCTGTTGCCAGATAAGGCCTGGAAGGGATCCTGGTGCAAGAAGTTCAACAATTCGAAAATCCTATTTCATAAATGGACCTCTTCATGGTCATCCTGACTCTGATGGAGAAGAAGCCATCCCTGCCAGACCCCTACAGGCAATCCCTTCTCCTAAGGGAAATAAGACTTTCAAGAAGTCTTCTGGAGCTCGTGCTCCTTCAAAGGTGGTAATATCTGGGTCATCAGAGGATGACCAGATACCCGTTTCAGCTGTTTTAAAGAAACAGAAGGGTGGTGGTGAAGAAGCTGCCAAGAAAGGTGGTCCTGCCAAAAAGAGGACCAGGCAAGATGAAGGTATTGCAAGCAAACCTTCTGCAAAGAAGCCCAGAACGAGGAAGAGAACTAGAAGAAGAAATCTCTTCTGGTGGATGAGCCATCAGAGGATGATGAAGAGGTGGAGGAGGTTGCTCCCCTCAAGAAGAAGACAAGGGCTATGAGGGCAATCTTGCAACATGATTCAGATTCCAGCTCATCACTGGGTGATGCTCTGGAGCAAGCAATTGAAGAAGCTTCTCTGATGATGGAGGAGGCTGCAGAGACATCTCTACCAGCTGATGTTGACTCAGCTGAGGTAAACCCCTCTTCTCCTACCCCTGTTAATCTTGTTTTACCCTCCATCTCTCCCCTAGAAACCCAAACACAAACCCCCCTGCCTCTGGTTCACTTTCTTCCCCACCAGAGCAGCCTATTCCAGACATTCCCCCATATACCTCCTCTTCCCTTCCCATACAAACACCCTCTCCCCCCATTCCCAAACACCTCTTCCCACAGATCCCTCACCCCCACATACAACCTCTGTACCAGAGGTGCCTATTACCTCTTCTGGTACAGTACAACCTTCCACTTCCCAACCCCAAATACCTACCCCTCCACCATCACAACCTGACCAGAATCCCTCCCCCTCCATGTCATTGGGATTCCCTGGTCCCCCCCTATCCCGCACGTTTACTTAGCGATGATAGTGAAGATGAGGATGCTTCACTAGAGCCGAAGAACTTAGCCTCATCCTCCTCTGCCTCTAGGCCCAAACCCTTCACCTTCAATTCTGCAGACATGGGTCCCATCAGGCAGAGCATGAGTGTACGTGCTCAGCTCTGGCTAAGAGAGCATTTTTCAATCCTTTTGGAGCACTTACCACTATTGGCAGACCTCACTGATGCCAAAGTCTGGAGCAAGGCCAGACTAGAAGATGTTGAAGATCTGGTCATGCTGCTGGAGGAGATGACCACTGCTGACTTCACTATACTGGAGATAGAGATCAAGAAGAAGCTCAATTTTCAACATCCTGCAGAACTTGAATCACCAGAGGCAGCAAAGGTGGTAGTACGGACTTTGCTGATCCGGAGAGGAATTATGTTCTCTCCAGAGGGTCCCTCCTTTTCCTTTGGCCCTCACTTCTCCTTCCCTCCTGAGTTATATTCGGATGAAGAGGACTTTGAAGTCACTCCTGCTGTGCTCCAGAAAGTTGGCAGATTCAGCAAGGCAATGCAGCATATGGCGTCTGCGATGATTGAGCACCAGATCAAGGAAGAAAGAAAGAAGTTTCTGAAGCAGATCAAGGCTACGTTTGATTCTGTTAAAGCTTCATTCAAATCTGACTGTGCCTTCCTCAAGATGGATGTTATTGATAGCTAGAGGAAGCTTCAACAGTATGTTCTGGACCAGGTGCGTCCAGTCTCTGTGCTCAAGGTGGAGATGGCCACTCAAATGCTACAGACTGCACAGATGAAGGAATCTCTTCAAGAGATGTTGGCGAAGCAAGAGCGCCTGGTTGCTGAGGCTCAAGCTTATCTTGAAGAAGCCAAGAAACTGTGTGATCTTCACTCTTCCTCCTCCACTGAGCTGTCTGATCTGATAAGGCAAGTGGTGCAGCCCCTCCTTGATGAAATTAAAAAGGGGGAAGAAAGTCAGAACTGATCTGGCGAAGAGCACCAACGAGACTCTCTTCAATCATGGTGGTCGTTTGGACCTGCTGGATAATACACTTGAGCAGGCTGAGCTGCAGAAGAAAAAGAAGGAGGAGTTAAAGTCTTTGACTATGGCCAAGCAGCTTGCAGCTGAGGAAGAATCTCTTGACTCTGAGCAAGATCCTGCTTCCGTTCCTGGCCCTGCTAAGAGGAAGATCAGAAGGGTCAAGAAAAGCTTCTTGGAGCAGGTAGTTGAAGAGGCAGAGAAGAGATTCAAAGAGGAGACTCCAGAGGAGAGATTGGCCAGAGTAAGGAAGAACATAGATGAAGAGCAGAGGCTCAGATATGTTAGGAGGCAAGAGAAGCAGGTCTTACTCCTGCTGCCAGTGGATCAAGCCAGAGGAAGAAGACACCTATTGAAGTGATGGATATTCTGCCTCTGAGGACAGAAGGGACTTTTGACTCTACTGTGTCTGTTCCCCTTATTGAAAAGTGGAAAGAAACAAAGACTTTGTGGTTTATCCAACACTACATTCACAAGCCACCTCCAGAAGACGAAGCCCTTATCAACAGAACTTTCCACTCCTGGATGAAGTCTTACGATGCAGATCTGTACAAGCAACTCATGGATTCCACCATCGAGTTCAATCTGGAAGTCACTGCCCCAGAGTTCCATTATCTTAACACTCTAATGATCGGGGACCAGATTGATTGGACTGAAGTGAAAAAGCTGTACAAAACGAAAGTGTTGGTGAATTTCACTCCAACAAACTCAGCAGAGCCCAAAGCGGTTCAAGACAGATTCCTGGACTGGTTTCTGGTACCAAAGGAGAACAGAAGATATGCATAGTTAGGAGCTGATTTGTAATATGTAATCATCTTTACCCTCAATTATTAATGAAACACCGTATATATTATGTCTCAAGACAACTTCTTGTTGTCTCCTTGTTTGCCTGATAAGATCTATTTTAAGGTCTTATCCTTAAGTGTTTTCTTGCTTATTCAGTTTTGATCAGTTCTGGTTTGTGTTTTAACTTCATCAAAAGGGGGAAGTTGTTAGGATAAAAATTGTTAGTTTTGATGAGTTAAACAAACCAGAAGATGTAATAGGACCATCTAGAACTGTTAGCCAGATGAGGAAATAGATTAAGACTTAATCTAGGGGGAACTGCCAGACCAGAAGACTTCACCAGAAGAGTCACCAGAGGACTCCACCAGAAGACTTCATCAGAGAAGATCAAGACCAGAGGCAGAAGACCTTCCCCAGACCAGACGAGTCTGGTGAACTACAAGATACTCAGAATCATCTCCTGATTCCACTAAGTATTCTGGTTCTTAACCGACTCTGGACCAGAATACCTCGAGGTCACCTGGTGTCTGGTTCAGCCTACGCTGGAAGTTTCAGAGTTGTGTTTTGGAAGCTTATGACCGTTGGAAATTCAAATCAAGCCAACTATGATTGGATTGGAAAGTCAATGAGAAGATATCAATCCAAGGGTCTCACCAACCCAATCAATCAATTAGGGAATTGATTGATTGAAGCTTCCATAAATAGAGATCTGATTAGATTGGCCCTCCAACAGCTAAACTCTAATCATCTCTATAAATACAAGAGTGCATCAATGAAGAAAGGCTCTAGACACGCGCACGAAGCTCTTATCCAAGCCTCTATATTCGCAAAAGTACTCTTACTTGTTCCATTCATATTCATATTCACTCTTAAGGAGTTAGTTGGATTACTCAACCTGTTCATCGTGTTAGACAAGGTTGAAGTAAGTTAGGCTTTAGATCGAAGTTAGATCTAATGGCTGTAAGAAGGATCTGGTACTTCTCAATTCCAGAAAGTACGTAAGTTGGTTGGTTGGTTAGTAAGGCCCCTTTGATAAAAGGGAGAGTGGACGTAGGATTTTAACATCCGAACCACTATACATCTTGTCTTCTTTATTGCTTTCTTCATTATCAATTTATCTTGTGCTCTTAGTAAAAAGAATTTTTGAAAAAGGATTTCAGTCAAGCTTCCGCGATCTAAAGTAAACTGACTAGTGGGACCAACAAAGAGTATGTGTATGGATATGGATATGGATGAGGGTTCGAAGGATAAACATGGTTAGATTGGTAATGACTCATCTTCAACAAATATATTTGATATGCATCCATCTCCTCCATTCAAAGCTCACCTACAAAAACGAGACATATCAGATTCAAACAAAAATAAAACAAAAAACAAAGCAATAAAATATCACTACTAGTACCACTCAACTAACTCTAAGTCCCACTTAAGGCACTCAACTAAATCTCCGGCAACGGCGCCATTGACTTGGTCGGAATTTTTCGAAAACTATTTTTCTACTCCCCCGCAAGAGTACGAGATCATCAAAGTAGTGAAAGTAGACTTGGACCAAGTAGTTATCGAACCCAAAGGATTTAGGAATGCAGTGGAGCCCCAAAGTTGTGTGTTGGCATGGTACTATAGTGACGAGTAAGTTGGCATAAGAAAATTAAACTGAGCAAATATTAAATCTAAAAAACAATTAAACAATTAAACTAACTTTCAATTAAGAAAGTGCAAGAGAGATAAATGATTCGAGTGTCTTCACAATGCAATCCACTAGTGTGTGTGATAAATTTACAACGTATCATTGCCTTTTTTTAGATGTTTGTTAAGAGCGACCACGAAAGTGTGTAGACCAATCCCTTTTGAGGCCTAGGTGAACGTGGACTAACTAGCTACTCCTAATTATGCTCCATAAGCTCCTAAGATCGTGAATATCTAGAAACACGCGATGCATCTCTAGAATTCCTCCTTCATTAAGTACCCAAATATTCAAATTAAGATACCTAATGTCTAATGATGGGGGATCTAGCAACCGACCCTCTCTCGATTAAGCCGATTACTATTTAACTCAAATTAATTAACCAAAGCTTTCACCTAAATATCAATCATGCATACTTAGCTCTTGTTGCAATACACAAAATTAAATATATAAACTAATAAAATCAACTAATTAATTGAGACATATAAAGTCCACCAATAGAAACATTCACATCAAGAAATAGACATAATCAAAGCTATAAATCCATCAACACACTAATTTCATACATTGATTCAACACTCAAAGCAAAGAGAATTAGTTCATAGTTCTAGAAGAGACCCCATGACTAATAAGCTAAAATAACAAATAAAAATGAAATTAACCATTAAAGCTTGAAATAAAAGAAAGATATCATCTCTAATGATCTTCAAAGCATAATTCCTTACATGAAATTGAAATTACCCAGTAATTCTATCTAAGAAAACATTAAAAATTATCTAATGAGTGAAGGAGTGTGTGTGGGGAGAGGGGCTCTCCCCAATAGAATGCCCTAAAAATTATATGTGCCCCCTCCTTCTAAAATCTGATAAAAGGATATATAGTGCATCCAAGAAATGGGTCAAAAATGAGTTAATAATGACACAAAACGAGCTGAGATCGGGCCTGCACGACCTGGCGTGGTCGTGCTACAGTGCACGACCGTGCATCTTTGTTAAATAAATTTGTGTAGCTGAGTGAAGTAGTGGCTGCACGAGTTGATTTTCTTGTTCTTGGTCGAGTGCGGTTGCTCGAGTAGCTTGATAATTGAAAGCGCTTTTGTTAATTTAAGAAGTGCTGGCCGTTTCTTGCATTTTTCTTAGACTACCCACATTGGTAGTTTTAGGCGACCTCGACCCAGAAAAGGACAAACAAGATGGAAAAAAAGAAAAGGAGACTCCAACCAAGGAGAGAGGAGGGCGCAAATCCAACCGAGGAGAGAGAGTAGGTTGCCTAATCAAATTGTGCCACATGTCATTATTTGATTGGGTAATTAAACTTTATATTAATAAATTGTATATTGTAAATATTATGAATAATAAATTATTAAAAAAAATAAAAAAATATATCAAAATTTGTATTTTTCAATTCTCTATAAATGGACACCAATATTGATATATTTTGAAATATAATTTCAATTTCGTATTTTAACTATTATAATTGTAATTTTGTTATTATATTTTGTTCTAAATGTGTTTTATTTTTTTTAATATAATTATAAATTTAGGATAATAAATTATTTTTTGTATTTAATACATTTTTAATATAATAAAAAAATAATTATAAAATATACTCCCTCCGTCCCACTCTAAATGTCCCACTTTCCTTTTTTGGTTGTCCCACACAAAATGTCACATTCCATAAATGGAAAAAGCAACACTCTAATACATATAAACTTTAACCTTCAAATTCACACAATATTACAAAAAATGCCACTCATTCATTCCACTTTTCAATACTATTCATTACTTTATTAAACACTATTCATTACTTTTCAACACTATTCATTACTTTTCCACCATATATTAATAAACAAATACACTTTTTTAAACCATTCAACCAAAAGAAGTGGGACATTTAGTCCGGGACGGAGGGAGTATATAATTAATAAATAATAAAATAATTATTATAATTTTAGGTTGGGTTGGGTTGGGTTGGGTTGTGGATGTGAGTGTAAAAATGATAAAGTTAAATTAAGTGGTAGATTGTGTAGGTGGATGAGAGAGAAATTAATATTTTATTTTAGATTGGGTTGAGGGAGGGTTATGAATGTGGATAGTCTTATTTGTGGGCCCCGCAGGCATCTTTCTCTCTCTCAGATATATGTGTCCCGTGGCTCGAAGTGGGCCCCAGCCACTCCATTTCCTCTCTCAGCTGCAAATCGGCATGGAAGAGGGCTTTTCCGGAGCGAGAGCTTTGTTTTCCGGCATCGAAGTGCTTTCTGGTTCGAGCTTGAATCCCCGGCATATTTCCCTAGATTTCCGGCGAATGGCTTCGTAATCCCGGCGAGGCTAGCTTCATTAATTCCGGCCAAGCTCTGAATTTCCACCGGCGAACTTCTCCCTTTGAATTCCGGCGATGCTTGCTTCAATTTCTGGACAATGGTCGTCGTGAGCTTGAATTTCTGCCATTCTCTAATTAATGGCGTGAATTGTTGGCTTTCAAATGCCAAACTTCTAATTTTCTTTCTCCCTTCGCTTTGAACTTGGTCAAATGTGGCTGCTAGATGTGGGATCAATGAGCTAAAGTTGCAGCCCTTTTAATTTCCTTTTCCCAGGACTTTTCTCACGCAAGTGGCATAGGAATGCCCTTTCTCAATTAATTAGCAAATGGGCCTTGATTTTAATTTCCCCACTTTGGCCGAACATTATTGAATAAAAATGAAGCCCAATGTGTTTTCTTCTCGATTTTTCTCTTCGTTCGACCTCAGTAAATTAATGGCTCGTATTTTGTTAACAAAAATCTTTATTTTTCTGCAAAAATAACAAAAATACATTTCTCGACTATTAAGCACAAACAATCAAATTAATGTAAATAATCACACGAAATCCAATAAAATAGACAATTAAAATACACGATTTTCGAGCAATTCTCACAATAATCAACTGGCAAGGGGGCAACCGTTGATAGGCGAGCAGAAATACCATTTGGGCGAACAGAATTACTCAAAGTACCAATGTTTAAAACAAGATTAAGCCAACAAAGCCAGACCAAGCTGGAATCATCAGACGAATAGTTCCAGTTCGGCGAGTTATAATAACCAGGCGAACGACTTTAGCACAAGAACCATGCAAACCCAAAAGATACCCTGGCGAACAGTTCCAACCAATACGACGAACAGATCCAACCAGAGTATCCTGGAATTAAACAAGCAAGAATGACCAACAAAATCAAGCTAATGACTCCTCAAGGACAAGTCCAAAAGGACGAACAACACACAAATACGAGCAAATCCAGCATTAGAGGATAAGAATTAGTTTAGATAAGGTCAAATAGTCAACTCTCCAAGTGTCACACATGCACACTTGGGAGATCAAAGGTTTTGTACACCTCCTGTTAAGAAAACCTGTATAAATACCTCAAATTTCAGTTAATAAAACAAGCACAAATTCACATACACGTCAAAACTTCGATTATTTACCTAAAGCACCTCGATTATCAGACATATGGATTAAATACGAAATCAACTTACGTATTTATTTCAAGTATATCCAGTTTTCGTATTTACTAACTACGTTAGTGATCAATCACACGTAATTGTTTGATGATCTAATTAGTAAACGAAAACAGCCAATCCTTGCGATTTGTAAAGGACATCAACAATACCCTTTAAAATTCCATATATGAACCAATTTCACTCTATACATACTCTTAAAATTGTGCATCACACGGGATAGTAACTAGTAGTATAAACACTATTCCCTACGTCCCTATATAATTTTTTTATTTTTTGTTGTTGTTTTATTTATTATTCCCTCCGTCCTATATAAGTAGTCTTATTTTTTTGGGCTATTATATTTTGTCAAAAATTGGAGGGTATTGTAAGGTATTGTGTGATCATTTATGAATAAAGTGATTGTTTATAAAAAAATATAATACTTATATTTTCCATAAACAATAACTTTATTGATAAATTGGTCTCACAATACCTCATAATACCCTCCAACTTATGATAAAAAAAAAATAACAGCCCAAAAAACAAGACTCACTCTCTATTAAAAAGAGTGACTTAACTTTATCTTCTTCTTTTTTCACCAATAATTTCAAATTAAAATAAAATATAGCTATTAATTTTAAATCTATTTTCAACACACTATATATCAAATAAATTATATTTTGAATATTTTTAATTTGACATATATACTACACATATAAAAAAATTATATTTAATATATTTATTTTATTATTTTTAAAGTGCTTCTTTATTGACTTTAACTATATATGATGGATTGAATTTAAACGATTTTTATTTAGATTATAAGTTTTGTTAAATGTTAAAATCATGAATTTTAGTTTGTGAATTTAATACATAATTAAAAATTGTATGATTAATTAAACAATTGTAATACTCACATAATATACAATATAGTTTTTACATATTAATTGGTTTATGGATTAAATAAATTTAATTTAATATATAATTTATTATACAATTTTACATTTAAAATTTATAATATTCAATTCGTGCATCGCACGGGAGAAACATTAGTTGCAAAAAAATCAAAAACTTTATAGTCTTTATCAATTACAACATGAACTTTTAAAGTTTGCAATTTTATACACAAACTAATTTACTGTTGCAATTCAATACATGATATAAATTTTCGGTGATACATATGATTATGTGGCAGCCAAAACTATCGCCAAAGACATGTCACACGCCACATCAAATGCCAAATCTGCATGAAAAATATTTTTTCTTTTATACATATTTTAAATATTTTTAAAATTAAGAATTCCATGCAAATGCTTTTTAAAAAATTAAAATATGAACCCTCTTCAATTACATGATGAAAACTTTTGTAAATATTATATATTTGTCGAAGATGCCTGCAACTGCGACTTAATTTGATTTTAAAAAGTGTTGGTTTGAGATTCTCAATTTCAAAAACATTTTGAAATATTGAAAAAAATATATATTTTTATAGATTTGAAAATAATGTGGCGTATGACGTGTTTTTGATGGGGCCTCCGACTGCTTACGTAATAATAAGTATCGCAAAAAATTTACACCATATATCGAATTGCAATAGTAAATTAGTTCGTATATCAAATTGCAAACTTTAAATATTCATGTTGTAATTGATAAAGACCATAAAATTGGTGATTTAAGTTGCAATTACAATCTGCGAATAAAGAATAATATGCTTCATTTATTTTTTGTCAATGGACTTATCCAAACAAGTGTGCATGAATACATATATAATTAGAGATTCTGTATTTAAGAACAATTCTCAGGATGAAAAATGAGTAGTCCTTTTCTGGTATCATAATTGATCCTATGATTTGTTTGCTGAAAACCTCCAAGAATGGATCTCCTAAGATTACCCAACATTGCCAAACATAATATTGTTTTAGAATTATGTGATTTCATGATGAACACTGCATCTCCCTTCATTACAAAATCCGCATTTGATCCCTGTAAATGAAAAGTAACACTGGGTAGATCATTTAATCTTACAGGCTCTTCCGTCTCGTAGCATAATTTGAATAATCCATCATTTACTCTCTTGAAATTCTCGAATTTCTCAAAGTAGTCTTCCAAGACGAGCTTTATTTCATAAATGGCCCCGTATGTGAGTCTTGAAAGTGGCGTCCCTGAATCGACTATCAACCCTTGTGATCTCTGGAAACCAAACTCTATTGGGTCAATTTCTAACCTGGTTCCATCGATGCTAATACCTATTAATTCTACATAATATACTCCAGTATCTTTTGTTGTGTACAATTTGGTGCTTTTGGAAATTCCGGGTTTAATTTTAGCATCCCCAAAGGTTAGATATAAGTTAGCAGAAGCTGACAAGGAAAGACAATATGAGAATATGCCGTTGGTGAAACGACCAAGTTGGTTTTGAAAGGACGACTTTTGGCCCCCGAGACCAAATATTCCAGCAATATCATTTGTAGGGTCGTCCAGATACTTAAGCCTATTGGTAAATCCACACCCGAATTTCAGGTTCTTGATTTTGGTTAACCCACTCCCATTTTTTGAGGGAAAATAAAATGCTTCATGGCCAATCCTGCCTTTACTGAACGAATCATCTGCATATGTGACCCAGTATGGCATCAGGAGAAAACTAGGGTGGTAAGATTTGGATTTCTTATAAGGAAACAATTCTGCTTTTTGGCGGAAGCACAACTTACAACCTTCACATTGCACCCACGTAAGGCTACTACCTGCGGTGATGGATCAAAAAACTTTTAATGGCGGGACCACCAAAAGATATATAATACATTAAAATGTTCTCCATTCGACCGTTTCCCCTTAATTGACACTATTTTAAAAAAACAAATGTAACGGGACTAAATTTTTATTTATAAAGTATATAAATTGGCTGGTTGGATGAATGACTGGAGAAACTACAATTGAAACCTCCAAATTTTAATAGATCAAAATATTTGGATTGGTTGATTATCAATACTTTATATATGTAAAAGAAAGTATTATGTGTATGATATGCCTGGGAACTATTACCATGAACAACAATTTACTAATACCTTATGTTGAAATAATTAATACTTTTAGTGAGAATATTTAATACAACTTCAACTAATACCTTTTGGAGTTGATGATACTTTTAATTTAATTTACTAATATCCTTCAAACAAGGTTCACTTTGAATATCATTCCCATAAAATCTTCACTCATATATGTATATTAAAAAAAGCATAAAAAATAGAGTAAAGTATTATATGAAAATAGTTTATGATAGGTTTATCACAAAACTATATTAAAGTTTCGAACATTTGATCAAAAGTATCGATAATCTCACCAGAAGTATCATTAATTTGAATGGATGGTAATGTTCAATAATTATTGTAAAAAGATTTGAACTCAAATTAATGACACTTCTGGAAAAATTGTATCGGTACTCTTCGTCAAATATTCGATACTTTAAAATAGTTTTATAATAAACTTATCATAAATTATTTTCATACAAAATTAATTGAAAATATAGAAATTAGTAAGGTTAGAAAAAAAATTGTGGGGACACGTGCCCCCATCCCGGACACATAGATCTACCTGTGTCCATGATAAGGTAGTAGGGCCTGCACGGTGGTACCATGTCGAATGTTCCGATGCAAATTTCCACCAAAAAAAATTGACGCATCACAATCTTAGGAGCTAATAATGTCAAATTGGTTAGATAACTAGCGCGTGCGTTTGATTGGGTTATCCAGCGCGTGATTCTTTCTTCGGTTGAGAGATTGCTTTCGAAAAATGGTGATTTTGGAGAGTTTGGATGAATTAATGGGAGATGGAAGATACTAGGGTTGGCTACAACATTGTTCATCAAAAGTAGCGTGTAAGCAAGGAAATACATAAAAGATGATCTTACCATTTTCATCCTAATAAATAAAGAACCACACATCGATTGTGTGCGTTCGTGCTCTTTTATAGTTGTATTTTTATAAGTGTAAACTCATAAAATTATCCAAAAATTTTATAGGACAATTGTTTTTTTATCAAATTTTAAGAAAAATGTTATTTGTCTAAAAAAAGTTGATTAAACAGTTGGTATCAAGTGTCAATATTTTTGACAATTGTTTTTGTCAATTTTATTTGGACAATTTTTTTGTAAGTTGGGTAACAACAATTGTCCTAAAAAATTTTGGGCAAATATTTTTTTCCCTTTATATAATGGTTATTTAATTATACTTTCATTGAACGGATCACTTATGTCTATAATATACATTGACTATCATTATCTACTAATTTCATTGCTAAAAATTGGGCCCAAAAACTCCTCCTCTTAATAATTTCAGCCCCGAGTTTATAGTCGTATTGATGTGATGATTCTTAAAGTGATATTTTCGTTGAATGTATCTCTAATATAGATAATGATCGTGATCTATTGATTACAATGCTCCAAAATGATTTCAAGAGTTTCTAAATAATCGCGAGTTCTCGTCTTATCAAAATAAATTAAGCCCTGCGTTATTATAGTCGTCTTGATATAATTAAAATTTCATGATTTATATTTTTTTTAATGAATAACCTAAATTCGTAATTTAGATGATGGTCATTTCTCATTTAATATATTGCTCCAAGTTCCTAAACACTCACGAGTTCTTGTCTTTATATAAATAACTCCGCCCTCGGGCTATTTAGTGGTATTTTCCTTGAGAATTACCCATAGTTGTAATTTAAATTATATTTATTTATTGATTATATTGCTAAAAATCAAAAGTTTCAATATATAGTTCTCATCTTAATACGACAATATTGACATAATTGTTGATAGATTGAATATTAAACCCGCTTAAAGTATTTAATGTGGCCAATTTGGGTCTAACTGTTGAATTTGGCATCAATAGAAGCATGATAACAGTAAGCATCCATCGCATAAGATGGCTCAGAATCTAATTTGTGAAGAATAGTTCATTCATTCATATGTGCTGAGGAAATACATCTTATTTATACATGTGAATGAACTTGGATCTAGAACCATCTATAGAGGTTATACCTTCCTAACAAACTAGGCGAGCGCGGCTGCATGATGACGGTTGCATGTTGATGTTGAGTTAGTTATAACCGCCGTGTCACGTGCATGTAAACCAACGAGCATGAGATGGCATGAGACGTGCATTAATGAATGAGCATGTGAGCATGCATGCATGCATACATGCATGTGAATATTTGAACAGGCCCCCCTCAAGATGAAACTTGTGTACAGTATAGGAGCTTCATCTTGGATCGAAAAGCAAAGAAGGCTGGTCCATTGAGTGATTTTGTAAAGATGTCAACAAGTTGCAAGGTAGTTGAGATATGATGAAGTCGAATGAGGCCCTGTTTGTAGAGGTCAAGGACAATGTGGCAATCAATATCTATGTGTTTTGTTCGTTCATGAAAGATTGGATTCTCCACAATGTGAGCTGCAGATTTGTTATCACACCACAATTGGAATGGCAAAGAAGGCTTGAGAAGAAAATCCCGAGCAAGAAAAGAGATCCATTGAATCTCTAAAGTTGTAGTTGCAAGAACTCTATACTCAGCCTCAACAGAGGACCTAGAGACTGTATTCTGCTTCTTAGTCTTCCAAGAGATCAAGGATGAGCCAAGATAAACACAATTACCTGTGAGTTACCTGCGAGTGTCTAAACAAGAACCCCAATCCGCATCATTATAAGCATGTATGGTGAAATGTGATTGGGATGAGTAGAATAGCTTTAAATCCATTGTACCATTAAGATACTGTTAGGATAAATATTGTTAGTTTTGACGAGTTAAACAAACCAGAAGATATAATAGGACCATCTGGACCTGTTAACCAGATGAGGATTTAGAGTAGGACTTGGTCTAGGGGGAACAGCCAGATCAGAAGACTTCACCAGAGCAGATCAGACCAGAGGCAAAAGACCTTCCCCAGACCAGACGAGTTTGGTGGAACAAAAGATGCTAAGAATCATCTCTAGATTCTATTGAGTAATCTGGTTCTTAACCGACTCTGGACCAGAGGACCTCGGGGTCATCTGGTGTCTGGTTCAGCCTACTCTGGAAGAATCAGAGTTGTGTTTTGGAAGCTTTTGACCGTTGGGATTTCAAATCAAGTCAACTGTGATCAGATTGGAAAGTCAGAATGAAGATATCAATCCAAGGATCTCACCAACCCTAATTGAATGATTGAAGCTTCCTTAAATAGAGATCTGATTAGATTAGCTCTCCAACAGCTAAACCTTAATCACCTCTATAAATACAAGAGTGCAACAGTGAAGAAAACTCTAGTCACGCGCACGAAGAATGTAACGTCCCAAAACTAAGTGAATTTTTTTTTCTTGAAGAACTAGCATTACGAGGGAAAGTCACCATCCTTAAAATCTTTTTCGTAAATGTATATGTATATATATATATATCCTTCATAAAGAGAAAATGAGATGAACTAATTAACCAAATTAGGTAATACGAACTTAAGACCATGGGTGATCATCACCAAAACCATAAATCGTCCAAACAAGTAGCAGCGGAAGAAAAATAAAACACGAGGTTCATGAAGTTCGTCCCATAACAAAACAAAACAAAATAATGTTTAACTAGGACACTAGTTCCATTTCACAGCTCATCAAAATAGGGGTACTGCACTTTCGAGACTTGGGCTCACATCCACCTTCAATTCTCATTCGCATCCCTACCTGAAAAGGGAGGGGTGAGCGTTCGAAAACACTCAGTGGGTTCACTCGATTGCCCACTCAAAATCATACAAATTATTGAAGTAAAAGTCAAGTATATGAATCATCTTATACCATAGCTAAAGACAATTAAAGACATACTAGATAGCACATCATGGCGTCAAGTTCACATGAAGTTAACTTAAATCGTGTTATTCAAGTTCAACAATCATAGAGCATATTCAACATCATGTGTTAACATATATAGTATATACTTAATATGTAATACACATAAGAGCACATCAATCTTGTTGGGGCACGCTTTACCCCGCTCGAGCATCTTGTTCGGGAGCTACCCGAATGTGATCTTTCGATCAAATCTTGTACGGTTTTACCCGTGATCTTATCATAGATATTGCGGTATTATCCGCATACCATACACATTGTACGGTCTCAACCGTGTATCATACATCATGTCCTTAGAGCATGCATTTATATAGACAATCATGTATCTATAAAGCATACATCATCACATTCGATCATGCATACATTTAACACTTGCACAACCATGAAGCATATATGGCACATTTCAACACATCATAAACGACAATTCACATATGACATTTAAAACAATAGATTATATGATAGGAAGGTAGACAATAAAAGATCCACTAAGAGTTACCCCACCTAATAGTTTGCACGGGTTAAGCCGTATCGTCTCCTCCTAGTTCCAACACTCTTTCTACTTCTCGATCCCCAATTCCTACCACAAAAATACTATCTCTTAGTTTTCATTATATGACTGATAATAATAATGTAATCGACGTGTGTGAGTGAGACGATGAACTAGAAATTGTGAGAGTATGAGTCAAAATATTAAAAGAATGAATTTGCACTAAAATACTATACATTTGGTCAAGTTTTGGGGCTGCCTACAAGCTTATATAAACTGGTATATTATAATTTTTATAGAAATGCAGTAGCTCATGAAATTTTTGATAAATCGCCACTGATTTCGTCTAAAACGGATAAAAAATGAACTTTCTAGGTACATTAGAAGTTCTAAGGAAAATAAGATAAAATAAAACTATTACTTTCACCTCTCCACTTCCACCACTACCACCACGACCACCGAAAACTTAGATGACACCAACAACTATCATAGGTGACGGCAGTGTGGTGGATGTGAACAGAAAACGGGAGAGAGAAAAAGATTGAAGTGAAGTGAGAGAAAGTAAATCTAGGGACACATTTTCGAAACGTTGACCAAGCATAACTGGAGTTATAAGACTCCGATTTGGAAAATGAAAGATGTTCTGGAAAGCTCTCGATTCCAGCTTTCTAACAAGACTAAAACCAAAAGATTTGGATAAATGAGCAAAGAGTTATGAGTTGTAGAAGTTGGTCCGCCTAAATCACGTCCTTCCAACTTAAATCTATTATAACTAGAGTTCTACAACTTCAAATTGAAAAAGAAAAGATGTTTTAGAAAGCTTATAACAGAAGCTTTCGAATGATACTAAAATCACAAGATTTGAACCAACGAAAATAGAGTTATGGTCTTTAAAAGTTGGTCCGCCTACAATAGCATCCCCCCAACTTTGACCGGCGATAACCGGAGATCTAGAACTCCAATTGAGAAACGGGAAGATGTTCCAGAAAGCTCTTAATATCAGCTTTCAGATGGTACTGGCCGATCGTTGATCGGAAACTGGAAAGTTTTCCGGAAAGCTACTGGAAGTTCGAACATTTTTGTGTGTGTGTGTGTGAGGATGGCTTACCCTATAAGTGATGTGCTGAAAGTGTGCAAAAGTGGCTACTAATCCTTATTTATAGTATCCCTCAAGGCTAGGGTTCCTTCCTTATTGGGCCCCAAAAGGCCCTTAACTTATCTTTAATGTGGGTTTCTTCCCTAATCAAGGTTTAAGGGAGAAAATCATCTAGTTCTAAGCCTACAATAACTTTATTATCTCCAAACATTAGTCATATAATAAAGTTAATTGATTAATAATGCAATAAGGTATACCATTTTATATCATGTAATTTATATTTCTTATTCTTCAATAATTATACCAATATTTTCATATAAAAAAATAATAATACGACTCTACTTATGGAGCTTTTGGGTTGTTACACCCTTCACCCCTAACAAAAATTTCGTCCTCGAAATTCGAAAATTTACCTTGTTGCGATAAATTAGGGTACTTTGCAATGATTTCGTTCTCGAGTTCCCAAGTAACCTCATCCTTGTTATGGTGATTCCATTGAATTTTGACTAGGCGAATTTCACGATTTCGAAGTTTTTTTGATCTTGCGCTCTAGTATGTCAATTGGTGATTCCTCATAAGACAAATCTTTCTTGACTTCGAGTTCTTCATGGTGGATTACGTGGCTCGAATCAAAGACATACTTCCTCAACGTGGAAATGTGAAAAATATTGTGCACTCTAGATAGGTCTGGTGGTAATGCAAGGTGATAAGCTACTTCCCCGACTCGTTCTAAGATCTCGTATGGTCCAATGAATCTTGGTCGCAATTTCCTTTTTTCCCAAAACGGATCACACCTCTAATGGGTGACACTTTTAGAAAAACTTTTTCTCCGACTGCGAACTCTAAATTCTTCCGTCTTTGGTCAGCATAGGATTTTTGTCTATCCTAAGCTGTCTTAATCCTTGCCCTAATTTTATCTATAGCCTCAACAATTCTTTCGATAAGTTCGGGTCCTAGGATTCTCTTTTCTCCAACCTCATCCCAATACAAAGGTGATCTACACTTTCTCCCATAGAGTGCTTCATAAGGTGCCATCCCTATAGTTGCTTGGAAGCTGTTGTTGTATGAAAATTCCACTAGAGGTAAGTAATCCTCCCATTTTCCTTCAAAATCCAAGACACATGCCCTTAGCATATCTTCTAATATTTGTATAGTCCTTTCTGACTGGCCATCTGATTGTGGATGGAATGCGGTGCTGAAGTTGAGCTTAGTTCCCATAGCCCTATGCAAGCTTTGCCAGAATTGTGATGTGAACATCGGGTCACGATCAGAAACTATCGACAGAGGGACTCCATGAAGTTTCAACACCTCTTCAAGATATATCCATATTGTAAGTCATCTTGATTGGTAGAAAGTGAGCCGACTTAGTCAATCGATCGACAATAACCCAAATTGCATGGTTGCCCCGGGTTGACCTTGGCAATCCAACAATGAAATCCATTGCAATGTGTTCCCACTTCCACTCTGGAATTTCGAGTGGTTGTAGGAAATCACTTGGTCGTTGATGTTCTGCCTTGACTTGCTGACAATTTAAACATCTTTGGACAAAGAATGCTATACTCCCCTTCATGTTCCTCCACCAAAACATCTTCTTTAAGTCTCGGTACATCTTTGTAGTTCCCGGATGGACGGTGTATGGAGCGTTGTGCGCTTCTTCTAGGATCTCTATACGAATATCCTCATCCTTCGGAATACAGATTCTTCTTCCATACAATAGTGCCCCATCCACGTCTAGGTTAAAAATCTTCGTGGCACCACCGATAACCTTATCCCTCATCTTCTCCAAAAATGCATCTCTAGTTTGAGCCTCAATGATCCTTTCTCGTAATGTAGGCTTCGTTACCAAGGCCGCTATGATGGTGTTGGTATTTGCAGGTGGTATTATGACTTCCAACTCCATCTTGCTAAATTCTGCTAATAGCTGCTCTTGAGGGGTCAATAAGCAGGCTACACTTCCCCTACCCTTACGACTCAGAGCGTCAGCTACTACGTTAGCTTTTCCAGGGTGATACAAGATAGCACAATCGTAATCCTTAACCAATTCCAGCCATCTTCTCTGTCTCATGTTCAGTTCTTTTTGCTCGAATAGGTATTTAAGGCTCTTATGATCAGTGTAGATCTCGCATCTTCCACCGTAAAGATAATGCCGCCATATTTTCAAGGCATGAACAACTGCATCAAGTTCCAAATCATGTGTTGGGTAGTTTTTCTCATGAGTCTTTAATTGTCTTGAGGCATAGCTATCACCCTTCCGTGTTGCATCAAAACGCAACCGAAACCAAGCTTAGAAGCATCACTATAGATAACTAATCCTTCAGTACCATCAGGTATGGCTAGGACGGGCGCTGACACCAACATTCTTTTGAGTTCTTGAAAACTATTCTCACATTTTTCCATCCATTGAAAACTCACTCCCTTTTGGGTAAGACGCGTCAACGGTACTGCAATCTTTGCAAAATTCTCGATGAACCTTCTGTAGTACCCAGCTAAGCCAAGAAAACTACGAACTTCGCTTACATTAATTGGTGTTTTCCAATTACTAACTGCATCCACCTTGGCTGGGTCTACTTCAATACCTCTAGCTGACACGATATGACCAAGAAAAATTACTTTGTCCAACCAAAATTCACACTTCTTGAACTTGGCAAAAAGTCTCTCCTTTCGAAGAGTCTCTAAAGTGACCCTTAGATATTCCTCATGTTGATTCCTATCGCGAGAGTAAACCAGTATGTCATCAATGAAAACTATCACAAACTTATCAAGGAAGGGATGGAAAACCCGATTCATGAGATCCATAAATACCGCGGGTGCATTGCTAAGCCCAAAGGGCATTACTACGAATTCGTAGTGCCCATAACGTGTCCTAATAGCGGTTTTAGGTATATCTTCTTCCTTGATTTTCACTTGGTGGTAACCTGATTGCAAATCGATTTTCAAAAACACACTTGATCCTCTAAGCTGGTCAAATAGATCCTCAATCCGTGGAAGCGGGTACTTGTTCTTTATAGTGAGTTTGTTCAACTCGCGGTAGTCAATGCACATTCAAAACGTGCCATCCTTCTTCTTGACGAACAATACTGGAGCTCCCCATGGAGATACACTTGGCCGCACAAATCCTTTATCAAGAAGCTCTTGTAGTTGAACCTTTAACTCATGAAGTTTCTTAGGCGCCATGCGGTAGGGTGCCTTTGATACTGGTGCAGCTCCAGGGAGAAGGTCGATCGTAAACTCCACTTGACGGTTCGGAGGTAAACTTGGCAAGTCTTCAGGAAAAACATCCTTGTATTCTCTCACTATTGGCACCTCATCCAAGGACGTCTCAGATGGTTTGGTGCTAGTCATATGCACCAGGTAAGCTTCCACGCCTTGCCTTCTTATCAATTTGGCCGCCTTTATGGCCGAAATAACTTGAGGCATAACCACGGCCTTCACCCCAAAGAATATGAACTCTTCTTTTCCCGGTATCAGAAATGATATTTCTTTTTCGTGGCACTTGATTGTAGCGTGGTTGGTTTGGAGCCAATCCATGCCCAAAATTACGTCAAAATCTTTCATTTCTATAACGTGTAGGTCAGCCCATAAGACTTTATCTCCAAAGTCAATTTCAACGTTCTTACACAGTTTATCAGTTACGATAACCTTATCAGAAGGTATACTAACTTCTAAACTAGCATCTATAACATTGAGGTTCTTGTTTCTTAGAAGTTCATACAACTTAGCAGATATAAAAGAGTGTGTGGCACCGGTATCAAAAAGTGTGAGAGCAGGTATACTTAAAACGGGTAACATACCTGCCATGGTTCCAGGTCTCTTAGCTGCTTCTCTCCTTGTCATTGTAAATGTTCGGGCCTTTCCAACATTGGGCTTCCTCGGATTTTCTTTTCCTTTACCAGCATCAGAGTCTTTTGCTTGAGGGCAATCATGGGCATTATGACCTGGCATCTTACATCGGTAACAAATTCCAGTCCCAAATAGACACTCACCCTTGTGATGCCTCCCACACTTAGGACAATTGGGGGTGTCCTTAGAAGCATTGGGTACATGCTTCCCTTCAAACTTAGCTTGTTTGGTTTTTGTCTGTGGTTGTTTTCCCCACCTCTTCCTACTAGGAGTTTCAGTAGGTTTCTTAATGGCGTTGTCCAACTTTAGTCTAGAAGCAATCTCATGAGCTCGCTCAACTACTTCACCATATATCATAGCTCCTTGTCCGGCAAGTATACAACCAATTTCTAGCCTTAACCCCCTCTCAAAGTGGCGAGCTTTCTTTTCCTTGGAGTCCACCATGTGGGTAGCGTAGCGTGATAGCTGAGTAAATTGGCGCTCGTACTCCATCACCGTCATAGTCCCTTGCTTTAGGTACATGAACTCTGTCTCCTTCTTTTCACGATAGGAACGCGGTAAATAGTTTTGCATAACTGCCTTTTTGAACTCATTCCAAGTCATGGCTTCTATATGGGCTGGAGTTCGAGTCCTGCGGTAGGATTTCCACCAAAAATCAGTATCTTCCGTCAGTTGGAAAATGCCACACGAGACTTTTTGTGCATCCGTGCAATTCATGTGGGTAAAGAGTCTCTCAAGTGCTCTAAGCCACTCTTCCGCTTCAGCAGGGTCTCCTTTTCCATTGAAAGTTGGTGGTTGAAACCTACGAAATTGATAAACAACAGAGTTGGTATCATCTCATGGGGGTTGAGGCGCAGGAGGCGCCTGAGCGGCATTAAGGTACTGCGCTAGCCCTCGTAATAGGTTGAGGAGATCTTGAGGTGGAATGTTTGCGCCTGCAGCTGGCACCTCCTGAGCAACATCATTTTGCCCGGGAGCTGGAGGTTCTTGGACGGGTGGTCGATCTTGATGTGGACGACCACGACGAGCCATGACAAGTCTAGTAGTTGGAAAGTAAATAAGTAAATAAATAAAACGAAACTATTATTCATGAATATTATATAACACCAAACATAACTATCCATATACTTTAATTTAGAAAGTCAATAGTCAAATAGTTCATCAATAAGCAATCCAAAAAGATTAGTTGGTAGACATACATCTAAAAAGGTAAACAACTGAGTTGAAGAAACAAACAAGTAAGTCTATGCGACTCCCCTCAACATTAAAAGGGAAGAACGCAACAAAAGATGTCCACCCCTAAGAAGTAAGAATCTTAATCAACTACTCAATTAATAGTGTTTCTCTTCGAGATCCTCCTCAGGGTCCTTCTCCGGATCCTCCTCGATAGAATCATCTTCGGGATCCTCCTCCGGAGCCACACTGTCTTCATCATCCTCTGGAATCCATATCGGTTCTGGTTCGACATCCCTAGGGTCCTTCTCAAAAGCCCACTCGCGAAGAAGGATGGAAGTGAACTCGGGATAACTGATGATCGGTGAGTCATCTGTGATATCATATCGAACCATCTCGCAGTAAAGGTTCTCTGCTCGTATGCACCAGTCCTCAGGTAAAGTCCCGATGAGGCGCAGACAAGTCTCACTATCTGAAACACCGCGTAGTAGGTACCGGACCTCTCTCCACATATCCATCATACGAGATATGTGGGTGCCAATTGAATCCTCTTCTACCCTTGAATAGTTGCGGTACCTCCTCAGGGCAGCCATATGAGCCGAAACTCGTCCACTCATGGTCTTTAGAGCAGTACGCGCCATCTATTAGTCTAAGAGCGAGAACTCAACTACCTTAGAATTATCTCAAACCCAGACTACATAATTTCTCACATAATACAAGAATATATTATATTCATGCATCAAACAGAACATCACACATATTACATACACAATTAAATGTACCATGTTGAAACGACAGACTGAAGCTGGCTGTGAGTCTTGTCTCGAAGTGAAGTTAGAAAAAGAAAACCTCCAACTTCTAAAAATAATTTATCAAAGGCAATAGTGAGCAAGTCTCCAGAAAGGTAGACCTGCTCTGATACCAAAAACTGTAACGTCCCAAAACTAAGTGAATTTTTTTTTTCTTGAAGAACTAGCATTACGAGGGAAAGTCACCATCCTTAAAATCTTTTTCGTAAATGTATATGTATATGTATATATATATATATATATCCTTCATAAAGAGAAAATGAGATGAACTAATTAACCAAATAAGGTAATACGAACTTAAAACCATGGGTGATCATCACCAAAACCATAAATCGTCCAAACAAGTAGCAGCGGAAGAAAAATAAAACATGAGGTTCATGAAGTTCGTCCCATAACAAAACAAAACAAAATAATGTTTAACTAGGACACTAGTTCCATTTCACAGCTCATCAAAATAGGGGTACTGCACTTTCGAGACTTGGGCTCACATCCACCTTCAATCCTCATTCGCATCCCTACCTGAAAAGGGAGGGGTGAGCGTTCAAAAACACTCAGTGGGTTCACTCGATTGCCCACTCAAAATCATACAAATTATTGAAGTAAAAGTCAAGTACATGAATCATCTTATACCATAGCTAAAGACAATTAGAGACATACTAGATAACACATCATGGCGTCAAGTTCACATGAAGTTAACTTAAATCGTGTTATTCAAGTTCAACAATCATAGAGCATATTTGACTTGGTCGGAGTTTTCGAAAAATATTTTCCTACTCCCCCGCAAGAGTACGGGATCGTCGTAGTAGTGAAAGTAGACTTGGACCAAGTAGTTATCGACCCAAAGGATTTAGGAGTGCAGTGGAGCCCCAAAGTTGTACGTCGGTATGGTACTATAGTGACGAGCAAGTTGACATTTGAAAATTAAACTAATGCAAGAATTAAATCTAGAAAGCAATTAAACAATTAAACTAACTTCCAATTAAGAAAGTGCAAGAGAGAGATGCTTCGAGTGTCTTCACAATATAATCCACTAGTGTGTGTGACAAATTCACAACCTATCATTGCCTTTTTCTAGATGTTTGCTAAGAGCGATCACGAAAGTGTGTAGACCAATCCCTTTTGAGGCCTAGGTGAACAACGTGGACTAACTAGCAATTCCTAATTATTCCCCATAAGCTCGTAAGATCGTGAATATCTAAAAACACGCGATGCATCTCTAGAATTCCCCCTTCACTAAGTACCCGAATATTCAAATTAAGATACCTAATGTCTAATGATGGGGGATCTAGCAACCGACTCCCTCTCGGGTAAACTGATTACTATATAACTCAAATTAATTAGTCAAAGCTTTCACCTAAATACCAATCATGCATACTCAACTCTCGTTGCAATACACAAAATTAAATACATAAGCTAATAAAATCAACTAATTAATTGAGGCATACAAAGCCCATCATTAAAAACAATCACATCAAGAAATAGACATAATCAAAGCTATAAATCCATCAACACACTAATTTCATACATTGATTCAACACTCAAAGCATTAGGGGATTAGCCCATGGCTAATCTAATAAAACCCAAGTATAAATAAACTAAAGAAAGCAATAAACTCATGGAAATCATCATAATCAAATTGCAAAAAACCATAAATGAGAAAATTAAACCAATTACTTGAAAGAGAAAGGATAGAAGTCACCTCAATGGAGTGATTACAACTAGAAATTGAAATTTGCTCTTCAAATCCTAAGCTAAATTACTCTAAAACTTGAAAGAAAACTAAAATCTAAAAATGAAGGTGAAATCTAACTAAAATGGTGTGTGGGGTGTGTGTCCCCTAAGGGGGTGTAATAATGGCAAAACGGCCCGCCCCGAGGTCGCCCCGCCCTGCCCCGCCCCGGTTGGGCCAGGTCCGCCCCGCCCCGTCCTGAAAATGGGGCAGGTCCGCCCCGCCCCGCACGTGGGGCAGATCGGGTATGGGTATGTATATTGCCCTGCCCCGCTCCGCCCCGCCCTGCCCCGCAATCTATTTAATATATACATATAAATATATCTCTATTAAATATTATATATATATATATATATATATATATATAAAGGTCTCCATAAATATATCAACAAACGTGCATATTAATTATTGACTCAATTGATACAATTCTATCATTCAAATGAACATAATCACATCAATAAATTAATTTTTTTTTATTAATATATATTAAACCCTAAGCTTACAATTAATTATGACATTCACATATATATTTTGTTAAATTTGGACTCGTAATTATCTTGAATTTGTTGATTAGACTTATTGTCATTTTTTACTTGAGATTGTGATGAATTTTTGGTTTCATGGTTATGTTTATTGTATAATTTAATTGTGAATTTAATTTTATAATATACATGTGTTTATATTTTAAAAAATATATATTTTTCTTGAGATAAGAATGGGGCGGGGCGGACCTGCCCCGTGCAGGGCGGGCATGGGGCACAAAATGCCGCCCCGCAGTGGGGCACGAGGTGGGGCGGGTCGACTGGGGATAGGTTCGGGGCGGGTCTGGGTACTTAGGTACCCGCCCTGCCCCGCCCCATTGCCATCCCTAGGGTGTATGGTGGTGTGTAGCCTCCTAAAATCTGAGAAATGAGGGTATTTATAGTGTGGAATGAGGAGATTAGGACGAAATTGCAATTAAGTCCCTGAAAATCTTTAAAATCCCTCTTTTTTAGCTTGTCAGCATTTCACTCGGCCAAACCCTTTTCACTCGGCCGAGTGCTTACTCAACTCGGCCGAGTGCTTTCCATTCTGCCCGAGTCATGCCTATTTTCACCTCACTCGGCCAAACCCTCTTTGCTCGGTCGAGCATAAATCCAATTTGGCCGAGTGGATCTTCCAGAGACTTTACTCGGCCAAAACCCCTTTTGCTCGGCCGAGCATAAATCCAATTTGGCCGAGTGAGCTCTGTTTTATCTCCTTCTTGAACTTTCTTGTCCAATCTTCATTCCTTCTTCAATTCTTCATCTTTTAACACCTAAAACACTTCATTTCTTGCAAAATAACAAAACATACCTTCTCGACAATTAAAATACAAATGATCAAATTAATGTAAATAAATGCAAGAAACTTTATAAAATTAGACGAATTAAATGCACGAATTTCAAGCAATTTTCACACTAATCAATATTCAACATCATGTGTTAACATATATAGTATATACTTAATATGTAATATACATAATAACACATCAATCTTGTTGGGGCACGCTTTACCCCGCTCGAGCATCTTGTTCGGGAGCTACCCGAATGTGATCTTTCGATCAAATCTTGTACGGTTTTACACGTGATCTTATCATAGCTATTGCGGTATTATCCGCATACCATACACATTGTACGGTCTCAACCGTGTATCATACATCATGTCCTTAGAGCATGCATTTATATAGAGAATCATGTATCTATAAAGCATACATCATCACATTCGATCATGCATACATCTAACACTTGCACAACCATGAAACATATATGGCACATTTCAACACATCATAAACGACAATTCACATATGACATTTAAAACAATAAATTATATGATAGGAAGGTAGACAATAAAAGATCCACTAAGAGTTACCCCACCTAGTAGTTTGCACGGGTTAAGCTGTATTGTCTCCTTCTAGTTCCAACACTCTTTCTACTTTTCGATCCCCAATTTCTACCACAAAAACACTATCTCTTAGTTTTCATTATATGACTGATAATAATAATGTAATCGACGTGTGTGAGTGAGACGATGAACTAGAAATTGTGAGAGTATGAGTCAAAATATTAAAAGAATGAATTTACACTAAAATACTATACATTTGCTCAAGTTTTGGGGCTGCCTGCAAGCTTATATAAACTGGTATATTATAATTTTTTATAGAAATGTAGTAGCTCATGAAATTTTTGATAAATCGCCACTGATTTCGTCTAAAACGGATAAAAAACGAACTTTCTAGGTACATTAGAAGTTCTAAGGAAAATAAGATAAAATAAAACTATTACTTTCACCTCTCCACTTCCACCACTACCACCACGACCACCGGAAACTTAGGTGACACCAACAGCTATCGTAGGTGACGGCAGTGTGGTGGATGTGAACAGAAAACGGGAGAGAGAAAAAGATTGAAGTGAAGTGAGAGAAAGTAAATCTAGAGACACATTTTCGAAATGTTGACCAAGCATAACTGGAGTTATAAGACTCCGATTTGGAAAATGAAAGATTTTCTGGAAAGCTCTTGATTCCAGCTTTCCAACAAGACTAAAACTAAAAGATTTGGATAAATGAACAAAGAGTTATGAGTTGTAGAAGTTGGTCCACCTAAATCACGTCCTTCCAACTTAAATCTATTATAAGTAGAGTTCTGCTACTTCAAATTGCAAAAGAAAAGATGTTTTAGAAAGCTTATAACAGCAGCTTTCGAATGAAACTAAAATCACAAGATTTGAACCAACGAAAATAGAGTTATGGTCTTTAGAAGTTGGTCCGCCTACAATAGCATCCCCCCAACTTTGACCAGCGATAACCGGAGATCTAGAACTCCGATTGAGAAACGGGAAGATGTTCCAGAAAGTTCTTAATATCAGCTTTCAGATGGTACTGGCCGATTGTTGATCGGACACCGGAAAGTTTTCCAGAAAGCTACTGGAAGTTCGAACATTTTTGTGTGTGTGTGAGTTTGTGTGTGCAAGAAGTGTGTGTGTGTGTGAGGATGACTTACCCTATAAGTGATGTGCTGAAAGTGTGCAAAAGTGGCTGCTAATCCTTATTTATAGTATCCCTCAAGGCTAGGGTTCCTTCCTTATTGGACCCCAAAAGGCCCTTAACTTATCTTTAATGTGGGCTTCTTCCCTAATCAAGTTTTAAGGGAGAAAATCATCTAGTTCTAAGCCTACAATAACTTTATTATCTCCAAACATTAGTCATATAATAAAATTAATTGATTAATAATGTAATAAGGTATAACATTTTATATCATGTAATTTATATTTCTTATTCTTCAATAATTATACCAATATTTTCATATAAATAATAATAATAATAATAATACGACTCTACTTATGGAGCTTTTGGGTTGTTACAAAGAAAAACTCTCAAGCTTTACATTTTATACAAGCATTTAAGCACTCTTAGGTTCTCATTACATATCTACTCTATAAGGAGTTGTTGTTGGATTATTAACTCAACATGTTCATCTATTGAAGACAAGGTTGTAGTTGTTGACACTTTAGATCAAATTCAGATCTAATGTTTGTAAGCAAGGAACTGGTACTTGTCAATTCCAGTGCTCGTAAGTTGGTTGGTTGGATAGTAAGGCTCCTTGTTAAAGGGAGAGTGGACGTAGTATTTTAACATCTGAATCACTATACATCTTGTGTTATTTACTGCTTTCTTTATTTACTTTGTGCTTTTACTTGTGCTCTTGATAAAAAGATTTGAAAAGACTTTTCATTAAGCTTCCGCATTCTTTCTAAAACTGACTAGTGAGACCAACAAGTGGTATCAGAGCAGTGTGTCTTAGACCACTGCTTTGAAAAAGCTTTTGGTGGTCACCGGGCAGATCCATTGCTCTATTTAAAATTTTGTTTAAATCTTTTGAAATTTGCTCAAAATGTCTTTAAAATCTTCTTACAAGAGTCACAAATTGCCTGAATTCTCTTTTGAGGATTATAGCCACTGGAGTTTCATGATGAGTAATCATCTTGAAATTATTCATCACCGCATGCTTGATGTGGTTGAAAGTGGCCCAATTCAATTTTACTGGACTCCCATTGATGATGGCAGATCTGAGACAAGAGAAGAAACCAGTGCAAATAGAGAGGAAAGAACTGATGGCAGAGTACCTAGACAAAAAGTAATCAAGAAGAGAGAGGAGCTAGACAATGATGAGAGAAAACTGTTCAACCTGGATCAAGTGGCAAGGACTGAGATCATCAACACCCTCACTAAGGAAGTGATAGAGAAAGTGAGAACCTGCACTACGGCTAAGGAGATGTGGGACAAGTTGGCTCTGCTCTGCGAAGGAACAGAGAAGATAAAGGACAACAAGCTCCAGGCTGTTCAACACTCATTTGATACTTTCAAGATGAAACCAGATGAGACTATTGACCAGCTGGACATGCGCCTCACCAACCTCCTTAACAAGGCTAGTGCCTTAGGTAAAACTTACTCTGAAAAAGAAATTAATAGTAAAATTTTAAGATCACTAACCAGCAGGTGGAGGATTAAAGTCATAA
Source organism: Ballota nigra (assembly GCA_947034835.1). Lineage (NCBI taxonomy): Eukaryota > Viridiplantae > Streptophyta > Magnoliopsida > Lamiales > Lamiaceae > Ballota > Ballota nigra. The sequence continues at coordinate 25,515,988 of OX344723.1, forward strand.
CAAAGATCTCAACACTCTTGACCATCATCTTCTTCTATCTGATTTGTAAGCCTACGAGTATGACCTACAAGATGAAGATCAATCATAAGAGATATCTTCTTCTGGTCAGAAAAGAGTTGTTTTCTCTTCAACCATGAAGACTGAAGAAAAAGCAAATGAGTCTACTGCAGATGACTTGAGCCTAAAGGAGCAGGTGACACTCTTAACTAGAAAACTAGATAAAATGAGCTTTAATTATAGCAGGTACAAAAGACACTGGAAGGAATCTACCAGAGACAGGAAGAGTTCCTTCAAGTCTGCAGACAAAGAGAGGTCATCTAGAGACTCAAGAGAGACCAGATTCAAGTCATTAGAAAAGAGGAGAGATGGCAGCTCTGGCAGATCAGACTACCAGAGGAGAGATGACAGCTCTGGCAGATCAGACTACCAGAGGAGAGAGAGTAGTCCAGCTAGACCAGAGTACAACTCAAAGAGAAGAGATCCAAGTCCCAGTCCCAGAGGAGACAACACCTGTTACACTTGTAACAAGCTAGGCCACTACAATTATGATTGTCCTCAACTTACTCCTAGAGAAAGAGAAGAGAAAAGACTCAAGAGAGATAGGAGATATGCAGACAAGAGAGCATTGTTGGCAGAAGCAGAGGAGGAGGATACTAGTTCCGGTTCTTCTTCTTCTGACTTTGATTAATTAAATTTAACACTCTAATTATATGAAATTTTAATTATTTTATTTTTATTGTCTCACTATATTTAAGGATTTCCAATTTAGAAATTCCTAATTTGTTAAAATAAATTAAAAATGGAATTAAATATATTAATTAATTTTGAATTTTTTATCGATTAAATGATTGATTGAATTTTTTTTAAATAAAATAATTAAAAAAATTAACAGTTAACTGATAAATTTTTATTGTCTTGAAAACACAGTGCACCAAAATTTAATTATTTGATTTGTTTAATCTCAAATCAAATTTAATATATCATTATACTAACTTAAATGTGTTTAACATGTGACATTATTTTGAATATATTTATTATATAATAGAACTACATTAATTTTATAGTGAATAAATTTATAATGTTATTGTATATGTAATGCATAATGTATAATCAATTTTTTACGAATATTCCGCGTAATACGCGGGACGCTCATCTAATTATATCGTATTCCCCAGTTCCTAAGTTGAATTTTTTGTTTGATTTTAACACGAATTTAAATGTAGGAATTATTTATCAGTATTGAAGATTGTACTGATACAAATAAAGTAGAATAATAAAATAAAGTAATGTAATATACCGTGTAATATTGAGATGTTTTGAGGGTATAATTTAAAAAAAGTATTATTTTATTGTACAGTGTGAAAAATTTAGTAAGAGAGAACTTTTTTATCATTAAAAATCTAATTAGGGATTATTTTCAAAAGGTACACTCTCTTTCTAAAGTAGCAGCAAGAAGGTACGTAAGAGAACAAATAGTCCTACCACTAACGTTATTCACCCTCACAATATATAAATAATATGCCACAAGTTTTTAGTGGTAAAATCATGGTTTTGGTCTCACCCGTCATAGTCCCTCTTCAATTAATTCAAAACTATTAGTTTCATGGCCACAAAAATTTTGAAATGCAAATTTGATCCCACCATTACGTTGTTGTTGATCAATTTTTTTTTTTTTTATAATATTGAGTATGATTACAATTGTTCATAACTAATTAGTTAACTTGTTCAAACTTAATTAAACTTAATTAACCATTACGTTAGACTATTATCAAACTTAATTAGCTTGTTCAGATGTGTAGGCCCTAATTTTTTAATTTAGCTTGATAAAACATTTTCCTATTGAAGAAAACATATAAGCAATTAATAAGTTTGTTAATGCAAAATCAACTAACTTGATGTAATGGTTTTATACTTTCATGAGATATGTTTGGTGAAGAATTCTACATCCACTCCTTTAAATCTAGTTGGGGTAATTTCTTCTTATTGGTTTATAATATTAAGGTACATGTTGATCAAAGGATTTGACCTATTAGGCATTTTTCAGTGTTGTAGTCCACTCTAACTCAAATTACTGGTTGAGTTTATTTTGGCTGACTAACTTTGATTTTTTTTTTTAAATCAGACATCCTATCGAGTTGATTGATATCAAGTATGTTCTATAATTGTGTCACGTGTCATCGCACTTGTTGATGACCTTTCCTAGCTAAGAAGGTTAGTGGCTGTTTTTCATCTAATGAAGATCACCAAACAAGAATCAAGATTATAGAATTTGGCTAAGTAAAGCTCAAGAAATAATTTGACAAGAGTTTTGACTTGTATTCCATTCTTTTCTCTCTTTCTTGTACATGAAGGGAGTATTTATAGACATGCAAAGAGGACATGTGTCACCATCTTGGTGGCTTAACCATTGGATCTTTGCCAAGTGTTAGGACACTTGTACAACATCTACACTATTGCTCATTGGATGGGTGCCAAGTGTTAAGACACTTGGACCATATCTAGGCTAGTGACTCTTGGGATTCCCAATGTTGTACTTGGTCTTTGGCACTACTGATATGCTCTCGACGGTGACCGTTTGCTCGCTTGTACGTCTTCGTTGGATGTTGTGATCCTTTGCGTTCTGAGCTGTTCACTCCTTGCTTGGGATTGTTTTACAATGTTGCTCGCTCCATAACGAAGCTGTTCGCCTGAGTTGATTTTGGTTTGAGTTGCTTGCACAGCTGTTCTTTGCAAGGCTGTTCGCCACAATATTCTTCTTACCATGTTAGAGCTGTTTTGCAAAGCTGCTCGCCCCACCAGGCTGCCATCTCTTTGCTAAGCTGCTCGCCCTGTACGACTGTTTCCCCCACAAAGCTGTTAGCCTCTTTCATTTGTCATCCTGTTATCAAGTTTAATGATAATCTTTCGTTGATTAAATGCAAAGTTGTTCGCCTATCAACAATTGCCCCCTAGCTTGGCCTTATGTTGAACATGGGTTGATCAACTGAGTCCAAGCTACAACTTCTTCTTCGAACAATGGGCGAGCAGAAAGGGAGTATGGTTGGTTATGCAGGCGAGCATCAGCGTAGGCGACCAGCAACGAGCGCCCCTTCGTGTCACGACGGTTGGATTCCCAAGGCACGGGATGCGAGGCGTCGCGTCAGTCACGCGCGACTTCCAATTTGCCCATAGGGGCCTATAGTATTTCGCCAATATTGCATTTTTGCCCCATTTCATTCTTATAAATAGGCGATTTCCCATTCATTTCTCTTTCTTTCTTCTTTCGTCTTTCTGAATTTCTCACGCTTCCGCCATTAACAAACATTTCAAAGCTTTTCCGTCTTCGTGATTCTTGCATCTAGATTCTAGATTTCGATTTGTCGAAGGTAATTTATTTCATATTCTCTCTTTCTTTAAATCTCTATTCTGTATTCTTTCTTTTTCTTTCGTAACCACGACTGTTACTCCGGCCGTGAATCGCCGTCGCGCCGCCGTGCCGTTGATTCCATTACCATCGTAACTCCTCCATCGCCGGCATTATCCTTGTGTATTACATCACACTTAGCCAAATCCCTATATCACTTTTTTGAATGGATTTTTCCCCCTCAAGTTCCTCCCAATCCGTGCCCGGGCGAAACCCGGAAAAGAGACCCGTAGATTTGGATTCTCCGCGCAGATCTGTTCGCCAAGCATTGGCGAACAACCCACGCACGTTGTTGGTGGACGAAGATATGGACTCCGATGCAAGCTCCGTTGTTCGCTCGGTAGAGATGTGCGCCGCTGACCGCTCTGGCGATCAAGAAGAAACTCACCACCTTGCTCGCGAACCTGAGACGTCCTCCGACCTTGGCGAAGACTCTACTGAAGTGGCCGCGGAGATAGAGGGTTCAATCGACCTCGAGGGCGACCAGCAAGTTGGCGAGCAAGAAGGTCCTATGCTTTCATGGGAGTTTTTAAGGGAAATCAATTTCCCCATCTCTCAAACTACGCCAGAATCCCGGATCCCAGAAGGAGTTGTTCGCGACAACGAGTGGGCAGACTATTCTGCTCGCTACTCGAAGACTTTTGCCCCCACATCGAGGGTAATCATGAAAGCTCAGGACGGGGATTATGCAGCGAGCAAAGTTGCCAGTGTTGTCATTGAGGAGGATCTGGCGAGCATTCGTGCAACATACAAGATTCCTTATGACATTTTTATGTATGTGCCGAAGAAGGGAGAGACTGCTGATCGCCCCCCACCTGGTTGCACGGCGATCAACTTGGATGTGTTGAACACGGGTTTCCCGCTCCCCGTTCATCCTCTCATCGGCCGCTTCCTATCTGACATGAACCTGGCGATCACCCAAATTACTCCAAATGGTTGGAGTAGTCTTCTAGCCTTCATGACTCTCTTTGGTCTTGAGGGCTACAAGAATAAGATAACAACCGCGGAGATCCTTTATGCCTTGACCATTTCCGAGGATGGTGCTGGATGGTATTACGCCAAGGCGAAAACCGGATTGAAACTCATTGAGGGAGTTCCCAATAAGATTAAGGGTTGGCATTGCCAATTCTTCTTCATTGGTGGAGATTGGCGAGCAACTGAGGGATTTGCTGGCGGGCAGGCGCACATCATGTCGCCTGAAGGCTTTGGAAAAATCAAACGTAGGGCTAACTTTGTCTTGCTAGTTCGTAAGTAGAACTAATTTTAATCCCTTTCGTTGTTTTGCAGGTCCAAGGAACTTGAAGTGGGGGCACCCCGACATTAGTGACGAGTTCCTCTTTACCTTAGCCCTCATCTCTCTTCGCGACGTTGCCAGTCGCGACATACACCATCTCTCGAAGGCTCAATGTCGCAAACTTGCTGGCTTGGTCACGAGTCCTCACCATCTTGAAGCCCAAGCCGCCGTTCCAGAAGGTAACTTTTTTATTTTTGCTCGCCAATCATTTTTGCTCGTTCATCATTCTTGCTCGCCTAACACTTGTATTTTTCTTGTCAGATCAACAAGTCACTGTTGCTATCCCAGCTGTGCCCGAGTCATATTATCTACTCGCCAATCGAGTTAAACAGATGGCTGATGCTTCAAGGAGAAAGATGGATCCTCCCCTCGCTATCATGCGTCTCCGGGCCGGAGAGAACCCTTCTGGTCGCCCAGTCGCCGGAGCTGGTCGCCGCAAACCTGCGGCCAAATCTACTCCCTCTCCGCGGGATGTAAGGAAAGATAAGGAGAGGGAAAAGGAAAAGGAGAAGAAGAAGGCGCCGCGAGGCGATGATGCTCACGGCGATGATCGCGCCTCCAAGCGATCAAAAACCATGGCAGAGGCGAGCAGTGCTGCTCCCCGATCTCCTGCTTCTAAATCCACCTCTTTGGAAGTGGTGGACGAGCAACAGGTAGTCGCTAGCGTGGCGGCGACCAAAACGGTGGTGTACCCCAAGGATCTCTCCTACTTAGGTTGGGATCCTTCTAGAATTAAAGAGTAAGCTGTTCGCTTTTTCAGGTTTTGTTGTTCGTCTGAGCTTAGTCATCATTTTTGTTCTTACTCTTAATTCTTCATTTGGTTAGGTACAAACCGGAGCGTTATCCCGGTCGAGGAACTGCTCTTCACCACTTTGCTGTTGTGAAGGATGCCCCCCCCCAGCTTTCGCGACATTCCCGATGCTCCTGTTCGTCGAGCAGCCGAGATGGTCCCAAGAGCTTGGACCAAATCGGCGAACACCCTTGTCAAGGGTCAGACTGCGAGCGACAATGTTCGCTTGATGGCGTACAATGCTAGCCATCAAGTGGTCCAGGCTCAAGTACTGCTCGATCAAGTTTTGGATCTTGAGCGAACAAACCGCGACTTGGGCCGTCGCGTGGAGAGGATGGACGAGGAAAGAGCCTCCGCCATTAAAGAATGCAAGGCCGAACATGCTAAGACGCTGGCTTTGATGGAGAGGAAGATGGAGGCCTCGTTAACTGGCGAGAAGAACGCCTTGGAGAAGGCTGAGAAAATGTTGCTGGAGGTGAAGTCCTCAGACTTGAGAGCTGAGAGAGCCGAGAAGGAGCGAGCAGACTTATCTGCTCGTCTGCTCGCTGCTGAGGAGCATGTCAAGAGGCTGGAGGAAGAGCGCCAGAATCTGATCGAATACGAAGTCCATGAGCAGGAAGTGATGGACAAGACCAACTTTGGGTACATCTGTGCCTTTGCGGAATGTTTACGGTCTGTCCACTTCGCCCACGATCACAATCAAGATATTCGTGATGCGGTGAAGGCGGACTTTATTGAATATGTGAAAAATTATCCTCCTCCTCCTGGCTCGACTTTGTTCGTCTCCGATTTGGCCGACCTCGGCTTTCCTTTGGAAGTCTTCGGCGAGGACGTCGACATTGCTGCTCCTACTTACGGCGGTCAGCCTGACCCTGCTCCAGCGGCGACCAACACGGCAGCCGCTGATGAGGTTTTTGAAGGGTTGTCTTCGCTTCCTTTGACCCCCATAGACGGGGCTGGTACAAGTGCTCAGGGCGAGCAGCCGAGCGCGCCGGCGACCAGAACTGAAGATGTTCCTCCTCCGTCTCTTCCTTGAAGACTTTAGTTTTTCTTACAATAGGATGTACAACATTTCTGTATTTCTCATTCCTATAGTAAAACTTTTTGATCTAATGAAATGAAGATTTTTTGTTCGTCTACAAGCTTATGCCTCTTCATTTGTCTTTACTTAACTGCTCGCCTCTTTGTATGTCTTAGTTACTCGCCTATTGTTTTTTGCTCATGACAGTTTTTTTTTTTTTTTTTTTTTTTTTTTAAGTGTTCCTTTTTCCTTAAGGTAAACACTTAAATTTTAAGTTGGTCATTTGGTTCTTATAGAACTTGACCTTTAGTTGTTTGGGCCATTTTGGTCGCTCGTGGACTTGGCCTTGTTTTTGCTTTTAATAAGCTTTTCTGTTCGTCTTATAACAGATTCGTATTTTGCTAATCTTTGGGCGAGCAATTAAGTAATTTGGACTTAAGGCTTAAAAACTAAAATTCAACAAGACAAAAGATTAAAGCAATTCTGCTCGCCTAGTAAGATAAATGCAAATCTGCTCGCTTATAAACTTGCGCAAAAATTTCAAAAAATTTACAAAGGATCTATTTACAATCTTTCTAAGACTTACAGGACTTCATTGGTAGTACTTCTTGAGTAAAGTTGTATTCCAGGAGTATTGAGACGACTTGCCTTCCATGTCTTCAAGGTCGTATGTGCCGTTGTGCCACTTATTCGTCACCTTGTATGGGCCCTCCCAAGTCGGGCCGAATACTCCTGGTGGTATTAAAACTTTTCGAAGTACCAAGTCCCCAATTTCGAATTCTCTTGCCTTTACTTGAGAATTGTAGTACTTTGCTGCTCTTCTTTTATAGATCGCATTTTTCAATTCTGCTATTATTCTTTTTTCTTCAAGCAAGTCCAACTCTGCTGCCATTGCGGAGTTGTTTGTTTCTTCGTCGAACGCAGCTGTTCGTTTTGTCGGGACTTTTAACTCAATCGGAATTACTGCTTCTGTCCCGAATGCCATTGTGAATGGTGTTTCGCCTGTGCTTGTTCTGTGGGATACTCGGTATGCCCACAACACCTCTGGTAGCTCTTCTGACCACTTTCCTTGCTTGTCAACCAAACGAATCTTCAGTATATGCTTGATTATTTTATTTACTGCTTCCACTTGACCGTTCGATTGGGGGTGGTATGGTGTCGAGAAATGTTTCTTTATTCCCCATTTTTCGCAAAAATCTCTGATCTCTTTTCCCTCAAACTGCCTCCCGTTGTCTGTCACTATCGCCTGAGGGACCCCGAAACGACAAACAATGTTTTTCCATATAAAGTTGATCATTTTCTCCTGTGTGATCCGCCCGAGTGCTTCTGCTTCCGCCCACTTCGTGTAGTAATCAACAGCCACTACCGCAAATCGAACATTCCCTTGTCCCGGGGGAAAAGGCCCGATGAGGTCAATTCCCCATTTTGCGAACGGCCATGGACTATTGACTGAAATCAGTTCATGTGGGGGTTTGTGAATGTTTGGGGCAAATAATTGACATCTATGACAAGTTCGGGCAATCTTGATCGCATCCTGAAGGAGGGTTGGCCAGTAATATCCTTGCCTTATTGTTTTATGTGCCAAAGCCCGTCCTCCGGCATGATTTCCGCATACACCTTCATGGATCTCTTTCAGTACCGCTTGCCCTTGCCCCCTAGCCAAGCATTTCAGAAGTGGGAGCGAAATTCCTCTTTTGTATAATTGTCCGTCCATCATGGTGTATCTTGCTGCTCTTTTGACCAATTTGTTAGCTTCAAACGGGTTGTCTGGCTTTTTATCGTTTTGTAAATATTCAACGATTGGCATCCTCCAGTCGTCTTTTTCGAAATCTTCGTTAATCTGATAGATCTTGTAATCTTCGGTTGATGGTTTGGACATTCTTGTTAGCGTCACTTCCGACAATTCTGCTGGCCCGGTGCTGGTTGCTAGCCTGGCTAATGCATCTGCTTGAGCATTATTGTCTCTTGGTATTTGTTCGATGTATATTTGTTCGAACAAAGAGGCCAAGTGAGCAACAATTTTTTGATACAAAGCCATGTCTTCATCTCTTGCTTCATATTCTCCTCGGACCTGGTTGACAATCAATTGTGAATCCCCAAAGATTTGCAACCTTCTTACTCCAACTGCTAATGCTAGGCGTAGCCCGACGATCAAGGCTTCGTACTCTGCTTCGTTGTTCGTCGCCATGAACTCGAATCGAACAGCTGAAGTAAAAACTTGTCTGTCCGGGCTTATCAAGACTATCCCTGCTCCCGATGCTGTATTAGTTGACGAACCATCAACATACATGTGCCAGGGATGATTATGTCCTCTCGTTGGATCTTGGGGGAAAGTCAGCTCGACTATAAAGTCTGCTAAGGCTTGCCCCTTGATCGCTGTTCGAGGAGCATACGAAATCCCGAACTGGCTGATTTCCAAGGACCATTTTAGGAGCCGACCAGCCGCATCGGGCCTGTGTAGTATTTGCTTTAGCGGGAACGTTGTTAACACTTCCACCTGGTGGTCGAAAAAATATGGACGAAGTTTTCTGACGCTCATCACCAGCGCATATGCTAGCTTTTCTGTTGGTGAATATCTGAGCTCTGCTTCGTGCAAGGCATGACTTACATAGTAGATGGGCAGGTGGAACTTTCCTTCTGCTCAAACGAGCACTGAACTGATTGCTACCTCTGAGGCCGCCAAGTACAAGTATAACTTTTCCCCTGGGATTGGCTTGGCAAGAATTTTTGTATCACTGAGGTACTTTTTCAGCTGTTCGAACGCTTGTTGACAGGCGTCTGTCCATTGAAACTTTCCTTTTTTGATGGCCTCGAAGAATGGCCTGCACTTATCTCCGGATCTTGAGACGAACCTGTTCAGAGCTGCTAGGCATCCGGTTAGCCGTTGGACTTCTTTAACCGATCTGGGTGGTTGCATCTCCATGATTGCTTTCACTTTCACCGGATTTGCTTCAATTCCACGCTGACTAACCAGATGTCCCAAGAATTTCCCAGAATGGACTCCGAAACTGCTTTTCTTAGGATTCAGCCTCATATTGTAGGTCCGCAGTATCTCAAATGTTTGAGCCAGGTGCTGTAAGTGCTCTTCCTTCTTTGAGCTCTTGACAACAATGTCGTCCACATATACTTCCATCGTCTTCCCGATGTGATCATCAAACATCTTGTTAACCAGCCTTTGATATGTAGCTCCAGCGTTGATTAGCCCGAATGGCATTCTCTTCCAGCATAGTAAGTTTTTGTTGGTGTAGAACGCTGTGTGCTCTTGATCATCGGGATGCATCGCAATTTGGTGATATCCTGCGAATGCATCCATGAACGTTAACAGCTCATGTCCGGCGGTGCTATCAACTAGCTGGTCAATGTGAGGCAATGGGAAGTTGTCTTTCGGGCAAGCGGCGTTAAGATCTGTGAAATCGATGCAGAGTCTCCATGCTCCAGTTGCTTTCCTGACCAAAACTGGATTTGCCACCCATTGCGGGCATAACGCTTGTTTGATTAAGTCGTTATCCAGCAGCTTTTTGACTTCCACGTCGAGCGCCTCGTATTTGTCGGGTCCAAATTTTCTCCTCTTCTGATGGACTGGCCTCTTCCCCGGGTCGATGTTGAGCCTGTGACAAGCATGTTCGGGGCTGATGCCCACCATGTCTGCATGCGACCATGCGAACACATCGAGGTTTGCTTTAAGAAACTCAACCATGTTGGTCCTGTACGGCTCCGGTAGCTCGGACCCTATGAAGAGTTCTAAGCCCTCTTGGTTCGGGTCGACTTTCACAGTTTCCAACTCTTCGACTGGGGTAGCCCTTCGTTTCTGGCCTTTCCATCTGGGGTCAATAATGGGCCCTTCTGTCTTTGGCTCATCTTCGATCTCCATCGGTTCTGCCCCCAATCGTGGCTCTATGTCCTCTGCATCAACGTTCATTGCCCTTGTTTGTTCTTCCTCGTTGCTAGCAGTAGCAGCTTCTGTTCCTCCTGTTTGGGCAAGTTGTTCGTCTTCGCGTTCCTGTTCGTCCTCGTCCAACTGTACGCCTACGCATATCTGCTCGCCAATACGCAGCTGTTCGTCTGCGCACAGTTGCTCGTCGCTGTGTGGTTGTTCGTCTGTGCAAAGCTGCTCGTCGACTTCCATTATTTCAGTGTCAACGGAAGTCATGGCCTCGCTATCGTCTCCGTCCTTGTCTGAGCACCTATCCGCCATGTTGACTTGGTGATCCTGCAACTGTATTTGCAACAGACACGCACGAGCTTTCTTTTGGTCTCCCTTGACTGTACCTGCACCCTTCTTTGTTGGAAATTTTAGACAATAATAGTACGTTGAAACAGCTGCTTTAAATTCATGCAAGAAAGGACGGCCGAGGAACCCGTTGTAAGTGGACTGTTGGTCTACAACCAAGAAGTCTACCATTCTATTCATTTTCCTCTCCGGGTCCTCGACTGATACAAGCTCAACTGCCAACGTAACTATTCCTAGCGGGGTGGTTACAGCATTTCCAAAACCCACAATCTTGTGATTACAATCTTTGATGTACTCAGCACAATCTCCTAGCTGGTCCACCGTGCTCTTGAACAGGATATTCGTGTAGGAACCAGTGTCGACAAGTAGACGATGTACTTTTGTCCCCATAATATTGGCGCAAATGACCAATGAGTCGTTGTGGGGAGTAAGTATCCCGTCTAAGTCTTTTTCTGAGAAAGTCAGGTCTCCTGTTCGTTTGGTCGATGGATTTACACCCACTTCCATTACTTGATCTACTGCTCTCAGCTCTGCCTTCCTCTTTCTTTTCGACATAGGTGGCCTCCCATCAGAACAACCACCTACTGGCCCAGTGGGTTCCAGCATTAGGATTTCCGGGATATGCCTTGCTGGGGCTGCTGGGACCTTCCTTCCCCTCTTACCAACTTTGCTTGGTTGGTCATCACTATCTTCGTCATCCGAACTGGATTGCACTGGCGCCCTTGGTCTTTTACCTGGTTCCCTCTTCACGAATTCGGACAGCTTCCCTTCCTCATAGAACATCCACAACTGCTTCAATAGATCTCGGCACTCGCTCGTGAAGTGGCCGATGTTCTGATGATAAGCACAGTATTTGTTCGGGTTCAGCTTACCTTTCTCTTGTCTTATCTTCCGCGGCTCTGACAACATTTCCCTGTCCTTAACGTTGTTGTACACAGCATCCACGGACATAGTAAGGACTTGACTCAACTTTTCTTTCAATTCAGCTCCATCATTGAATGACTTCATGTTCTTCGGAGCTTTGTAATCACTTCCTCCCGACTTCTTGTTAGACTTTTTTGGATCAGTCTTATCTCCCATCTCTCGGTGTAAGGCCTCCTGCATTGAAACGTGAATTCCCGCTTTGTGTCTGAACTCTGTGTATGTTTTCGGGCAAGTCAGATGCATTTCCTTCCACAAATCAGTTCCTTTCTTTAAACCAGCCATCACTGCCACAATTTTCGTGTCCTCACTCACCATCTCGCCCTCCAGTAAGACTTTATCAAATCTTTCCAGAAATTGCTTGTCAGACTCCTCGTCTCCCTGCCTAATATCTGCCAGACGGTGTCTGTGGGTCAAGTAGGACCCGGCAGTTGAGAAGTGAGACAGAAACTCTTTGCTTAGCTGGGCAAAAGAGTTGATGGAGCCAGGAGCCAGTGCTGAAAACCATCTGTGCGGGCCATCTCCCAGGGTGAGTGGAAAATTTCGGCATTGCGTGGCGTCGGTCGCCCCCATTGAGATCATAAAATCCGAATATTTCGTCACATGAATACGGGGTTCCGACGTTCCCTCGTACAGATTGATGGCTGGGAACTGTATCTTCTTCTGGATCGGTGCACTGAGGATAGATGGAGATAATGGTGAAGATGGGAGAATGGTTGATCCGACACCTCTCTGAGACTCCAACTGTTTCTGCAATTCTTCAATTGCCTTTCTCATTTCCTGCAACTCATTCGGGGGAGTCCTCCCGTTGGAAGGCTGTTCATCGTGATTGGGTTCAGTGACCTCTTCACGATGCAGTCCCTTGCCGACGGGACGTTTCTCCTGAGTCGTCTTCCTAGCAGCATTGCTAGCTCCATTTGGCCCTAGCCGACCAAAAGCTGACCTCCTGATTCGGTCATGCACAGATGGGCGAGCAGGATGGTGTGATCGCTCCTCATGCCTTCGGGATGGTTCTCTTCTATTCACATTCCTTGTTCCTAATCTCTCCAAAGCACTTGTTCGGGAAGTACTTTTGCTTGATTCCTCTGCTCGACTTGGTGATGATTCTCCTCTGCTTCCTAAGCGCTCGCTTAGTGGAGCTTTTCCTTTACTTCTGCGGACATCCTCGCTATCGGCCTCGTCCCGACGTGCATCTTCTCTCAGTTTACTTCTCTGTTCGCCCGTACGCTCCTACTCGCCTGCTCGTCTGGTCGTCACAGGTGCTCTTGACGGTCCTGCTGCTTGTCGATTTTGCAGGGATTGAAGGACATCAATGGTTTTTGCTAGCTCTTCGGGGTTTTGAGCAAGAGCTTCAACTTCTGGTGGAATCGTGTCAATAGTGACTTGTATATTCCTCTGCGAAGTTGCTCTCACTGTCCGTGCATGTCCTTCGGTGGAAGAAACCCTAGTTCTTGGTCTACGACTTGGAGATATGCTCGAATGTCGTTCTTCTTGCGATCTAACCATCTTGGCTATCGAAATGTGGATAAATAAGCAAATGGATGAAGTAATCTTATTCTTGCAAACACCTTTTCCAAGGGTTACTAGCCTTGTGTGTGATTATGAAGGTTTGAAAACCCTAGTTCATGCACACATGCATTAAAACCCTCAAAGTGTTGTAAATCTTTGTCCTAAAAATGTGCACTCTTGTTTTCCGGTAGCCTCTTCCCGGATTCCGGCGAGATTATGCAGATTCCGGTGGTAGTCTTCAAACTTTCTTCGAATTTTTCATAAATCGAAGGTTCGAGCCCTCCTTCTAGCGCCAATTGTTGATGACCTTTCCTAGCTAAGAAGGTTAGTGGCTGTTTTTCATCTAATGAAGATCACCAAACAAGAATCAAGATTATAGAATTTGGCTAAGTAAAGCTCAAGAAATAATTTGACAAGAGTTTTGACTTGTATTCCATTCTTTTCTCTCTTTCTTGTACATGAAGGGAGTATTTATAGACATGCAAAGAGGACATGTGTCACCATCTTGGTGGCTTAACCATTGGATCTTTGCCAAGTGTTAGGACACTTGTACAACATCTACACTATTGCTCATTGGATGGGTGCCAAGTGTTAAGACACTTGGACCATATCTAGGCTAGTGACTCTTGGGATTCTCAATGTTGTACTTGGTCTTTGGCACTACTGATATGCTCTCGACGGTGACCGTTTGCTCGCTTGTACGTCTTCGTTGGATGTTGTGATCCTTTGCGTTCTGAGCTGTTCACTCCTTGCTTGGGATTGTTTTACAATGTTGCTCGCTCCATAACGAAGCTGTTCGCCTGAGTTGATTTTGGTTTGAGTTGCTTGCACAGCTGTTCTTTGCAAGGCTATTCGCCACAATATTCTTCTTACCATGTTAGAGCTGTTTTGCAAAGCTGCTCGCCCCACCAGGCTGCCATCTCTTTGCTAAGCTGCTCGCCCTGTACGACTGTTTCCCCCACAAAGCTGTTAGCCTCTTTCATTTGTCATCCTGTTATCAAGTTTAATGATAATCTTTCGTTGATTAAATGCAAAGTTGTTCGCCTATCAACATCACTGTATCTCATTGACCTGCTAACTATTGAGTTCATATATTATTCTAAAATAATTTTTATAATATAATTTTTAATTTACTTTTATACCCTTTTACATAAAATTATACTATAAATTATAATTATCCAATATTCATATATCAATTTAAAAATTAATTAAAATATGTATATATGAAAGCCAGCCAGTTTTTCTCCCACACGTCCATGAACACTGATGTTCTGGGGAAACAAAAATTCTGCCACCGCCACCCCCTGTCCGTCAACGCTTCCCCCTGTCCGTCAACGCTTCGGCGCCTCCAGCCACTGCACGTCGACGCCGCTTCCACCACTGCAAGTCCAAGACGCGCTGCCGTACACACTGCAACATTATCCGCCAACGCTCTGGTGCCTCCAGCCCTGCACGTCGGCACCGCTTCCACAGCGGCAAGTCCAACGGGACGCCCCTCTGCTCACACCGCAACGTTATCCGTCCACCACCGCATTCAGACGCCAGTTCCAGTTGTAAGTTGTATTTTTAATTTGTATTGTGATACATCCATGACCTAATGTTTTGCCCAATTCTGTTCCTTGAGATTTTTTATTTAGGGATTGAGTTTCACCAAACTATGAGATAACATTAGGACTTAGGGATTGAGTTTTTACAAAACATGACTTTGCACTTGGTATTGGCTAGTTTAATTCAAACAAAATCAATAAATTTCAGCATAATACTTAGACGCACCGGGTGTTTGTCAAAATGTTTATAAGAATTCTCAACATTGAAACACCAACTGAGAGTGAAATCATCAAAGTCATGTATAATCCTTCTCAAAACCACTATGTTAGAGTACAAATGGTTGTGATTAGCTATTATTGTGGCTCCATTAGATGTACTGAGCAATACAACCCCATTCAAGTACCTTGTACAGAACGGTCTCAATCAATACATAAATATGATTAGACCTCAATTAGAATTTTATTTTAAGAAATGCACATTGGCATACCCATTGAATGACACACCTATATATTTAATCGGTATAATTAATAATTTATTACTAGTGACCAACTCATACATGTAGAAGTTAAGTACTCCATATGTTTGACTTTATATTATCACTTATTTTCTCCTTGATTCAAGAACGACTAATACGAGGGGTTGTTAGAGAATCAAATAAATGAATTGATCTTCATTTTTTACAAGTTTGAACTTTTGAATGAGATGAAAATATTTCATGGTATCAGAGCTAAAAAGTTAACGCCTACACGTCCTGAATTCGATTCTCGTTGAGAGCAACTTCACTCATATTAAATTGTGCAGTCATTGGGTCTTCTCCAGAGGAAAAATTGAGAATACAGTCTATAAGATACTATTATTATATGGTTAGCATCACATAAGAATTTATTTGTGTTAGATGTATGTATATCCCAAACATTTGGTAATGAAAATTGATGATACTCTAATTTATGTAATTCAGTCACTTAAATTTATCACTCATCATCTACACTACACACAATACATGTCATATTTTTTAACGTAGATGAATTAAAAGTATACTAACGATTTCCTATATATAAATAGTTATTTTGGATTATTAACATTAATCATAATGACACTCCCCTAATTACTTAATAAAATGAGAGTTAGGGCAAAAACTTAAACTGTACACATGCAGATAGTCAACCCTCGTTATGGGAATTGAAATATGGTGCTATTTTGTGAAATGGGCATCATAATATAAAGTTGAGCTTAAGAACACATCATATCCACAAGAAGTTAATGGGTAAGCATAGTATATTTTTATGCATTTTTCTAATTTAGTAGTTATACTAATACTCATTGTAATGCAAGTTTGATTGTGGAATTTTTATTGTGACATATATTGATTTTATCGTGGCCCAGAAAGATGTTAGTATTATTAGTATTATTCTCATACACGAATGGAGGAAGAAACTTGCAGCTGCTATTTTTAGCATCGTTTTAATTTGTAGGTAGTATATAGTTATGATATTTGTGAAATTTATTTATTAATAATTATTACCTAGTTTGTGTTTGCCTTTGTAAAATTTTATTGTATCATTTTTGGGTTATAATTTATTAAACTCATATGAAATAGATGCACCTATCAGGGACTTGTTGCATTGAACATTTAATTGTTGGGTTCGCAATTGTGATAAAAATAGGGCAACTTGCTTTGAAGTCCAAAAGCTAGAGTGCAATTGCTTAGCACTTGCTACCTTTAATTTAATTACTTGTAACTCTAAAAGTTGGTATTTTATTACACAAATGCCACTATATCTCCCCCACCCCAACTTTTCAGCCTTCTTCACCCCCCCCCCCCCCCCTCCCCCCCAACTTTTTCTTTGTTGACTTTTTTCAAATTTTGAATTTCATATTTCCCCCCATTTTTTTTTTAATACACTTTGAATTTAAAATTCATCTTCCCCATAGAAAAATATACTACTCCACTCCCACATAGTAAAAATTGTAAATTTAAGTTCAACATAGTAAAAATTGCAAATTTAAGTTCAAAATTTAAAATATGCATCATCTAAAATCGACAAATAAATTGCAAATTTAAGTGCAACATTGAACATATCTATATGTGTTGAGAAATTAATACTCATTATCTACAATCTCTTCACAACAAAATTTAAGTTCAAAATTATGTTCATCCCGTTCAAAATTCATAAGTTCAAAAACTTCTTGAAAAGTTCAATATAACATCAGTAAAGTTCAAAAAATTATTGTTAAAGTTCAAAAAATTATCGTTGAAGTTCAATTATAGAATTACCTATAAGTTCAAAAAAAAATTACATACCAAAAAAACACAACATCCATTTTCATCCAGAAAAAATACAAACATACTGGAAATAAAACCCAAACAATGAAACACAAACATCTTCAACGATAAATTCAAGCCCCATGTACCATATCCCTTGAATTTTAGTTCAAAATTGTCCTACATAATTTATCAAGATTTAAAATACCTCCAAACTCCCATTAAGACAAAAAAATGAGGAAAAGAGAGCAGGGATATGATCATCATAGAGCAGTATCATCAACACAAAATCACTAAGAAAAATTCAATAACCTATAAAATTCAGATGCAAATTACCCATTTACAAAACAGATTCATCATAAACCCCATTACCATTCTAAAAACCTGAGGTACACATATATCACATAAATAAACTTGATAAATCACTCCTTATGTTTCGAATCCCAGAGCATCAAAACCAGTACCAATTTCATTAAAGCAAGAGTACATGACCACTAAGAAACTAATAAATCTCTATTCTCTGGATCTAAAAATTCAATTCTTGAAAAAAAATCTTCAAAATGGGCAGGATTAATTCTTAAAAAAAAAACAATTCTGGATCTAAAAACCTGATTCTCTGGTGTGTTTTCCATTGCCACATTCTTCAATATAGGCAGGATTAAATTCGAACGGTTCCTCCACCTCCACCTCGCCGGACATCTCAACAGCTCGACCAGATCTTGGCTAGGAAGCTTCCGATTGCATATCGGCGCCTCTGATTCGCCAAGAAGCTCTCCAAATTTCGCCATCCTCGCCAAGGAAGCTTTCGTTGCACATCGACATCTTTTCTTCTCACTTTTAAAATGGAGATTTGTTTTGGTAATTTGAATAGTTGGAAACGAAGGTTTTGTTTACAGCTTCTTTTGTAACATGCCCTAAGAGGAAAGAAAGAAAGAGAAAATTGGGGCAAGAGAGAGTGACGCATACAGGGAGGGAGAAGGGGAAAATGGAGGAGGAAAAAAGGGAAAATGGGGAGGGGGAAGAGAGTGAAAGGGCTGATATGTAGAAATGGGGGTGGGGGTGTTGGCACGGTTGTGGAAAAATGGGGAAGTGGAGAGATAGTAAATGAAGAAATAAAGAGAGAGAATGGGGGGTTGGGGTGGGGGTGGGTGGTTTGAGGTAGGACCTATGAAAACCTAGTGGAGAGTAATTATTTTTTTGGGCTTTACCTTTCAGCAACTTTCTTTTAGAGGATGGAGTGGGGAGCCAATTTCCCATAAAAATATTTTTCAAAGGTTCTCCTCAATGACTATTGTTATGTTGAAGTGCGAACTAGATGAGTTTAGCTGGGATACATTTTTAGTATTTAATGTCATTTGATTTGTTATTGATTTATATTATATTCTCAGTTGAACAATTTATTATAAGAAAAATCTTATTTTGTAATATTTGCAGGTATTAGTATGCACTTGAAGGTTGACGATGAATGGTAGAATTCGTTAAACGATTTCCAAATAGCACTCCAGGGTGGAGATATTTTATTTTTTGTTGTCTAATGTGTAAAAACCTTGTTAGTTGGGTTTTGTCCCTTTGATATTTGATTGAATAATGTTATACCATTTTTATGTTTTTTTTAGTAGATGATTTAACTAGTTCTAGAATTCAGATTTATTATTAAGGATTTGTTTTAAGTATTTTCACGAGATATTATTCAAAGACATGCTTAAATTTATTAGCAACATTCTAATTTTGTGGGGGGGGGGGAGGTTTATATAATTAAATGATGCAGTATCATATTCGAAAATTATATAATGATATGTTAGTCATTATTTGTCCAAATCATGCACAGTATTAAATGCAGACAGTCAATTCCAAAAAAATTGAAAATCTGTATTCTCGTATTTCCAAGATAAAAGTTGGTATATTCGTATACAAATTAACAAATTAAAAGGATTCTAATCAATTTTATCTAGTCAAATCTAATTCATTTTATCTTAACAAATTATAAGGATTGTAGACTCTACTTAAACCATTTGCAGCAACTTTGCTTTTACTTCCTTAACAGCTTTCTTCCCTTCCTCTGCAAGTTCCTTGGGGCAGGGTGATTTCAACTGCAACTCCAATGCACATATTTTCTATTTTTGTTTTTAAAATGAGTAATGTAATGTTTAGATCACTCTCCTATCAACAGAGCTCTGATAGCATATTCATTTAAGGGGTCTTTTCTTATATTTGATTCTCTAATTTAATTTTCTATGGTTCATAAAACCAAGAAACACACTGCTAATTACATTTTTCCATGAAAAAAAATTTAAATGACCCATAACCATAACAATTCACTACCAATAAAATGCAAAAATTATATAAAATATATAGGACTTTCAAATAAATCCTTAAAATTAAAAGTCAAATACTTCACCAAATGTGAAAATCAGATATATCATCACGGAAAACAGGAAAACTCACTGCAATTTCCAGAAACAACACATTGACTTAAAAATACCAAATAAAATACTTGTACTTTTAAGTTAAAATCTCAAAATTCACATGAAGGTACTTCAACATGTATAAACCAAGATTGTGCCAATGCCCTAATGCCTCGGTATCCTAAAAACAGTGGAGTAATATATCACAAAAATATGTTTGATTTTTAACTCAAATTGATAGTTCTAACAAATATCATCTATTAACTATGTTGAACTAAACTTGACATGGAACAAAAATATTAAAAACTCCTAAAGTGAGCTGCTCTCCTATTTGGAATTTGAAATCTCTCTCTCTCACCAAAAAAAGAAAAAAAAAAAGAAACTTTGCAAGCCTTTCTAGTATTTTCAGTATTTATATTTTTATTTCTTTTCCAAAATCAATATTCTTTGCACATATAAATAATCTATCTTTACTTTTCTTTAAAACTACTCCAACATCTAATTTCCAGAGTCCCATAAGCAATTCAATATTGATAAGCCAACTACAGAGAAATAGACGACACAGAGTTAATAAATCGAAGAAGAAAATGTTATATGTATTTATACAGTGAAGAGAAGTACAATATATATATACTCTAATTTACAACGTATATATCCATGATTCAAGTAGCCAATAGTCAATATTGGGATACTTTCAACTATGTGTTGATATACTCCACCCCAATAAACTATTTGTTTGTCTAATATAAACTATCAGTTAAGTGATAACGACAAAAAGAGAGAATAAGTATTCAAGAATTCCATGCAGAGTGATGAAGTGAAATTGTACTGCCTAAAAACCCTGCACTCTGATAAGCAAAAAAAGGTTATAGAAAACTGCTCATATTACAACTGCTCCCAACCATTATATCACTCAAGCCTCTGATATTCTCACAAAAGGTTTTGTCAGCAACTAGATGGAATCCGTTTGTCGAATATTACTCAATCAACATATATCCACCATACAACTTCTTTAAGCCACAAGAGTGGTGGTAGTGGTTGATTCATATTTCCAGACAGGTGCAACCTTCTTAGTCTTCTTGTTGGTGAGGAGTGCTACCCATACTCGTCTTTTGCCCTCTCCTTTACACCGGTTTGGAGTCCATTTATCAGGCGGCCTGAAGGATACGAACCGTGAGTTGTGTGAGGAGGAAGGAGACCCAACACTTCTTGTAGTAACGAGCAAGTCTGTGAATTCTGCTCTCGACGAAACTTGGAATCCTTATCTTTTCTATTCCTCTCCAAATGTTTTAGAATTGCAACAGCTTTCTTAATGAGGTGATAGAGATCCTCGGGTATCTCTGGAGCAAGTGCTGGGAATTGCAGAAATACAATCATATTCATAACAACAAGATTTAATTTATATTAGTGTATACAGCTACAACAATGAACAAATATCTTTTAACGTGATGTTTCACAAATAAAGCAAGGATATACCATGTGCTTTGAGTACCCTCAAAATCTTGCTTCCAGTGACACTCTTCACCTGGGCAATCCCATGAGAATCACGAAGAATGACTCCTATTTGAGAAGGTGTCAGTCCTTTTTTAGCAAATTTACAGATGTTCTCTTCAACATACTGAGAAGAATTCTTAAGCCAACTTGGCAAAGTCCTCTTGTACGGAAGTGCTGATGCTGATATACCCTTTCCTCGGCTGTGCATACAACCCATGGCGGCAGCAGGGACTGGTAACGAGCAGCAGAGGCGGATAGATAGCAGCAACTGTTGGTCTATCAGTTAAGTGATAACTATATGTAAAATGGAGTTTTTTTTATAACTCTTTGAAACGTGTAAAGAGGGGAATTAAATATATTGGCAGCTCTTCTTTGTAAACGTACAAATTTAAGTTTATACATATTTTACAATTAATTTTATTTGGAAGTTCCCGTAGGAATTTTATCAAACACTTAATGCAAACTAATTTTACCATATCTTTCTTGTATTTGCTCCAAAACAACAATTCAAAGGACTAACCTTTACTTTTGATGGTTACCGAGAGTTGGGCAGCTGTTTGGAATCGGAGACTTGAAAAAATATGACAATTTCTTTTTTTGAACCAGCGCCAGTCATTTAAGTAGATAGAAGGCGGCGAACAGAGCAGGAAACGAGTAGAAAGAAGGATGAATTGGGTCAGGCGGCGATCAACGTAGCTTTGTAGGAGGCTAAAGGAGATAGTTATACGAGGAATCGAGACTGGAATGAATAGGAGAAAACTTGAAGAAGACGTGATTAAAGATTAAATATTTCAATGGATAGTTTTTTTTTTTTTTTAAGATAAAAATTACATAAGAATAAATTTGTAAATTAATTATTTTAGATTTTTAAACTATTAAATTTAAAATAATATTGGAATAATACGACACAGCTCGATACTATTCGATAAAAAATTAGATGATAAACTCTAAAAGTAGCAGGTCAACAAATTTAAACCATTAGATTTTTTAAAATTTTAGATCTAAAGGTTTATAAAGTATGCCTAATATCAGACAACTCGATAGGGTGTCTGACTTAAGAAAATCCCGACTAACTTACCTTACAAACTTTCCTAACTTTCAGCCTCTCAAAAGATTAATGGCCCGCTTGGTTGGGGGTAGTGATTATAGGGTAATGGGAATTAAAGTGATTGAGGAGTCATTCGGAGTAATGAATGAGGAGTTATTTGATAGGTAAATTATAACTCATTTTCAATCTTATTACAATATATTAATAATGTCAAGCACTATTAATGAATTCATTCTCATTACCTTATACTCATTACCCCCAATCAAGCGGGCCCTATTAACTTTTCCAACTAAGGATGAGAGATCCTTTTACAAATATAACTCAAGGTTAAGGATAATATATCTCTAGAAGCTTATGATATAAAAGGAAATCTTATACATATCAGAACACTCAATTGTATATAAATGCTAAGGTGATATTTTATTTTGGTTTATAGTTGTTTATGTTAAAAGTCGATTAATGTCGTGGCATTTGACTTAGGATATTGACAATTAAATACATATGGCTGAATGTAAGGATTGAAATTAAATATATAAATGAAAAATGAATACACGAACTTGCTGTAACATGCAAAGATTAAAAAAAAAAAAAAAAAAAGAAAGAAAAGGAAAAGGTTGATGGCACACACAAATATATTACGGGCTGACATCACAGTGTGGCGTCGGCTAACCCAACAATTATAATATTTTGCAAAGACACGTACGTAAATAAATTGAGAATGAATACAATATTTGTTTAAGGTGATTTTTTTTTATATATATTATGTAAAATAATACATTTAACAACTATATATTCATTTAAGTTAAAAAAAATTATATACACGTAAAAAAATCTTACGAATATATGTATTTTATAGTAGTACTACTTATTTTTTATGAGTAATTCTCTTGTACACTTGGTGTATGGTGCACTCACTCAACAATTGATATTGTTTACACTGAAAAGTTGGTCTCAATTACACTGAAAAGTTGGTCTCAATTATACTGAAAAGTTTACATTGAAAATCAATTTTAGTGTAAACTTTTCAGTGTAATTGGAACCAACTTTTCAAAATAATTGAAACCTACTTTTCAGTTCAAACAGTATCAACTGTTAAGTGAATGCACCGTACACTTGGTGCATATGAGACTTTGCGAATTTTTATATATATTTTTTAATGAATCATTGATCCGCCTTTCTAGTAACTTCAATTTCTAACAAATTTTACACATAACAATTTGACCATATGATTAGCCACAACAAAAACACCATTCTTTGTAGTTATTTTATTTTTCTAGAAGGCTAATTATATATTGATCAATTTTTTTTAATATTTAAAATTATTTGATTTTTTAAAATTTCAAGTCGAATTAATATGTTGATTGATTTAACTGTATTTATATGTGACATTATATTTAAATATATGTAATATATAATTATATTATATTGTTTTATGTTGACCAATTTTTTATGGTACCGTATATATAATGCATTATGGTGTATAATCAGTTTTTATGAAAATTTCTCATCTAATTCTAAGTTAAAGTTGAGAGAATATCCTAAAGAAATTTGTTCGGCTAAATACCCCTCCATACATTATTGATACACCTTCGAATTAATACAACAATCCTAAATTTTAAATATTAATTGATACACACCCCCTAAACTTCCAGCATTACCCTTTACTCATTACATTCCCTCTTTCAAATTAATTAACAAAGTAATACACATCCCCTTCCAAAAATTTTGCAAACGTGACAAAACTCACTCCCCCATTATAAATTTTGTAATACTTGCTGGCAAGAATGAATAAGAAAATGTGCAAGCCATATGCGATGACAATGACTAAAAATATTCCGCACGACGGAGAAGACATAGGTTAGTTTTTGTTGGTCCTAAAATTCTATCAAGGTCTGGGGGGGTGGGGGGTGAATAGACCTTGAGTTTTAAAACTTGAAAAACTTTTCTTGAAAATCAAACAAGACTTAACTCTGCAGATCTAGAGTATAAACAAGTTTGCAGCTGCAGACTTTAAAAGCGGTTAAGTCTGTAGAGTTTTAAAACTTCTCTCACAACTTAAAATATCTTTTCAGAGGTGATGTCTTAACACTTATAAAAGTATTTTTGACACCTTGTGCAGCGGAAATACAGTATGTGTGAAGTGTGATATGAAAAATCAAAGACTTAAGTTTCTAACTGAGTGATTCAGTGAATCTACAGTTGTAACTTTCCAAGTCTATGCACAATAAAAATTTAAAGATAAATGATATGAAGATTGCAGCAGATAAGAGTATGAAAAGCAAGAATTATAATAACTATAAAGTAAATAGCTTGAATGAAATGACATAAATGAAATGAACAAGCAGTTATAATGGTTTAGAGGTGTTGTAATCCTCCTACATCCATTGTTACACCACAAGGGTGTCAAATTCACTCAGATGTTCACAAAGACTCAAAGTTGTTCCCCCTAAGAACTAGATTCCTCACACAGATGACTCTATACTAAGGTGGATACAGAGGTTCACTAAGACTCTCACAATTTCATTCAGAAATACACTCATAAATAAAGTTTCTACACTAAGTAGAATAAACAAGATAAAAGTATTGTGAGGGAACAACAACTGAAATGACTAGACAATATATCCTAGCTCTAAGTCCTGAACTTCTAATTCTTTAAAGGTTGTAGACTTTGGTAGTTGTAGATATGTTGTGTAGAATGCTTGTAGGCTCGTAGGTTGTTGTTGTTATCCTCTGAGGTATCCTCTCCTATTTATAGGAGTCTTGAGGGGGGCTCTAGCTGTTGGAGGGATTTTAAATTCAAATGGAATTCACCTCCAACTTTGACTTCAGCTAATTAAAGCTTCTTGTCTTGTAGTAATGTCCTTATTTAGTACAGATTATCTTGTAGTGATGATTGCTTAAATAAGCACTTAATCACTGAACACTCTGTGTCTACTGGTTAGAAATTAACCTTAATTAATCTCCTATGTTTTCAAACTATGTGAGTGAATGTACAAGATGTACTACATTTAATTAGTTTTACCTAACACAGGTCTTCAGCTAAATACTCTTGAATATGCAGTTGTAAGAACTCTTCAGCTGTAGACTTCCTTGATTTCTTCAGATGTAGACTTCCATCAAACACTTCAGCTGCAAATTTGAAAATTTGATCGGTTGTAAAGTCTTTGGAAACTCTTCAGTTGCAAACCGTAGAAAAAATTCTAAGTTCTTCAATGCTTTAATACCTGCAAGGTTAGTATCCAATATATACAACATTTGCTTTGACATCATCAAAATCAAATAAGAAAATTCTTAGGACAAATATATCATAACAGTTTTCTTTCGTTTTCGAAAATATGAACATAATTTCAGTTTTTTGCGAAACACTTAATAATTTTGGCAATTTTTTTTCGAAATATTGCAAAATTTTCAGCAACTAGGTTCGAAATTTGCTTTGCGAAAAATTTGAAAGAAAAATGCGCGAATGACAATCATATGACTTCCAACTTCGTTATATGCGTAAAATTCCAACAATTTGTGCAAAAAATATACAATATAAATAATAAAAAATATTTAACATTCAAAACTAGGGTTTATGAATCTATGGAATAAGGAATAAAGAAAAACATACATATGTATTTTGAAACTCTCTAATTTTCACTAGATTCTCGGTGAAAACATGAAATTATGATATCATTGTGTTGTTGTCTTATCGTGGTTTGGTGTGACAACGTGAATATTTGTTTTTCATGATGAAATTGATGAATATTTGGCTGCCAACGTGAACCACGAAAATTAAATAGATAAGGGGGTGTGTATGAGTATTAGCTGTTTTGTTTTTAAATTGTTAAGATTATATGTGTAATTTAATAATTCTAATAAATTAATAAAAAAATGATGGAGGTATATCAATAATGTATGGAGGGGTATTTAGCTGGACCCGAAAGAAATTCCTTGACATGGGCCAAGGGCTGAGGGCCCAATACGGTTTAGTCCATATCAGTCTCCTTAGTTTGTTTTAGGGCCGGATATATACCGCTACAAAGTGAGTTTATACACCCCTCTATAATTTTGTTAAATTTAAAATATAGGTAAAATTTCTATAATACCCTTCTCATTCAACTTTCATTTCCCATCACCCCCATTTCCCCACCCTTCACGCACAAACAAGGCCCCTGTCATCTTCCTCCCCTCCCTTCTAAGTTCCTTTCCCCTCGCGTAACCTAATCTTATTGCAGAGACGAAGATGGTACATATAAATAAAAAGTTAAAAAAGTGGATGTAAAAAGTTATATCTCACATATTTTCTTCCTTTTTCCTTTTGGAATTCAATTGGATTCTTGAGTCTTCGACTAACCAAGTTCAACATCTTGTTGGTATTTTCTAACAGGTGATCAAAATTTAATGAATCTTCGTCCCTTTTGACAGTAGTATTCCAGGCACATTTGGTCGAAATTTTGCTTCAACAGAAAACAGTGGTGTCTGGAATTGTTTCTTCATCATGGGTGTGGTTTTGTGAAAAGATGGTGACGATGATGGGGTATGCAATTGTAAAAGACGGTAGGCAGCAGTGTGAAGAATGGCATGTTTTGCAGATTTAAGTTGAGGGAAATAATTAATGGTTGAATGAGTAAGGGTATTATAGGACTTTTATTATTAATGAGAAAAATTATAGCCGGACCCTTTGTTTTATTGTGTCATTTTCTTCTTACCATGCTTATGTGCATTTTCTTTTATCAATATACACCTCTCTATTATTAATAAACTAGTACAAAATACGCGTAATACACGGGGTTGCGCATAATATTTATTAAAATTGTTTATTGTAATTTAAAATTGTTTAGATAGTTAAATTCACTTAAATTTGTATTTGAGCAAATTGGTTTGTCTTAATTTGCAGTTGTGTACCATATATTATAAATGCTAAGTGTTAAATAATATGGGATATGTTATATTTTTCTTTTTAAATATGTACTATTTTAATTATAATTATTATTTGAATTGATTCAAAATTTGTGGACATTTAAGAGTATGCCTATCTATCTATCTATTTATGTTCATGTTGATGAAAGTATTTCAACAAATGCACTCTGTTAGCAACGAAATGTCTAATTCAATTGAGGAAAATGCAAATATTTGTAGAAAATAAAACATTCAATATCATATTAGATGTTCAAATTTAGTTATGAAATTTATCAGAATGATACCTTGTCGAAGGAAAGTCACATATCTGATATAAATTTGTTTAACCAATGTGACAACAGAAAACATTTGCTAGTCTATGAATAAATTGGCAGAGAATAATTAATATGACTGGCTCGATCATAATTATGAGGGAATGTCAAGCATAAGATCTTGTAATGATTCTGCAATATTTTTATTTGGAATAGGAGCAATCAGTAGATAAAGTACATTCGTGTTTGGTCTAAAATGTCAAAACTCATTAAATAAAGTTCAATGGTGGTTATGTTCACAAACCATGACTCTGCAGTGATGAAGTTATAGTATAACTTCAAGACCATTTAACCAAACACCCTGAAAAGTTAAAAAAAGTTGTGAAAGGGGAAAATAAAATTATATAAATCAATACACACACCTTTTCAACTTGTCTTTTAGAAAATCAGCGTAAACAGTTAACAGAGGATGGTGCATAGACGAGTTACAAAGAAAATTCATTAATCGAGAAAATTAGGGAAAATAGAAGTAATATAACTCAGGCAAATATAACTTAGGAGAGGATGGAGGAAGGGCTGAACTTCACATAAATTCCTGGTCTTCAATTATAAGGCTTAAAATTCAGTAAATAATTAATTACCTTCATAGAGAATAAGAACTCATCCTGACCTCAAAATCCATTAAATAATCTCGATTGTAACTTAGCCAACCATGGAAAGATCTGCTTGAGCGAACACTGCATAATAGAATCGAGGGAGGCGACGCTAGCAATAAGGGTGAAGAGAAAAGTGAGCGAGAAAAACCAGAGAGAATGAAGGAAAGAGAGGAACAATTTTTGAAATTGGCCAGTAGTTACATAAATTTGCGGAAGATGTGGTTACAAAAATATACGGAAGATTTGTAAACTTAACTGACCAAATAAAAAATCGTCAAAATTAATATAAAAATGGTAAAATCCTACAAAGTCAGGATTTCAAAAAGGGGGAGTGGTAGATGTGCCACGTAGGACTAAAATGATTGAGAAGGGAAGATTTGAGAAAAACCCGTAAAAAACGGTATTGTTCAGATTACTTTAGAATTTATTCAGATTACTTTAGAATAACCTACTTTTGAGTATTTTTCAGAATTTGAAATAGAAGAAAATAAATGTGTCCACATCAGCATAAGAAAACTGGGCTTTATATGTAAGTAAGAAAGATAAGATAAGATACACTGATGAATTTTTATTTAACAAATAAATAGATAAATACTCTTTATTTTAATTTCTTGTCCCTCCCTCTTCTCACCAAAGAAACCGCCGGTCGTTGGTACAACCCGGAGAAACCGTACCCTTCTATCAATCTACACTTTGATTTCTTTTTTCAATGGTATATCAGATTAGTCAGATCACAAAATTCTTGGGTAGAGAGCCGGGCAAATATCCTTCCATGCCGGAGGGGAACCCAGAAGAGCAGTGCAAAGCCATCCAACTTAGAAGTGGTACCAAATATGATGGTCCTCAGATGCCTGTTGACTCAGAGACACCTGAAGGAGAGGTTGAGACAGAAGCAAAAGAGCCTGAAGGTGTTAGAGTTGAGATTGAGGACAAGGGAGTTGAGAAAGGTGTTGAGGGTGAAGGCACTCATGCGAGCAAAGGGCCTGAAGAGGAAGGCATTGAGAAGATTGAGAGAGTTCCAAAGTGGAAGAAGGCAAAGGAAGCAAGGAAGAATGTAAAAGAGACTGAGCGAGATGAATGGGGGGTACCCAAATTGGTGATACCGGTCCCATATCCACATCGGTTTATGAAGAAGAAACTTGATGAGAAATTTGCTAAGTTCCTTGATGTATTTAAAAAGTTACATATTAACATTCCTTTTTATGATGCTTTAGAACAGATGTCCAATTATGCCAAATTCCTGAAGGGCTTGATAGCTAAGAGGAGAAGAGTTGATGAGTCCAAGTTGGTGCAGCTGAACCATGAGGTGAGTGCATTAGTGCACAAAGTGCTTCCCCCGAAGTTGAAGGATCCCGGTAGTTTCACAATCTTATGTGATATCAGGAATGGAGTCAAGAAGGGAGCATTGTGTGATCTGGGAGCTAGCATCAATCTTATGCCCTTGTCACTATTCAAGAAGTTGGAGGGTGGAGAGCTTCAGTCGACACGAATGACACTTCAACTCGCCGACCGGTCTATTACTCGACCTCAAGGTGTAGTTGAAGATGTCCTTGTGAAAGTTGGAGATCACATCTTTCCAGCCGATTTTGTGGTGCTAGAGATGGAGGAAGATGAGCACGTGCCCTTGATCTTGGAAAGACCGTTCTTAGCTACGGCAGGAATGGTTTTAGTGTGGCTAACAGAAAGATCACGTGCAAGGTGGATGACCAGGAAATTAAGATCTCCATGTATGAGGCCATGAAGTATCCTATGGAGGAAGAGAGTTCAGAATTAAAAAGGGTAGATATGGCAAACAAAGAAGAGAAAGGAGGAGTTGAGAAGAAAAAATCCAAACTCAAGAAATTGCTTAGTAAGACTCCTCCAAATAAAGGTGAGAAGAAGTTGAGACCCCCACCACTTGAGGTTGAGAAGAGGGGATTTAAGGAGAAGGGGCATCAAGGAAAGGAATTCAACCACGACTCTTATGAGAGTAAGGGAGGTAGTTTTGAGTATCATGTCCCATAAGCCCCTTTGAGCTTGGTCCGGCATAAGGACCTTAAAAATAGCGCTGAGTGGGAGGCAACCCATTTTTACTTGCTTTTGAGTGTTTTTGTTTTGCGTATTTGTTTTTGTGTGAATCGTAAGTTATAACCTCGTACTTGAGTGTTTTATCGTGTAGGCTTGTCTCGAGGGAGTAAGGTATCATGGAGTTATTCAAGAGGAGCAACTCGAGACAAGGGAGTGTGCCAAGTTGTTAAGAGAAACTGAATTATTAGGATGAGGTAACCACCACCCCAAACTTAGACCGCTTCACAAGGTCGAAGTTTGGGGGGTGGAGGTTTTTATATGTTTTATGGTTACATTGCACAGGCGCACACCCTCTCTTTGAGTTGAGTTAGTTATATATTGAGCCTTGAGATGCTTCTTGAGCTGATATTAATTTGATGTGCTATTACATGTTTCATGCCTATCAATCATCTTATGCTTGTTGATTGTTATCTTTGAGTGTGAGTATGAGTTGGTGAGTTGTGAAGTTGAGTTAGGGATTTTATTATGTGAGTGTGGAGTAAGAGTTGATTAGAGAGGGAACTTGTATGCGTGCAAATTTTCCTTTTGAGTACTTGTGTGATGATTGTGAGAATTCTCTAGGACTAGCATGGATGTGAAAGCTGTGAGATTTGAGTCTTATAGAGATTAAAATGCATTATATTGATCTCTTCGTTTGTGAGTGGATCATCACCGTAAAGGATGCTAGAACTTGTGTGTGCTCTCGCTTCTTGATTGTGTTTAGTTTGATATGCCGAATATGATCTTAGGTCATCTTTGATTTGTTGAGTCACTTAGCCAAAATAAGCCTACGAATGATATTTATCCCTTGTGAGCCCGTTTGAGTCTGAGCCTTTTTTTATAGCACATTTTAACTAATCCTGTTTTTAAAACTCTTGTTGGCCTAATTTGAGTGGAGAATAGGAAAAGTTGTGAATGTTGAAGGGATTGAGTTGAGTTTAAAATAGAAATTATGGTTGAGTTGTGATAAAAGAAGGGTGTGATGAAGTTTTGAGTTGTGGGAAAGAACAAAAAAAAATTGAGAATGAGCAAAAAGAAAAAAATGAGCTCATGTGAGTTGCGTAAAAAAAAGGAAGGAAAAAAAATGGAGTGAAGTGATTGAAAAGTGAAAAAAGAATGAGAATTTGATGTGTTGAGAGAAAAGGAATTGATGAGAATTGCATGAAAAAACGGTTATGGAAGTGTTCCTTGTATTGAAATACTAAAGTTTGATTTTCTATTCTCCATTCACTTGAGTCACTTAACCCATATAGTTATCCCACCTGTCCAAAGAGCCTACATTACAACCTTGATAAAGTCATTTTTTATTCGGCATTGATTTCTAGATTATAATCGAAGTTGAGAGTGCTTACAAGCCTATGGCTGCTGATATGTGTGATTAATTGATTGAGTGAGTCCCTTATTATTGATATACACTTGTGAGGGAGAGAAACACATCGTCGAGAGCACATCCATGTTTGATCTTGGTAATTCTTGTTGTTAGTGCATGATAAAGGGGGTGAGTTTGTATATATGTGACCGATTATTGAAACTTGAGCTCGATTACTTGCATGATTTGAATCTTGATTCATTCCTAACAATTTCACTTGACTTATTATTTTGTTGCTTGAGGACAAGCAACATGGTAAGTTTGGGGGGGTTGATTAGGAGTGAAATTGTCGGAATTTATAGCTCGAAATGCCCGTGTTTTGATAGATTTATATGAGTATTTAGAGTCATTTGAGTATCATTTTCATAAACTGATGAATATACTCTTTGATGCTCATAGATGGATAGAGGGCAAAAACGGAGTTCGTAGGACTTTGAATCGACTCAAACGGATGCCCGAATGAGAAGATATGGAAGAAATACGAAAAGTATTAGTTCGTGCGAGCAAAAGTGTCACTGAAGTACTCAAGCTGAGCTTGGTCGATTAGTCACTACTCAAGCACTCGAGTAGTGTACTCAAGCTGAGGCTGCTTGAGTCGTCACTACTCAAGTACTCGAGTAGTGTACTCAAGCTGAGGCTGACTACTCGAGCTAAGGAGCTCGAGTACTTTTTGCTCTCTGGAAGATTTTGATACTCGAGTTGCACTTGCTCGAGTACTTTCTACTAGAGCTCTACTCGAGCTTGACGAGGATTTCGGTCCATGCAAGCCCAATTCGACCCGTTGCCTATTTAATCTATTCCGAGCTCGTTTTTACACAACCACTTAATATCACTTGACAATTAGAGATAGATTTCGGAGAGAGAAGCACACCACGAGTTTGAGGAAGATTATTTTAGTTTCGATTGAGTTTTTTACATTACGAATTCTTTGTTAGAGATAGTTTTTTATCGTAGTTTATTTCTTTGTTCGATACTTGATAATTTTGACTTTTGATTTCGTTGTTAATAGATTTTATTTTAGATTTAAATTCTTTCTTAATAACCCTAGTTTATGTTTGTTAGTTTTTTACTTCAATTAATTATGTCTATGTTCGTTATTTCTTCAATTGTTTTTATTGTCGTTAAAACCATGTCTAGCTAAAACCCTTGTATGCTTAGGGGAGGATGAACTCGTAGAAGTAGGAAGTGGGTAAGTAATTGGAGTAATTCGTGACATTTAGTTTTAATTCTCTTAATTAATGAATTCTTAAAATCAATCTTAACTTTACCTTTGAATTTCGTTAGAAAAGCGTTAGAGAGAGGACGACCGTATCACTCTCTAACAACTAGTAGACTTAACGAGAGAGTTTAGAAAGGGTTAATTAATCTACCGGTTTATCTAGGGAGGACGACCGCATCACCTTAGTTAAATTAGGGTCTCTTTAATTAAGCACTAACTATTAACTTGTTAGTGGATTAGTGAAGTAGATTGATAGGATAAAGTATTAGGGTTTAAATTCTTGAGCTTTCATCTTACGGTCTTTTACTTAGGTTAATTCTTGCACGTCACGGTTATTTTGGTTATGTACTTGCTCCGTTAGTATACGTAGGAATTCCTATCCTAAGCATCATCATCTCATATTTGAAAACACACTTTACGTTCTTAGTTTAATTTACCTTTTTGCATTAATAGAGTAATTTAGTTTAGATTATATTTTCTTTTAAAAAATCCAAAAACACCCACTCATATTAATTACGAAGCGTAGATCTCCAGGGCTCTATTCGCATACACAACCTTCCCTTGGGTTCGATAATACTTGGTTGCTATACTTGCTTATACTACACTGAACGCGTACGCTTGCTGGGAAACTACTAGTAAGAGTTAGTATTTTCAGTTCAAAGTCAGATAGCGGTCTGTAACCGTTGTCTAAGTATGGCACTTGGAAAGTGGTTGAAAAACGATGTCTTAGTTATTTCTCTTGGACAGCGGTTCAAAACCGCTGTCTTAGATCCTACCTTGCACAGCGGTTACTAAACCACTCTCTTAGTCTTAGATAGTTGTTTTTTGGAAAGTGTTTTTAACCGCTTTCTTAGTTTAAATATAACCGCTCTCTTAGACCACTTTTGTACTAGTGATAAGTTAGAAATATGAGATAAAATATTTAATAAAGTTGACAAAATTAGAGTATGGTGGGGTTTATATGGGTGAAGATAAAGTGATTGTTATTATGTATGGGGTAGACACACAAATTGAAACTTCTTATTTCTCCACATCAAAATCTCATACATAAAAAGAAAATGAGTAACTCTCTTGTACACTTGATGCATGGTACACTCATTTAACAATTGAGGAAGTTTATAGTGAAAAGTATGATTTGATTATATTAAAAAGTATGATTAGATTATATAAAAAATTTACACTAAAAATCGATTTTTGCTTGAGCTGATATTGCCTGCGCTTGCTGCCTTAGAGTGAGGGCTTGATTGATTCTCACTTGATTGAATGTAGTAATTTTTACTAACTTCTCAGTTCTGCATAACAAAAATGCTTTTAGGATATTTATTAAAAGAACTGGGTTCCCTTTCAAAGCTTTCAAACACCACCCTGGACATTTTGTGAGTGGTTTTTTCGACACAAATTGCACCTTCTGAAGGTGGTTTTTTTTTTTTTTTTTGGGTAAGGGGAAGTACTAACCTCTAGAGCTTGTTTGTAAAGGGGCATATATGTTAGCCTTGGAACTTATTGGTATTTTTAAATCCATGAATAGTTAAAAAGTCGATTTAAATTTCATATGTTTTGGAGTTGGAATTTTCCAGGTCTTAGTAGGATATAAATTTGAAAAGTAGATGATAGTTGAATTATTGTTTTGTAAGAAGTAATGTGACAATCAGAAATTAATACTCCTAAATTTCAAATCTAAAACAAATATATTTTCACACCTAGTTCAATTATCATGTTCTATCAAAATAATTGAAGAACATATTTACATACGGATCGAGTATTGCTATCGTGTGTTGGATCATGCAATACAAATACTTTTCTTTTTAATAATATCGACTATATATACTAAAAATACAAATAAAAACAATCAATAGTATTCAAATATATATTTGAATTACAAGAAAATCAATATACTGATAAACTCACAATAGCGTGTTAAATTTTTTAAGGCACATCCAAATTGCATTAAAGAAATGGGAACTTTTACTTTTTTCCACTCAATTATCTAAATTGCAATATCTTTATTTAGATCTTTAATTAACAAAAATTCACATTTAAAATATAAGTTTATTGTGATTTGAAGAATTCTTTTTCTTTTTGAAATTTGAATATACTTTTGAATACAACTCATTGCACATTATGCCCAATATACAAGAAGTATCATATATACAGCCAGAATTTCTAATTTAACTAGAAAAGCACTTGTATGTTACAGCAACAAAAGCTTTGAATTAATTTATGTAGTCTACATCGTGTAATATATAATACAACATCAAGGAATGCAAAAATCTGAACAATTTAAAAAAAAAAAAATTGAATATTGCATTGGAGAACACCATTTTGTTCCGTGCCTTTTGACATAGAGAGAATACTGCCAGCAAGTTTACCTTAAAACATAACAAAACCGAAATGGCATTAGTTAAAATCGTTTGTTTTCTGTGAAAATTAAATCATGTACAAAATTTGCATGAGACTATCTTGAGACGTGATACTTTTGTTAGTTTTTTGTGATAGTTTTGAAACTTAATTTTTTTTAAAAGTTTAACAAAAACTTGCAAAAATATAACATCTCATGCAAGACTTCCCGCTGACTAAATTTAGCTGGAATTACTTTTCTAAACCAGAATGAACCAATGATAATTAAAAGATGGCTGCGGTTAAACAAACTCCCGATTCTCTTGTATATACCCCAATTATTATACAAACCTCATTAAAAATATGATTATTTTAAAATATTACTAAACATACCCAAGTTTAGACAATTATGTCCTTTTAAAAAATTTAACCTAAATTTAAAACACAAAAAGGAAAAATGAATAATTATAAACACACAATTTTATTCGCTCAAACGTATACACGATCAAAACAAAAGTGAAGAGTCCCCAGATTGTAAAGGAAGAACAACAAATTTGACCTCCAAAATCACTCAAACACAATTAAAAAAAAGGTGATCTTCTTAATCTCAAAACAAAAACAAAAAAACAAAAAAAAAAATTGCAAGAAAAAAAAATTTAAAAAAAATGCAATGTAGGCTAACAAAGTGTGATTAAATTTTATTCCAAGTACGCTGAATATTTTACCTTTACAAAATGAACTATAATTTAACTTCTATTAATTGTACTCACTGGTGCTAAAAAAAAAAAAAAAACGAACAAAATCCCACACTAAATAATACTGATGCACTACAGATACATATTAACTTGTCATTCAGCGTAAGAAAAAAAAACTTACATTAATGTGATCCTTTGTGTCATTTGACTCCATTAATTAGACATTATAAACTTGGATTATCTTGTGTTAATTTGAATGAAAATAATCTAGGAATTTAGGTTTTATGGTTTAATGAAAATAATCCAAAAACTTGATTTTTCGAAATTTCAAAATGTTAATTTTGCGATGCTGGGAATGAAAAAAGTAAGTGAAAAACTAAAGGAAATTTACTTCATAATAAAATAATATTTATGAATGGACAATCTTGACTTTTAACTTAAAACTATTTTCGACAAAAATAAATTGGGGTATGTATAGAAAAATCGGGGGTTTGTTTAGCCGGGGCCTTAAAAGATTACTTTGATGGGGTTTTCTTAGGTTAGGCATCCAATCAAGTTGTCTGATATTAGGTACAGTTTATGAACTCATATCTGAATTGATATTTTTTTCACGGTAATCTTAATTGATTTCCATTAGATAGAGTTCTGTCATACTCGTCGGTGGAAGATAGTCATCGTTGGAAGAAGCGAAATAAATAATAGTGCCCAATCTCTTCAAATATATCTCTGCTCTCACCGGAAAAATAGCAACACCACCATATCTGTCGGTCGCCGTGAGATCACATTAGACTTAATCCCCATCACCCAGATCGTCAGCGCCATCATACCAGTAGTTGCCAGCGGCGTTGGACAGTTATCGACCTTCTATTGCTCAATTCTTGTTGAGGCCGTCTCCACGCTGTGGTGGGCGCTGGACTGTGATCAGCAGTAGCCTGTGGTCGGCCATAGTCAGTTGCCGGCGTTGGGCTGACTTTCCTAATGATATTACCGGCGATAGTCTTTAAGAAATCTAGATTTTCATTAAAAACTAATTAGAATAGTTTTTCTTTATAAATTAAATGTGGATAAATTTGTAAATTAATAATTTCAGATTTATAAACTATTAAATTTAATATAATATTGAAATAATACGATACAACTCGATAGAAAATTAGATGATTAACTCAACAGGTAGCAAGTCATCAAATATAAACCATTAGATGCTATTAAATTTTAAATCTAAAGGTTTATAAACCGTGACTGATATCAGTCTAACTCGATTGGGTGTATGACCTAAGAAAACCTACACGTAAATATTTTCCAAAATGAATGGAAAGTAAGGTTAAATAAAATCAGACTATCTTCCACGCTGTAACGCTTCAGGACTAGTTCGTAACTAAAACGGCTAAATTATTTTTTAATGAAATGACTAATAATATCAAACTAAAACGTTTTACGTACAAAACTGCAAACCACTCGCACAGTAAGACTTTACCATTCTGATACGTTATGTTGTCTTATTTAGGAATGGATGAAATTCTCTTTCCCTAATCAATTTTTCACTTCAAAATAACATAAACGGACAGCGAACAAGAAAACATAAAAGCCAAAAAACTAGAGAATATTTTTCTTCCAGGTTTTGGGACGCGCTTAAGCTGAGTCGGTCCTTTTCTCATTTCCCAGACAGAATTAGAACTGAACCTGCAATTTTTAATGAAACCACATGTTTTGATTTAGAGACAAGAAAGTACCGTTGGTAGAAGTAGACAATCAGGTAAAATATAGGAAGGAACATCAAAATCAATATCAGAAGATGTTGGTATGCTTCAGCAAAGGCAACAAATGAGATGCAAATGATGAGCAAAAACATAGAAAATCATAAATGCAAACCCAAAAGCGGAGTTCGAGGGCGTTTTGTTGAGCTAATTAGTCATAAGCTCTCAATAAGATTTTTAACGATTAATAACATCTTAAAAAAATTCTCACAAGTTATCAAAGAACTTCTAAATTTTATTAGCCAAACAATTTAACAACTTATGAGCTCCTTAAAAATTACTCCCTCAGTCCACAAAAAATAGTCCTCAATACGTCGAAGGGTATTAAGGGATATTGTAAGGTTCATTTTTTAATAAAATGATTGTTTATGAAAAGTATGTTTTGCATTCTTTCCTTAAATGATCCTTTTATTCAAAAATGGAAAATACTCAGTATCTGCAATACCCTTCGACATATTTAAACCACGTGCAAAAAAGCAGAATCATTTTTTTATGGACCTACATCTTATAATCTCATGAAACAATTTATAAGATGTTTAAATAAGTTCAGCCAAACGGGCTCTAACTTCTAAATCATCTAGTCAACTCTTACAAATCCATCTTTTTAGCAGAAAAATTGAAAGCAACAATGCTGATACCACTTACCTTGCCTCCCCTAGAAAAAGGTTTTCTTCCTTTTGAACAACTGTGGGCATCGCAGAACTAGCATAAAAAGAATTCTGGCACGACATCACCACAAGGATGTCGTCAACAAACATGAAAAGACAAAACTAATTTCATGCTTTTAGGATTATGAAAAATGGTACCGTGAAGCCAAGTTGCTGAGGGGCCCGCATTAACAGGAAAACAGCTATTTGCAAGATCCTGAAAGAGACAACGGATATTAGCAAATGTACAGCAAAAATATTTGATCAAATATCCGTAATAGAAAAATGACCTCACATAGGTGATGGTTTTTCGAGGCGGCAGCAGGATTACACTTGGTCTTGCGAGATTCCGTACTCATCACGTGATCACAATGTAAAGCTCCACATATATCTGCCAAGCACTTGCTTTCACTCTGAACGCATAGAAAGAGTTACTGAGATACATATATGTTTCTTATGGAAAATCATAACTTCAATCTAAGAATTTAGGCTGATGGAACATAGGAAGACGTGGAAGAACTATGACTGAGGTTCCCAGAACTGAACCTTGAGGACAAGGTTAATTTAAATGGAGGGGGTGATAAGGGAATATGGGCTAACAGATACAGTTTGGACCAGTTGACAAAACGGGTAGAACAGGGGACAAATCCACCATGTATCAAGGTTTATCCAAGAAGAATGAGAGGAAATCAAGGGATTTCAGAAGAGGGATTTAAGCAAAAGTTGAGCTCAACATAATCATTAATTTTGATTTATTAATTTCCCTTTTAATTTCTAGAATAAGAGTTTTGTATTGGGATAGAAGGAATAAAAGCATCTTCAACATTGTTACTTTCTGAGTAGAATATTCTATAGCAAGCATAGCTAGATACTAGGATAACTTGATCTCGTTCATCAATTTTCTAGGAGTTTTCTAATTGAATAACTCATCACAGGCATACAGCATAGGGAAATGGATAAACGTTTCAATGGAAAGTCATAACTACAGCATCTTCAATCACAATGAAATTCTATGGAAATCAGTGTATTTCCTTTTCTATCTGGTCAGTCCCACGGCTTTTATCTTTCCTGCTTGCTCAACAATATATTATACGCCATCCCTATCTCATGTAATAATTGTCTCCTGCTGCTGAAAATCATGAAACTAGCAAGTAGGCAAAGCTGTAATGTATTTGATTTTTCCTACCCTTCTATGGAGGTATCAAAGAGAAAACCTTTCAATCGTTTATCCAAAATATCATTAGTGAGAATAACTTGTGACACAGCCAATTTATTTAAATGACTTGTAAGATCAACTCCCCACCCTTACAAATATGTATGTGCGTGTGTGTGTGCAGGGAAAGAGACTGATGGGGAAGGGACTGTGTATAAAATGTGGTTTATGGTGTTATAAATAAGCATCATAATTTTATATTCATTAAATGATGACTAAAAAATTTTCAAATTTGTAGAAATTTTCACCAAACATTGGATTCGAAAAATCCTTTCATAATTCCACTTTGAGTCCAAACAAGGGATTTCAACTTGATGGATTGAAATCTTTGGATTCTATAATTCATTAATTTCAAATCCTTTGTCAAATCAAATCCCTCCATCCAAACACTACCTAAAAGAATTAATATAAAGAGTGCATATCAATCCATTTTGCAAACAAAAAAAATCATCGACTACTACTTGAACCCATAAAATATCGTTCTAAAAGATTAAGAAAGATTACGTACAACATTAAGAAGATTGTAGTGTCTGCTGTCAAAATGCTGATCCAAAAACTTTTCAGCTCTGAATACTTTCTTACAATAACCACATAGCCATTCATTTATGTCTACATGAATCTTGTGCTCCTCTTGGTCCCTAAATATATCGTTGCTAGGATGAAGTCGACATTAGGGTGAAAGTTGAAACTTCTCTTTTTCGACAAAAAGCATAAGATACTGCAAAAATGCACTTCAAAGTTAATAAGGTAAAGAAGGTTGATATACACATTTGCAAGGATGTTTTGCAGTCTTTGAATACCTCTTCTATTATTTTCCAGGCTGCTCGACTCCTTTCTCTGGAACAATGAACTTCATGATGTTCTTCTTTAAAATTTCTAAACCAAAGCAACAAAGTAAAATTACCATCAATGTGACCACCAGATGCAGGAGCCGAATCCTCTTGACTTGCATTTTATTTGAACAATTATTTTTATAAATAAGTGATGTTTATAATCAAACACAAGGTCCTTTATTTGGTTCGACTTTGATACAATTAGATATGGTGGTTCTTCAACAGAACAAGAACCATCCAACCTACTTGAATTTTTCTCTGACAAAAAGTTCAAGGTAAAGAAAATCAATTGAAAAGAGAAAACAGCCAAGGAATAGGATAGGCCATGAAGTCTTGTTGATTTCTGTGTGGGGTATTTCTACATTTCAGATATTTGTGTTCACTTTTTTCTGCTTTAGTTTCAATTCCCTATTTTTACTTTCATTTTCCCTAAAAGGGGCTGGAATTATAATCCAAGGTTGTTGGTATTGGTTCATTATTAATTTCAAGGAGCTTAACTCTCACTCGGTTTTACTTTCCAAATTGTTGTCCAAAAGTGAACTAACAATGTAATGCTAAAATTATCCGTGTTATGTATTAAAGGCTCCAAGGATAATGATAGGCAAACCTAATGTACATGAGGACCTCACCTTCTTCTAGCTGATTTATATCATCCACAAGCCAATGATTCTAACATGACAAGTATTCAGTCCTCCAACTTTATCTCTTTAAAACTAGTGATAACAAAATGATGCCATATTTTATGTAGGGGTTATTATAGAATATATGCAATTCTAGTCATGTGTATCTTAAGTTGTTTCCATCTTTATCATTTAATAAAAATTCCAAAATCTACATTATGATATTCAAAAATATGATCATGATCCTTTGTGAATGATACACAATGACATTTCACAGACAATCCAGAATCAAGAATATTTTTGGTTCAAGATGATCTTTGACTATTGATGACCAGACCAGACTCACTTGGGTATGCCCTATGAAAGAAAGAACTCAGTCGGCTTTCCACAAAATGATCTGAAACCAATTTAAATACCAAGTTTATATCCTCAATATAGATAATGGAAATGATTAGATCCACGTCACTTTGGATATTACATGTTGAATCGTGGATTGTTCACCAATGTCCATGTATTGATGCTCATCAATAAAACTAGGCAACTCCAACAAATACATTATTTTGAAATTGCAGATCTACTAGAGATAGGAACACTGTACGACTGAAAGTGGATCTCTATAAAGAACACTATAGGAGGTGTGTAAGCTTCAGTAAGCTTTATAATGAAATAGACAGTCTCCCT
This sequence comes from Ballota nigra, assembly GCA_947034835.1. Lineage (NCBI taxonomy): Eukaryota > Viridiplantae > Streptophyta > Magnoliopsida > Lamiales > Lamiaceae > Ballota > Ballota nigra. Next base: position 25,557,138 of record OX344723.1, read on the forward strand.
GATCTTGGTTTGACAGGTTTGCAGAGGTTGTAAGAACCAATACCAATTTTATTTGACGTTGTTCAGAAGACACACAAATCAGGGAAAATGGCATTTGCATAGTCTACATCAATGGATCGATTTTAGAGGGGATTACAGAGAAGAGATGGTTAAAAGAAAAGCTAATGAATTTGAGAAAAAGGATTTCAGAGATCTCTACTATTACCTTAACATTGAAATGGTTTTGTATATGAAAAGGATTTATGTTTCTCAAAGAAAATATATTCTCAATCTACTGGTACGTGGCGACGTAAGCCATTGGACACAACTATGGAGCCAGTGAAAAGCTTGGGTTAGATCAAGATTGTACTTTGATCACAAAAGAAAACATCAACGACTAGTTTGGGAGGGTTTTTTTTTTCTTTTAAATAAATAAACAAGAATTTTACTAATGAAGAAAAAGTTATTTGGGATCCTTTACACAGACTACACGTATATAGAGTTAACACAAGTTACAGATGCTTATAATGCGAAACTACAATCTCTAACTAGAATTAACATCAAGGACTTGTAGGGAAGTTGATGTACCATGATTCGAACTCAAGATTTGATAGTTGATTCTTCTTTAATATTTAGTTTGCTTATCAAAATTATCAATGACCCTATGAGGACGTAGATCCTTCAGTTTCTTAAGTGACCTACTGAAGAATTACTCTTCCAAAACCTAATAGAGATGTTATGATATATACAGATAGAATGAAGTTTAAAATCTAGTCTTAAAAGCTTATTGGGAGAGCTCAAGTTTCCTGTTGGCACTCTATGAGAATTCTCGACAATTTATATGAATATACAAAAACCTAAAAGCAAGAACAGAAAATGTTAGCTCGAAGCAGACACGTCAACACCTATAGCCAAAAAAAAAAGGAATTGTTAACTGAAGGAGGATAAAGTTAAAGCTTTATGTAGTTTTAATACCAATAGATAGACAATTACAGATGGCAACCATGGTAATATCACACACAACTTCCTCTAACTTGAACGTGAACTCAATAAGGACAATGTGAAGATCCTCAATGTTTTATTTCACTTCAAAATCAAAGATTTCCTTCCATAATCAACCCTTTCCATGTTAATACCCCAAATTCCTCATACATGCTACAATTTTAGCTATAGGCAATTACATGACTTCAATTAAGTGCGTTTTGTAATGAGTTATCAAGATTATTGAATACTGATTTACATTAAACAAACCCTTTCTGCATCTAGTTCACCCCTTTTTAAAGGTATAATCGAAACTACAGAAACCCACTAGATTAAAAGGATTTAAAATCAAGTTTTTCAAATATCAAGATTCTTCCTTTTCGGGGTTGAGGGGGGAAGTGGGATCTTGCAAGAAAAAGATTACCTGGTTAGATTGTGATTGAATTGTGGGAGAAGAGAGCATCATCAGTAGAAAAATAGTGTAAACCGCGAAAGGTTTCGGCTTCCCCATCTTTATCTCTCTCTTTCTCAGTAAACCCATAACATTTTAGCAAACAGAAGAGCACTGGGAGCAGTTTCGAGGGAGATTCTGGAGATTGAACATGAATCCGCAATCGGAATAAGGGGGGAGAGAAGAAAAAAGAGAGATTGGGATGTGGAAGAAAAGGGGGAACGAGAAAGGGAAACTACGCCGCCCGCCGAGAATTGGGATGAGGAGGAACAAGATACTAGGTTTGTTTTGGGAATTTCAAGCAACAAGATCAATGGAGTTACTAACCAGAAATTAATTCATTGGGATTAGTTTGGATTTTCCAGAAATCCAAACATGAAATTCAAACCAAATTGGAACAAGAAATTTCTGGATTAGTTTGCTATTTGTTTAGGAATTTTTTTGGCAGAGCTGTTCCTTGAAATTAATGGCCAACTCATTCCTACAGTTGCATGGTTGAACTCGACAGAGGTTTGAGAGGATAAATGGGGGAGGATGATTTGGGGCTGCGTTTACACTATTCCCAATTTTAATTTTAATAATAATAAAAATATGCCCATCACATTCACATATATTCCTCTGGCTGCTCTTTTAATTGAAAGTAGATAGATCAACAGGTCATACGAAAAAAAACAAAAAAATATAAATTATAGGACGAAAATCAAAATAATGTAAAATTATAGGACTAAAGTAGATTAGAATATTAATATATTGTCTAGAATTGAAAGTTAGATAAAATAATACTATTACATATTAAATTTAAAGGTCTATGTAGACTTTTTCTTGGAATCTAAAAGTTCTGGTGTCGCTGTATATGTGATGATGCCTCTTATTAGGCCAATATGTCATGGTTATGTCTCCGCCAATGGCAAACTCCAACCTGTGCCCAATCAAATCTTTTTCAACTTCGAATATAATTCCTTCTGGATATTGTTCACTAGTAAAAATGACCCCCCCATCCGGTCCGAAGGGATGATTTTGATGGTCGCCCCGGCCCCGGTGATGGAACCAATCTATCTCAGGCACTAAATTGTCCATAAAGCTAAGCTTCTTAGTCTTCACCGGGTCTCCATCAACATCGTAGAGCACCCACATCAAATTTGCTGAATTTTGACATTCAGTCTGGTGATAATTCCAGAGTGCCCTGTGGATTGTGATACTAGATTTGTCATTAATAATAACCTCCGGAACTTTGCTTGGTGAAATCTGCATGCCACTGCCTCTCGAAATTTCTTGGGTAAAGAAAAGATTCCTCGAGCTTTTCTCTACTGCTACTCCCCTGGCCTTGAATAAGGGGGTGATGGATATACAAATTTCAGACGGGAAATGTTTATTCCATTCCAATTTACCAATACCTTTATAATCACACGGGACATTATTGCATCTGTAAATAAAAAATAAAAAAAAGTTACAACACAGACTATATAATCAGAAAAAAAAAAAAAACATGCATTACTTACACTATTTGGAATGGCGTCACTGTAATTCTGACGTGGTCCTCGTTTATTTTTATTTTGTGATGTAGATCGAATTTACACTCTATTCTATGCGAGTTGAGGTGGGTTAGTAATTTGTCATTACATTTATGGTTACTTATGGACGGGGACACACTTCCAATGGGAGCCGAATGTTCGACTTCCCACTGGGATGTTGGTGTACTTGAACTTGCCATTATATATGTGATGTGATAGCAGCCGAAAGATAATGTAAGAAGATGATATGCATTCAATATTTATATGCTCTAAAGAACACATACTCAAGAAAGGAACATTTAAAATTGGCCATAGACACTGGTAAACCAAGACTGACACGGAATTTCTTCATTTCTTCACCGTAAGTAACACGTCAACCATTAACAAAAGTACTGAATTCTTATACATAAAGTTATTCTAGATTTTATAACATGAACGTCATGCTGATGACATACACCATTAAATGTTTCGGGTGCCTAGCACTGGAGTGGCTATAAGAGAGTGTCTCGCAGTTTTCAGGTTAACGCCAAGACGGCCCATTGCCCTTGTTCGACAAAGGCCCAGCACATCACATCCTAAAATAAGTATCAGTTTTATTATTATACGAAACACAAACATACCTCTCATCCTAAAAAGGCCCAACTTTGTTAATACAGTCCCTCTAAAATATGTTTCCATTTTTATTTTATTTTTTGGAAAACATGATAATTTTCAGATTTTTTTCCCCTAAATTCATAGCTTTTGGTTTTCTTTTGCATTTTTTGGAAAACTTTCAAAAAATTATCAAGTTTTTGGGATTGTTTTTTGAAGGATTTTTTGGGTTGGGTGTATTAATAAAATATAGTATAACTGTATCTAGCATGGGGCTTCCAAAAATTAAAACTATACCGGTCCAGCCCATCATGACGGGCTGAAACCGCCACAACCTCAAAAGATGATGGTAAAAATTTATTTTTAGTCTTACAAATTTTATTTTATGGGACTTAGGGCATGATTGGTATGACTAAATGAAATTATAGATGAATGGAATGCAGAAATGATTATTCTTATGATTGGTATTGATTAGGAATGAGACATTATGTTGTATAAATTGATTTTAAGTTATTAATTTTATGGGATGTTGAATTATTACTTAATAATATTAATATTATTGATTATTGCTATTATTTATATCATATTATTAATAAATATATATTTTATTATTGATAGTTTAATAATAAAATCGATAAAGAGTTATTATTAACATATTTTTTAAAATAATTTTGAGAAATAATATTATTTATAATTTTATTATATTATTTATTATATTATTATTTATAATGTTGAAATTATTATATTGATATTAATATTCTTATTATTAAATAAAAAAATTGAGTTCTAATAGAATGGAATTAGCTAAAGACATGTATTTTGAAAGGAATGACAATTCTTTATTTTTGGGAATCACCATTCAATTTGGAATCATGATTCCAATTAAAATTTCATACCAATCATAGATTTAGGAATGAATCCATGAATGGTGATTCCATTTCTTACCTATTCCATTGTACCAATCGGGTCCTTAGTCCTATTAGTAGAGAATTGAAAGTGATAATATTTAAGGGAAATGTGATAATTTTCTTGTAAAAAGGTACGTTTAAAATGATTAGTGATAGATTCTCGTTGGAAGTTATATCTTCAAAATATTTTATGATAGTTCCTCGTTGGAGTAATACATATGATTTTTTTTATAAAAAAAAAATGATAATGTTTCAAGTGAAAAGTAATACTAATTTTTTTGTTTAAAATAATAAAATATTATATATTATATAAAATCAATATATTTTACTAGAAAAGTTAATTCTTTACCATGAAAGTGATAATGTTCAAGTTAAAAGTAATACAAATATTGCACATGCAAATAAAATAATAATACATTTTTTTAAAATTAAAAATGAGTACGTTTTTAATGAAAAATAATATTATCTACGTCCCAAAAGAATTTGTACACTTCTCTTTTTTGTCCATCCCGAAAGAACTTGCACACTCTAAAAAAATGAAGCATTGATTTGTGTGCACACTCTAAAAAATATACACAATGTATAAATATAACTCTATTGCAAATTGATATAGTAACTATATGAAAAAAAAAAAATTGAGAAGGAAGGAGTAATAAAAAGATAGAGAAGGAAGGGAGACAACTTAAAATACTCATTTTTTACTTCAAAAAATTTATTTATCCACCCCAAATACAAAATATTTTCTTCCCATTTTCAAATTCAAACGATTTTTTTTTTTACCCATATGGCTCACAAACATCATCATCTAGTCACCCCACCCACACCCTACCCTACCCTACCCTACCCTACCCCCACCTCACCTACATTTATATCAATTAAACATTATCAAATAATAATAAATAATACAATAAAATTTAATTATAAACTTAAATTTCTTATCATTCGCATATTGAATCAGTGATTAATTAATAAAATTTATCATACGAAAAATATTAATTTAAAAACACTAAATAATTTAAGAAAAGTAAAGTAACATAATGTTTAGTATTGAACCGAGGGATTTTCTTTTTTAATGTCTTTAGCGGAGAGGTGGGAAATTTGGGAGGTATGGCCCGTATGGGTTTTACTGAGATGGGAGGGGGGAGTGGTAGTGTAGATATGAGTGAGGAGGTGGGGCTCAATTTAAAATTTTCAATTCTTCTATAGTCATTTTATAAGGATATTTAGGTCTTATACTATAAAATGGGTATAAAAGATTTTTTAAAATGAACATGGGTAAAACAAATTTTTAGAAATTGGAAATGGGTATATTGGAACATTTTCGCTAAAAATAATAACATCATTTTGGAAAGCACATGTTCATTCTCACCGGTCGGTAATTCTAGTGGTTTTCAACAAACATCTCAATATTTTTTTAAATGCACAATCTCAGGCGTTATCTTTCTTCCTCTCAATATTTTATTATTTTGCTGTTTTTATTTAATTTTTTTAAGGATCTAATTAAGTATGCAAATGACACAAATATGAATGGTGGAGAGTAGCACAAAGAATCTTCACCACAGATTTATCAAAACTATAAAGAAGAATGGAAACAAGCAGATTGGCTTAAACGCTTCTATTGAGGACGATACATTAATTTATATCAATCACTATTTGAGAAACTGTCAACAACATCTTCTGTACACTGGAAAAGTTTTAAAAAAGAACATATGAACGTTAATGTCGGATACTTAACTCAATACTAGAAGATAAATAGATCATCATGATTGAATCATATCAAAAATTGTAAAATAAATCTACAACAAACCAGCCTTTTCCCTCATGTTCTCTACCTCGCCGAGGTGGGACCCACCGTGGCCGGTTTTCTTGTATCCAACTCCATAAACACAGTCAGTATACAGAGCACAATCGTGAAAGCTTGCGCAATCGCGATCTCCGTGTTTTCACGTTGAGGCAGTTGCATTCGCGTGGTTACTTCCCGTTGCGTTTTACTGCGGATACAACATTACATTAGTGAAGAAAGATTTGGCAGAAAAACTAGTGGATGGTAAAAAGTTAAAAAAGAGACTAAGTACCTCTCTGGAACCATGATCGTCGAACTGCCTGACGAATATGGCGCTCGTGTTTCTCCAAGAGCTCGTCGATTCTATGCGATTGAGATAGCAATGGTCCGGAAAACTCAACCTTCTCTCCTTGATCATCATACACCTATTTCAGATCCCACTTTAAAAATTAGCATCAAAGGTTAAAAAGAAGAGGAAGGATATATTCTTTTTATTTTTTCTACCATCTTTTGGATCATAAGATTCAGTTTATCTGATTCCCACCAATCAAAATACCTTATGTTATCATCAAACAACTCACATCTCTATCACAAAGTAGCATAGTTTCTAACTAAACCAAACATTCTCTACTTCTACTTCTATTGCATTTCGTCAAATTATGTTTTCAATTTCGTAATATTGATTAAAAATCATTAAAAAGATAAGTTAATTTACCAAGTTGATTCTCTTAGCAGCAGCTTCCTCTCTCCGGTAAAGCGCCACAGACAGTTCCTGAGAGTGGTATTCATCCGAAGCATCAAAAGAGTCGGGACGCTCTAATTGGCTCCACTGTTTAAGCATTGATCGCTTGATGGCTTCGTACGAATCAACATTACCAAACTGCCCTTTCAAACCTTCACAGTTTTCTTCACCTTTGGAATCTAAGTTGTTCCTCAAATGAGATTCGATGATTAGACTTCTTGAACTAGACCTACTTCGTGATCTTAACGAAGAATCCATCATTCTTCTCTTTGCCCAAGCGAAACCACTCGATCCCGAAACTTGTAAAGGACCTGGATAAACGTCGTCTCCTTGAGATGCATTCTTCACGTGGGATGCCTCTTTAGTCACAAAAATTGATGCCTTAGGTGCTTCTTCAGCCAACACATTATCCACTTTTGGATCACCAGTTCTGTTCAATTTCTTTTGGTCTTGAATTTGAGGAGGCAACTTCTGCAAATGTAGAAAGAAATCAGACACATGTAGAACAACGAGTCGTGTTAAAAGCTGAGCTTAATATATACAAAAAAGCACATGTATGAGAGGGAGATAAGGACCTCTTCAGGGGCAAGTTTATTGATTCCATTCTGTTTCCTAGTTGGCTTCCTCGTTTCGGGCCCACGAGATCTTCCAACTGGTCTTTTCCTGAAGAATACCAGAACAGATGAGTTGATGTTTAAATTTGAAGGGCAAAAAAAACTCTAAATGGACTTGAAAAGCTATCATTAATACCTGCTACTGTCTTCGTTATGTTTGATATCAATCTCCTTACTAGGTGGGTACTTTGGGAAGCTTGATGGATCACTTGCATATGGCTTTGTCTTGAAGTACTGAAGTACCAAATTCAAACAATAAACGAGAAATCGTCTTTAGCATATACACAAACACGCCAAACTGTGTGGATAAATGCAATGCTATTAGTTTATGAGTATGATGATGGTGTTATTGAATGGATGTGATTGTACTATCAGTTAAGTGTTCACTGGAGACTGACTCGACAGAATTTACTGACAAGATATATATATATATTTATTTCCATGGTTATGAATGTGAAAACAATAATACCTCCGAGGCGAGAGCTGAAGTAGCAGTACCCCTCTTGTAAGGCTCCACAGCTAGGAGAGTTTGTATGAGTGTAACAGCAGATTCAGGTAGATCTTTAAAGGTTTGCCAAAGGGAGCTCTTATAAGGATGCTGTGGTTTGAACAAAGTTGCATGAGGAAGCTTCGATTTCTTCCAGTAATCGTCCGGTGGGGACCCGCACAGTTTGAATATCTTGTGCAGCTGTTCAACCTGTTTACACAAAGAAACACTTCTTCATTAATCAAGAATCCACTTTATATCTAATCTTTAAGATGACTTGAAGTTTCTTGACCTCAGTTCTCCCTTGAAGAATTGGTCGACCGGTGAGAAGCTCGGCAAGCAAGCACCCAACGCTCCATATATCGACTGAAGCCCCATAGTCGGTGGACCCCAGTAAGAGTTCAGGTGGGCGATACCACAACGTCACTACTCGACTAGTCAAAGGTTGCCTCTGCCCATGAGAAGAGAAGTTTGCTAATCCAAAATCAGCAACCTTGAGGACTCCTTGGTCATTTACTAGAAGATTAGCCCCTTTAATGTCTCGGTGCATCACGCCCATAGAATGACAATGCTCAAGCCCAGACAACAATTGCTTCATGTAGCATTTCACCTGCAGAATTCAGCATAATCAGAAAAAGATCAATGCTGATATGGTTAAGGAGGAAAATAGTTATTCAAACCTGTGATTCTGTAAAAGTGATTTCTGGGGAAGATAATAGTCCGGATATATCATGCTCCATATACTCGAATACAAGATATATGTTGCATGATGTTCGAGATGTGATCAATCCATGTAATTTTATAATATTCGGATGGTTAAGGCGTCGAAGAATCATGATCTCACGAGCCATGAATCGAACACTTTCTGGCTCAAAATTGTCGAATCGGACCTTCTTTAGAGCCACTATTTTCGCAGTTTCTAACTCGCGTGCTCTGAATACAGTGCTGTATGTTCCCTGGCCAATCTGTTTAATTTCAAAACAGCAAGATTTACATTAGCCTGATTCAGCAATTGTTCGTGATTTCATCTATTTTAGGTAAAAAGTTATAGCATGAATCTTGATTGAAAAAGAAAATTTATGCAGTGTAGATTCTCATCAACCAAATAAGTTTGATTCATTAATGTCACAAAACCACTATTGGAAAGTAGAGCAAATAATCAATTATTTCCCCACAATCTTCAAGACAGGACACATGCAAAGTATTAAACCATTGACCTAATTTCTGAATTAGATAATATTATACAACTTGACTACACAATCCAAATTGGGATTAATTAAACTATAATTATTGATGCTAACCTTCTCAAGCTTCTCAAAAGAGTCAGCCTTAAGTGGCACCCACCCCTGAATAGCTTCTCCGGCCACCGCGCTCAGCCACGCCGGCCAACCCGCCGCCACCTGCTCCCCCTCCACATACTTGTGCAAATTCCCCAGCCTAAAACTCACTGACTCACTCCCACACCCGTTCGAACTCGTTCTCCCTGACTCACCGACCTCGCTCCCCGACTCAGTCGTCCCCCTCTTCTTCACCTTCTTCAAACTCGCCTCCAGCTCCGCCACCAACCCGCCGCCGCCGCCGAAACTCCCGACCCTGCTCCGACCCGACCCGCCGGTGAGCGCGCCGGAGTTGTCGAGTGCCGCCGGCGTGACTGACACCGCTTGCTTCGACGCTACGCAACCCATTAGATGAGAGCGCGCCACCCAATCGTCACAAACCCAGTAAAACCGTCTCCACCATAGCTGTGAGAGTAGAAAAGTAAGGTGAGCCCAGATCAGGATATACCGAATCTTGACCCGGGTCAAGCTCAATTTCTCAGAGAAACAATGCTAGTTCTCTAGATCATTGAAAATTCATCTTTCATTATATATGCGACAACCCAGAAGAAACTCGAAATTCCTTTCCACAAGTCTTTCTCTCTCTAAACCCCCTGTTTGAGCGGCAATTGCGGAATGGCTTCTTCCCACTCAATGGGGTTTCACGAATCACAGCAAAAACACAAGCGGAATCAACGGAGTGAAAAGAACCAGGGGCCTTTTCGCAAACACACTATTACGCATTTAATTTAATTCAGCGTATTCTTGGAAATTAATTTGGTATTCCACTGTTGGACATAAAACAGGGGGGAATCTGCACAGTGTAAAACGAAGAAAAATGTCAGATTTATACGAAAAGGAGGTGTCGACTTTTTGCGTACATTTGGCAGCAAGACTTAAATTCTGCACCCTTGTTCGCTTCCGAGATTTTGTATATAATACTCGTTCTTCCTCATGCCTGCCTTCAAAAACGTTCAAACTAGGGTGGGTAATGGGACCAATAATGGAGCGCGTGGGAAGGGTGTAGATACTGAGGGAAACAAATTGGTTGGGTTGGTGTTGACGAATGAGTAGTGTGTTTACACAGTTGCATACACAAAAAAGGTTGTAAATTATTCAAATCGCACTCATAAAAGTTCTTAATTTTATACTATATAAATATCTTAATTTTTTTTTTGAATGAATAATTGCCAAAATTGCCACAGGTGTATTAGTTAATATATATATATATATATACTTCCTCCGTCCCAACTCTATCTTCACACTTTCTATTTTAGTTCGTCCCAACTCTATCTTCACACCCTTAAAAAGGATACAAAACTCAATATAAATATTCATTTTTAACTATTTTATACACTAAAAAGCAAAAACATCCACTCCTATTGGTTTAACACTCAATAAAGTAGATTTTTCTTAATATCCGTGTCAAACCAATATATGAAGATAGTCTTGGGACGGAGGGAGTATAACAATTGAAAAATATTTTGCATGCGTAAGTTGCGCCGTACAATTTAGTATCGATTGTTTTTATTATGAAATTGTAAGTGAAAACAACTGATTTTTTTTTAAAGAAAATAACTGATACTCCATACGTTTCAATTCTCAACACTATCTTCACACTTTTGTATTGGGGCGGACGGAATAATACTTTTCAAAATTGTGTTTACATTATATAGTGCACCTGAAGCAAGAGATAACTATGAACAAAAATGAATAATTACTCTCGCCTTCAAATGTACTCCCTCCGATCTAAAGTAAACTTCTCATAAATTTTTTTTTTTGTTTTTTGTTTAAGAAAATGTATTTGTTTATCAATATATTAATGGGCCACATGTTGATTTTTTGGGTAAGTAATGGAAAGATCTAGTGAAATATTTGGTAATATAATGTAAATTTGAAGGTTAAAGATTATGTGCAATAAAATATTTCTTTTTTGTCATTTATAAAATAAGAAACCTAAGGAGTGTTTGCAAATATTGTTGTAGGAGTCAGAAGTATTTATTCTAAAAGTTTAGGATGATTTGAAATACTTCCGCTTGGTTTGTTATAAGGAATGTGAATAAGAATGGTAATAATAGTAGTGAGAAATGAAATGAATATGCTCCACAAAATTATAGTGTTTGGTAGATGATGAGAAATGAATATTTATATTAAAAATTGTGAGATAAAAAATATAAAAATAAAATGGTTGAGGAATGAAAGTTATTCCTCCACATTTTGGAAGGAATGGTTCATTCCTTAGTTTTAGTATATGAAGATTAGTTTCAAGGAATGATACATTTCCACCAAACACATTTTTTTTTTATTCCATTCTCATTCCTTCTTCTAAAGTTTTCAACCAAACATACCCTAAAAACTGTTTTTAGAAGTATTTTTTTCAAAAGTTAGTGAGAAACAATTTTAAAAAAAAAAAAAACTTTTAGAAGTAATTTTTAATGTTTCAAAAACTCTCTTTAGTTTTTCAGAAGTGTTTTTCAGTTGTGAACAGAGTTTGCAAACACTCTCTTATTGAGGGGACGGTTCAAAAAGAAAAGTGAGAAACTAATTAATTAAAAAAGAGGGAATATTTATATCAATTAAAAAAAAAATATGAGGTGAGGTGACTCAGGAGGCTCATGGTTTTGGTTTTTTTCAATTCAAAATTTTAATTGGGTAGAAAGAGATATTTGCCGGTAATAGTAATATATTATAACGGATAAATGTCATAAATTTAGAAGAAATTTATTGATGATCGTATCTAGGTATGTAATTTTTTTAAAGGGGGTCGAAACAAAATAAATAATTTTCTTAATTGTTCCATATTTGGGACAAAGTCTAAAAACTGTAGCTGCAGGTTTTTTCTCAGGTTGAGTTTGAATTTTAGAGAAGCATTTTTTAAAAGATCTTGGACGTTTCATATTAATTGCGGGGGCACTTGGCTGTTACCATAAATGATTTGGGAGGTAAACGAGCCGAGCCGAATACTGTCAAGCTCGAGCTCGTCTCGTTTGAATATTTTTAGGTTCGAGCACGGCTCGTGTGTAAATTTTTGAGCTCGCGAATAGCTCGAGCTCGGCTCGAAAAAACCTCGTTTTCAAATTAATCAAGCATAATTCGAGCTCGAGTTCGAGCTCGAATAACTCGGCTCGAAAAGCTATTTAAAATTTTAAAAATTATATAAAAATAACACATCTAAACTAAATCTAATTAAAAACATAGTTGTCAATGATAATAAAAATATCATCCAAGCAATGACCAACAACTAATTCAGAAGCTAAACAAAGACAATTAATGGTTTAAAATAAATTTATCCCAAATAACACACAATAATACTATGTTACATGCTTATGGATATTTTTTTTAAATATTTATATAAAAATAAAAAAATAATTAAACGAGTTTGTTCTCGAGCTTATAAACGAGCCTCTTCGCAAGCCTGTTCATGAGCCTGTTCACAAGCTTGTTCACAAGATCCGTAAACGAGTCTGTTCGCGAGCTTTCAAGCCGAGTACCACCAGGCTCGAGCTCGGCTCGATAAAATAATCGAGCTCGAAATAGGGCTCGAACTCGGCTCGTGAAACTTAACAAACGAACTCGAACAAATATTTTTTAAATCAAGACCCGAATAGTTTGCAAACGCCTTGGTTTGATTACATCTCTATAAATGATAATAAAAAATTCTCCTAATCCTACTATTAGAAATCAACTTCCACTCATCCTCCATCCTCTATAATATGTGATATTTATGGTATTTACTTGATTGCTAATAAATTTTGTTACCAAAATATTAAATCTACTCCCTACACATCTAAATAATTAATTAATAAGTCTCAATTGCACATCTAAGATTATTCTTTCAATCCTTCAATTTTTTTTGTATTACATCTCTTTTCCTTTCTCTCCACCACAGCGTATATATCACTTGGTCGTCGTCAACAATGTCTTTCTTTAAAGGTGAGTCAGTACTTTCTATTCCGACTTTTTTTTTCTCCCTTCTCCACCATTAATTCGTACAACATTCAAATCTCTGTATTTTTCTGTTCAGATTATTCTTCTTCAGTTTTATTGTCGTAAAATTGCCATTTTCAGTAAGTCTATATTCTTTATAATTTTAATTATCTGTCACTTCTCAATTTCGAAAAAATAATTTTTGGTTATTTTGTATTGTCATAGTTGAATGGTTCATATCAGCCATTATACATTGTTTCACTTCTTCCATTGTTTTCTATCTATATTGTTGATTATGGGTTCTAATATTTTTTTTTTTCATTTAAATATTTCAATATATGGTCTAATTTTCACTTCTTCCCTTTTTTTTTTTCGGGTTTTAAATCTAATTTTTCAGAATCGATTTTCTGGGTTTCTTATTCTTTGATTTTTTTTTATTGTCGATAAGTTCAGAGTCATCGGAAATTTCGACTATAGCTAGTTTTGTTGTTAGTTTTTGGACTTCCGCCATTTTCTGGGTTTGGGGGATTTAAAATTGGTGATTCAGTTTCATTGTTAATTGATTTTTTTTTTTTTTTATTGTTTGATTCTGATGGCATTTAAAAATTTGTTATGCTATGTCGGTTTTAAATCCCGTAATTGTACACACAAAAACCGAATTGAAAGGTCATTTTGGTTCCTGTCAAAAAAAAAAGGTCATTTTGGTGTTCTTTAAATTCATGTTGGTTCATTGATGAATCTAGGCTCAACAATGTCGACACTCTAATTATATACATTCAATTTAAGAAGAATTTTTATTTTTTGTATGTAACTAATTTATCAATATCACTTGAATAATTTTACAGATGAGTTGGAAAATCTAAGACATTGGAGTGAATTTATCGTTCTGTTACTTTATCTTCGTGTTTTAGCGAGGATATGATAGATCTACCTCTTCTCTATTATAAAGTAATTTTAAAATTATTTTATCATTTCAAATACTAATAAAAAAAACTCGCTCACAAAAAACACGAGAAGAATAGTAACTGTGCAAAGTGTTATGAGACGAAAGTAGTAATATTTTATAGTGTTTCTAAGTGGTAATATATATTTTGGGAGCTACGTCTCTCAAAGACATATATTTATGGGTTTTTGGTTTAATTGTTATAGATGTTGGAAAATTTTATGTTTCTTGACTTCCTATATATTTATTAGTTATTTGTGCTCATTTCATTGCCTCAATGATTATAAAATCTATTCTAAATAATTTTGGTTTAAGCATAAAAATATAAGTAAATTCAAGTTACTAAATTTGTCAAGTGAAGGCCTCCAACACAAGATCGTGGAGTGTTAAGGACTCTTTCAGTGAGATGAAGAGAGGAGGCATGCTCGAGAATTCAAGAGGTTTCTCGTAGGAGCTTATGTAATCAAATTTGATGTCGATTTTGCCTTGGAAGGTGAGCTAGCTTCAATGGCGACAATAGATTCCTCAATGGATTCAACCGCAAGTTGCAAAAAATATTAATTGTATTATTTTCCTAGCTTTGATTGCTTTCTTTCTTCGTGTATTTATGAATGCTCTTTTTCCTTTTGAAGGTCTTTTGCAGGGAAGTTTTATATATATTTTTTTATCAGTCTCCTTTTATTTATAATATAATATAATTTGTGTTATACTAAAATTTTAAATTCCAATAACTCAAATTTATGATTGATTTTTTTCACAGTCTTTATCTTTCTTCATCTATTATTTTTTCCTTGCACATATGCATTATATTAACATTACATAATTTATAATTTAAAATAAGAAATGAATCAACATATGTTACAAAGGTAGAATATTGAAAATTCTAGGTAATGTTTAAATTATTCAATTTAAAATATTTAATTTTATAGTAATCATTTTCTATTTCAATCCCACATAATATGCGGGGTTACGCACTAATTTATTCTATTGATGAACCAACTCCCACCTCTCCTAAGATCTCTATTTCAAAATAGAGCAATCCTAAGCATTTAGATATATGTGGAATCTTATTAATTCCAATTTTTAGTCACATCCCTTTATTCAAAATAAATTAATCCTTCCTTTGGTTTACAGGATAGGATTAGATTAGTTAGGATTGGATTAGAACGACTATCGAAAAATAGATAAACTAAAACCAGAAAATTTGGACTAGAACTAAATTTTCTGGATGGAATTGTACACAAAATAGTCTTTTTAGTTTATCCAGGGTCATGGTACTGTGCAATTCCCCAAACCAAACACGAAATTACCTGGGATTATAAAGACAATCCCAGGCAATCCTTCAAACCAAACGGCCAAGAGATTAATTTTCATTCTGACTTTCACATTTTTCTCTCTACAACGACTAATTAATCTGCTCCATCATCTTCGATAATTGTCTCTCTCTCATTATTGTTTCATCATTTATCTCTCATCGTTTCATAGTTTTTTTTTGTTTTTTTGTCACTAATGCTCTAAATCCTCATCGTTTGAATTTCAGACTTTCAACAAATATTTTTGGCAAAAATGTGTTGTAATATACACTTTATCGATTGTGGCGGACAGATGAAAATTACATACATGTAAATAAAGTTTCTTCCACATATTTGAATCATCTCGCATATATTTGCATTTTAATTTTTCACCATTGATTTTAATGTTGTAATTTTTTAAAAATTTTTATTTTTTCTGTACCTCTTTATTTAAGTTTGTCAGTTACAATTTTTTGTGCTGACTTATATTTTTCCCTAGCTAAGATTGCTTTGGGCGCACATAATTGAAATTTCAATAAGTATGAATTATTTTTTATTTTAAGTGTTTTTCGTTGATCCGATATTTTTTCTCTAGCGATCTTAATCCAAATTTCAGTTCCTTCCAGTTGAAAATGCATTTATTTATTCCGGAAATATCGACAGATGGTTGTTCTTCTAATTCCAAATTTGAAGTTCTTGGTTGGTAAGATCAATCCATATTTCGAATTTTGTTGGTTAGATTGCCTATTTGGGAATCAACCCCCAATTCTCCAAAACTTTTGTTTCAAAATACTCAAATTCTACACAATAGACTTATTTATGGTATTAATATTAATTATGTTTTCAATATGAATCATTGATCTATAGCTTTTAACCTTGACCTATCATATCACTTATCTCTATAATTCATTTTCTCTAAATAAATCTCAACCGTTATATTATTAGGTATTTAAATTTTCACATTTCATTCACGCAAAAATTCACTTATCCTTTTGAATTTTCATTTTCAATCACTACAAAAAAGATGTGGATTAGTGACTGACTTAACGACTGATTTTTTGTCGCAAAATTTGATTAACGACCTATTTTTGACCAAACAAAGTCGATCGCTAAAACGCGGGTAGCTAATATTAGCGACCGCTTTTGAAAATCAATCGCTAATCAGAGACCGCCTTGGCGGTCGCTAATTTTTAGAGACCTCCGCCGGTCAGTCGCTGATTTGACCGGGTCTGACCCGGTTGGGTCAATTTTTGCGACCGCTAAAAGGCAGTTGTTAATATTTTTTATAAATAAAAATAATTATTTAATTTGAAATTTGTAATTAGCGATCGATCATAGACAGTCGCTAATTAACGAACCTGCGAGAAAAATGGTTCAGTGGGATCGAACTCGCGCCCATTAGCTCATATTAGGCGAGCCATATAGCATATAAGTCTTTGTAAGACTTGTAGAAATAAATGGGCACATATGCGTCCACTGGGAATCAAACCGCCGACCTCCGGGTGACCCGGAGGATGCGTGGACCACTAAGACACTTACAATTATTGTTTGTTTTTATGCATTTAATTGTATATAAGTTCAAATTTACTCCCGTTTTTTTTAATTCATTAAATTAATTTTTTTTTTTTTTCTAATTCATTTATATGTATATATTATATAAGTTCAAATTGACTCACATTTTTTTTAAATTCATCAAATTAATTCATTTTTGTTTCTAATTCATATATATGTATATATTTACTAATTTTATTTTATTTTGTAAATTTAATATTTTAGACTAATATAAATTATTAATTTTTTTCGTTTTTCATGCATTAAATTGTATATAAGTTCAAATTGACTCCCATTTTTTTTAAAATTAATCAAATGAATTCTTTTTTGTTTCTAATTCATGTATATGTATATATTTACTAACTTTTTTTAATTTTGTAAATTTGATATTTTGGACTAATATAAATTATTAATTTTTTCATTTTTCATGCATTAAATTGTATATAAGTTCAAATTGACTCCAGTTTTTTCTAAAATTCATCAAATTAATTCATTTTTGTTTCTAATTCATTTATATGTATATATATTTACTATTTAAAAAAAAAAATTGTAAATTTTCATACATTATATGTAAATCTTGATTCATACAAATTATTTATTAAAGCATAATAAAAACATAAATTAACTAAATTCACTGAAATATTATTTAAAAAACATAAATAAACATAAATTAAATAAAATTCACAAAAAATACAAATTAAATAAATTGTTTAACATTTTCCCCCCTCTCTCTCTTCATCTTCTTCTGAATGATCATTATTCCAGTAATCCACCTAACCATCACAAATCAAACGCTCATTTGGCGCTTGGCCCAACTCCACCCACTACCCACGCTCCCACCGCTTCTTCAAGTCGCAGATAATATTTTTGTACCAGTCTTGCGCTTTCACGCCGAACAAGTCGTACATTGTGTAGATGGGGATGCAATGTTTTGATTGGTACGAAATCCTCGACGGCGGCGGCAGATTAAACTTTTATGCGTATATAAAATGGCGTACGGAGTCGATATATAAAGATTTTAAAAAAAATTAGCGACCGCCTATTGATCGATTTTTCTGGTCTTTTTGATCGATTCTATCGGTCCATTTTAAAAAGGCGGTCGCTAAAATATCTGCATTAATGACCCTCAACCGTTACCAAGACGGGTCAAAACTTACCAATTTGCGACTGCCACGAGGCGATCGCTGATTGTAAATTTGAAATCAGTGACCGCCTCAGTGGTCGCTGATCTGGCAGTTGAGATTATTGGTCCTTTTTTACGATCTTTGGGTTTAGCGACCGTTTGGTCGGTCGCTAAATGTGTTCAATTAGGGACCGATCGAGCAAGGTGGTCGCTAATTGTTCGTATTAGAAACGATTGTTAGTGGCGGCCACAAATTTTATTACTTTGAGACTGCCGGTCTCTTTCGATCGCTTATCGGTCGCTAATACATAATTTTGAGACTGATATTTGGGCGGTCGTAAATTTTAATTGCAAAAACGCAATTTTTTGGTAGTGAATACCGCCTCCATCGCCAAGTTATTTCTCTTCTTCATTGTTTTTTTTTCTCTAAATCCTCTTAAACATATTTATTTATTCTTGCATTTTCAAATTTTAGTTTTCTAGGTTGTGATTATCTAATTTCTTTTGTGCACTCTTACCGTTGCTATCAATAGGAAAATTTTTATTATCTCGCGTAGTACGAGGGGCCACAAACTAGTGATAATATTAATAGTAAAAAATGAAATTAATATATTTTATAAAGTTATGGTGTTTTGTTGATGATGAAAAATAATTATATTAAAAATCGTAAAATGAAAAATAATTAAAAAAATTGTAAAGGAATGATAGTCATTCCTTCCAAAATGGAAAGAAATAGTTTATTCCTTAGTTTTACGGTATGAACTATGAAGTAATTATTCATGATATGAAATTTCTCTATCAAATACATTTATTTGATTTCATTCATATTTTACACCTCTACATCCCTCAATCAAACATGTCCTGACTTTTAAATCCATTAATTTTTTTTAAAGTATACTAGAGTGAGCTGGTGGATTCAAAGGGGTTAGTCATTTAATACACTAGTCTTAGCTGAATTTAAATGCATTTTTATACAATACCAACTATTTTAATTAAATAATTTTATTGTTTAATATTTTTAATAAAAAATTGCATCAATTTAAAATTATTATAAATTGAGTTCAAGACAATTTGAATACTATCGAGTATCAACAAGTATCAATACATATCTTCCAATAACACTCGGAATTAAAGATAGTAAACAAAATAGAAGGATTTTTTCAAGTGAAAATAAAACGAAAAAGACACATAGTGAGAAAGGAAAATAATAAAACAGAAAAAATAATTACTAATAAAAGACAAGAAACATAAAAGAAAAGAAAAAAAGCAAAAGTGGAAAAGATGTATATTTTCTTGGGTGAATCATGGAGGCGGTAGGGGCCAGGGCAGACTTTTTCTCATCCACTTCACCTCGATTTCTTCCCCTTATATTAAAAAAAACATTTTGCCTGTTATTCTACTGTTTTTTTCCCAAGAGCACTTTACAATTTTTAAGACAGAATTAAGTGCAATATAAAGAGAAAATTGCAAAATTACTACGGTAATTATTTGGTCTTGACAATTTTAGTCTCATAACAATTTATATATTTTTATAATTAAATCACATAACTTTGGAAATTTTTTTTATTTAGGCCAAATTATAAAATTGATTGCAAAAATAGGGAGGTTTGAATTTTTTTTACGAAAATAGGGTTGATCGCGCCTGGGAGAGGCGATCAACTGAGTAGGTCGCGCTCCCCAGGCGCGATCCTTGCAAGTGCTCATTTTCTACCCTTGATCGCGCCTGAGAGAGGCGATCAAAAGGGGTAGATCGTGCTCCCCAGGCGCGAGCAACACCAAGATACCGCCACGTCGTGCCTCGCCCTTGCCAGAGGCGATCCTCGACACATTCTGTCACACCCACATGGCCACTCCGCGTGCTGCGCTCCATTACCCACGCCAAGACTCCTATTTTGGCAGTATATGCATTTGAATGTGCGTATAACAGCACCCTTTCACCCCATCTTCCTCCACTCCTCATTTCATTTCTTTCTGCTTCTCATTTCATTTCTGCTGCATTTTTGCTTCTCCTCCTCATTTCATTTCTGCTCTTCTTCCTCCTCATTTCATTTCTGCTCCCCACAAAAATGTAAGTATTTTGATATTTTTAAATTTTTTTGCAGTTTTTTATTTTATTCTAAATTTTTTTTTCTCAATTTGCAGTCTCACATATACACAAAAATAAAAGCTAGTTGGTATTTTGCTATCTACCTGAGGAGTACAGACACTACTATCAAAAGGTAAATTCTTCAAAAAAAAATTAATAATATTTTTCGAATTTTTTTGCATGCATATATTATCTTTTTTTTTTAAATAACGGTGCAAAGGAAATATGCTACTAGATGAAAAATTCTTAGTATATATATGTAAATTGAAGTTATTGTACACATAGTATTTATTCTTGGTTCTAAAGAAACAAACAATGTTATTAAATATTTTAATGAATTTGGAGTCAAAGTTGTTATATTTGATTGCTTATGGGTATTGACACATGTATATATGTAATTATATAAACACATATTATATAATATTGTATATATTTTCATGTTTATAAGAAGAGTGGTGATTTTTTTAATTAAACCTTTTGTTTGGGATAACTAGAATATTTGCAATTTAGTGAGTGGGTCAATAAAATATGTTTACAATGATAAAATAATTTAAGATAATAAAAATAAACGTTAGTAGTTTAATTTTTATAAATCATTTTTTAATAATTATAAATATAAGAAATATATAAATTAATTATATAATATTTTTAAATACGTATATATGTGCGCAATACTTATTTAATACACATATTCTATATATTTTAATATGTCTACAATTTTTATTAATGAAAATTTATATTATGCCAATTTAAATATTTGTCCATTTAGTGTGAGAATTAAAATTGGATTTATAATATTTTAAAGGATCATGCTATTTATATATGTTTTGACAGTTGGTTGAAGAATAATATTGTTGGTAATTAATGAATAGGGAATTTTCTATACTTAATACTAATATATATGTATTATATATACACGCATCAACATAAAGAATCTTCAAATGAATTTTTGTTGGTTTGTAACCCTTATTTTATGATTGCATAATTATTCTTTTAACATATAAACAATAATTCATTTGAAATTGCAAAATACACCACATATATATAGTTGTTTTAATAATTGGCAAAGTATTATATAAAAATGATTCATGATAAACTTATTACGAAACAATATTAAAATATTAAATAAATTTATTATTATATAATATTATAAATTATGAATTATGAATTTTTTTTGCATAAATTAAAAAAAATTACAATGTATGTATATAAATTTTTAACATAAAGTTTTAGTATGTAAATTTAATATATATATATATATATATATATATATATATTAACCGTGCATCGCGCGGGAGAAGTTCTAGTTGCTTAGTTATAGTAGATATTTCTTTAAGAAACATTAATGTATATCACTAGTTTAAGAAAATATCTAATTAAATAACCATCTTATTTTCATCACACCCGTCTCATAAATTAAACCGTCCCACATGAAAATGCATATTTAAAAAATATCCAACAGAGAATCATAATTCTGTTTTCATATATTTAAAAAACCACGAGGGAAAATGCATTGACAAAATAAAAAGTAACACAAATTAATTTTGTTGCAAGAACCCCTCATTTATTCATTCATTCCTTCTTTTCATAGGTATATCTCCAATTCATAAATGGCATTCCCTTGGGTTTAGGATTAAAGACGGATGCACTTTTCTTCATTAAAAGAAATAAACATTGCGTTAATATGTGATGGTCATATATATTTAGGAAATCTTTAATTTGTGATATTTTAAACATGAAAATTAAATATATTTATTATGTTGATTAGTTGATTACCATTAAAAAGTTAGATATATTTTAGTTGATTAGTTAGATATATTTTAGTTGATTATGTTGATTAGTTGATTACCATTATGTTGATTAGTTGATTACCATTAAAAAGTTAAATATATTTATTTACAGGATGGATGTTGCAAAAGAGACACTATTATATGGACCGGCGAGCCGATCTGTACTCACGATGCAAAATGAACATCGCTCGAGACTAGACCGTATTAATCGGGAATCAAGTGAAACTGTGCTCAGTACATACCAAGGAGGCGATGGGGTGTTTTGGACATTTAGGCAAGATGACCCCGATCCTCGAAAGATTGTACTTCACCCCCGTGTAGTGGAGAGATTGAAGACGATGGGTTTTTACGGTCCACTTCGTTGTGGGTCGTTCAGACTTGATCGACATCTCATCACTGCATTAGTGGAGAGATGGCGTCGAGAGACGCACACATTCCATTTTCCCGTCGGAGAGGCCACCATCACACTACAAGACGTTGCCATTTTGTGGGGATTACCCATAGAAGGAGAGTCAATTATATGCAAAGATGAAAAATGTACTTTCGGTGAATGGCAAGCTAGGTGTAATGCGCTTTTGGGCATCAACGTACAACAAGTTGATATCAGGGGCAGGAGTGTGATCCTGTTTTCTTCTCTGAAAAATATGTTGAGAAATGATATTGCTATTTACGACGAATCACCACAGGAGGTAGTTGATCAATATGCACGGGGGTGTGCACTTTTACTTCTGGGGACAGTAATGATCCCCGACCACACTCGAAATGCTATCCCGTTAGTGTATTTGAACTTTCTGGAGAACGTGAATACATCAGGGGAATACAGCTGGGGAAGTGCTGTATTAGCGACTTTGTATCGGGAACTCTGTATGGCTTGCCACGCTAATGGCAAGATTATCGCTGGAGCATTATGCTTGTTACAGGTAATTCTTGATTAGTTTTAATTACTTTTAAACAAATCATTGATTAGTTGTATGTTGAAACTAATTTACTCATGAATACAACAGATATGGGCATGGTCAAGGATAATACCAATACAACTAAGGAACGTATATCCTATGCTCCAAGAAGGACACATCTTGAGTGTAGATGGTCGCAATTTGGGGCTTCCACCGTATGGGGCTAGGTATTTTTCTCTAAACACATTTATCTATAAATCGCATAACATTCGTTTGGCTATGAATACTTATTGTGATACCTACTTAAATTATAGGTGGATACATTATCACAGTCACACTAAAAGTGCGGGCAACTCGATTCGTGTATATCGCGACATATTTGATCGTTTGTCTGATGGCCAAGTAAGTTATTATTATAATGATCCGCACAAATATATAAGTGTGTTTGAGGAAAATTAATTTTTTTGTCTACACACAGTTAATCTGGGAACCCTATGATGAGCAAGCTGAGGAGATCTCGAGTCTTGGACCTCGTTGTTTGACCCAAAATTGGAGATCACAATGTCCGCTGATCAATATTTGGATAGTGGAGCTTCATTATCCAAATAGGGTGTTAAGACAATTTGGAATGGTCCAAAACATTCCGAGTGATTTAGAAAGTAGAGACCAGAACTTGCATAATCATACCCGCCAGGGAAGATCCGGCTGCGATTGGACCATTAAACATAAAAAAATGGATTACTTATTGGAGGAACAGACGATCATTCATGCCTTGCACTCCTATCAACAATGGTAATCCGGTCTCCAATGACTATATGCAGTGGTACTATGGAATTACACGACGATTGATTTCACCAGTGGAGTATACTGCAGTGGCCCGAGGTTTCCAACCAGCAAAAACATCTACTCGAGATCTTTTGGTAATATATATATCACAAATTTAATTTTATAATGTTTGAAAATTGAAACATGAATAACACTAATTTTTTTTGGGTTACAGGTAGGCTGGTTTCGGAAGCTCAAAATTAGTAAAAGACAGTGCAATCCTGATGATAGAGCATCAGTAGATAGTCATTTGGAGCTCACTGAGAATTACATCACTGAAGTGGAGCCTTTCATAGAAAACCCTGCTTATCTACAAGATGTGGCCTCAGATGAAAACGTAGAAGTTGAGGAAAGATCTACAAGACAAAGAAGAAGGAGATCCGTAGGACGTGAAGATGCGGGTCCTTCAACGTCTAGGAGTCGGAGAAGACATTCCTCAGCAATGCCATCAGAGTCCCCTTTTCCCCGACAAGGTATTCAACATGGGATACCTCAGTCTGCTCCACGCACGCAGTATGGTGCTGGAAATGGTATGCAATTTACAAAATTACACTTGAGTGGATTTACATTTATTTAGTTATTATAATTTTTTTACAACATGTGACATATGCTTCCACGTCTGAATTTTTGGGTAACACACAACCAACTACATATGGTATGTAATTCAATATTAAGAAATTATATTTATTATTTTATTTATTATATATGCATATCACTGTTAATTTGATAGCAGCCCGACAATCAAATGAGGGGGCGTCTCAGCCTACGCCTCACACACATTATGGGTTACCCTCATTTGGACATGGAGCTTACACACAACCTGCTGGAGATGGTATGCAAGTTACTAAATCCTGAAATTACACAAATAAATAATATTTTTAAGAGATAATGTTTATTTATTTATAATATATTATTGTTAACTTGATAGTTGGTTGGGGTAGCTATGAGGGGGTACCTCAGTCTGCTTCTGCATCGACGTTTCAACAGGAGGTGCCTCAGCCGAGTTTTCACACACCTTATAATGAACAAGGTATTTAATATCAACTTATATAAGTAAATGTATATATTGTAAAATATATTATTGATCTAAATTCATTAAATGTGTGACAGATTTTCTTACATCATGGGGTGGTTCATTTACTGAGATGTTAAACACGGGTATTGATTTGAATACCTATTATCAACCTCAGTTCTCACAAGAACAACCAAATTACACTTCAACGCCTATACCATTTGCGGGCACAAGTGAGAACCTTGGACCAAGCCAAGATGAACAACAACCTCGTCGTGGTCATCGTGATAGACGTCCGACACGATGTGGCACGTGTGGTCATTTACGTCGTCACTAATTGTATGATATTTTGTATATATATTTATTTTTAATTGATAATTTTTTTATGTATGCAATTTTAAATACCGCTACTTGTGACATTTTTTTAAGTAGTACTACCTCCGTCCCAATTACACAAATAATTTAAGTAACACAAAGAAAATGGGAGAAGGAAGAAGAAGAAAGCATCATAAAGCATTATATGCATATTAGCCAACAAAGAAGGACAAAATAGACTCACTAATTAGGAAGCAAGTTACTTTTAAACAACGAATGTACATCTCATTAGATACAACAAGTTGATTCACCAAAGGGGTTCAGAACATCAATGCGAAGGTCCAGCTCTATCTTGGGCTTGGTACTGTTGTCTAGCGTGGGTTTGGGCCCAATCCATCTCATTGTGAATCTTGGACGTCACATCTCGACCACGACGCCTTATCCTGCGATCTGGATTATGCCTCAGTTGGAAATTGGGTTCATCCCACTCCTCAGGATCCGGCAATGGCTCAAAAAACCTAGATGTGTAAGTCGAAGTATACACATTTGTACTGTAACAGCCGGGCACATACACACTTGGATCAATCCTGAATTGTCTACACACCTCCAATGCATGTGAGCATGGGATACCATCCAACTTCCATAGCCCGCAATCGCACTCGCGTCTCGATAATGCAACTCTGTATGTGCGATACTGTACTGAGCCCTTAATACGAGTAGAAACTCTGGCTGATCCCACCTCCTGATTAAAAAGGTCTACTCGATGTTTCATCCCCTCTCGCTGCCCTGAATCAAACCTGTCATGAACATATTTAGGCCACATCCGATTTCTCAACACTAAAATCCCTGATTCTTTAGCACGTTCCATAAAGGCATTTTTGGATCGTGTGAAAGTTGCACTGATGATGGCTGTGATTGGGAGGCGTCGTGCACCCTTAAGAACACCGTTGATGCATTCTGAGATATTAGTTGTCATAACACCGAAACGGTGACCTCCATCATGGCAAAATGTCCACTTGGTAGGATCGATGTTTCGTAGATACTCATGACCTTCTTCACTTAAAACTCGTATTTCGTTCATCCTTATCTCCAAATGTCTTACAGACAATGCTCTTCCCGCAACATAACACAAGTCCTTCAGCTTTTGACTTTTGAACTGAGTATTGAAATTTGAAGCAACATGTCTTAAACAATAACGGTGCACTCCTCTTGGTGGTGAAAATGCTGGGACTTCGTCCACTGCCTTCAGTATACCCTTATGTCTATCGGAAATAAGGCATACCCCATCCATATCACCGACAACATGTATGGCTAACATATTAAGAAACCATTTCCAAGACATATAACTTTCATCGTCAACAATGGCATATGCTACTGAAATGATCTTCTGATTGGCATCAAGGGTGTTAACAATCAACAATTTGTGTTTATACTTAGTGTAAAGGTGAGTACCATCTACACAAAGTATTTTGCGACAATGCATGAATGCTTCAATGCATGGCTTGAATGCCCAGAAGACATAGCCCAACGTGTGCACATTCCACTCAATCGTTGCCTTGTGCTTCCACTCCACAATGGTCCCGGGATTGTATTTCTCCAAGGCCCTCATATACTTGGGCAAATATTGACATGAACTCTCCCAAGTTCCGAACACATTCTCTCTAGCACGTTTCAATGCTTGCCATGCCTTTTGATATGAAATAGTGTAATTATATTTCTTATCTGCATGCTCCACGACACATTTAACGTCGTATGCTGGTTCAACTTGTATGAGACTCTCCAAGTCAGCTGCAAGCAAGTTTTTACATAGATTTGAATGACTGCGTGAGTCAATATCCATCAGACAGGTATGTGGCGGTCCCAACCTGGTGATTTCCCAATGACCAGATCTTTTACGGTATGAGGCGCGCAAATGCCACTCACAGTGTTGCAATGTCGAGCAATTGTCATTTTCACTTGCATAGTTCTGCTTGCACACCAACTTCATTGACTTCGAGTTGCTCTCTTCGACTCTGTACTCACGTCTTGCATGTTGGACCGAGTAATTCTTCACAACATTGATCGCAGTCTCTTTGTCTTTGAAGATCATTCCTAACCTCAAAACTCCATCATCCGCATCGTAGCCCAGATCACCACTTGGAACGCCTACTGAATCAACAGGTACATCATCACATGACCTATCAAAAAATGGCACTCCAACCAAATTTGGATGAGGTCTCACTCTTGGCATTAGAGAATTTGGTACAGCAATACTTAGCATCCAAGGATTGTTAGTGGTATCATCCTCATCAGACGGCCCCTCGTCCTCAGAACCATTATCGCTTGGTTCAGAATTACAAGTAAAGTCTGGATATAGATCACCTTCTATATCAGCTATGGAGGTGCCGACAGGGGCCATTATCTTAGTGATACCAGAAGGTCCAACATTAGGATCTGAACCACCGGCATGACTAGACCCTAAACGTTGGTAGGGTTCATCTTCCCAAGCACCCCACTCATTATGGTTCACTTGCAGGGCCTCGTATGCAATGTTTGAAGGTCTATCCATATTGGCTCCCCCACGACCTGACCCTTCAGAAGGATAGTATTGGTTCTCCCACTGACCATGGGATGCTGGGTACTGCACCTTCATTTCAACCTCCACTAATAGCTCAACTGAATTGAGCCCCGCTTGTGGATGGAAGAAATAGAGAAGGTCGTTGTTGTTCCTAATAGGACAACTAGAGGAGGCATTCTCATTATTTATTATGCAAGACACATTCAAAGAATACACTCGCAAATCTAATCCCGTGATCTCAGACAACACACGTAATAGACCATAGAAATCAAGCATACGATCAACTCTTCTTGTTCCAATAACAGCTCCACAAGAGCGCACAAGGATTCCAATATCGCGAGAGATTGGCATATCTTCAAAAACACAACACACTTATAATTAATATACAAATCTATATTAAATTTGATACTTAAAATGCATCAAATAATTATATAATATATTGACGTATATAACAATTTTTTAAGTCCGTTTTGTGTAAACTAGTTTCACGGTTAAATTGGTTTACAATTAATATCTTATAATAAAATAACTAATATCTTTTAATGATACAATTAATATTCTTCGACTAATTTTTTTAATGAAACAATTAATATTATTCAAAATTACTATATTATAGTGTAAATAATTAATACCCTTTAAATAAGTTTTACAATGAAATTAAGACACTACTATTAAAAATAGTTTATTGTAATATAATATATTTATTTATGCATGATATATATTTTTTTAAATTAAAATTTAACTTTTTATAAGTTAGTTCCTATCAAACAGTATATTTTTATTAATAATTTTAGGATATATTCCAAATAAATTTATAATTCAATAAAATTTATAAAATGATGTACAAAATAAACGTATTTTTATTTTGAAAAAAATGGGTGAATCATATAATTATGTCAAGGAACATGCATCCTCCTAAATATGATATTCCTTAATTTGATTGATGTTTCTCCAAGTGAAATGATATTAAACACCTCAAAATAAGTTATATATTAAAATAATTAAATTACAAAAAAAGACACCTAAACTAAATTCACAGCAAACACAATTACATGCATGGACAAACTAAATTCATTAAAATATTTAATAACATTGTTTGTTTCTTTAGAACCAAGAATAAATACTATGTGTACAATAATTGCAACAGTGAGTTTATTAAATTTTAATATATTTTGTGAGTAATATTTATCTTGAAATTTATTTAAAGAGTATTAATCGTTTCATTAAATGATATTAGTTGTTTTCACTAAAAATATTAATTGGAGAAGTAATATTGTTTCATTAAATAATACTAATTGTTTTATTATGTTAATAAAATTGTAGTTCACAGTTATATAGTTAACATGAATATCATTAAAATAATATCTTCTCAATTAAATATTACAATTTTTTTTTCAAGTCAATTTTTTTAAGTGTAATGTTTGACTCCAAATTCATTAAAATATATTTTTTAAGTGTAATCCAGATCTGAGGTTGATTTGAGTTAAATGCTACCTAAAATTAATCGTTTAAAGAAAATATTACCATGACCATGATTGATATGAATGTTTAGACTGAGCTTCTTATAACCAATGGTGGTGATAGTTTTTTTTAAAATCAATTTTCTAAATTACAAACTAGATTTAATATTAAATTTCAAAATTTTCCTTATTTATTTTCGGTCAAAAGCCGATCATGCAACATATATTCAAGTCTCCATTATGATAAAAAGAAATACTCCCTCCTATCCAAAACTTTTGCTACTTTTGGCCTCAAATCTTATTTCAAAATATTTGTTATGTTTATATAATTTTTCTCAACTTTTATTTATTTATTTACACCCTCTAAAATAAAGTCTTATAATTATAATGTAAGTTTGACCCACTAAATTAACACATCCTTATAAAAAAGGAGTGAATTTGTACAAATAATTCATTTATATCCATATTTAATTGGGTTAATTGGAAAAAAACTCACGAACTTAATAATATTTATCAATTACAACATAAACTCAATATCAAGATTTAAAACCTTTAGAACCAAGAACAAATACTATGTGTACAATAATTGCAATTTACATATATATACTGAGAATTTTTCATCTAGTGGCATATTTCATGTGTACCGTTATTTAAAAAAAAAAGATAATATATGCATGCAAATAAATTCGAAAAATATTATTAATTATTTTTTAAAAAATTAACTTTTGATAGTAGTGTCTGTACTCCTCAGGTAGATAGCAAAATACCAACTAACTTTTATTTTTGTGTATATGTGAGACTGCAAATTGAGAAAAATAAATTTTAGAATAAAATAAAAAAACTGCAAAAAATTTAAAAATATCAAAATACTTACATTTTTGTGGAGATTGGTTTGTATTTTAGAAAAAAATGGTTATTTTTTCCTTGTATTTGGCTAAAATTCGGACAGAATAAAGAGGGGAGAAGGAATACTAAAATGATGGATGAATTTTGAAAGGAGTACTAAAATTTTCGGTGCAATGAGGGGAGAAAGGAGAACAAAACTGAAATAGTAGTGAGGGGAGGAAGAAGAAATTTCGTGTAGCAGAAGAAGAGGAGGAAGAAAATTTCGTGTATCAGAAAGGTGAGGAGGAAGCATCTGTTATATGCATTCCATGGAAGAAAACGCCAAAGAGAAAAAGCCAAAATAGAGGTCATGCACGCGGGAATCTCGCAGGGGAGGCCATGTGCGTGGGCCAGAGTATGTCGTGCCTCGCGCTTGCGGAAGGCGAGCTAGGAGGAGCTGAATATTTGAGTTAATCGCGCCTGGAGAGCGCGATCTACTCCTTTAGATCGCCTCTCTCAGGCGCGATCAAGAGGATAATCTGAGGTCTTTGATGCATCGCGCCTGGGGAGCGCGATCTACTCAGTTGATCGCCTCTCCCAGACGCGATCAACCCTATTTTCGTAATAAATTTTCAAACCTCCCTATTTTTGCAATCCATTTACTAACTTGGCCTAAATAAAAAAATTTGCCCATAACTTTTAATAACACAATTTTGCTTTTAATTTAGATATTTTGCAGATTTTTTTTGTTGTATTCCAAATGGCAGCGGAATGTAAATGACGTGACTAACATATAGTCTAAATGGCATAATGAAATAAGTAAAATAAAAAAATAATTAGGACCAAAATTATTGTATTTATTTTATTATGTCATTTAGGTTAAATGACATTACATAATTTATATTTCGGTGCCACATGGATTCCGACCGAATTTTTTTTTTTTTGACAATTTTTTAAGTTTAAATAAAAATTGTTGTATTTTAAAAGTTATTGGACCTAATTACAGAAATGAATTATTATGGGAGTAGGACCCAATAATTACAATACTATATTTGGCAATTTTCTCAATTTTGCATTGTGTGCTATCACAGGCAAACAGAAAGTGTGGTAAATGTATGGCAAACCTCCACCTTAGTTTCCATACTGTATATAATATTTACTAATATTTCACAAAATAGATTTGTTATTTTTTTCACAATTATTTTTTAAAAATTGTGCTTTAACATTTTTGTAGAAAAAATCGTGGTTGAATAGTTTTGTGTATAATATACGCTTATTTTATTTAGAAGAATATATATAATTGATGATTTTTATATTTTCATGGCTTACAAATAAGGTAAATTGCGTCAAACTTACCCGTGATTTGAAATATCATAATGAAATTCACATTTGCTTTAAAAATTGCGTGAACCTCCTTATGATTTTATAAATATAGCATGAAACTCACTTATAGTTTTATAAATATAACATGAAACCCCAAACTGTTAAGAATAATAGTCATGTAACTTATGTACGCTTCATGCGAATTTTAGTGGTTTTTTTTCTTTATTTTAACATATTGACACAAGTATCCCTCTCTTAACTATATTAAATGCTTCTTCTTTTGTTGGTTTTTTTTTAAGATTTTTTTTTAAATTTTATGCTTTTATATCGTTAATTTATTTAGTAATTATGGTCTATAAAATATTATAAATATTCGAGAAGTGAGAAATACTTTTAAAAAGTCCTATTTATATCTAATTATATACTAATATATTATCTAGTAAATAATTTTTGTATTAATTTATAGTTAGAAATATTAAGAAAAATACAAATAAAGAAATTGAAACCTTGTAGCAAAAGGCGAAGCCCTCGCCCCCAGGGCCCCCACCCCCTGGCCCGACAGGATTGGGTGGAGGTGGTAATTCATGGTGACTCAGCGGCCCATTAGGTGGGAGGACGAGTGTGTGCCCACAAGGAGCTATTCCCACATTGGAGGGATAAAACTCCAACACTGCGGCTGCCAGGACTCGATCCTGCGTCCTTGTAGGAATTTGACACCCAAGAACCAACTGAGCTATACGTCCATGCAGACAAAAAAAATATTGAAACCTACCTTATGCACTTCTTGTTCTAAAGAAAATCAGTATTAACAATAAAAATACTTCTTGATGAGGTCTTTATATGTTCACAATATCTTAAAAAATATTCACAGATTTTTAATTTTTATTTGTATAAATTTTAAAATTTATTTGGAGATAAGCCATAGTTTGCGTTCTGGTGTTTTATAAAAAAACGCCAAACATGTCAAAAGTATATAACGCGTCATAAGTGTTAAAAATTGACATTATTATTTTTTTAAGAAAAAAAGGAAGCTTGTGTTATATTTATAAAAACATAAGGAAGTTTTACGCAATTTTTAAAGCACATGGAGATTTTACGCCGATTTTTCAAACCATAAGAAAGTTTGACGCAATTAATTTACTCCTTACATCTATAGTATAATACATACATGCATGGTTCTTTTAGCAATATTCATTTTAATAAGTATTAACAATTACAATCATCCTCTATAAACAATACTCTCATAAAATAATATTCAAAGAACCCACAAAACCCATATCCCTTCATTATCCAAGCTAAATATGCATCACATGTATTAAATAATATCACAAATTATTATCAATGACTAATGATATTCATTAAAAATTATGGAACACAATACTAACATGACATTTGAGATCCTAATTGAAGTCCGCGGTATTATATATTACACTCAATACGTTAATATCATAATATGTTGTACATCAAATAGTTTAATAAAAAGTTTATTATACGATAATATAATGGAAATTTTAATAGAAAAATAATACCGAGATCTCGAACGGGTAATCAAGAATTTAAGAGAGGTCTCGGGATAAGGATAAAACCATATACCTTTTTTTATTTATTTGTTACTATAAGCTATTCAAGTGGATTACGTAATTACCATTATGGTAGTAGTTTGAGAAACTTATTTATCGTCAAAATAATGAATTAATTTTTGTTCCAATTTGTTTTTGGACAAGAAATCTGCTCAACTATCTAAAAATACACGCTAGTTGACTTATAAATTCGAATTTATGTGAGCTGCAATAGTGCGTATGTATGATGGTCATACTGAATATGCATAATAGTATTAATAGTATATATACATACTAATTGTATTTTAAAAAATAGTAAATTGAATTTACATGAACTTTGATCCATCTATAATTTTTCTTTTTTTCAAAATACATATACACTATGTACACCACTTTTTGCATGATTATTGAGTCTTTACTATTTAGTTCCACTTTTTGAGATATTGGCGGCTGATCCAAAGATCTCTCTTTTATCTCTCTCTCTCTTAATTTTGTGAATATTATTGTATCGACTTGGATGCCCTCGTTTGCTTGGTTAGTCAACAGTGTATTGACTACGCTAATCCTCTGTTTTGGTCGACCAAAGAAAGTACAGCTAGAAAGCATAAATTTATTTTGAAATGAATTGATCTAATTAAGTACCACCAAATCATAAAAGTATTGACTTCATTTCAAACGCCAATATAGTTCATATATAAAATAAAAAAATTATATGGTCTATATTACTATTCATCGGCTTTATATTTACTTTTCTCCCAAAAAATAACAATTTATAAAATCTTTTACACCAACAATTTTAACACTGATTTTATATGACATCGATTTTTAAGAAATGTCGTAAATAGTTACGAACTTGATGTTTAATCTTTTTTTTTTTTTTAATTCTTCTTGACATTATATTTTGTTTATCTGCAAATTTGGCATAGGCCAGCTAGTAGATATTTTTGTTTCATTAATGAAAATGAGAAGGACATAAATTTTGTAGGCTATGTTGCTGTCTTTTGCACTTAATATGTGTTTACCCAATCATGAAGAAATTGTTTATTTAAAATGTATAATAATAAATGAAATTAAATAAAGTGGACATCATGAGAGGAGAAGTAGGTTTTCATGGTATAAATTGCATTGCATGGTATGAGTGAGTTGGGACCATCGTGCTGGTAGGACAACCGTTCATTCGATCCCTTAAGCTAATTAGAAAATACCAACTCAATTTAATAAAATAAAATAAAATAAAACTAGTGAATCATGAAATCGAAATTTCGGAAATAATCGAATTTTCATCTTAAAAAAAATCCCATGTAAAATTTATTCATCATCGATCTCACATTGAATTCATTCAATAATATTATATCGCCCATTTATATTATATGAGTAGTGTCATAATATGAATTTAGCTGGTTGAACCTTGAATCGAAATGCGATAGTCCAATTGATTCGCTCCCCAATCCAACCAATTTGATTCTTTCTTTTCCTCAAGAATTAATTTTTTTTCAAACAATCATTAAATGACCTCGTTCAACCTTCAAAGATATGCTATCATATTATAAAAACTTATACTCCTATATAAACAATTTCATACGCGAATTAATTTTATTTTACTCATATTATATAATTCATGAATTTATAGAGTCTCATTTCAATCACATTTTAAATATTTTACATGACTCAAATATTAAAAGTATATATGTATAAAGTGAAATTGATTCATACATGAATTATTGAAAGATATTAATTATTTTTATTAAAGAGTATTAGTTAATTTTATTGAAGAATATTAATTTGTTTTCACTATATAACTAATACCCTTCAGTAAAAACAACTAATACTCTTTAGCGAAAACAACAATATTCTTTAATGGTTTATGTATGAACCATTTTCACTCTATATTTTGTCAATAACTAGGTGGACTTTAGTGAGTGGCCCATGTTCAATTCTCTTTGGGAACAAATTAAGAGAGTTATAAGGTGGCTTGAAGAATTCTTAAATTACTTGGGGGCTTGGTGAATTAATTTCTAACTTTTAACAATAACATTTACCGATAAAAAAAAAAAAAAACTCTATACTTTGTCAATATTAAATTGAAAATTTGACTATTTAAAGCCAACTCACATAAAATTTCCCCCTTATGTTACATGTATAATTGCATACAAAGAGTAGTTTTATTGTGCACCCAAGTGTATACTATGTACATAGATTATAAAAATTCAATTGCAAAAAAATATGAAAAATACACATTTCGACATGAACTATTTTTTTTTTTTTTGAATCGGCAATACCCAAACAATAACCAATAATACCCCATATAATAATCGGTAATATCACGAATAATAATTAACAATACTCCAATATTTTTTTAATAAAAAAGTAAAATTAAATATAGAATTGAACTTAAAATTTAAAAGTAAAGTTTGCATATGCGTGCATCTATAGGGGAGGGAGAGTTCACAATAAAATTAAATTGAACAAAATTTTCACAAATCAACCAATTAATTTATACAAATAAAATAATCAAATAAATCAACCGAATGATGGCTCTAATTATGAGAGCAGATATCATGCGTACCCAAGATAAAGTTTGGTTTTATGGTCAATTTAGCTTAGTAATTTTGATGATACTAGCTCCAACTCATATATCTATTTAAATAATATATTTTCATATAAATATTTTTATGATTTCAAATTATTATCTTAGTGTTGAATTTTTTCTATTATAATTGTTTGGATAATTATAACAAATAATGTCCAATGACTCGTGATAACTGAAATAAGGAAATATAACAAATTTGGACATTAAAAATTATGCTCGAGTAGAATTTTATACATATGACGAAATCTTTAGAGCAAAAACGTTCACATCCCTAGTTACGATTGTGCTACTACACTTGAATTAAGTTGAAGTTGGGTTATTGGGTCCCAACATAATTTTTAAAAGCTTGTAAGTTAAAAAAAAATTATTTTAAGATCTTTATTCTTTATACACGGTGTAATTAACATCATTTTTTTTTTTACCACATATATTAAAAAATGGCAAAGTATTATATGAAAATAATTTATGATAAACTTATCATAAAATTAAATTATAGTATCAAATATTTAACCAGGAGTATCGATAATTTCACCATAAATATCATTAATGTGGGTCGGTGATATTATATTGGAATTTAGTAAATCTAAATTAATGATACTCATGGTGAGATTATCGATATTTCTGATCAAATATTCAATACTTTAAAACAATTTTATAATAAGCTTATCATGAATTATTTTCATATAAAATTAATAACCTCTTTAAAAAGCATATAAGAGTAGTTAGTTTGACTCTAAACACAATATGATCTCTAATTCAAATACAAATCATCTTTATGTGTCCTACAATAGGGTGTATAAATAAAAAAGTTGAAACATTGCTTATTCATTCGACTATACTAAAATATGGAGGTAGATTTTCTTTCAGAAAAATTAAATTGTGTGGCCTTGATAGTGGTTCCAAACAAGCAATTACGTACTTCATAATGATTTTCAACTGTTCACTCTTCCAACCTAGGAATAATTATGTATCACTTCCACATTGCTAAAACTAATCACTGTTTTTGTCCATCAGCTAAAAATAAATACTACTCTCTCCCTTTTTATTTTGGAGAAATTACTCCAATGTATATTTTTTAAGACAAAAATGCATGCGAATACAAAGTGCAGTAAGGTACATTCACATTTTACTTAAAAACATTGCACTGTGTATATATACGTTGCACTACGCACTTTAATGGATTAATTGAAAAAAAAAATTATGAACTTTATCACTTTTATTAATTACAATATAATTTTTTTTTATAATTTAATGCACCAACTTTATAAGTTTTGCAATTGAAACATTTGATAATTTTTCGTCAATAATTAAATAGCATGGTTATTGGATATGTCACATAGAGCCTGTTGATAGGCGAACATCATCCAACAAGAAACGAACAAGAATTAAGGGCTTAAAACAAAGAAAATCACGATTTGGGCGCATTAACCAATCTGGGAGGTGTATGAAGTGACGAACAACTCTCCCGACGAACAACTAATGGGCAAACAGGTATTAAGGCCCGGGACCAAGAATGAGCCAACTGTGAAGTCATCCATGACGAACAACTTGGTCAAAATATGATACAACAAATAGCCAAGGAGGTGTGTACAAGTGAACAAAGGACAAAGATCCCAAAGCCAAGCTGAACAAAGCCATAAGGCGAGCAACTTCCAAAGTACAACCTCAAGAGGCGAACAACTTTCAGTTGGAGAATCAACAAGATCAATTAAGCCGACCTAGGCGAACAACAATGAGACCGAGATAAGATCAAAGAAGACTTTGTAACTAAGGTTCAGCTTAGATAAGATCAAAGGGACACATGTCAAGCATGCAGGCTAGGGAGACCAAGAGTCTTAGACACCTCATGCTTGCTAGTCTCTATAAATAGTTGTTCTCCAGCTTGTTCATGTAATTTTCGAATTTCAGACTAAAAATACACACAAATACACCCAAACTTACACATATACGAAATAATTTAAATTTCGATCTTCATTTTACCCGAATTCATTAACCCAAGACTCGTTTTACCATTTACGGTGGTAATCAATCACACGTTATTGATTGGTGACGTAAAAACGGATTAAAACAGCCACTAATCCTCCCGATTAGATTCGTTCACCAACAATTTGGCGCTAGAAGGAGGGTTCGAACCTTCGGTTTAGTGTGATTACTCAAGAACTTCAAGTTGAAAACTTGAAGATTCAAAGGAAATCTCAAGAAATATTTGAAGATACAAACAAAAGTGTTCTTGGTGTTCTTCAATTTATAAATTAAGAAGTAATTTAAATTGAAATGCCTCAATCTAAAGAGACCCAAGGATCACGTTTGTCGAAAAAAGCATCTCAGACCCGAGCCACGTCGGCCGACCACCAGGACCGTGACCCGAGACATGCGAACAGGTCACATCATACGGCCATAACACATAATCTCCCCCCTGAGATGGAGGCTTTGGCGAACAACCCCAACGAGTTGGCCAAAACCATTGCTGCTCTCCAGGCCCTCCAGAGGCAACAAGAGCAAGTTAGGCCAACACAGGCAAGGCCAAGGGACAAGTCCCTAGAAGTTGTTAGACCCAGGACCACTAGGGGCGAACAGCGAGAGGTTGATAGTGCCCAAGTCAGACGGAACAAGGGAAAGGCCAAGGTGGACGACCAACAAGAAGTACAGGCTGAGTCTGGTCGCGGACGAACAACTATGTCTAGCCATGGAACAACACGTTCCAGTGCCCAAGACAGGCTTAGCCAACCCCAACGGGAAGCTGCTCGCCGGGGAGCAGCAGACGGGCGAGCAACTTTTGAACAGCCTCGCCCATCAGTCCATGAAAGACTCTCTCAGTCAGCCTTCAGGCGCCTAGGGCCAAATGCGGCGAATAACATTAGGAGGCAAGCCCAGGAAGTGCCCACTCCAAGCGAGGGACTGCGACGAGCAGAAAGGTTAATGCCTTTGCTCGCCGAACAGCCTCCAAGTCAGGGGGCACCTCTTGATGAATTATCAAGCCTAAGGAGGGCTGTGGAGAACATGCAAGGGCAACTAGACCAACAGAGGGGGATGGGAACGACCAGCATGCCATCCTCACCTTTGGCAGCTCACATTTTGAAGGCCCCGATCCAGAAAAAGATTCAATTTCCGGCTAGCATTCAATATGAAGGCATCGCCGACCCCCGGGTCCACTTAACGAAGTATACGGACTACATGGTCTCCGTGGGGGCCAGCGACGCCACCCAGTGTCGGGATTTTCCGTTAACATTGGGCGATCGGGTTCACAAGTGGTTTTCATCAATGCCGTCGGCATCAATCCACTCGTTCATCCAATTAAGTCGAGAATTTCTTTCTCACTTTTCAACGGCGGGGTCGTATCTTTCCCAAAAACACCGGCTGTCAGATTTGAGGCAAAATGATGATGAAACTGACCGGGAGTTTATGGAAAGATTCGATAAAGTTTTGCTAGAAGGAGAACCGGTGAGCGAAGATACAAAGATCGTCGCTGTGATGGCCGGGTTGAAAAAAGGGTCGAAGTTATGGAAGGAGGTACGTCTGAAGTGCCCAAAGACTTATGCCGAGTTCAGAAACCAAGCTGGCATTTTCGTTTCCATGCACGAGGCCCTACAAACAAATTTAGGGGAGAACAAAGCTGATCCTAAGGAGAATAACAAAAAGCCCGTCGGGACAAGCTACAGGGTCCCGAAAAACATGAAAGCATTCACTGAAGGATCGGATTTGAAAGAAAAATTGAACCAAGAATTGACAGTATCAGTTGATACTGTGTATGAAAGCGTAAAGGAGAAAGAGTTGCTTTCCCCACCACGTAAAATCCGTCAGGATACTGGCAAACTCAACCCGAACAAGTATTGTGCCTACCATCAAAGTGTGGGGCATTTTACGAGTGAGTGTAGAGATTTGCTTAAGCAACTCTGGCGATTTTATGAGGAGGGAAAGCTCTCCGATTTCGTTAAAAGGCAACCTGGGAAAAGAGCTCGGGAGAACAACTCAGAAGACGAAGAGGATGGTCAACCTCAGAGAAACAATAAACCCGGGCGACCAGTTCCCAGTATGCCAGCTCAACCTTTAGAAGACCTGTTCATGATGGAACCCGCAGGTCCTGCGGGAGGGTGTTTTGATGGACAACCACCTGACTCTAACCGGAAGAGGAAAGCGGAGCTACGAGCGATTGGCCAAGTACAAGAGATGGGAGTTAAGCCGTCTATCATGCAAATGGCAGAATTAACTTTCACCGAAAAAGACCTTGAAGGCGTCTTAACTCCGCACAATGATTCACTCGTAATCTGCACCAAGATTATGGGGACCAGAGTCCACAGACTGTTGGTGGACACCGGAGCCTACACGAACATCTTATTCAAGAAGACCCTCGATAATCTGGGAGATTATTCGGGTTATGTTCGGAATACAACACATAGAATCATAGGCTTCGGAAATGCTGTGACAACACCGTTGGGAATTGTAACATTAGCTGTACAACTTGTAACAGCCAATGAACCCGAAAGAAATATAACAAGAATGGTAGATTTCTTGGTTGTAAACCAGGAGTCGACCTATAACGGGTTTCTTGGCCGACCTTTTCTTAATGAATTTAAAGCTGCGTGTTCCACTTACCACTATTGTTTGAAATTTCCAACAGCTAGTGGAGCAGGCACAATTAAAGGAGACCAACGGAGAGCACGAGAATGCGTTCAACAGCTACGAGCAAAATTTGTACAAATATCCATGATGGAAGCAACAAGTTATCCCATCGACGAACCATCAATACTAAACAATATGATGGACATAGACGACCACATGGATGCGGACGAACAACACTTGAACGAGCAAGTGTT
Organism: Ballota nigra; assembly: GCA_947034835.1. NCBI lineage: Eukaryota > Viridiplantae > Streptophyta > Magnoliopsida > Lamiales > Lamiaceae > Ballota > Ballota nigra. The sequence continues at coordinate 25,597,389 of OX344723.1, forward strand.
GGACGAACAACTCGTTACCACCCGCGAGGAATATCCATCTGACGAACAACAAGGGGGTGATGACGAACAACCTTCAGTGGAGGACTTGTAGGGCCAAGTACAAACGAACAACAATGGGACGGAGCCAACTGATGATCTTGAACCCCGCCTGGGGGCAGAACCCATGAACGTCGAAAATGATTTCAACTCTGAGGAACCCATACTCGATCCCCGTTGGAAGGGACAAAAACGACGAGCAACTCCAGTCGAAGAGCTAGAGGCGTTCAAAGTTAATCCCAACAATGAGGATCTTGAATTATTCATAGGATCTGAGCTCCCAGAGCCTTACAGATCCCGAATGAAAGAGTTCCTCACCAAGAATCTGGATGTCTTCGCTTGGTCTCACGCAGATATGGTAGGGATAGACCCGAAACATGCTTGTCATAAGCTGAACATAAATCAAGTAAGAAAGCCCGTCCATCAAAAACGAAGGAAGTACGGCCCAGACAAATACCAAGCCTTGAATGAAGAAGTTAAAAAGTTGCTAGACAACGATCTCATTCGACAAGCACTCTGTCCACAATGGGTAGCAAACCCAGTACTCGTGAGGAAACCAAATGGGACCTGGAGGCTATGCATAGACTTTACAGATCTGAATGCAGCATGCCCGAAGGACAACTTTCCTCTCCCGCACATCGATCAATTGGTGGACAGCACTGCGGGTCACGAAATGCTAACATTCATGGATGCATTTGCAGGATATCACCAAATCCCAATGCATCCTGACGATCAAGAAAGCACAGCTTTTTATACTAACAAAAACTTGCTGTGCTGGAAGAGAATGCCATTTGGCCTCATAAATGCTGGAGCAACATATCAAAGACTGGTGAACAAGATGTTTGATCAACAAATTGGAGACACGGTTGAAGTCTATGTAGACGATATCGTAGTCAAAAGTCCCAAGAAGGAAGACCATCTTCAACATCTGACTCAAGTGTTCGAAATTCTTCGACACTATAACATGAAGTTGAATCCAAAGAAAAGCAGCTTTGGAGTTCACTCAGGAAAATTATTGGGTCATCTTGTTAGCCAGCGGGGAATTGAGGCCAACCCTTCAAAAGTTAAAGCCATCCTGGATATGCAACCGCCACGTTCGGTAAAAGAAGTGCAAAGACTCACCGGGTGCCTAGCAGCATTAAACCGGTTCATATCCAGGTCAGGGGACAAGTGCCGTCCATTCTTCGAGGCCGTCAAAAAAGGGAAGTTTGCATGGACTAACAACTGTCAAGCGGCCTTCGATCAACTTAAAGACTACCTGGGATATGTCAAAATCCTATCAAAACCAATCCCAGGAGAAAAGCTCTTTCTATACTTAGCCGCATCAGAAGTTGCCATCAGTTCTGTTTTGGTGCGGAAGGACGGCAAATTCCATCAACCAATCTATTACGTCAGCCAAGCTTTACACGAAGCGGAGATCAAATATGCTCCAACCGAAAAACTGGCGTATGCTTTGGTAATGAGCGTGAGAAAGTTACGACCATACTTCTTTGATCATCAAGTCGAAGTTCTAACAACTTTCCCGCTCAGGCAAATTCTCCATCGCCCCGACACTGCAGGTCGTCTCTTAAGATGGTCACTAGAGATTAGCCAATTCGGGGTGACCTATGCTCCTCGAACTGCGATCAAAGGGCAAGCATTAGCCGACTTTATAGTCGAACTAACTTTCCCACCAGATCCGACGAGAGGACTTGATCATCCTTGGCATCTCTATGTGGACGGATCATCAACCAACATAGCCTCGGGGGCAGGAGTAGTATTAATAAGTCCAGATAGAAAAGTATTCACCTCGGCAATCAGATTTGGTTTCATGGCAACCAACAACGAAGCTGAGTATGAAGCTCTTATCGCTGGTCTCCACCTATCCCTCGCAGTTGGTGTCAGACGCTTGCAAATATTTGGCGACTCACAATTGATCGTGAATCAAGTCCGAGGTGAATACGAAGCAAAAGATGATCACATGATCGAATATCAACGGATTGTTGCTCACCTGATGTCCATGTTGCAGCAAGTTTTCATACAGCAAATTCCAAGGACAAGCAACACTCAAGCAGACGCGCTTGCCCGACTAGCAACAAGTGAAGGCCCCGTAGAGTTGGCAGATATTATAGTTACAAAGATGAAAGATCCATCAACAGTAAGCTATAATGTCAATCAACTCGACGATCAAACCAGTGAAGAAGAAGACTGGAGAACAAGTATAGTCAAATACTTGAAAAATGGGGAAAAACCAAACAACCCTTTTGAAGCTGCCAAGCTAATAAAGCGAGCCGCCAGATATACTCTGGTGGGCGAGCAACTCTTCAAAAGGGGAATATCAATCCCACTTCTCAAGTGTTTGCCTAGGGGGCAAGGGCAAGCAGTACTCGAAGAGATACATGCTGGAGTATGTGGAAATCATACTGGGGGGCAAGCTTTGGCATACAAGACAATCAGACAAGGCTATTATTGGCCGACCTTACGTCAAGATGCAATCAAAAAAGCCAAAACTTGCCATCAATGTCAGATTTTTGCCCCAGGCATCCACACCCCGGCTCAGGAACTTGTGTCAGTATACAGCCCATGGCCTTTTGCAAGATGGGGGATGGACATCATTGGTCCTTTCCCGGCTGGAGTTGGAAATGTTCGATTCGCCGTCGTGGCAGTCGATTATTACACAAAATGGGCGGAAGCAGAGGCCATGGTGAATATCACACAGCAGAAGATGATCAACTTTATTTGGAAGAATATTGTCTGTCGTTTTGGAGTTCCACAAGCAATTGTGACAGACAATGGTCCACAATTTGATGGACAAGAGTTGAGAGAATTCTGTGCGAAGTGGGGGATCAAGAAACATTACTCCACACCTTATCACCCCCAGTCGAACGGACAAGTTGAAGCTGTGAATAAAATCATAAAGCATACATTAAAAGTGCGGCTGGCGGAGAGTAAAAGCAGTTGGTCTACAGAACTTCCTGAAGTCTTATGGGCATACAGAGTTTCTCCCAGGTCGAGCACCGGAGAAACACCCTTTGCAATGGATTTCGGGACAGAGGCTGTAATACCAATTGAGTTAAAGGCCACTACATTCAGGACGACCAACTTTGATGAACAGGCGAATAACTATGCTCTAAATGCTGAATTGGATTTGCTCGAAGAAAAAAGGTTGAATGCCGAGCTAAAAAATGCCACATACAAGCAGCGAGCAGAACGTTACTATAATTCCCATGTAAAAGTTAGGGAATTCAGAGTTGGAGATTTGGTTCTAAGAAAGTTGCTCGCCCAACCTCCAGGTGTATTGGGACCAACTTGGGAGTGCCCGTATCGTATAACAGAAAAATACGTCAATGGCGTATACGATATTGAGGACATGGAAGGCAAGCCGGCCCAATACTCCTGGAATGCTGTACATCTAAAAAAATACTATCAATAAAGTTAGGCGAACAAATGTCTTGGGGGGCAAGGGATGCGTATGAGCTGAAGGAAGGCTAAAAACTTGCCTAATTTTTTAAATTTTCCTAAGTATAGATTCAAAAGTTACTCGGCACATTGTATAGTCTGGTGCTAGTTCTTTTGATTTTATAGATAGAGTTGCTCGGCAAAAATATTATAAGCGAGCAAGTTTTAGTTTGTGTTTAAAGCTGTTCGTCAGATTGTGTATGATAGTGATGGACAGCCTTACAACATTTGTAATTATTTTGCAATGTAAATATAATAGTTGTTCGTCAAAAGAGGAAAAGTCCAAAAGCTCGAGGTACAAGTCCATTCAAAGGTTGTTCGTTTTACAAATGAACAGAACCTAAGGACCAAAGCCACTTAAAGGTTGTTCGTTTTTTAAAGTGAACAGAACCTAAGGCTGAACCCTGATTCCACTAAAGGCAAAGTTCAATTCGAACAAAAGCCCAACACTATATGTTATAATTGTAAAGGCATTGATAGAAATGTAAAGGCAATTAACATATACAAGAAAATGAGCGAACATGAGAAAGACATTCCATTAATCAAAAGGCATTGAGCCTAAAAAATAGTACAATGATTCGAGAAAGGTACTACAAAAGGAGCGAACAACTATTGCAAGGAAGAAGAAAAGAAAAAAGCCAAGTCCTAGAAACTATTGTTGCTCGGCGGGGGGAGGATCCTGAGCTTGCTCGGCAGGGGGTTCGATGATCATTTCACGAGCCAAATCTTCAGCAGCCTTATCCTCTGCCTCTTTTGCATTCTGCTCGTCAGCCGCGGCTACCCCTTCCTCTATTTCGCCTTCGTCAACTGGAAGAGGAGGATGAGTGATGGAAATGCTAGGGTCAAGTTTGTCAAGCTTAACCCCTAGTACTGCCAGATCCGCCAGCTGAATCTCGATATTGTTCGGCGGAGGATAGTTCTCCAGAAATTCATTTAGATCCTTGCTCATCTCCTCAACTAAATCCTTGAAGTCATAAGCATCCGCCGTGCGAATGCTGTCCGCATAGGCGCATATATAACCCAAGTTTGAGATGGGCCCACTCCGAGCTTGAAATTCTTGCTCGGCTTCTTCCCTTGAGAGCATTTCAGACATTTGCTTCTTTAGCCGAGCAACTTCTTCCTCTGCTTCTTCTCTCCTCTTCCTCTCTTCATCCAGCGCAGTCTTAGAGGAGAGTAGCTCGGCCTTTGTATCTTTAAGCTCGCCAGAGACAAGCTGATAGTCCTCAATGCGCTTCTTCTCCAGGTCATCAGCCAGCTTTAACTGATCCTTTAGGCGAGCAATTTGGCCATTAAAATTATTCACCACCTTCTCCTTCTCCTCGGTGAGCTGGCGGATGGAAGCTGCGTGGTGACGAGCAGTCTCCTCTAGCTCGGCAACCTGAGCCATCCCCCTTTGAGCTGAAACGAGGGAGTTTGCAGCTTGAACCATTGATAAGTGAAAATTATCAATGGGGCCCTGAGCGAGGACCGCTTTGTTCAGTGGCCGCGACCATGCCCGAGCAACAAGTTCAGTTGCTCGGCGAACATGGTCGTCCGTAATATCACGGAAGCTCGTCGGAGTCCTAGAGCAGGCAAACTGGTGAATCAGATCTGCTCGCCCTGGGTAATCGTTGGGCCGGTACCTGCGAACAAAAAGAAGGTCAATACTTGGAAAATTTGGCAAAGGAAAAATTTGTTCGGCAAAGGAGAACTTACTCAGAGAATTTTCGCTCATCCCGGCCTAGATATGTATTGTCCTCTGGGCCTCGGGGGGAGCTTATGTCTTTGCTCGCCTTGCCAGACCTCTCCGTGAGCTCAACGGAGGAGCGGCGTACATCCCCTTCTGGGCGAGCATGACTCGAACCCACCTTTTCCTTCCCCTTGCCGGGGACATCGTGGGACAAGGGAGTCCCGTCAGCCTTCTTTAGACGTTTCCCCCCATGGGGGGGAGAAGTAGGAGGAGAGCGGGTTTGTACGGGAGGAGCGGCCTGCCTTGGAACCTTAGCCCCTTCGGGCTTGTTCGTCATCGCGAGCACCTTTTGGGGAGGGTCACCTCTCCTTTTCTTCCCTCTTGGTGGCCCCATTTCAAGAACCCTTTGTTCGAGAAGAGCGTAGCTTGGGGGAACGGCAACTGTTACTTGCTCGGCTAAAAAAAAAAAAAAAAAAAAGAAATTAGGCGAGCAAGTTAAACAGGACAATGACGAACAAAGTTTGAACTGGAAGTTAGAAATTTTCATACCTGGGGGCACCTCAGCTTGAGCCTCCAGGTGGTGAGGATAAGTCAAGAGGCGAGCAGCTTTTTGACACCTTGATCGGCAAAGATAGTCAATAGTCCTATCTGCCCGGTTGCGGAGGCCGACCAAGCACGAGGTAAACAAGAACTCGGAGCTCAACTCCTCCTCTTCCGAATCCCACTTGGGTAGACAAGGACCTGCGAACAAACAAGAAAAGTTAAATTAGAAACAACTTAGTCCAAAGGCGAGCAAGAATTGAACTTACGTTTCAGTTTTCCATAGGCAGCTGGAGAATTTATTCGTCCAGGGCCGCCGTGTGGACCAGAAGATGCTCGCCAATCACCCCCAATCCAGAAGAAGTGCTGCTTCCAGTCACGAATCTTGTTCGGCACCTCTTCCACCATTTTCAACCCAGTCCTGGCCTTGAGGTAGTGATAGCCTTCTTCTCCTCGGGGGCAATTTGTGATTGTCATCAGGTAGTTGATCTCTTCCGCAGTGATCCGATCAACGTACCCCTCCAAGGCGAACAAGCACATGGAGCCTAAAAGGTTCATCCACCCAATTGGAGTAATTTGGGTGATGGCCAAGTTGGTCGCCTCCAAGAATCGACCAACAATGGGTGGAAGAGGCAACTTTAGCCCGGCAATTAGAGTGTGAATGTTGATCGCCGTGCACCCTGGAGGTGGGCGATCAGCTCTTTCCTTCCTCTGAGGAGCCCACATGTGAATATCAAATGGGATCTTATATTCCTCTCGGATGGAGTCCAGTTCATCTTCGCGAACAACACTTTTTATCTTGCTCGCCTGGAATCCAGTTTTCACCTTATCCATTATTTGTCTCTGAGGACGGGGAAAGCTGTTCACATATCTTTCAGCATATGCTCGCCATTCGAATAGACGAGCAACCCCAGCTGGGATCTCACTTTCCCGCATCTTTGGGGATGGAAAATTGATACCCTCCAAAAACTCGCGAGTAAGTTCGTTGGATTCTGGATCTTCAGATTCGGCAGAAGACGAAGAGCTTTCGTCCCGATTGTTGTTCGCCACAACTGTTAGTTCTCTCCCAGATGGACCCACACCGGTGTCCTCCACTGAGCGAACAACTGAATCCACGTGAAGATCCGACGCCGAAGAAATCTCGAAAGAAGGTTGATCGACAGGGATCGCAATTGGAAAAAGTGGGTCTAAGGTCTCCTCAGTTTTATTGCTCGAGTGCGAAGACATAGGAGGGAGAGGAAAAATCTAGGCGGTGGCGGATAGTGTTGCAGACGGCGGCGTTTTCCCGGAGAAGACGGTGGCGTTTGGGTCCACACGGCGGTAGAAAGAATTTTCGAAGGAAAAAGATAGAGAAGAAGAAAAATAACTACCTGGGAGTGGAAATTTGAAGCCAAACGTTGAAGAACAGATGCCGGAGAAGCTTGGAATCGCCGGAGAAAGTGGAAATCGCCGGAGCACTGTAGTAGGAGAGGAAAAAGTGGGAAAAATTTTAGTTTTCTCACTACTTATATCCCAAGTAAAAACGGGGTCTCACACATAATTTCTCGAAAACTCAGGGGCCAAATGGAGAGAAAACGGGGTTAATTCCGAGCTAACCCACAAGATGAAGGACCTATAAACAATTATAGGGGCGCGTGGCCTCGGGGTTGTTCGCGCGTGAACGGCGCGCAATCATTGCGCTGGCGTCATCTTCGTGATCTCCCCAGATCATGGGAAGGCGAAGCGGTTATCCCAATGTTGCTCGTCACAAAGATGCTGTTCGTCCAAATCAAGGCCAAGACAATATCCTAACTACAGTTGCTCGCCACAAAGTTGCTCGTCTGATGCAACATCTAGTCAGGATAGGGGGCAATTGTTGATAGGCGAACATCATCCAACAAGAAACGAACAAGAATTAAGGGCTTAAAACAAAGAAAATCACGATTTGGGCGCATTAACCAATCTGGGAGGTGTATGAAGTGACGAACAACTCTCCCGACGAACAACTAATGGGCAAACAGGTATTAAGGCCCGGGACCAAGAATGAGCCAACTGTGAAGTCATCCATGACGAACAACTTGGTCAAAATATGATACAACAAATAGCCAAGGAGGTGTGTACAAGTGAACAAAGGACAAAGATCCCAAAGCCAAGCTGAACAAAGCCATAAGGCGAGCAACTTCCAAAGTACAACCTCAAGAGGCGAACAACTTTCAGTTGGAGAATCAACAAGATCAATTAAGCCGACCTAGGCGAACAACAATGAGACCGAGATAAGATCAAAGAAGACTTTGTAACTAAGGTTCAGCTTAGATAAGATCAAAGGGACACATGTCAAGCATGCAGGCTAGGGAGACCAAGAGTCTTAGACACCTCATGCTTGCTAGTCTCTATAAATAGTTGTTCTCCAGCTTGTTCATGTAATTCTCGAATTTCAGACTAAAAATACACACAAATACACCCAAACTTACACATATACGAAATAATTTAAATTTCGATCTTCATTTTACCCGAATTCATTAACCCAAGACTCGTTTTACCATTTACGGTGGTAATCAATCACACGTTATTGATTGGTGACATAAAAACGGATTAAAACAGCCACTAATCCTCCCGATTAGATTCGTTCACCAACAGAGCCCATGTAAATGCCAACAAATAAAATTATGATTTTTTATAATGAGAATATTGTCCTTAAAATACGTTTTAACTTTAAAAACATAACTATATCACTACAAAAAAAGCCTCAAATAAAGAGGGCAGTTAAAGAGGGCAAAAATTGCCCTCGTCCTTAAAAAGGGCCGAGACGAGGGCAAATAAAGAAAGAGCGAGGCGAGGGCATAGACGAGGGTCAAGGCACCCTCTTTAGTTGGCGAGTGCAAGACCCTCGCCCAGTTCAAATTTCAGCGAGCCGAGGGCTTGACCCTCGTGAGTAGGCGAGGGCGGGGCCCCTCGTGAGTTGGTGAGTGCGGGCCCCTCGCCCATTTCAGCGCTTCAATGAGTCGAGGGCTTTACCCTCGTGAGTCGGCGAGGGCCTATCCCCTCGTGAGTTGCCGAGCGCCTTCCACTCGCCACCGTTAAAATCCAGGTAGTTACCGGGGGGGTTTACCCTCTTTAACCCCCTCGATAAAGTTTAATATAAATACCCCCACCCACCATTTTCAGCTGCGAAAAGCCCTCCTCCTCCACCATTTCCAGCCGCCGCCGTCGCCCCTCCCTGCCATGCCGCCGTCGTCGGAAACGCCACTCCACCGGTCGGGTTTTGGCCTACTCGTTCCCGTGAACATTTCTACTGTAACATTTTTTGTTTTAATCCGTTAATTTGTTAATTAATTAAATTGCTTGTGAAATTAATTATGCAAATTCATGTATGTTTATATGTATGTATAGGTGTTAATTAGTTGCTAATTATATAGGGTTTAACTTGTTATTTAATTAGTATGTAATTAATTATAAATTTGATATATATTTATGTTAATTAATTAGAAATAATTACAAATATTTGTTGTATTAAAATTAATTTTGCATGATACATTTAATTATTTATATATGTGATGAATATTGATGTTCGATTATTTACAATATTAATTATTTATTTGATGAATGTTGTATAATTATATATGTTTAAATTAAGTATATATATATATATATAATTAATTATGTTGGAGTGGAGGGGGTTAATGATGAATATATTGTTGATTGTTTGCTAGCTGTAGAATGTGCGTTCCGACTTGATTAATTTTAATTAAGTCGGAAATGGATGCACTATAGGATCTTAGAATACGATAAAAATAAACGAAACTCTGCCGAAAAATTTATATAAACTATATATATTAAATTAAACAATAGGATAATTAAATATAATGGATTTATTGAATTTTTATTAAATTTTGAATATTCTTTCATTTGAAACAGATTATAATATGAGTTATTCAAGTCGTAGTTGGATGTATGGTCCAAGAACAATTAATGGAATAATAGCTCCCGACTTTCTTAGTAGTCTTGAATCGTTTATACAATTCGCTACTAGCAATCCTGATCGGATAAGTGAAGGAGATATTAGGTGTCCCTTCTCGAAATCTAGATGTAGGAACCAAAGGTTTAGAGCACCAATTGACGTGAAAATACATTTGTATATAAATGGGTTTATGCCCAATTATCACAATTGAGTTTTACACGGTGAACAAAATTGGGGTCATCTACCATACCAAAACTATGATCAGTCGACGTCGACTTCGTATAGAGTAGATGATACTGCAGGGTCTACCTCGTACCATGACATGATGACAGACCTAACTGGTCCAAACCTTCATTTTGGAAATGTGGAAGATGAACCCGTTAATGAGGAGCCCCCAAATGAGCATGCTGCTCAATTCTATGACATGCTTCGTGCAGCAAACCAGGATTTGTATCCTGGTTGCGAAACACATTCACAATTGTCATTCAACGCCCGACTGTTGAACATTAAAACTGAAAATGGACTGTCTAAGAGGGGTTATAATCAAGTTGTTGACTTGATTCGGGAAATTGTTCCTCCGGAAAATCTTGTGCCCAGAAAATTTTCTGATAGCAAACAATTAATGAGTGGGATGGGTCTTCCAGTAGAGAAGATTGATTGTTGTGCATATAATTGTATGATATATTGGGGTAATGATAGTGAACTTGAACATTGTAAGGTTTGTTGTCATCCACGATTTAAACCCCGTAAGTGTGGTGTTGATGGTCAATGGAAAAAGAAAAAGCCTTACAAGGAGATGTTCTACTTTCCTATCATTCCTCGATTGCAAAGATTGTATCAGTCCAATGCTACTGCAAAAGATATGATGTAGCATGCATGTTGCCCTAACGATGATTCTGGTGTTATGCGTCACCCTGCAGACTCATTGGCTTGGAAACACCTGGATAATTCATATCCTGAATTTGCTTCCGAGATTCGGAACATAAGGTTGGGCCTAAGCACCGATGGTTTTCAACCATTCGGACAGTCTGAGAAATAATATTCTTTATGGCCAGTGATAGTGACACCATACAATCTACCTCCATGGTTGTTTTGCAGCTTGATGCCTTCGAATGCGGTCTCCAAGCTGATCTGACGTATCATGTATGCACATATGGAGTTGGGCGCCTTCACCTTCAGGATGATATCCGAAGAAAGGCTGCAGGAGTACTGTGAGACGTTTCAGGTATATATTCATTTGATTTATAATTATATTATTGTATGACATAATAACATCTTTATTTATCAGAAAGAAGCTAGGTGGGATCCTACTGTCACTTCCACACAGTATGTGCATCACTTGTTCCTGAAAAGGGCTGCAGAAAGATAGGTCGATCTGTTGAACTCCGTGAAAAACAAATGGGAGTTGGAGAGGAGGAAGCCAAAGTGGGATGCAAAAGTATGGAAGACCTTGCTCGCGTACTGGGACAGAGATGACGTGAAAGCAAAATCCGCACAATGCAGAAGGAACCGACTATCTGAGCCTGGTGGCCCGGGTACTGGCATCTCCACCCATAAAGGTGGATCTCGTGGTGCCGTCAAGGTTGCCCTGGATATTGTAAGTCATTTGTTGATACACACTATTTTAATTTTTATAATATGTATACATATTTTAAGTCTTAATCATCATGTTTTAAATTATAGGAGAGGAAGAAGGGATGCCCCGCCACAGATTGGGAAATTGTGGAGCACTTCCACTACCGTGGTCCAGGACAGTATACATACGGCCTTATATCTAATACATTGGTAAGTATTCTTGTTACATTTTAATTTAAAATAATATGAATATTTAGATATCTAGAAAAATAACTCACTAAAAAAAATGTGTAGGCTGATGTACAAGCGAGAGTCTCCCAACTGCACCCTACCTCTGACGAGCAATCATGAACCTAGTCTTCAGAGTTATCTCAAATGTACGTCAAGACTGTGGGGAAAAAACACAGTAAAGTTCGTGGGCTCGGACAATTGGGAAAGCCCAGACTCATAGTCTCCGGTCCAGGCTGGACATCAGCTGAGACTCATATTGGAGCCTACAGTCAAATTGATGTGGACCGACTACTTGCTGAGGAGCGTGAGAGAACGCGCAGAGAGACGACTGAGGAGAATCGACGATTGTTGGCGCAAGTGGAAGAGACACAACGACAACTGCGTGAGGAGATGACCCAGAACTTCCAAAACCAATTTACCGAGTGGTTGCGGGCATCACAACAAGGATCCGAACCCAGCGTCCCACAAGCTGATGGTTATCCCCCACCACCCCCGCCTCCATTCGATGGTTATACCCAACTCCCACCCCGAGGACCGGGTTCGAGCCGTGACAAAGGACCGAGTCCTGATCATGTTGAAGTTGAAACTTTTGAAAAATTATTAACTATTTTCATGAATGTTTGAGAGTATATTTTGAAGTATGAATTATTGTGCATCGTCTTTATTATGCTTGAGATGTTAATTTTCATTAATATTTGTGTGAAATTCGGAGCTATATATCGTGTTTAGTAATATTTTAATGAATTATTTAGGTTAATTTGTGTATGTGCTTTAATTATAAGTAGTATTTGATTAATTTATCCATAATATATTCAAATTGTCATTTTTAAAAAGTGATAATATTTTTGTTAAAATAACTTATGATTTTTCCTTAAAAAAAATTATTGTAGAATTTTATTATATTTCTATCGGGGAAATTGCAGAATGGTCCCATAAGAATTGGTCCTCATGAATTTGGTCATTTTTTTAGCGCAAATAGTCTCATACGATTTTTCCATAAAAAAATAACGGATTAACGAGCATGAGGCGCACACGCCCGTTAGTTTTCTGCCAAAACTCGCGCGTATAATTCCCAACTTAAAAATAATTAATTTTCAACTTCTTAAAACTCTACGAACTAAAGTTGCAGATGCGCCTCCATACTTGCATTTTATATTGAAATAATTGTTAATAGCAAAAGCTGGCCCATTTGCCTCCAAAAATCAAGTTGAAAAACTTTTTCCATCCTGTATTCCATAGAAAACTGTAAAATATTTAACGGATGAGACATTTTCTGCTAAAAATAGGATAAAAAAAGAACATGAGACCAAATCTGTCAAGTACAAATTCTCATGGGACCATCCTTGCAATTTACCCTATTTCTATCACTTTTTTTCCTTTAGTTTTCGGAAAGACAACCGTCATCTTTCACTATTTTTTTTCCTTGTAGTATTGTCGTAAATAGTGGTAAAAAGTTTATGGTGAGAATTGTTCACCGGACTAATGAGCTCATGACTTCCAAAATTTGTGATAAAATAAGTATCTCATATGTTATTTTTATCACACTACTACTACTAAATGTTCAAGTGAGATGCATAGTATTAGTAATGACATTACCAACACACAGTTTTAAAATATTACTAGAAGAGTGTGTTGGGTATGTTTTTTTTTGGGGGTGGAGTTTGGTTCGAAGGTGACCCTAATTATAGTGGAGTGGCTAAATTCAACAACCTTCACTTACTAAACTACACACAAAGGTACATGAATATAATTTGATCGGCTTTGAGAAAAGAAAGAAAAAGAAAAGATGGTTTGATGAGGGGGTGGGGTGGGGTAGGTTACTCAATGAGTGCATTAATTCATAGATGAGAGAATCTTTTCACTCACAAAAATGAAAGGTACTATAATTCTTATGAGTTTGCCACTTTTTACCATCTTAAAGTCAAATAAAAAGAAGAAACATTGATGATGAAAACTCAATCATTTTGGATCATTGCTACTTCCTTTCAATGGATGCGTCAGATCAAAACGGTGTAAATTAAGAGAATGCCAAGCATTATGTTATGCAATTATTCAAACAGAGGTTTCTTGAGATTGTCAATAATTAAATTTATCAAATGCGTTTGAGCTTTGCTTTTTTAATTGACTAGTTTAGTGCTTTTATTTTACAACTCTGGAATGATATCACACAATATGGTTAACATTAATCATGTCTTGGCTATTTTTATTTCTCGATCAATTCCATATTCAATTGTACATGGCCTTTTGACATGGATTTTAATGTAAGAGTTATTTGTCAGTACTTAAAAGCATCAAGTGATTTTATTTATGGTGTTCATTCTTTTCTATTTTATGAGTATTTTTTTAATGGGTAAAAATAATGACATGAAATGTAAATTTGAGAGGTATGAGATGATTTTTTTTTGTAATGGACAATTGAACATGGAGGGATTAAACTCTCTTGTGATGCACAGTTAGTATGAAAATAAATTTTTGATGAACTGTGTAATGTTAGAAGTATTTATAAAACACAAAGTCTAATTCTACATAAACACTTCAAATCGTAATAAATTTATACTCCCTCCGTTCTTTAATAATTGTCTCATTTTATTCAAAATTGTGTCCCTTTTTAATTGTCACTTTAGCAATACCAATGCATATTTTAGCTATTTTTTCCAACAATGACTCTAATAAATAGTAAAAATAATCAACATCTTGTACTAAATATGAGCAATAAATAAGGATGTAAGTGTCTTTTGATACACTAATAAATGAGAAAATTGGTTTGTATGAATTGATAAAATGAGACATATAATAATGAACGGAGAGAGTATTTTATATCGAAAACTTAGAAATTGTAAGAAATAGAGTAATAAATTTGAGTAAGGTAGTTTTAAATGTGAGAGGAAATCTCATTTATTACATTTGACAAAAAATTGTGTGAACAAGTTTCACAGTAAAAATTGTCTAAATAGTATTCCCTCCGTCCCAATTTTATTTCCAAATTTTTAAAAATAGAAATAAAACGTATTTATTTTTATTCATTTAAATACTACAATTCAATTATCGCATTAAATTCCCATGTAAAGTCAAACAGAAAATAAAATTGGGAGGAAAGAAGTATTAGTTATTGGAGGATATTTGTCGATTTATTAAGGGATATTAGTAATTCTATTAAAAGTATTAATTGCAAATTAATTTCACCATAAACCAGTTACACACAAGGACTCATGGATATATTGAGATTTGGTACAATCAAGTTTTGAAGAGAAGAATGACATATATATTAATATGAAACTTTGTCGCAAATATGACCGTCTCAACACAAGACTCCTCGTATAGATTACTGTATTACGCACAATTTCCAAAGAAATGCAGATACATTGTGAAGATTTTTTATCAATCATTAATATAATATATGTAGACCTATCCAGTTTCAAACATGCATCATGAACCATCTCCCACATGTTAGGTCATCTACTCATTACTCTTCCTGGATTAGATCTCAATGGAATCACAACAATTCAACCATAAGCTTTAAAATACATTACAAATTTGATTCTTCCATAAATGCTAATTAAGTTGGGTGGAAGTTGCTAAATCGGCATTCAATCTCACCAAAGAGAAGATCATAATATATATTTTCTTGGACCATATAATTAATGAGCTACACAACAGAACAGAAGGCATACAAATATCCAGTTGGAGTAATACCTGTATGTGGTTACTTTCAAGAATCGAATGTCTGTTCAAATAGTAGATAATTGGTATGTTTTATAACAATCTCGAATGAAATCATCGATATATATGGAGTCGGATTTTGAAGCCTTCTTACTAGTGCTTCAAGGAGTCATCGTCGTAGGGCAACTTGCAGGGGTCCATTTGGTCCTTGGGCTTGTATTTTCCGAGCATTTCAGCAACTGTTTTGCACCTACATTGGTTTCCTGGCCTCATAACATCTCCATATACGGCCATCTCGATAATGTCTAGCTCCTTGTCTGTAATTGAAAATAATCAACTAAGGTTTCAGAGCAAAATAGAACCCCAGAAACACACTTTACTAGATAAAATTAAGGGGGAAAGGTTTTCTTCTCAACTGACAGCGGAAAGGTTTTCTTTAGTCCAATAAGTTTGCTCATTTTTTTTTGTTTCAGGATACTCCACTTTTTCTAACTGAACTTCGTCTTGTTAACTTTCAAAAGCCAACACCAGATACAGACCCTTAGTAACCAGTTTCGAAAGTTAGCAGGACGAAATTGATATATTGAAAAATAGAAACAAAATACCCTGTCATGTCAAAACCGGTTGCTCACCCGCAATAGCTAGTAAAAAGAAAAAAAAAAAAGACTACAAAATTGAATTTTAAAAATTAATAGGATATTAGGATGAATTCAATTCGAAAAAGTGGAGTGTCAGTGTAAAAAATGAACGCAAAAACATACAAGACCAAAAACACTTTTTTCCTAAAATCAAGTAAACACCCTCCTCCATCTGGTAACTCGTTCTTTTGAAAAGTTTCACACTCGAGTTGTTTCATTGTAAATCCATTCCATTTTTCCCCGCTCGTATATCAAAGTAGTATTATAAGGAAGAAGATAAACATCTATCAAGTTTTCAACAAATGCAATGAATATAACTTAGGAGCAACAAAGACATATTATCTAGTATCAGAACGAACAAGGAGGGCAAAATAGCTACTTTCACATCTTATATTCCCTCCGTTCAATATTAGTAGTCCTGTTTTTTTTTTTTTTTTTTTTTTGTGTTATTTTTTGTCAAAAGTTGGAGGGTATTATGAGGTATTGTGAAGTCCATTTATGAATAAAGTGATTGTTTATGAAAAATATGATATTTATATTTTCCATAAATAATAACTTTATTGACATGTGGACCTCGCAATACCTCATAATACCCTCCAACTTGAGACAAAAAATAACAGTAAAAATCCTGGACTACTAAATATTGGATGGAGGGAGTAGTTTGAGATAGGTCGGGTGAAAAATCTAGCAATAAGGATTCATGATATGCCTCACTTTAACTGTCTTTTTAATTATAATTGTAATTGGGATTTTAATTAGAGTCTTTTTAATTAAGTATTAAGTCTAGAATAAATAGCCCGCGGGATTTTATTACTTGGGGCCTAAGTTAGGTTAGATCTTAGAGTCTATTAATACTTAGTTTTCCAGCAGTAGTTTGGATCAAAAAATTGTAGGCAACTTTGGTTGTGGCAGAGATTTATCTTTGTGGCAGAGTGTAGCACTTTGTGGCCTCATTTGAGGAGTTCCGTTTATCAACAATATTACGTTTTTGTGGGTATTGAATTAAATATCTAAATACTTGTATTGTTATTTTGGTGGAAGAAATAGGTGCGGGGATGAAATAAATTATGTAATAAACACATTAACAAAAAGATTATTGTTTCAAGTTATGAAAGATGTCATATAGAATTTACAGATACCGTCTATACTAAGATGGAGATATGTTGAACAAAAACATATTATGACTTATGCATCATCACCTACACTTGTCTACCTCGGCAAACTAATAGACCATTCATACTACATAAGCCAAATCAAATGGTTCTATCACTCACAGCCTATTCAACGAGTTAGAAAATTCATCCCAATACAGGTCAAGATTTACTGAAATGTATATCATCATAAAATGAAAATTTAAAATCACCAAACAATCAACATATGAAGCAAGGAATGTGTACCAGTGAACTTAATGTCACAAGAGTAGCTTTTAAGCTGGGAGCCATCAATCTCCTCCTTATTCGATTTCAATCTGTTTACCCTTGTCTGTAGAATTTGGCAATTCTCTGCTACTGACTCTCCACCTGCTCAAAACACCATAACTCTCATCTTCAATCTCCCGAAACTCAACTAAGGGGTTCATAATTCTTCAATGAGAATGAATGGTGATATAAACGAGTATAGGATAATTTTGGTTGTTAGTTGTTAGTGAGATTAACCGATGATCAATTCACCTTCATCATACTTCAGGAGGTAACGAGACTCAAAATAAGTTAGGTGACACTTAGTTTAAAAATTCTTCAATGGAAATGAGAACAAATATATAATAATTACAGTGATTAATGAAAACAAAGGATGATTCACAACACTATTTTTCCTCCTAAACAAGGTAATCACTACCCCATTGCATTACCTTTCTCTCTTTTTATAATTCATCCTCCTCAATCATTCTCCTATGCCACAACCAACAACTTTTTTTTGTCAATTTTTTTCCAAACTTAGAGCACAACACTAGTGATGTAACCACCATCGAGCCAATCATTCATTCACCGTATCCGAGGACAAAGAGGGAAAAAAGATTTTCATTTTCTTTCTCATTTGGATATCTCCATTTCCCAGTTTCTATCATAAATAATTTGAACTAAACAAACAACATTCCTCCCACAAAAGTCTGACAAGAAAACACTAAATTACCAACATAGACAGAGCTCTTCTCCTCTGTAATTCCATTTAACTAGAAACAATCACATACAGAAATTCATTTTATTCCCCTATAATTAAAACCCCAATATATGTGTGTATATATAAAAAGAAGAAACTTAAAGAGGGGGACCTTTGGAAAAGGGAATTATGTGATCATACTCAAAGCAGAGGCAGCCTTGACAATTGCAGAAGCGTTTGCAGACAATGTTGCCGGCGGCGTCCTTGCGCCACCGCTCAGGGTGACGCCCTGGCACCGTATCGGCGTTGGCCCAGCATTTGCTCTTCGCTTTGGTGTCGAAGAATCTAGGCCTCTCCTCCTCCTTCCAAGATCTCCGCGGCAGCGACGACGAACCTGATTCTGAGCTCATAATTTCCACAGTCAGCACCTCTTCTGGATGTCTTTTTCAGTCCTCCTAATTCCTAAATATACATTCATTAAACGCAAATATATATATATATATAAATATATATATATATTTATATATATATATATATTTATTTATTTATTAAATACTATTACATCCGTCCTAGTTTTCTTTAACACTAGGGAGAGTAGAGTTCGGTTAAAAACGAAAAATCGAGTCGAAATATTAATTCGGTTCGGTTACTTTGATTTTCGGTTCGGTATCGGTTTTTTTTTTTTTAATTTCGACTTTTGGTTTCGGTTTCGATTATTTAGGTACAAATACCAAAATAACGGAAATGAGAGGATATATATAAATATTTAATTTCTAACCTTAGTTACATTTGCTCATTTCTAAATTTATTGTCGTGTGCTCTTCTGGTCTTCCCTTCCCCATTTGTTTTCTTTTTATAGTGAGTTATTTGTTTTAGTTGCAATTTATTAATATACTCCCTCCGTCCACGAGTAAGTTTCCCACTTCTTTTTGTTGAATGGTTTAAGAAAGTGTATTTGTTTATTAATATATGGTGGGCCACATGTTGACTTTTGGGATAAAGTAATGAATAGTGTTGAAAAGTAAAGTGAATGAGTGGCATTTTTGTAATATTGTGTGAGTTTGAAGGTTAAAGTTTATATATAATAGAGTGTTGTTATTTCCATTTATGGAATGAGAAACTTACTTGTGGACGGCCCGAAAAGGAAAGTGGGAAGTTTACTCATGGACGGAGGGAATATATGAGTTTGGGCTGTTAGCACAGGTTATAAGTGTAAAAATATGACCCAATTTAGAAGTCCACTATATTTCGGTTTTTCGATTATTTACCGAAACCGAACCGAAATTTTCGGTTTCATTATTTCGGTTTTAAGAAATTTTGGTTTGGTTTCGATTAGTTTTATATATAATTCGGTTTATTTCGGTTAATGACTTTTCGGTTCGGTTACCAACCATGTTTTGCCCTATTTACCACTCAAGGAAGGAGAGTTAGTCCCATCAACCACAAACCTCCTCACTTTAGGTTCCATTAGTTTACTTTTGATCCCAAAATTTCAATATTTTGCAATTCTGGTCCCAACAATGTTTCAATTTATCATATTTGGTCCTAAACACGTTAATATCTAAAGGCAGGAGCCATGTACCAATCACGTAGCCGTTAGTCGGTTTTGACCCCCCAAAGACTCACACACCACGTTTTCCCTCTAAACTTCACACACAAACACCCTAAAAACACTTTCGAATTAGGCTGACGAATTCAAGTGATATCACAATGATATTAATCAACTCCAACACTCGCAATTAACTCCATCGAAAGCACAGTGTCAATGTTGTGCCCCAAATGTCTTGTTCAACAGTCGGTGCCTAAATATCGTAAGTCCCTATACAAATTCATTCTATTATCTTCTTTTCCTTCAATGACTGCTTGCATGAATATATAAATTCACGAAATTAGAAGTATTTGGTCGATTTTAGAAGTGGGTAACTTGATTTGGTCGACTTTAGAAATTGATAACTTGATTTGATCGATTTCAAGATATTCATTTGCTCGATTTTTTAAATTTGCACCAATATTCTGAATAATTTACTCGATTTTTCGTATTTTCTCAAATGTTTGAATAGGTTGCTCGATTTCTGCTTCATTTGGTTCATTTTGGGGATTTCTGTATTTGCTCAAGGGATTGATGATTTTTCTCTATTATTTGTAGCTCCCACTGGATGTACACAATATCTTACACTGAAATTGCAACATGGGGGGAACAATTACTGAAGATGTCAATGAAGATCTTAAGTATAGTGGAGGTACATTGAGTATTTTTTTATTTTATACTTAGAACAAGAGCATCTATTAGTTATCTGGATAATCTGTGTGAGCAGCTAGGGTATCTTGAGAATAAAAGTTATTATGGACTGAACAAAGAGGGAAAACTGGAGGAGGTGTAGGGTATATTTGACATTGAGAAGTGTATGAATCTTGGTATAGAAAATAAGGAGTTCAAATTTTGGTTGGTTTTTATACAAACAAATTATTTAATGATGGTGAGGAAATTTTAGGAGAAGTTGTGTTCATGGATGAAGTTTTAGGGGAGACATAAGTGGTTTCATGTTCAAGTGATAAGACGATGAATGAGGTTGATGTACAGAAAGAGGTTGAGGTACATGAAGAGGTTGAAGTGCTTAATGATGTTGATGTACAGAAAGAGGTTGAACTTGAGGTTGAAGAATATGGTAAAGAGATTGAGGTAGAGGTGTAGATGAGAAACAGGTAGAGGTTCATGAAAATGGCAAAGAGATTGAGGTAGATGTACAAGAAGAGGAACAAGTTGAAGTTCAAGAATATGACAAAGAGAATATTGGTTAGATTATGTCCAGATGAAGCACATAAAAAAGATAAAGAAAGTACTTTTAAGTGAAGATGAAGATGAAGACAATGATGAGGAGGACTTAGATTTTGAGAAAGAATAGAGTGATGATGATGAAGTAGATTACGTCATATTTAAGGAAATGTTAACAGTAATGTGTTGTGACTGTTTTCGTCTACAAAAGACGAGATATTGCCATAACGATGCCGAGGCAAATTTAGAAAAGTGAAGGACAGTTTAAGTGCATCTCGACGAACGAGGCGGCCTTCACAAAGGACTTTGGGGAATCAAGCCGATTTGTACTTGGATCTCGACCTCGACAAAGAGCCATGTCTACATAGGCTCAGAATCTCGACACAAAGGACGAGATCTAACTCGGCTCATACGCCCGTCCCACGCAATGATAGGAAGTCCTCGGCCGAGATGAAGCCACACAAGCTCGATCTTATCCAGATGAATCTTGGCATCAGAATCTGTCAGAGAATCACGGCTAAGGAACAGTGAATAGAGATTAATAACATTGATTGATTTTTTCATTGTCAAAATTACGAAATCATATATATATGTGTGTATATATGTTTGCGAGTAACATTTGTTTTAATCAATTGCACCGTGCAATTGATTTCTGAGTTATACGTTTCAGTAAAATGAGTAATATCATTCAATAGATATGCATATTGCTACTAGTTTCCAATTACTACTTTGATTTCTATCATCACTGTTCATATCTGACTTCTGCTTCCCCAACCAATTACGGGTCCTCTTCCTTTTAACTAATAATTACAACATATATATAAATTATATAAAAGTAACTCTCTTGTGCACTTGGTATATGATGCATTTTTTAGTGTAAACTTTTAAATGTAATCCAACCACACTTTTCAATGTAATTGGAACAAATTTTTTAGTGTAAACATGATCAACTGTTGAGTGAGTGCACCGTGCACTTGGTGCATATAAGAGTTTGCCATTATATAAAATTATTTAGGAGCCGCTTGTTTAGAGATAATGATTATATGATAATGAGAATGGTTCAATTATAATGAAATAAAAAAGAAGTTATAATTTATGTATCAAATTACTCCTCATTCATTACCCTCTATTTAAATGACTCTTCATTTACTTTAATTCTTATTATCCTATAATCATTAACCACAACTAAACGCTTAATATATTAATAAATTGACATGATGCAAACAACTTTGCGTTTTAATTGTGTTGGCTTTACAAAACCCCAAATAGTTCTATAGCCAAATACTGTCGAGTATTATAACTTACTTGATAAAATGATTATAAATTTATTCTAGTGAGAGAATTAGTGCGTTGCACTAATGGCAATTAAAAATATATTGAAACAGTCAATGAAGTGCACATAAAAGTGTAGCATTAATGCACAAGTGAGTTTTATTAAAAATGAAATGGAATGAGATGAGCAGTCCTGTTACATGTTAGGTGACTAAACAACCACCTTCTGTTCAATTATAACTGTTCCTTTTTTCGTAATAAAATGAAGTTGAATTCGGCAAATTCTACTTCATCTCGGTATGGAATCACATTCATTTAATAATACTATTACATTCATCCAATAATACAACTACTCTTATATACACTAAAACAGTATCATTTTCCACACAACTATACCAAATTGTGTAAATAAATATTATGATATTATTTTATAAATGTAATACTATTATTAACTGTATGTTATAATATTATTAAATAAATGAGACGAGTCAAGTCGAACACATTATTATTCAAGCTCATTTGAAATATTATTGAGTTGTAATTGTTTAGGCTTGCTTGATTTTTAATCGAGTCGAGCTTGAATGAGCTTTAGCCAAGCCAAACATGAGTCGAAGTCGAATAGTTTGACATTTTTACACTTGTTTTATCTTTCTCTTTATCGAGCTCGAGCCGTGATTTAGACTGTATCGAACATAAATTTATATTCAAACTTGTTTGATATCTACATCGAACCGAGTTTTGAACGAACAATCTC
Organism: Ballota nigra; assembly: GCA_947034835.1. Taxonomy (NCBI): domain Eukaryota; kingdom Viridiplantae; phylum Streptophyta; class Magnoliopsida; order Lamiales; family Lamiaceae; genus Ballota; species Ballota nigra. The sequence continues at coordinate 25,620,009 of OX344723.1, forward strand.
GAATTGAGTATCGAATAACTTGGTTTGATGTTTGGCCTTACCTAGTATATAGGTCAAGTAAAAGCTGCAACAGAGAATTTATCAACAATAAACTGCATTTGTTAGTACTAGAAGCAGCAAAGGTATTACACAATAAAGAAATACAAACTGATAGATCATGCCTACACGTGAAATGAAGAAAGTAAATCATGGAAAATATGGTATTTTATGACATAAAACTTGAATTTAGTTCAAAGAATCAATGGATCTATTACACATTGTGTATATGCATATTTAAAACTTTCATAGTATAAAATTGATACCATTAGATGTATTCACTAATATCATATCAATTTACACTGTAATTTCAATTTACAAATTTAATAATATCAGCAAATGCATGTAATGATATCAATTAATTGTATTAATTCCGAATTTGAGATGTTTTCCAAATGATACAGAGCAAAAAAGAGATTAAGATCAGGAAGAAGTGAGCAAGCTTGTTGCAATCCACCAAGGTTTGAACTCATCTTCTTCAACAGGGGCAGGCAAGTTGAGATCAAGAAAATGGCGTATTTGTGGGGCCCGTTTCTGATCAGCTACTAAATGTGATCTCTTGTGGCCTCCTAAAGCCTGGCCCGATTGGAAAATCTTGAAGCAAATCGGGCACTCGTGATCTTTACTTTTGTTTCCCGTTTCGATCTTTGGTTCGAAATTCTCCGGTCTAATCGGAGCACAGCAGCCTTTAAACTTCTTGTGGCTAGCTCTGTGACCACCTAATGCTTGGTACGAAGGAAAGCCTTTCTTGCAAATTACGCACCTAAATTTGGAGGGCTTTTCCATTTCTGATCCAAATCCATCAACTTTATTGATCGTGCTCATGAAAAAATCATCACTTTTCGATCTCTTTCTCTGAAGAAATGGATTCCCGGATTCCGTTTCTATCTTCTTAGATAGCAAGATTAAACTCAAGGCAACTTCTTGTTGATCTTGATGATCGATATTCGATCTCTTCTTCCGAGGCTCTGTTTGGCTAATGTGATGATCACTTGAGCTGTTCCTGTTCTGTTCCCCAATGACAGAGTGGGATTTCGTGTGGGCCTTACAAGATTGGAAAGTTTTCTTCTTGTTGGGATCTGATTTTTGATGATCAGATGATGAAATGTTGATCAAATGAGACCTCATGTGACCACCTAGGGACCTCCCGCAGGGGAAAGTTTTGTAGCAGAATTTGCACAAGTGTTTCTCATCTTCCTGCTGCATAACTGAATTATTATATATGCAAAAAAAAATTAAAAAAAAATCAAAGAAAATTCAGAAAAATGCTCAACAAGCTTAGATCAAGTAAATAACAAGAATTTAAGAGGAGGGGTTTTATTTTCTTGAATCTTAGTGTGATGGATTTGGTTAAATTCTTGATATGATGAACAACAAAAGTGTGTATATTAAAAAAAGGGAAGCTCTTTTGCTGTTAGTAGAAGTAGTAGTAGCTATAGGGTAGTTGAAAGTTGAAGAAATGTGGATTTTGAAAAGAGGGGTCGGTTACCTTTGTTGCTAATGATGGTGATGAACAAGCCAATTAAGGAGGAAACAAGAATATTATTAGAAAAATGTAAATTAATTGTTGTTAATGTTGAGGTTTCTCTCTCTAACACACACTAGTTGATGATGTGAGAGGAGAATCCATGCATGAAATTAAAGTGAAAACAAAGATGAAAAGAGGTTGGGAGAAAGCGGCACGTGTACTCCAACTAGCCACCACAATCCAAGAGTGGTTAAGTTTTCAACTAGATCGAGCTAATTCAACGAAAACATAGGATACATTTCTTAAAACTTAAATGAACAGTGTAATTTTACGTTGAAATTTATTCTAAGGCTATTAATAAATTATACTAAAAAAATCAGCTTCGAAAATATTAGTTGTTAATACTAAATATATTAATTGAAGTGGTATGAGTTAATTCCATTAAAGGTACTAATTGTTTCAACATAAAAAATTAGTAAATTATTGTTCACAATAATAATTACTGAGTATCATTTACATAATATATTGTTCTATTTTTTTAATGTAAAAAATTATAATATTTTAGTAGTGACACTTCACACATATAAAGTAATATTGAAGGGTGGGGAGAGGGGGAATCGGTAAAATTAAGGTTTACAATTTATTTATTTTTTCAAACACAAATTCTAGCATGCACTGAACTGTATGTTTTTTGTAGTTGGGTAATATTGATTGTTTTTTTGAGGTATTACTTATTAACTCTCTTGAAGTATTGCTGATTTTTATTTGGGATATATTTTTTTCAAAATTTAAGTGCATGGGTACACAAGAATCACTCTTTTTCAAATTAGTATAGGGTAAATTATGAAAACCCTTCTTAGATTTGTTTAAATTACTAAATAAAATTTTGATTTGTGTAAATTAATTAAACTAATTTTGCGGCTTGGGAAAATTTCCAAGAGGAGGAGCAAGGAGTTTGTCCAAATCATCAAATGAATCATGAATGTTTATTCAAACCACGAGATATATTTGGTAATTTAGACAAAACTTCAAATTGTTTGATAATTTTGACAAAATTTGAAGAAGGTTTTGTAATTTGTCCATTAAATTATTTCTTGCTAAAATATCTATATTTTAAAAAGAAAAGGCCATATTCCTCCCTCTGTCTTGCTAGAAACGAAAGCTCACCGTGCCAATTGCTAAATGAAAGATGGGAAATGCCTCTCTTTGTCTTTGGCAGTTATTCTCCTGGACTTTTTCCATTTATGATTCATATATAGCGTTGTTATTTAAGTATATTCGAAACAGAGATTAATAATATATGAGGTGAGCTCCCATTTTTTTTTAGGTGGGCTCCAGTTTTTAGTTGTCAACGACTCAACACTGCTTTTCTTTCAGCTTCCAAATTGAAACTTGACACTTCACTCATCTAATTGTATTAGTGGAATCATTTTGGTTTGGATTTAAAGCTAACATGGCTCAAACATCACTTGATAGTAATAAATTTATGTACAATTAATTTACTTCACATAAAGCTATAATTACTTTTTTCAGTTGAGTTAATTTGGTGAGCTAGGCCGGTTGTTAGTTAAGATTGGTTTGTTGAAGGAAATCTAATTCAGCCGAATAGATTGAAATATTTGTCTTAGTGCTATATAAATCAAATACATCGTACTTAATTGTATTTCTAAAAAGTCACATTTATTTTTATTAAAAATCACCATTTATTAAATTGTAATACGGGTGATTTTTCAATAAAAATAAAAACGCATTTTCTATAATAATTGAAATAACTTTTTAATAATGCACACTATGCACTTATGCACCATAGATATACTTAATATTTATATGGATTAATTAATTATAGATACAATCTAGAAGATCAATTTATCCTATGGTACTATGTAATTTTTCCATCATTAATTAGTTCAATTATTTTTTTGTTGTTCCTTTTTTGCCCTTATTTAACTATTTTCTCCTTATTTGCTTAAAAAATATTTTCCACTATTTTCTTAATTGTGATTTGTAACGGTTTTTTTTCCAGGTTTTATTGTTTCCATTCTATTGTTTTGTAACGGTTTTAGTGACTTGATTTTTGGATGATAATTACCTCTAATGGCTATTCATTAAATAAGATATAGTAGTTTGGGGTTTTTTATTCCAAATTTTTTATGATTGATGGATAAACTTGTGTAATTCATCTTTACATTTTGAGTTTCATATGTTTTTGTAAGCGAATTTTTCGGGGGGAGTTGATTCTATGGATAATTACATCGTTCTCAGTGTCAAGTTTAAGGGGGAATGCAAATTGATTTCGGTGAGCGGAAACACTTTTTTTTCTTCGGTATGTCATATGTCACATTAATTTTTTGTTTATCTTGTGAATGTGATGGTGGAGTTAACAATTAAAAGATGCATGCAATTCGACAATGGCTAACTATATGTTTATGTAGTGTTATATTTGTACTATAGTAATTGAATGTGAAATGTGTGAAATGTATTTAGCAAATGTGCAATATTTTTATTTGTTGAAGTGTGATGTGTTAAATATGTGCAACGTAACCACCAAATGTGTAAAGTTTGTCTTTCAACGTACAGTCTCTTATGGGTATGTGCAAGGTTCATTCTCCACAATGAGTGTGTAATATTTCTAATACATGTGCAAACTATTCCGTTAATATGCAATGTGTATAAAACGTGTGCAACCTAACTCACAAATGTGCATTCCATTCCAAATAGGTTTACAATTTACAGTGTATATGTGCAACATCCAAAATGCTATGACCTCTATTCAATCAAAGTATAATTTATTGAATTCATGTGTTGCCTACTTAATGTATATGTACAATATGCACCACACATTTCCATTGGATCAGGGTAACCGGAGGATGGATCAGGGTAAAGCTTGAAACAGAGAGTACACATTGAGTAAAATGCTACCGTGTGCTAATGGAGAAAGGGGATGATCCAATTGAAATCCTGACCTGGAGATAGGTGTAAATTGTTGAACGTTTCTGCATATTGTACTTTCTGTGTCAAAAGCATGTTCACGAAGTTCGCGGTTTGGGCATAATTATGGTTGTCGTGGGTTTTAGACTGTGGATGAAGATGAGTGCTTTGATTCTGCTTCTTTCACGGCTGTAATAGGGTTTTTTGTTTTATTAGTCAAATTGGAGGTTATTAGCAGTTACGGCTAGTGGGATTTTGATATAATGTTGATAGTTTTGATTTCTATTTTTTAATTTTTGGTTTGAGTCTTTATTTTATTTTACCATAATTATATATATATGGGTATTATTGTAATATTATCTTTAATTTTGCTTTTAATAGTATAAGTTTAAATGGGTAGTACTAAACAATGAAGTGTAATTCCATATTGTACCTCAAAGTGAACCCCCCTATTTATATTTGTCATTTAGTGAAGCAATCATCGGTGTCATTTGATTGGACATAAGTTGGGATAGTTTTAATTTTTATGGAATAATTTATTAATTATTACAATTTATAATTTTAAAACGCACCTCATATTGGCAATTTTTAATTAAAATTACAAAAGTGTATTAAAAATAAAATTTTGCTGGAGGAATTAATAAGATCAGAACTCTATAATTTTTTCAATACACTTAATTAATATATCGTAACTTATATTGAAAATGGAAAAAAGAATTAAACAAATAAGAATGTGCATAGAATAAATTGTTGGCTCGTGTCGTTTGGATTAAGAATAAAAATAAGAATAGAATGCATAAGATTAATATGCAACAGATAAGAATTTAATCTAAAAATGCATAAGATTAAATAAGAATATGCATAGATTTGAATAAAAATTGACTTATATTAAAATAAATAAGAATATGCATAGATTAAATTGACTTATATTTGGTTGCAATTTAAAACAACAAAAAAAATTGTCTGAAAATGATGTGTCAATGAATACTTAATTTTACTAAGATGTTTAGATTAGTTCGAATGACAATGCATAATTAATCGCTATTTTCGTACAGATTGAAATTTATCTTTTAGTTAAAATTGCTAAAAAAAAAATTAAATTAGGGTTTTGTTTGGTATGATTCAAAAGTTTAGATTAAATTCAATTTGTAAAAAAATTATGATTTTATTTACAATAAACTCTTTAAAGATGTTAAAGAAATTATAAATTCGAAAGAAACGCCAATCTTAACTCTATTAATTGTTGCCACCTTGCCGGCCAGCCTTTTCTGGCCGCCGGCTATCACCTTAGTTAATTCCACTAATTGTAACGTTAAAAGTGTCTTAATATTTAACATTTCTTAATTAATTTCTTTGATATATTATCCACATGCAATTTTAGAGGCATTTCGTTCCAAGATTTAGCTGTACATGTCTATCAAATGTTCCCACTTTTTTGTTCTGTTATGTCTACTAATATTTAGTAGGTTTATGATCGAATAATTGAGAGATTACGAGGAAACACCGTCTTATTTTTTTTATATTTCCAAACATCTTTTTCTAATTAATTCTTTAGCATGTGCATGCACATTGTGTGTGATTGGTGTTCATGCACTAAGAGCAATAGACGTGTCTAAAGTTTTGGAACAATTATGGCTAATAGACACGTCTAAGTATTTGGGACAATTAATCTTGTGATTGGTTTATGGAATTTTAAATTTAAATATTATTAATGGTTTCCCGTTTATTTTAAGATGATGCTTTATTTCCCTTTCCAAAAAAGCAATAAAAAAAAAAGATGATGCTTTATTTTGCATTTCACCTTGTATAAATGTGTAAAAATCTTTGTACATCTACAAAAAAGTTAATATTGGCTCGTGTCGTTCTCTCATTTATTTTAATATAAGTCAACTTTTTTATTTAATACTATATATATATTATTATACTTATATAAATTTTATATTTATCTTGAATCATAATCCATAATATAAATTGTCATTAGTTATTTGGAAGAGAATATTCTTTTATCTTCAAATATTGGTCATTTTTTTGTTGAATAATTGCATAATTTTGAGTTGATGTTAGTATTTTGGGTGCTAAATAGTGATTTTTTTTTTTTTTTTGACGGAAGTTAAACAGTGATTGTTAATGTAACATGTACATTGATTTATTTTCTTAAATGGTTTATGTAATGTATATTGGTTATTTTGTAGGTGAATAAGTGCATATTATTGACGTTGAAATATGGGTGACTTTATTTCTTAATTAACTGATTTATGTTGGTTATTTTCAGCAAAATTTGCATCCTTTAGTGAAGTAGATAATCCATGAGGAGCAAAATGAGATAACAAAATTAGTAGGAGTAAGTCACATGAATTTATCTCTCACACTTTATAAACAAGATAGATAGGTATTGATAGATACCTCAAGATCGTGCAACTTACAACAGGGAACCAAATAAATGGAGTGAAACTCAAAGTAAATGTTAAAATTGTCGCACTTTTTCTATTTGATTGCAAAACCAATTCCAGCTTCTTATTTTTAATTCTTTCACCAGCCTGCTTATAGAAAATTCCGTAATTTTTAAAATTTCTATCTTTCTTTTCAAACCAATCAAGTAATGCACCCTCAAATATTCAACACGCCGTGTTTCCTTCTCCTTATAAGAATAGTGATGGAGCCAGAAAATCCGTAAAAAGCGCCTGATTATTAACAGGAAGAGTATAAGTTTAATCCTGTATCAATTAAAATATATATAGATATTACATCCAATCTTAATAAACGCAACAATATTCATAATTACAAGAAAAGTCAATAAATTGACAGGTGTTATAAAAAGAAGGACCCAAGATAACTTTACATTAGAAAATGTGTTCAATAGTCACAATTTCATTAAATTTCAAGAGATGATCTTTTTAGATGGAAAGACGGTGTCAAAGAAAGACGTTGGAATGAAGTAAAGCATATTAGAATGCTCTACTAGTTAGTATTTTGCAGCCACAAAATGTGTTATAATATGATGGGTTGTTTATGCAAACTCTTATTGCACTCTATGTGTTGCAACATTTTGTACTTTGTTTTGAACTTTTAATCTACTCTATGTTTACGAGTCCTTTGCATTATGTACTTTGTGTCATTTTGCACTTCGTTTTTTTTTTATTAGAATGAAATATTTTACAGTAACACTTTGCATATACTCAATATCATCGAAGCAACTTAAACCCAAACCAAAATGATTGGGACAATTTTTGTTAACATAATGGACAAGTTTTGCAATTTTTCCGCCCTAATTCTTATTTCCTCCATTAGAAAACATGATGTGGAAAAAAATTTACATTAAAAATTGCTACCGAAAATCACTAATTAACCAATCACGTGAAACATCAAATATAGTTTTTTTAATTTTACAAGAAATGGAGCTTCATCTCATGAATTTCACCCGTTAGACGGCATTATACAAATTTTTATCAATACAACAAATCTTAAATTGTGAAGACGATAAGTTATGAAATAATAAAGTTGTGAGTGCACTAGCCTTTGTTTAAAAGAGTGAACTTTGCCTACAAAATATGAGGTTATTTGTGAACTCAATTTTAGCCCAAACTCTTTCTTTAAGTATCACCTTATAGCATGCAAAATATTACTCTTTCTATTACAATTTAAATTATTCAAGCTACGAAAAAATAATTTTACTCTTTAAAACTAATCACTTCCAAACATCACTTATTCATATCTCAATGTACTACATTTTACAATAAACACTTTAGCAATGAACTAAAATAGTATGGGTAATATTGTTGTTGCTTGTTTAGAACATTTTATTTCGAGAATGGCAGGCTGTTGTTCGGCTCTAGTTTTCTGAATATGACCATCATTTTCAAAAATGTAACATGAACATATTTATTGAAAAAAATATTCGAACAAAGTGTATGAACATTTTTTTCCAAAATTGAGTACTTTTTTTTTTTTTAAATTGTGGTCATGTTCGAAAAATGTTTCCAAAAATAATGGTTATGTTCGGATAATCAGAGTCGAACAGGAACCATCACAGTTTTCAGGAAAAAAACACTATAATCAAGCAAACAATAACAATATTATTATATCAATACAATTTTATACACTTAAAAGAACAACATGCATAAAAAAACATCATAAGACAAACAAAAATTAATCCTATTTGCAAAAATATTCAAGCAAATACTTTTCGACAGCAGCGGGGGTTGGCTTTGACTGACTGGCGAGGTTTTGATGGACGGAGAGTCACTTCTTTGACGGACGAAGGTGAAAACGAGGGAGTGTGTTAAAAAAATTAAAAAAAAAGAATGAGAGGGATGAATATTTAGGCATTTTAAGAAAAGAACGGATAGTGTAATCATCCAACAGGTAGTGAATTCATCCAGGTAGTGTATATTCACTACAAAAAGTAAGGGCGAAAACCTGAGCCATAAAAATAAACCTCTTTACTACCAAACTCATACCAAAAAGAAAAGATGTAACTCACTATTGTCCAAAAAAATAGGAAAAAAAAAGAAAAAAAAAAAGAAAGGAGTTTAGACTCATCTACACACGTCACATATAATTATTTCGTATTATATTTATATATATACTTATAATGTTACAGTATGCCAGTTCAAACCTGTTGTTAGGTTTCCTCCAGTTGCACAATTGCCAAACAGAAAGGAGGGGAACGCCACTTACATTGATAGCAATATAGAATGCCAGTCCTTTTAATAAGAGGAAAAAGGGGGGTAATGGATATACAAAGCGTTAGTGGCTACCGCGACTTTAATGCCAATAAAATCAAACCTATATCATTCAAGAGCTAACCAAAAGATTGGCCCATGATGGTAAATTATATCCTCCTCGATTCCAATGTCTTCACCCCACATCATTATGAACTTCACCAACTTGCAAACGTAAATACTCATTGACGTCTCTTGTATTAAATCTGAAAACACAGGAAAATAATTAAAAGGAAAAATGAAATAAATAAACATTACCGAAAGCTGAATTATTGCAAGGGAGGAGAAGTCATATCATACTACAAAATGTGCATTCAAAGGTCGACGCCTTCATCGAGGCCTTTGGAGTTAATCATCACATTGGAATCTATCTGTTTATCGAACTTCCTTTTCCTCCGACCTTCAAAATCTTCAAAACCTTCCATCTGAAAAATAGTAAAGCGTGCCCCCACAGAGCTTTTAGACTGAGATAACCAATCTTTTGGAAATAAAAAATAAATAAATAAATCACCTGTTGAAAATTATCCATAGAAATGGGATTGCCATGGAGAGATATATTCTGCAGACTTTTGCAATCTCTCAATAAGTTTGGAGGTATCTGTGAATTAGACACTATATCAATGAATTCAATGCTGAAATAAAATAGCTTTATGTACATAAGCCCAAAAGAAAAAAAAACATATATATCAAACGACTACACAGTAATACTGCTTCTAACCGTAAAACAGAAAGCATTTTAGGGGGTGTTTGCAATCACTTGAAAACAGTGAAAAATACTCGTTATTTTGAGATGTTGTGAGGTACCAACTTTAAGTAGAAAAACTTCTACCCAAAAAAAAAAATCAGTTGCAAACATCCCCTTAGTGCACAAAAATTATATAAAAAACCTAACTATAGCACATCAATAGGGTGTATAACAAATCCAGCCTCTTCTTCAAAACAGAGAGGGGAGGCTTTGTGAGCTTCCTGCAGATGAGACAAGGACGTCAGCAGGATGATTATATGAAAGCATACTTAGGTGCAAAGAATAACTAAACTCGAGGCTAGGACTACTAATTCCCTTCTCTTTTATCTATTGGACAACTGACAAAATCTTCGAATGTGATGGTATAAGATTATTATTCAACTGCGGTTCCAAGATAAATTGGGCATTACATTAAAAAGATACACAAAATGAAATATCAATCATGGACTTTTCTCTAAAAAGCACCATGATAACCTATTTCGATTTCTTAATGATGACACCCAGCAAAGTGGAAAAACAAGACCTGAAGTTCAAAGTACTCTGAAATAGATTATGATTTAAAGAAGACCTAAGTACTACAACATTAGCTTGTGAAAATCCTGGCATCCAACATGTAAAGATTTCTTAGTATAAATTCCAACAGAGTGCCTATAATTTTTATTTTCTTTGACCGGTTCAATCTTTAATAAGCTCTCTACCAACAAATTCATGTGTTGCTGCAAAGATTATCAGTTAATTTGAAGTAGCATGACTCTATCGTATTTAAGCATCAAAATTTCCGTCATATAGAAACATGTGCACAACGTGAAAGAAATGTAAATCCCAAAATTGCATAGTCATGACAGGCACGCGGAAGGCGCAAGGCACGAGGAACAAGCAGCACAAAGGTCAGCGCCTTGAGTTGTATTAGTTGTTAGATTTTCTGCAAATTTTAGGTGGGGAATTCTTACTTTTTCTAGTTTTTAGTTCGTCTGTTTTAAATGTTCATGAGTTCATTGATGTCTAAATGCAATGTATTTAAAAGAATTCAAGAGTAAAGAACTGAATATAGCAAAATTAAGTTTCATTTGTCTTTAGTCTACTTGATTTAGTGAAACAAGTAATTTTGATTTTTGGATTCAATTGGTCTTTGCATCATACTATGAAGTTAAAAATTTTATTTTCTTTTACTACCAAGTTATTTAAGCTTTAAGAATAAAAATTAGGTTGTTCTATCTATAAACTTATTTAACTCTATATTATTTTTTTAATCAATTATTTGCTCACTACATTTTCACAAGGCACGACTAATAAAAAGTAGATACAATCAAAAACATCATAGATTACTATCAATATATGACATGCACATTTTTGGTTATTTTGTTTATATTTTGTGTTGTGTTCAGACATTTGTATTTTTGGTGTCTCATGTTCAAAAGGAGCGTGCCTCAGTGCGTCATGCACCTCTTAGGCTCTTACAACTTATATCAAATTGAGTACCACAAATTGACCTTATCAAAATAACTGACACAAGATGAATAAGAAGTCATGGAACCTGCTTCACTTTGTTATTGTTCAAGCAAAGTGACTTTAGATGAACAAGATTGCATACTGAAGATGGAAGTTCTTCAATGGAATTTTCTGCATCCAATATTAGATACAGTATCAAAAAAGGGAACCCCCAGAAATAAATAATGATTACATCACCTAAAGGCACAAGAAAAGAACTCAAAATTGCATATGACCAAAAGAATGAAACACAACTAATTCCCCCACACAAAAAAAAAAAAAAAAAGAAGTCAGCTCATTATTAATACTCCCTCCCCCAAACCCCACCCCCCGTACACACACAACAGAAAAAAAGTGACATTTCCTATAAGTCAAACTCACCTCAAATAAATTGTTCAGGTCTAAGTTCAAAGGAAAAGATAGAAAGAAAACTAATTACAGATATATTGCAACTAAGAAACTAGTATAAACAAAAAAAAAGACGACAGTAGTTTTGAGAGACATCAGAACAGCTGAACAAGTATCATCAACAACCTTAAAATGTCAAATTAGAATGGATTTCAAAGTACCATTAGCTTGAATTTCCTCCAGGGAGAAGCAACTGCCGATAGACTCCGGAAGAAACTTTATCTTGTTGTTTGATACATTTAACAGCACCAACTGCAATTTTAAAACGTTTGCAACAACATAATAACTAACTAGCTAAATTTACCACATATAAAGAACGTACAAAAAAATAGAAGTGTGTTCCCAGCTGATATGTGGACATGTAGCTACTCACATTGCGCAAGCTCCCAATGGTTTCAGGCAAGTTGAGTAGCAAATTTCCAGATATTGACAACCTTTCCAGTTTCACCAACTGACCCACTAAACAAGTTTATGTTCATAAAAAATAAGAGATAATCTAACAATCAAAATCTGTTCTAGTTAAACAATGAGAGGGAAGTTTCAACCCAGACAATCAACTGTATTCAAATCCAATCCTTTCAGCTCAAAAATTAAAAAGGAAGGGAACTTACATTCATCAGGCAATGTGGAGATTCGATTTCCATCCAGTGTCATAAGTTTTAAAGACTGAAGCTTTCCCAAGTTCATTGGTAGACGCTCAATAACATTATCAGCTAAAATCTGTAACAAAAGATTACTCAATCAGATACTATTAATAGTAGAGGCACGCAAAAAGATGTTATAATTACACAATTTCGATATTGGAGTGATTCTAGAAACAAGAACAGATTCTAATTATTCAGCATATTTTTGGACCTCTAAAACACCCATTTCCATTATCCACACCTGTTCCACCTCCTTATGAGAATCATTTATCCCTGTTCCCTTTGTTTATTGGATCAAAAAATTAGAAGCATTATTTATAGACAACAAGATAAATACATGCCTCGACTCCAATTCCGACTGAATTGACTAATTTCTGCAACTGTTATATTAAGGGAAAAGAGTGACAGGTTTATTTTTGCTACATTCCATTTGGTATCTTAAGGCACGGGTGAAGTAAATTACAGTCACCTACATCCCACAACAAAAAGTAACGAAGATATTTGATAGTATTTACACATTTCATATATGAAATTGCATAACTGATATATACATATAATAATAGCTATGTTTCAGCTTTTTATAATGATCAAACTGCCCCATTTCAAAACAACGATGAATATTATCTCCATAACAGAGTACTATAGTTTTAGTTTTAGTTTTCTGTGATAACAGCAAGACAAAGGAAAGTGGAAATAGAAATTCTTACCAACCGCTGCAAGTTCATCAATTTGCTTATTTCCATCGGTACATCAACTGCCATATCACAAAAAGGGAAATTAAGGAAAGTGATAAGTGAGTCGCTGAGACTAGCTTAAGTCATTTCTATTCAATCTAGACTTGCTGCATTTGCAATTTCCAGCTCCATGGACTTAGTAAGTGGAAATATATACATTTCCAATCATATACATATGGTGATATGAATTTAAGTAAAAGAAAAAAGAATTTCAAATTGGAAACATACCTAATTTATTGTGCGTTAAATCAAGTGTACGGACCGATCTTTCTAAATCAAGAACTTCATTTGGAAATGTCTGCGAGAAAATCACACATCCAGTTTGCATAACACAAATAAGTAAAAGTCTCATGCATCAAACACAAAATTGTTCGGATTCTGCTGAAAATTTCTTCCAATAAATAACTGAAGTGCACTAGGGCTTATCATTAGTATGATTAATTGCACAAATTCAAATTATACTGAATTAGAAATTTCCAAACTTTTAGCATTTGACAATCCCAACCACACACACTTAGGGTTAATATCATCAAGAAAAGTATCTAAAACTCCTCAATAACACCACTCAGTACAATCAACCAATTTTTCAACAAATTCTGAAGAAAAAATATTCCAGAAAAAAGGAAAAGAGAATAAGAGCAGCACCTTCAATTTGGAATCACGCAAAGCGACAATGCCGGTGGAGCGCCAACGAGTGACGCGGCTAGCTTTAGAATCAACGTTCTTGCTACTGCAACACCCCATTAATTTCAGTTGAGTTCCCTTCCTCCTCCCTCGTTCAACGACCAAAACACATACAGATTGTTGCAGAAAAACTGGATTTTCTTCGATATGGATGATCGATGAAGATGATGTATTAACAATCAAAACAAGGGTTGAAATTGAAACGTAGGAGGTATGTATAAGGAGGAAGGGGGGAGGGAAATGGGTGGGGTAGAGGCAGAGAGAAAGGAGACTTTGAACAAGAAACCGCGTATGAATTTGGGGTTTTGTCGTTTCCCCAAATTTCAGATTCTTTGAATATTTTAATGGTTATATATGCACAATATTATTATTACATTGTTATATATATTTACTGTGATCATACAAAATTAAAAGTTAATAGTGATAATATATATGTAGAATAGTGATATTTGACAGATTTTTTTTATATAAATTCGAAATCACAAGACACATACTATTTAATGTTAATGGATTAAAAAATCTTGAGAAAAATTATATAATAATAATAGGTCAAAATAATAAAATATTCACAAAATCTCCAATAAACAAAATATTACATGTATTCACTAATATTATTATATACATTTATTGATACCATTAGATTTATAAATTGAAATCACAGTAGAATTTTTTATGGTATCAACGTATACATGCAATAGCAGCAACGAATATATATAATTGTATTAATATTATAATTAAGAACAAGTCAATATGACATGGATTCGAGTTACAACTTTATTAATAAAAAATATATTATATTATGAAAAAGTTACACGAGAGACCTACTCTAAAATATTAGCGTTCTATATAATTAATAAATACTCTATCTGTTGTTATTTTGGAATGTCCCCATTATATAGGTTTGTTTTGCATTTCAATAAACATTAATTACATGTTTTCCTAAAGTGCCTCTATTTAATTTCATAAAGTGATTATATTTAATTTAATAATTTTATGTGAATGAGGATAAAAAGTGAAGACAAAAACTGGTATGAGGTTGTCTCATGGCATAAGACAATATACAAATTAACATCTACCCCTATCAAGGTGTCAATATGTCAATTCGCAAGTTATACCTCATTTTATTGTCTCATGTCATGAGACAGACTCACACAAAACCTACTCAAAAGAGAAATTTACTGTGAATTAAATGAGTTGGTCATCATCATCATCTATAATAATAATATATAATACACCCTATTTTGCCTAAAATAGTTTTGGCGGGAAACATTTTCGTCCGTTGATCATTTTTTCATTTTCTCATCTTAACCGTTCACTATGTTAATTAGGTTTGACAATTTTTTGCTTGTGATTTGCTAGAATTAGGGAACAGTTACTTTTGTTATGCCTATATATATATATATATATATATATATTGTATGATGGTCATTTACATCTAAATATTGTGTAGGTTACAATCTTCCCGTTATGGAGGTTACAAATCTTTCATTAGTTGCGGCTACAATTATTGTGTATATTATATTTGGTGTATCTCTAATCATATGTGTTTGTATGATATTTAGTAAATATTTGAGATGCTGTAGTAATGCACAAAACATATTTGATATGACTATGCATTTTTTTAATTTTCATTTTATGCAGTCCGGATTTGCCACACCAAGATAGGGGTCGAATCTTTCTCCACGCCCGACTCAACTCTGTCTACTTCGCCATCATCGCCTCACATGGATCCAGACCAACATTTCAACCTCTCATCAAACCAGTAAAACAGCTGAAACGGTTAATAACAAGGCTGCATTTGGAATATAGGATAGGATGTTTAGTTATTGCTAAAGCAGAAACGGGAATATAGTTTTGTTAGTATTGGGAGATTTGGTATTATTTGATGTTATTGCTGGGAGACTTTTGTTATTATCAGTAGATTTGGTATATGTGTATATTTTAAATTGATTTTTTTTATTTTAACAATAACAATTAAAAAGATTAAAAGTCATTCATATCAATTTGAATTTTATAATAAAAAAAATTAAAATTCTAATTTTAAAAATACAAATTAAATTTAAATTTTTAGCTAATAGTAATAATTAAAATATGAAATTCTTCTGTATAAAAAAAATATAATCATTCTCTACTTCCTTAAGACACTATAATGATATCAAATTAGCGTTAATACAATGGAATAATGGTAAATCACGAGTAATAAGTTGTTTAAATTGTCATTTTGAACCCATAATTTCCATGTCTCATCCCACTCTTTCTATAAAGATTTGGAAATAAAATTAAAAGGATTTATGATGTAGAAAATTGAGAATAAAATTTTAATAATAATGGAAGAAAATTTCAGTGGATAGTGTCAAGATTAAGATTGAGTAATAAGGGATAATTGATCAAATTTAGGAAAAAGAATAATTTATCAAATTTAGGAAAAAGATTTTCTAAATAATTAGCAAAGATATATTTTTTACTAATTAATATTAATTTAGATAATAAATATGAAAAAATTAGATCGAACATTAAGGGTTGTATATATATTAACATTAGCATAAAATATGAATTGTATATATTGTTTACATATACTATCTTTAACACCACAATAAATGTCATAAATACGTTTTTGTTTTAGGATATTGAGAAATAGAGAGAAGAATAGAAGAACACAGATTGGTTGACTCAATTCGTCAGGAATGACTACGTCTGGAGGCGTACCAAGCAGGAGATCATTCACTATTTGTTGTATATAAGATCTCTTTATATAGGTTACAATCTAGAGTTTTAGATGTGTACATAGAATATAATGAAATGACCATATTGCCCTCCATCAGTTACTTATTGATGAAGGTACACTAATATATTTTCCTTCAATACTCCCCCTTGTGCCGAATCAAAAGTATGAATTTTTTAAAATTTCTTTGTACCGGGGCCAAATTTGCAAAGTTTCAGAAACTTTGTGGGTTGTTTAAAGAGAATTAGATATTCTCTTAGGACCTAATTGTAATTTTTGAAACTTTAGAGTTGACCAATCATGACATGGTCAATAAAAGGTTGAACCGAACCGAACCAGACCGAATGAACCGGACCGAACCGGTCTGAACCAGATTCAGGACCGGCCGGCGGTCCGGCGGCGGTCTGGCGGCGGTCCGGTGGCCGGAGGTGGTTTTCCAGCGAATTTCAGGCGGTTTTCCGGCGACTGACGGTGGTTTCCGGCAGCAGCAGCGGTGGCCCGGTGGTGGTCAACGATGCTCCGGCCGGTGGGAGTTATTTCCGGCTATATGCGCTCATGCAATCTTGTTTTAGCTCGTTTGGGCTCATTTTAACTCCGTTTTGGGTGCCGAAAATTCCAGTATGCTCGTTTTTCAGTGTAGAATCTGAATTTGTATAGTATGAAAGTGTTTGAATAAGGGATGTTTAATTACTTATTTATCTATTTAAATGAGAACCATAATTAAATTTATAGCACTTGTGAATTAGCTAATTACACTAAACAATTAAGTTTTCTTAGTGTAATTATGAGCTTTAAATTCATGTGTTAAATTTTTAATTATATAAATGTTCAAATGGTTGCTCATTTTATGGATATAGGTCGAATAGAGTGAACAATTAAAGTTCTTCGGATTCGATTGGTTGAAGTTAAGATATGCAATTTTTAAGATTGTGAGATGAAATAGTCCCACATGGCACATTACGTCAATTTTATAAAGATGTATAGTTTATAGCTCATTTATTATTTTATAAGAGAGTTTCAACTTTATAGCTCAAATTTAATAACAATTGAAATTTGAGCTAGGACACGTCTAGGAGAACTTATGGTTTTCTGGGATAGATGTTTGTTTATGTTGGAACCTTATGAAAATTGCGGAATACTATGAAAGATATTATTAATATGATTTCAAGAAAATAAGATGTGAAATCAGCTTGTTTTGTGTACAAAAATAATTCGACGATCCAATGTTCTTAACTTGACAAGTCAAAGCAATTTTTGGGTGATGAATCTATTTTTGTCATATCTTTCATAATGAGTACCAAAATAGTACTCTATGAGCGTATAAATTGCATCGAAGATTATCGTGAAATCTTCATGAAATTGTCTGATGGTGATGCTAAAACAGGATTAAAATTAGAATAACCTTAGTAGTTGGTTTTGACTTAAATAGTTGATGTTTACCTTACTATTTTGGTTATTTGATTTATGACATGATTATGCTTTATATCTTTAATGTTGATTGAATGTCTTTAAAGCATGCTACTATCATGTGGTTCAGTGGGAGTTTTAGCTGGTTATTGGATTAGATGCTAGAACTTAAGTTTTGTGTTCATGTTTATGGAACTGAATCTGTTTAATGAGGATACTTTATGAGATTGATGATTAATAGCTTTAAGTTATTTTTCGATATCAAATTTTGTATCGAATTTTTCAGATGTCAGTTAGCTTGACATAGAACAATATAATACATGAATAAACATTAACTTTTAGAATTTTTCTATTAAAAACCAGACATTGACTTCAACAACGATCATCGCTGAGTTAAACCAAATTGAAAAACTCAAAGACGATATAGTAACATGTAGCGTCATATGATATAATACATGTTCTTAGAGAACATGATGTGTTAGACGCTATTAACCATGATGAAAAGTATTATGAAATAGAGATAATACTCAAACTGAAAACAATCTGGACGGTTACTAGGCTTGGAATATTGAAAATTCCATAGCTAGTGAAATATTAGTAAATTTTTGTCAATGATGACATATTCCATGATTGTGAATTACATCATACCACATATAATATCTGGGAATATTTAAAAGGAAAAGTATGGTGACATTTCGTTTATGAGAAATATCGAATTCAGGATCATTCACTTTCTAACAGTAGGGAACACTTAAGAGTCAACACGACTCTTGATGAAAGTGTTGAAACTTTCACTCATACAGCTCATAATGTTGAGCTAAAAGACGAAAAATTTGAAACTTCAAAGTCTTCATTAAGAGTTCCCATTATATTTATTAGTTCTATAGGAGCTTCGGGCTCTGAACGTAAAAGAAAATGGAAGGAAGATGAAAATGATAAGCAGTCTCTAACTGGGAGAGCTGCTATCAATCTTGGTGTCAATCTTAATGCTAGGAAGATTAAAGAAAAGTGCTAGACTGAAAATGGATAAGAGGGAAAATGATATGTTTCAGTTGAGAAGAGCATGATCATTTTTGCTCATGATTGTACTAAGTTCAGGAGGGACAAGGTAGTTCATTCCGTTTTTTGTTTCAAGCACAGTCATCTTTAGTAATGTGTTCTTAACTGAATCTTATCCTAGTGGATTATAGATTCAGAAATGGTAAATCATTGACTAAAGACTGTTGAACATTAAGACGAGATGCAATTAAAGGAACTAAGCTCGAGTGAAGTCTTGGGGCTTGTAAACTTGAGATTGACAATGGTCAATATTTCATATCGCATAGTCTTTTGTTGGCTCGAGAGATCACTCAGGATCTCACCACTATATCTGATCTTCCATAGTTGAGATATGATTAACTTTTTCCTGTGAGACATGGTTATGATTAGTATGTGATGGCGACGTATAGGCTTCACGTGCCAGCCATCGGTGGGTGAATGGCGACGCGTGGTGCATGTATGACATAAGTTATGGTATTAGACTTATTTTTTCAATTTCCATATGGACTAAAAGTGAACAATTATTTTAGTTATATGAAATAAGTTCATGTAGACTAAATGTTTGTTCCTCTAGCGATGCTTATGTAGACGATAACATTTTGCCATGCTAAATAAGGTCATGTTGTGCAAGAAATGGTGAACTGACTTGTGATAGAAGGACTAAGAGTCTTTAAAAGTCGAGTTATCAAATTGTGGAATATCTTGCTCATAAGTGACCAGAAAACCATTATAAAATAATTATTGTAGATTCTTTATTGCAATTATTTCATTCTAATAAATGTGATTCTATGAATGTCGATGAGAAAAATATTGAACTTATTGTTTCTTTATTGTTGACGATCAGTTTTAATCTTGAAGATTAATGGCTGTTTTAGATGGTTAAATGATCATCAAACAATTACGTGTGATTGATCACTAACGTAATTAGTGAATACGGATCTTCGGGTTTAGGTGGATTAGAATCGTACGAAAGCTTACGTGTTTAAGTTCGATTGTAAGTTAATCGAGCTGCTTTAGATTCGTAATCGAAGTTTGGACGTGTATAATAATTTGTGCTTGTTTTATTTGTTGAAAAAATCTAAGTATTTATAGACTTTTGCCTAGCAGGAGGTGGCACGACCTGTGGCTGACCAGACCTGCATGCTCGACACCTGTCCTTTGACTAATTTGACCTTATCTTAACTAAATTCTATCCTTATCTGCTGAACTTGCTCGCAGTCAGGAGCTGTTCGTCATGTTGGACTTGTCCTTGAGGAGTCTTTAGTCTGATTCTGATGGTCTTTCATCTTAATTATTATTTTGGCACTATGGTTGGATCTGGTCGGCAGGATGCCGATTGAGCTCGTCATGTGGCTTTTGATCTGGTTTTGTTCGGCTATGTGTCTTGATCGCATGCTGGTTTTGCTCGCCGGATATCTTGGGTAAATCATGTGCTAATCCCACTTTAATTCCTAAGTGATTTGCGCTAATCCTGGTCGCCCAAATGCTGTTTCTGCTCGCCTACCAACAATTGCCCCCTTGCCGATCAATAAATTGTGAAGATGGTGAATGAACACTTTTTGGGTTGGCAACTTTTAAGTGTCACTGGTGCGAGCAAGAATGTCGCGGGGGCGAGCAACTTTTCACGGGCGGACAACATTGGTCGAGCAGACTCGGGTCGGGGACGGTTGGGATCCCTAGGTCTGGGCACGGCTCGAGGTGTAACGTGGGCGAAATGATTGCTGCCGCCCACGCGCACACGATCTCGAGGTGACGCGCCTTCCCGCTTTGTCGGACAGGTACTGCACGCACCCAGAAATTGCATTTTGGTCCTTAAACTTTCAACTTTGTTCGCCCGGTACCCCGTTTTTCCAGAAGTATATAAGGAAATTTTTTTCCATTTTTTTCATTTTCACACTGTTTCTCAAGCGCGAAATCCTCCTTCTTTCCTCTTTCAAATTTCCGGCGATCGTTTCCAGTTTCCGGTGACCTCCAAAGGACGTCAAGGTAGTTTCTTCTTTGCTTTCTTCTTCTCTTTCTTCTTTTCTTGCGTTGTGTGCGTTCTAGACTCACCAAAAATCCCTACTCTGCCGTGGAAAATTCTGAGCCGCCGTGTTTTTCCCTTGCCGGAATCTGCAAAACACTAACTTCTTCCCCTTAACTTATTGGATGGCGTCGCACTCTGAGACCGGTTATTTTCCTCCCCGAAACCCTGAAAAACGGCCCGTCGGAGAAAATCTTCCCATAGTCAACCTGGAATCCGATCCCGAGGCGGCTTCGGTTGCACGCTCGGTCAATTCTGGAGCTCGTCCCTCTGGAGAAAGAGAAGAGCGAGCAAATCCTGCTCGCCAGCTCTTGGAGGAAACGAGCTCGGACCTCCACGAAGACGAGGACGAAGAGGTCGAGGTACTTCAGCCGGTGAACCTTGACGAACTAACCTGGGCCTATCTCAAAGACATCAACTTCCCCGCGCCCAGACTGATCGAGCATCGGGTTCCAGTCACGGTTGCTCGCCGTGTTGACTGGAATGAGTACGAAAAGGAGCACTCTAATCACTTCATCATTCCTGCTCGCGGAGTACGGAAGCTAAAAGCGAACGAGTTCGCAGCGAGCTGTATCGTGTCCGCCATCACCGAGGAGAACTTGACCGAGATTCGAAGGGATTACAAGATTCCCTTTGACATCCTGATGTATGCTCCTTTGGCGGACGACAGAGCTGATCGCCCACCACGCGGATTGACGGCGATCAACCTCGCCACCCTGAATGCTGGAGTTTCTTTGCCGTTGCATCCTTTGGTCGGCCAATTCCTACATGATGTGAACTTGGCCATCACCCAACTTACTCCCGTTGGTGGATAAATCTGATGGCTCTGATGGTGATGTTCGCCCTGGAGGGGTATCCTAACAGGCTGTCCGCCGAGGAAGTTGGCTACCTGATGACGATGACCGGCTGCACTGGGAAGAGGCGGGCTGGTACTATCTGAAGGCGCGACCAGACCAAAAACTAGTCGAGGACATCCCTGGAAAGGTGCGAGATTGGAAGCATGACTGGTTCTGGGTTGGAGGCGACTGGCGTGCTTCTGTTCGCTCTTCAGGGGGTCCGGAACGAATCGAGACCCCGTCGGAGTTTAGGGAATTAAAGCGTGAGTCTTACCTCTTCTATATATTTGAAGTGGTTGGACTAATTTTAATTCTCTTTTTCCTTTGTTTCAGGTCCCAAGAACTTGGGGTGGCGAACTGTGAAGAATAGCATAAGCGATCAATTCCTGTTCGTTGTGTGTTTGATCGCCCTTCATCGTCGAGAGGATCGAAGCATTGGCCATCTCTTCTCCGAGGATACACTACGAGTCGCTCATCTCACTACCTACCCTCACCATCTTGAGGCTCTAGCTCGTATCCCAGAGGGTAAGTATCTTTTCATGTTGGGCGAACAGACCTGGTCGGCCTTACACTTTGTATTAACTTGTTTTTTATATCATTTACAGATCAGCTCGCCACAGTTGCGCTTCACCCTTCATTCCTAGAGCTCGATAACCGTGTTTGGGAGATGCC
Organism: Ballota nigra; assembly: GCA_947034835.1. Classification (NCBI taxonomy): domain Eukaryota; kingdom Viridiplantae; phylum Streptophyta; class Magnoliopsida; order Lamiales; family Lamiaceae; genus Ballota; species Ballota nigra. Next base: position 25,642,563 of record OX344723.1, read on the forward strand.
GACTAAAAAAGGACGTAAGAAGTCGGATCCCCTCTCGAAGATCATCGCCCTTGCGGCCAAGGGTGGAAAAGGCGACCCAAGGCAAGCCGGAGGGTCGAGCTCGGCGCAGCCTCCTGCCCCAGTGGCGAGTCCGCCCAAGACATTGGTCCCGAGGACGAAGAGGCTTCTTCGCGGAGATGGCACTCCCGTCTCTGAGGCTGAAAAAGCAGCCAAACGAGCAAAGACTGCTCAAGAAAAAGTAACCGTGGCTGTCCGACCATCCGAAGGCGACAGCGAGCAAACTCCTTCCGTGGAGCGCCCCGGCGAGCAAGCTCTGGTCGTCACTACCCGTGAAGGATCTGGTCCTTCATCCGACCCCACCTACCTCGGCTGGGACAAGGGTCGTCTTGACAGGTACAACCCTGCTCGCCCAGGACACTTAGCATTTTCTCTCATCTCATTTTTACTAACTGAATATTTCTTTTCAGCTACTCGCCCGAGCAGTACCCAGGGCGATCTAACTTGGTGCATCGTTTTGCCTGCTCGAAGGTGCCGACCAACCTTCGTGAGATCCCGGACTCTTTCGTCCGCCGCGCCTCCGAGGTCGTTGCTCGTAGCTGGACCAAGGAGCTAAACGAGACCGTCAAGACACAGGCGCCTCGTGATAATGGCCGGCTGTGTCTTGTTGAGGCAGGTAACACCCTGGCGGTCGTGCAGCACTTGGTCGACCAGGTTGAGGACCTTGAGAAAGACTCACGTCAGCATGCGGCCACCGTCAGCCGTATTGCTAAGGAGCGCGATGACGCTAAGGCTGAGGCGAAGAAGACTATCACCGACCTTGAGAACAAAGCCAAAGCTCATCAGATTAGTGGGCAATGTGCCCTGGACCTGCACGTCAAAGTCTCCGAAGAGCTGAAGGTCAAGATGGCCGAGGTCGAGCAAATGCGGGCAGAACTTGCCCATGCTCAGCAGCAGAAGGAGGTCGCCGAGAAATTCGCGACTGAGGCGACAGCCAAAATTGCGGACCTTGAAATCCAGCTCGCCAACTCCATTACCCAAGAGGAACTTATTCCTAAGATGGAGGTGAGCTCGATTCTTGGTTACGTAACTGGTTATGCGGAGAGCATCCGTATTGCACATGAGTTTAAAGCTGCCGCAGTCGTTGAAGAGATCGGCAAGGAGTTGTGCAATTTTGTCGAATCGAACCCTCCTGCCCCGGGCACAACTCTCCAGATTGGCGACCTGCCTGAATATGGGGTCAAGCTTGACTTCATTGGTCCGGAGATAATTATCACAAGTCCTCCAGAGGACGAGGAGGATGAGGAGGGCAATGCTGCCGAGGGCGAGCAAATCCTGTCAGCCGATCAAAATGAAAGAGCTCTAAAAGAGCGTGCTGATGCTGAGGGGCTGATTGCCGAGCTAACCCAAGTGGTCCCAGTTGACCCTGCCCTCGAAGGTTCTCCACTTGAAGATCCCAAAGATGACAACATCTCTCCTCCTGCGGGGCAATGATCTTAGCGGACAGGATTAGCTAGGGACTTGTATTCTTCTTTTCTTTTTATTGTTGTAGTTGTTCGTCTTTTTTTGTAATTTTTGGGCGATTAAGCCTTATCTTCAATGAATATATTTTGCTCAATTGTTCGTCTTTTATCTTACATTAATTTTTCTTTGCATCTTTATCTGTGCTTCAACAATCTTAATGTAGTTGGGCCTTGTTCCTTAAGAACTTTTTTGGCCTTAGGATTTAATGGGCTTTTGGCCTTAGGCTATGTTCATTTAAAAACGAACAGCCTTCAATGGGCTTGGTTGTATAATCAACTTGCGCCTTGAGCTTACATTTTTGCTTAAACGAACAACTTAACATTGAAAAGATCTTAAAAAATTACAAGTGCTGAAAGCGACCAAAAACGTAATCTTGTACTAGCTAGGTTGGATCTGCTCGACCAAGATAATGTTAAGCCTCCAATCAATAAAAAACATTATTTACACCAGGAGTCAAAGTTGCTCGACTACTATACAATTTGTCAAGGCATCCTTTAGACTTCTTAAGAAGAAATAAAACCATACAAGATATTGGCCTTCTAGCCCGCGACCAGACTTGACCCAATTCAACTCTGTTTGACCACTTATACTTGGTGAAAATTTCAAAAAATTAGGCAAGTTTTTGGACCCATCTTGTATCTTTGCCATTCCAGTTCGCCCAGTGGACTTAGTAGCTCGCCCATCTCAACTTCACTTTCTCATGAGGCAGAACTGGTCGCCTACTGAAAGTATTTTCTTAGATTAGCTGCATTCCAGGAATATTGGGCCGAGTTGTCATCTAAGTCCTCTATGTCATATGGACCCATCTTGTATCTTTGTCATTCCAGTTCGCCTAGTGGACTTAGTAGCTCGCCCATCTCAACTTCACTTTCTCATGAGGCAGAACTGGTCGCCTACTGAAAGTATTTTCTTAGATTAGCTGCATTCCAAGAATATTGGGCCGAGTTGCCATCTAAGTCCTCTATGTCATATGCTCCATTGGGTAACCTGTTTGTTACCCTGTATGGGCCCTCCCAAGTCGGGCCAAATATGCCTGGAGGTGGGGCAAGCTTCTTTCTTAGAACGAGGTCACCAACTTCGAATTTTCTTATCTTGACTTGGGAATTATAGTAACGCTCTGCTCTTTGCTTGTACGTGGCATTCTTTAGCTCAGCATGTAATCTTCTTTCTTCGAGCAAATCTGCTTCTGTGGCTAAAGCAGAATGATTTGCTTGTTCATCAAAGCTAGTCGTCCTGACTGTGTTAGTCTTTAATTCAATTGGTATCACTGCCTCTGTCCTGAAAGTCATTGCAAAAGGTGTTTCTCCGGTGCTTGACCTGGGAGAAACCCTATATGCCCACAGGACTTCCGGGAGTTTTTCTGACCAGCTACTTTTGCTTTCTGCCAGACGTATTTTCAATGTATGCTTGATGATCTTATTTACAGCTTCAACTTGCCCGTTTGACTGGGGATGATAGGGAGTCGAATAGTGTTTTCTGATCCCCCATTTTGTACAGAAATCTCTTAATTCCTTTCCGTCAAACTGTGGGCCATTATCTGTCACGATTGTTCGTGGAATTCCAAAGCGACAGATGATGTTCTGCCATATGAAGTTGATCATGTTTTGCTGTGTAATTTTTACCATGGCCTTCGCTTCTGCCCACTTTGTATAATAGTCGACTGCTATGACGGCAAATCGAACATTTCCCACTCCTGCCGGGAAAGGACCAATAATGTCAATTCCCCATCTTGCAAATGGCCATGGGCTGTAAACCGATACAAGCTCCTGGGCCGGGGCATGAATACTTGGAGCAAAAACCTGGCACTGGCGGCAAAATTTGGCTAACTGGATGGCATCTTTCCGTAAGGTTGGTCAATAATAACCTTGCCTTATAGTTTTGTAGGCCAAAGCTTGCCCCCCCAGTGTGATTTCCACAAACTCCAAAATGTATATCCTCCAGGACTGTCCTTCCTTGCCCCCTAGTCAAACATTTGAGTAGCGGGAGTGAAAAGCCTCTTTTGTAAAGCTGTTCATCTACCAGGGTATATCTGGTTGCTTGTTTCTTGATTCTTTCAGCTTCAAACGAGTTGCTTGGTAACTCCCCGTCTTTCAAGTATTTGGCTATAGGAGTTCTCCAATCTTCATCGTTGTCGTGTTCGACTACTTGGTTTACCTCGTAGTCCATTGTTGATGGTTGGACCTTTCTGGTAATGACAATGTCCGTCAGGTCTGCTGGCCCATCGCTTGTTGCTAATCTTGCTAGGGCGTCAGCTTGTGTGTTGCTCGTTCGTGGTATCTGCTGGATAAACACTTGGTCTAACAGAGATACCAAGTGAGCAACTATTCGTTGATACTCGATCATTTGCTCGTCTCTGGCCTCATATTCACCTCGTACTTGGCTTACAATGAGTTGGGAGTCTCCAAAAATCTGGAGTTGTCTTACTCCAACTGCTAGTGACAAGTGAAGACCTACAATGAGGGCCTCGTACTCAGCTTCATTGTTGGTGGCCATGAATTCAAATCTGACCGCTGAAGTGAATACTTGCCGGTCGGGGCTGATGAGCACTATTCCTTCCCCCGAGGCTAGATTTGTTGACGAACCATCCACGTAAAGATGTCATGGGTGATCCAGCACTCTCGTTTGATTTTGAGGGAAGGTTAGTTCAACTATAAAGTCGGCTAACGCTTGTCCCTTAATCGCGGTTCGAGGTGCATAAGTCACGCCAAACTGGCTTATCTCTATGGACCATTTCAAAAGACGGTCGTCGGTGTCGGGTCGGTGTAATATTTGGCTGAGTGGGAAAGTTATCAAAATTTCGACTTGATGATCGAAAAAATATGGTCTTAATTTCCTGACACTCATGACAAGAGCATATGCCAGCTTTTCAGTCGGTGAGTACTTCACCTCAGCATCATGCAGGGCCTGGCTGACATAGTAGATTGACAGGTGAAACTTGCCATCTGCCCGAACTAACACCGAACTTATGGCTGTGTCTGACGCTGCCAGGTATAAATATAGCTTCTCACCGGGAATTGGTTTTGACAAAATTTTTACATCTCCCAGATATTCTTTCAATTGATCAAAGGTTTTCTGGCAGTTTTCCGTCCAGGTAATGTTGCCCTTTTTGATGGCCTCAAAAAATGGACGACACTTGTCTCCTGATCGTGATATGAACCTGTTTAAAGCAGCTAGGTATCCGGTTAACCTTTGCACTTCTTTAACAGAACGTGGTGGTTTCATATCGACGATCGCCTTTACTTTTGCTGGATTAGCTTCGATTCCGCGTTTGCTGACCAGATGGCCCAGGAACTTCCCAGAATGTACTTCAAAGCTACTTTTCTTTGGATTTAACTTCATATTGTATTTTCGGAGTATGTCGAATACCTGGGAAAGATGATGGAGGTGATCTTCCTTCTGGGTACTCTTGACGACTATGTCGTCGACGTATACTTCCACCGTTTCCCCAATATGTTCGCCAAACATCTTGTTGACTAGCCTTTGGTAGGTTGCTCCAGCATTGATTAGACCAAACGGCATCCTTTTCCAGCATAACAAATTTTTGTTAGTATAAAAGGTCGTATTTTCTTGGTTGTCCGGGTGCATTGGAATCTGGTGGTATCCTGCGAAAGCATCCATGAATGTGAACATTTCGTGACCGGCTGTACTGTCCACCAGTTGATCGATGTGCGGGAGCGGAAAGTTATCCTTCGGGCATGCTGCATTAAGATCTGTAAAATCTATGCATAGCCTCCAGGTTCCGTTCGGCTTCCGTACCAGGACAGGATTTGCAACCCATTGTGGACATAACGCTTGTTTAATTAAATCGTTGTCCAGCAACTTTTTGACTTCTTCGTTTAAAGCTTGATACTTGTCTGGTCCATATTATCGTCGTTTCTAGTGGACAGGTTTTCGGACTGGGTTGATATTCAACCTGTGACAGGCATCCTTCGGGTTGATTTCCACCATATCAGCATGGGACCATGCAAAGACGTCCAAGTTAGCCTTCAGAAAGTCTGTCATGCGCGTTCTGTAAGGCTCAGGGAGTTCAGACCCGATGTAAAGTTCAAGGCTGTCACGCTCAGGATCAATCTTGATGGCCTCCAATTCTTCAGCGGGAGTTGCCCGTCGTTTTTGCCCTTTCCATCGAGGGTCAACTATTGGTCCTTCCGGACTTAGCTCATCCTCGATGTCCATGGGTTCAACACCCAACCGGGGGTTAAAATCGTCCGCGGGTTATGGGTGAGACTCGGCCATCAAAGTTGGACTCCCCTGGTTATCATTTGGGCACAAACAGTCGGCCACGGGGAGTAACATTGCTTTCGGCAGGTTTTGCTCGCCGCCCTGCTGTGTCTGGTCGCCCGTGGGCGAAGGTTGGTCGTCAATGTCCATCTTATCGTTTTGAGCTCCAAGAATATCCTCTAAGATTGAGGGTTCATTTTCAAGTTGACGGGTTGACGCTTTCATCATAGATACTTGTCCTTGTCTTGACTGAATTTGCAGGAGGCATTCTCGGGCTTTCCTCTGGTCTCCTTTCACTGTGCCAACTCCACTTGCTGTTGGGAATTTTATGCAATAATGGTAAGTTGAACATGTGGCCCTGAATTTGTTTAAGAAAGGTCGACCCAGGAACCCGTTGTATGTTGACTCTTGATCAACGACCAAGAAATTCACCATTCTTGCGATATTCTTCTCAGGTTCTTTGACCGTCACAAGTTGCATAGCGAAAGTTACTATTCCCAACGGGATTGTCACAGCATTTCCGAATCCCAGGATACGGTGATTTGTGTCTCTGATGTAGCCTGCATAGTCTCCCATTTGGTCAAGCATCCTTTTGAAAAGGACATTCGTGTAGGCTCCAGTATCCACCAGTAAGCTATGCACCCTGGTTTCCATAATCTTGGCACATATCACAAGCGAATCGTTGTGAGGGGTCAGTACTCCTTCCAAATCTCTGTCGGTAAAAGTTAATTCCGGTGTTTGCATGGTAGGTGGAATAATTCCCATTTCTTGTACGTGACCGATCGCTCGTAATTCTGCCTTTCTTTTTCGATTAGAGATCGGTGGTCGCCCATCAGAATAACCACCTAGGGGCCCTGCAGGTTCCATCATCTGGATGTCTGGAACTGGTCCTCCGGCTGGCGCCTGAGCTGGTCGCCCAGCTCGATTCCGATGAGGTGCCTGTTCCTGGTCTTCTTCATCAGAATCTTCGTCTCTGGTTCTTTTGCCGGGCTGTCTTTTTACGAACTCAGATAGCTTTCCCTCTTCGTAAAAACGCCACATCTGCTTTAGCAAGTCATGACATTCGCTTGTAAAGTGTCCTACGCTCTGGTGGTAGGCACAATATTTATTCTGGTTCAACTTGCTTGTTTCCTGACGTATCTTACAGGGAGGTGTTAGCAATTCTTTGCCTCGGACACTATTGTAAACTGTATCGATTGATACGGTAAGAATGTGGTTCAGTTTGCCCTTCAGCTCCGTTCCTTCGGTAAACGCCTTCATGTTTTTGGGAGCTCGATAACCAGTTCCAGGCTTCTTCGCACCCTCTTTCTGCTCTCCTTTGTCTCCCATATCCTTTTGCAGGGCTTCATGCATGGAGACAAAAACGCTTGCCCGATCCCGAAACTCAGCATATGTCTTCGGGCATCTTAGGTGCACATCTTTCCAGAGTTCAGTACCCTTCTTGATCCCAGCCAAGACGGCCACAATCTTGGTGTCTTCACTGACGGATTCCCCTTCTAACAAGACCTTGTCGAATCTTTCCAGATACGATCGGTCTGACTCGTCACCAGCTTGTTTCAAGTCAGACAACCGATGTCTTTGGGATAGATAAGACCCAGCCGTAGAGAAATGGGATAAGAACTCTTTGCCCAGCTGGGCAAACGAATGAATTGAAGCTGGTGGCAGGGCCGAAAACCACTTATGGACACGATCCCCGAGAGTTAAAGGAAAGTTTTGACATTGCGTTGCGTCACTTGCCCCCATTGATACCATATAATTGGTATACTTCATCAGATGCACCCGGGGATCTGTCGTGCCCTCATACTGGATACTTGCTGGAAACTAGATCTTTTGCTGAATTGGAGCCTTCAGAATCACCACAGATAAAGGTGAGACCGGAAGAGTCGTGTTCCCGTATCCTCTTTGTTGATCTAACTGGCCTTGCATGCTCTCGATGACCTTTCTCATGGAGGCGAGCTCCTCCAAGGATCCCCCCTGACTCTGAGGCTGTCCGGCGAGCAGAGGCGCACAGCCGTCTGTTCGCTCCAGTCCCTCATTGGGAGCGGGAACCCCCTGGATTGGCCTCCTGGAATTGGGCTCTGCATTTGGGCCAAGGCGACCAAAAGCTGACCTAGTCAGTCGGTCAAGGACTGATTGGCGAGCAGGCACTGCAGCTGGGCGAGCTGCTCCAGCAGTGGGATGGGCTTCCAGGATTCCACGACCACGTCGTCCCAATCTTTCAAGAGCACTTTGGTGTGTGCCCTGACTTGCTGCCATGGCCGGATTCTGAGTCGAACCTCCCTGACTGGTGGCTTCAACGTTCAATTTTTCTTTGCCCTTGGCCTTACGAGCTTGGGCGCTATCAGCCTCATTCAAATGATCCCCCCTAGCCTTATCATGTTCGCGAGTCTTTGTGGGGCTACCCCTTGCTCGTACATATGATGGGCCAGGTTGGGCTTGTTGTCTTTGTAGAGCCTGGAGCATGGCAATTGTGCGTGCCAATTTGTCGGGGTTGCGGGCAATGGCGTCCAACTCTGGTGGTATTAACTGGCGAGCAACATTAGTTTGATTTTCTTGGTTGTTTCTGCTCGCCCCTGCTCGCCCACCAGCTTGGGACATTCGGGAGCGTGAATCCCGGGTTATGTGTTGAGAACGTTGTGTTTCTTGTGATTGAGGCATATTCACAGAAGATATCAAGTGTTGTTCCTAGTGTTCTTGAGTTTTTTCTTCAAAAAACTCAAACTTGTTCTTCAATTCTGGGGTAATCTTCCCGTATTCAATGATTCGGAGGTTCGAACCCTCCCTCTAGCGCCAATTTGTTGACGATCAGTTTTAATCTTGAAGATTAATGGCTGTTTTAGATGGTTAAATGATCATCAAACAATTACGTGTGATTGATCACTAACGTAATTAGTGAATACGGATCTTCGGGTTTAGGTGGATTAGAATCGTACGAAAGCTTACGTGTTTAAGTTCGATTGTAAGTTAATCGAGCTGCTTTAGATTCGTAATCGAAGTTTGGACGTGTATAATAATTTGTGCTTGTTTTATTTGTTGAAAAAATCTAAGTATTTATAGACTTTTGCCTAGCAGGAGGTGGCACGACCTGTGGCCGACCAGACCTGCATGCTCGACACCTGTCCTTTGACTAATTTGACCTTATCTTAACTAAATTCTATCCTTATCTGCTGGACTTGCTCGCAGTCAGGAGTTGTTCGTCATGTTGGACTTGTCCTTGAGGAGTCTTTAGTCTGATTCTGATGGTCTTTCATCTTAATTGTTATTTTGGCACTGTGGTTGGATCTGGTCGGCAAGATGCCGATTGAGCTCGTCATGTGGCTTTTGATCTGGTTTTGTTCGGCTATGTGTCTTGATCGCATGCTGGTTTTGCTCGCCGGATATCTTGGGTAAATCATGTGCTAATCCCACTTTAATTCCTAAGTGATTTGCGCTAATCCTGGTCGCCCAAATGCTATTTCTGCTCGCCTACCAACATTCATTACCTTTGTCGATAATTTTTCACGTTTTTGAAATGTCTGTCTTTAAATTCACATAAGTCCGAGACATTGGTTTGTTTTTTGACATCACCTAAATGGGATGTGAATGGAAGACATAACTTTAAAGGTTTTAAGAACCTATAGAGCACGTGAATATTTATCCAAACAAGTTCAGGGAACTGTGTAGTGAATGAGGCATAAATTGACAAATATCAAAACTTTGTATACCAGTGCACAATGGTGTAGTTGAAAGAAGTTTTGAACTTTGTTGGAAGTGATGAGATCCAATTGAACTTTGGACACGTGAATTGCCTATCTAAGTAACTTTGGGATCTTGGGATCAACAACTTGTGTACATAACTATGCGAGTTAGTACTAAGAGTTGGGTCCAGTCATAAATGTGTCTTAATAAGATACTTCGTTAAATCCAATGGTTACATGATGATTGGTGTTCATTGAATTGAAAGTAGTACATTAGATAGAATCACATGATATTAATTTTATTGGAGATTGAATTTTCTAGTAGGGGCAGCATTATTTGGATGCTAAACCACTCTGAGATTAGAATAATCACTCTATCAGATCCAAGTGGGAGTGATTTAATGTGATTTTTAATAGATGTTTATCCATTAAAGATCAGATGGATCTTGATGAGAGTAATTATCTAGAGGAGATATCATCTACAGAATTTCACAGCATTTTAATCTCTTCAAATGCTAGGAAACATGTGCTTGAGAAGCATCATGATCTCCAGAAAATATGATAAATCTTTAGGGAATGAGAAACCTACCGACGTTTGTGAGGTTATATATTGTTCTAGTAAAAGATTGATGAAATAAAGCAGTAGAAGAAGTTATAGAGGTGATGAAATCAAATCAAGTTTGGAAACTTGTAGTTTTTTCATCGAGACACAAAATAGTTGAGAATGTAAATTCTCAAAAGTCAAAGATAGATCTCTTGAGGTGACCAAGTTCACATGATAGAAAAGATTATACTCTAAAAGGGGATGTATAAATTTTTTCTGTATAATGTGAGTTGTACCTCGATTCGTCACAACTCTAGCTAAAGTAAATTATGATTTTGAATTACATAAAGATGGACGTTGAACATTGTATTTTCTCAACGGAGAGTTAGAAGAAGAAATCTATGTGTAAAGCAGTAGGATTCTTTCTTCAAGGAGGATAATGTTTGTAAATTGAGGAAGTCAATTTACGGAATTAAACAATCCTCAAAGACAGTGGAACTGAGACTTTATAAATGATTGTCTCATTAACTTTGTTATAATAAACAAAGGCCACTGTATTTATGTTGAACGGTCCAAGGCAATTTTTTTTTTGTAATTCTATCACTAGTTGATGATACATTGGCTGGAATTTTTAACAATGAGTATGTTTCTTGGTTAAAAGATTCATTGAATTCATTTAAGGAAGTTACTTGAGTTGTCTCAAGAGACATACATAAAGAGTCTTCTAAGAATGATTCAGAATGAACTTTGAGAACAAGTAGATACTCATATTAATCAAGGGCGAGTCATTGAACTATGATTAGTGTCTGAGAATTCTGAATATGAAATGTTTAATACCATATAAAAATTGAAATTGGATGTCTGATGTTTGCTAAATTGTGCTTGCATCGAGACAGTTGTTGAGTTATTTGTCTTGGTTAGCAGATATAAATTAATCTGGGAAAACACACTGAAAGATAGTGTGAGAGATTTTGAGATATCTGAAAGAGTACTGCATATTGTTATCTCGAGGAGATAATCTAGAATTAAAAGAATATACAGACAACAATTGGAATTGTGATTTAGATGGATATAAATAAAATTCCAATTATGCCTTCTTGCTTAAATGAGAAGCAATCTTAAGGCATACCATGAACTAGATCTGTATAGCATTGTCCACTAAGGGAGTTAAGTTTGTGGCATGTGCATTTGCAGTCCAATATGTAGTTTGGTTGAGAGATTTCTGGATATCCTAGGAAATAGTAAGCACTTCGAAGGAAGCTGTGATGATTCATTTTGGAATCAAACAGTCGAGTGGGAGTTGTAGTGATTCATTGTGGAATCAAACACTTCAGTGGGAGCTGTAATTGTTCATTATGGAATTATACACTCCAGTGGGAGTTGTTCCAATTCATTGTGATAACCAAACAGCTAAAGCTTACTATGAGTATTTCAAGTATCAAGGAAACCAAACGTCTTAATATAAAGTTTGACTTTGTAAGGATGCTACAAAGTAGAAACAAATATTTTCTAAAAGATTCTCTACTCGTTTAATGTTAGCAAATCCACTTAACAACATTTCCCAAGAGATGTTTAGGACATCTATGGTTAAAGTTCTTGCATGGATTTGAACATAGTACGATGTAGATGTTAATGTTCCTGAAAAGTTTATGTATTGTGAATTATATGAAAAGTTCATATAATAGTATGTCAACAAGCAAAGATTAGCTCTCTCATACGAGTAATCGCCTCTTACATCTAAGTATGTGAAGAGATGAGACTATTTGAAAGATAATCGTAATAGATTTTACCACAAATCTATTTGACTTGTTACAAAGCTAAATCAGTGGATTCCTTGACGAAAGTGGAAGGAAATCCAAGTTAAGTGTCGAGGATACACTTGAACTGTGATTTACACGATGTTAAAAAAAATGACTTTTATGACATACGCTTCCATTCTTGGAAGTTTAGACATCGTGACATGTGTTTCATACCACATGTGCAAAGTTGACCATAAGGAAATGAGAAAATTATCCTTATTTTCTCATTGTATGAGGCCTTGAGGTTTGGATAAGTCTCTTATAAGTACCCTTAAGACTTTCTACAATATTTCTAAGTCTTCACTTTAGTGTTGCCACTTTAGCATGTTACCAATAGCTATAAATTATAATGGCGATACGGTGCATGTCTAGGAAAGCAGCTATAGTGGGAGTCTGTAGACATTTTGTGTGAAAGGAAGGACATCTTTATTAACACATTCTATTGTGTTCATTGACCGGTCAATCGAGTTGAGAACTTGATTATGAACAAATAGGTTCGATAAAGGTTGAATATGCTCTAATAATTTCAGGGGATTGAAAGAGATATGTCAACTTGTGTTAATCGACAAGAGGGGTATAACGAGAATTGAATTCTTCATATAAATCTGGTTGAGTTGTTATATATCCTTAACAAGTGTATAGCAAGAAAACTCATATTCTCGAGGGTCACACGATATATTTGCCTGTATGAATAAGTAATATGTGATGGTATAAATATGTGAAGTGAACGAGTGTGAGGCTCGAACTTCATATGTGAGTGGGAGATGAAAGTTATTTTATTATTATTTTAATAATAATATTATCCACATATGAAGTGGATAAGAGGGAGGGAAGTTACGGGACTTCCAATCCCATATATATGAGAAGGGGAGATAAAGATAAGCGATGGGAATTCATTTTATCTCTCTCCTGAAAAAGGATTTTTCTCTCCTGATACGCAGTAAAGAAGAATTCTCTGACAGAATTCTTCATCATACACAAACATATATATCATACATGTACTCAATACTAAAGGGCATTTATATTTTGGAATACGAATCAATTCATGAATTAATTTCATGTAATTGAGTTCTGACAACGAGGATCACAGTACGTATGTAGAATCCAACCAGGCTCGAATTCCTTCCGCTGTAATTACGAGGTTGGTCGTTCCAACTTCCTTATTTTTTTATTATCGAAATCCAACATACTTTAATATATGTTAACTAAAAATATTAGAATTAGATACTCTTAAAATTGTTTAAATTAATTTTTTTAACACCAATTTAAACTAATTGATGTGTATGATTAAATTTTTAATTTATATATTGTTTTATATTTTAAAAAATTAGATATAAAAATAATTAGGCGGAGAACAGGGAATTCCCGCGGCGACGGGTATGGGGATGGGAGAAAAAAATTCTCCGTTTATTTCGCGGAAACGAGGACGGGGATGGGAAATGACCTCCCGGCTACGTTGACATCCCTATGGGCAAAGGATCAACATGATCGTCATGAACGTCTTGGGGTTGAGCCTCGTGGTCATCGAGAGGCAAAGGTTGATGGGGAACATGCAAGAGAGGTGCACCGTTTTGGCCGAAAGAGGCAAACGGCTATGGCAAGCATAATGAACAAGGACCAATGAGGTTTGAGCGTGCCCTAGAGAAACAACAGAGACCAAAGCATCCGGAGAAGGCTGGTCACAACTCGAGGTTGAAGGGGAACTAAGAGCAGAATTCTGGCAATAAAACAAGACTGAAAAATCTAAAATAGTAGATATTCAATTTTTAGGATTAGAGAAAAAAAGAAAAAAAAAATTATAATTACGTTCCAATTACATCTCAATATATATATATACATATGCAAAGTTGGTTGATGAGGGTGGGGCTGGAGGCGGTGAGGAAGAAGTCGGGGAGTGTATGAGATATGTGGGGATTCAATTTTTTAAATAATATATTTTCTAATTTTATTTTAAATTAGTATTTTGTTAATTTTTAAATGGTTATTAGTTTCAATTTATGATGAGTCTATTTTCTTCAATTACATTTGCTACATATTACAGTCAGCATGTCACACATGTCCACCTAAACATATTCGCCGGAAATCTCCAAATTTAATGAGCATGTGCGCGACACATGAGGTAAAACGACTGTATTTTGTCTATTCCGACAATTTTGAGACGTAAATTATACATTTAGGGTGTGTTTACTTTGAGAAATAATGTTGGATAATAATTAATTACCAAATATTATAATTTGTTTATTTGAATGGTGAGTTTTTTTCTTTAATCCCCTGACTCAGGATAATCCGGATATTTTCATAACTGCACAGATATAAAATCATATCAAAATAGGTGTGACAATTAATTATGATTTGGGATACAATATGCAGTTACTAAATTATCCTTAAATTGAATGAATCGTGTCTTAACTAATATATGCGCATAATTCTGAAAAACTAAGAATATGGCTTGGAAGAAGAATGTTTGATATGCACTAATGGCGGCTTCACCACCACGCCACCACCTGCTGCTCTCGGGAAAAAGATGAAGAAGGATTTATATGCTAAAGCTTTTGTTTTGTGATTATTGTCTTTTCCATTGTTAATTCTTGTACAATTCAATTTTAGATTTTAGAGAATTAAACAACAGATCCATCCCAAAAATTGTTTTAAGTTCATATTTTAATTCTTTATATATCTACACACATACATATATATAATTAGTTATCCGCTTCTTCGTCCCCAAACCTCCCGAAATCACGCCTCAGGCGTGGCAATTGCTCTCTATTTTTCTTTCCACCATTATCGGACTCGTGCTCAATCCTCTTCCCATCGGTCACAAAAAACACTCACCTTTGGCAACGTCTTCTCATCTTTTTTACTAATGATTTTTTTTAATTGATTAATATCTCTTCATGTTTAAACATAGAAATGTCGTCAATTTTTTCGAAATCCTAAAAATTAATTTTAGAATTTACAGGTTTAACACTATAATCACTTGTCTTTTGCGAGGAGGGTATTTTAGTACAATTTTTATTTTCTGTATTTTTTAATTTAATAGTAAATAAATAAAATTATGTCAAATACATTAAACTAAATACATGATAAGATAAAATATTTAATTTTAACCTCCTATTGCATCCCATATAATTATATCCCATCTAATCTTTATTTTTGAAGTACACACTCCCTTAGCCAAAAACTATGACATAATTGGAGAAATTAACTTTTTGGGATGTAAATTGTGCACTTAGTCAAAAATTGAGACGTAAATGGAGAAATTAACTTTTATGGGACGTATTTGAAAAAAAGGTAAAAAAATTATGAAATGTAAAAAAACTCATGGCTTTACAACCACAAATTTTTTGAAAAACAATATTAATTCAAGGCAACTTAGGCAAAATAAAACTTAACTCTACTATCTAAACAAATAAATAATAAATTATTTAATTTCAATACTCCACCAAACAATTAATCCCTAAATTATATTATTTCTACTCAATTCCTTTATCAAATATAATTCTCATGTACTGATATACAAAAACAATAAAATTCAATACTGCTAGTTAGGCGTCCCTCAATTCTTGAAGTCACCCAAATTTAAATGTTGAACTTTAATAGCAATATTAGGATAGTAGTAATATTTCAGGGAAAAAAAAAGGGAATAATTACAAAATACACAGTATTATGTTATAATTATGATATTGTAAATTAATCAATTTAAAAATATCAATATCATAAAAATTATGAAATATTTTGTAGGAGTCTCAGTGTACAATGTTCCGCTGCAATAATCTTTAGGAATTGGAATTAATGGAATGGTATTAAACACGGTTTTTGCTATCTCCAAGGAACAATTGGTATTGACCTGTTCTACTCAAATAAATCTCAATCTGAATTGCTTGGTTATGGTTATGGTTATGTTGAGTATTTATCAAACCCACATAAAGCAAGGTCTCAAATTGAATATGTATCTATATGTGGTGGTACTACAATTTCATGGCGATCTACAAAGCAATCACTTGTTGTCACCTCTTCAACTCATGCTCAAGTTATAATAATGCTTGAGGTCAGTCGAGAATGTGTTTAGCTAAAATCAATGACCAATTATATTTCGGAAAATTGTGGACTATTGCATGAAAATGAAAATCCTACTGTTTGAAGATAATGCAACTTGTATAGCTCAACTGAGAGGGGGATATATTAAAGGAAATAGAACAAAACATACTTAACCAAAATTCTTCACTACTCGGATTTAAAAAAAAATTGTGAAATCAATGTGCAACAAATTCAATCAAGTGAAAAATTAGCAGATTTATTTACCAAGACATTGTAACTGCTACCTTTGAAAAATTGGTGAAGCGTATTAGATGTGTCGGTTAAAGAATTTTAAATGAAATTTACATAGGGGGAGAATTAATACACTATGTACTATTTTTCCTTACTTGGGTTTTTGTTCCAAAGGATTTATTTCCCTAATAAGGAACTAGACACATTAATTGTGTAACAACTAACAACATAATCCAAAGGCAAGTAATTACATGAATAGTGAGGTGTCCTTTTATATTCACAAAATAAAATATATACAATCCTTTGAATTCCAAAAGATACTAAATACCTCCATATATATGTATAAATATGTGGTATGCTAAGAACAAAGTTGAATAAAATATAATTCCCCTCCATTTCTTCCCTCTATAATTTAATTATCTATTCTATATTCCCTGCATACTTTATATTATTTTCACAAGTACAAGGTAAAGGAGATCTAAGCATAAATGAAAATAATATATGTATATATATTTAAAAAAATAGGATGAATTTTCTCCCTATTAAACATATTTTAGTTCTGTATAAAAAAAAATAAAAAAAAATCTCGTAGGCCATAGGCAAATAGATGAACTGCTAATTTGCTATCAAGGGACAACTTACTCAATAATTAATAAATACTTAAAGGTAATCGGCGGCAGCGCCCGAAATTAATTTCATAAATATTCATCTAACCCTTTCCTACCTACATTGATATCCTCAAAAACAATGTTCAACACAATGACAACCATCGGCATCTACAAAGCATGTTTTTATAAATAACACAGGCAACTACATAAACGTATTTACACAGAATTTCAAATGGTATTCAACTCACCAAATCATCCAGCATCTCGACTCAGCCCAAAGCCCAACAGCAGCAACCTGCTGGATTCCTATGAGCTCGAAGCAGTCACCAAACAGATTAACCGTGCTATTCGTGCTTCAAATGGCCTCTCAACTCCTTGTTTGCTTCACATGAAATCCCCCTTCTACCTGCACCGTTTAGACAAGATATATAAACAAAATTCAAACACACCCAAGAAGATTTTGAACTCAAACAAAAATGGTCGGGTGAATGAGGGAAAAGGAACAAGAGGATTCATGGTACCCTCTTACAAGGATTTGTAAGAGGGTACAAATTCCATTGCTAAAATGTGTGTGTTTATTGCAAATAAAATCTCTCTGCAAAGATGTACGATATTTGTTTTTTAAAATTAGGGCAAAAAACAATTGTCCTATGAGTTTGAGGGCAATTTTGTGGGTTTACACTAATATCATTATTGTTCATGAAATTTACTTTTTCCCAGTTCCAGTCCCCCTCTATTTCACTTCTTATCAAACATGATTTGAAAGTACACTTTTACTCGTATATTTGTTCCAGCCATTAGTTGACCGTCTGTTGACTGACGGATTCAATTATCTAGGGTGCTAAATGTAATTATATGAAAATTATTAAATTACATTTAGAACCCCAAACTAATTATTAATTACATTTAGCACTCCCAAATAGTTGGTTCCGTAAGTCAATAGATGATCAACTAACAATGGGACCACATGTGGGAGTAAAAGTGTACTTTTGGGACCAAGTTTAATAGTGAATGAAAGAGAGTGACCAAAACTGGAAAAAGGTAAACTTTAAGGACTTAAAATGATATTATCTCTGTGTTCTAACATAAATTAACAAGTTCATAAAAGTAAATGTACCTTCCAACTTGGCCACAAAAGTTACCGGCAGTTCTTCCGTTCAGTCCATTTTCTGCATTGAACTGATGCAACACAAGTGTGAATTCTCCTGTAATTAGTGTTTGAATTCGTGATAATGGAAGCTTGAAGCTGCTGCAGATCCAAATGTTAAAAGAACACATAACATATTATGCAAAAGGGGAAATGCAAATAGTTAGTGCTGCCAACAAAATTGCCTCACCTTGAAGGAGATAAGTTTGTATACAATGAAATATAGCTAACAGCATCAAGTATCTTTCTCGTGAATATTACACATGAAACAGATGACACAACTTAATAGGAAAAGGTAGTGACATAAAACCGATGATTGATGCATTAATAAACAGAGTTACAGCAACTAATCTATGAAAGCCTGAGAGCCATTTCTTGAAGCAGTTCCCTTTTCTGTGACGCATTGATAACATGATTTGATTCAGCATTCTCCAGGACATCCGCAATAATTGCAGCTGCATGACCAAGAGGCTCCTCTGCAGCTCTCTTCAGCATAAAGGCCTGAAAGTTGAACAAAAAAATTGCAACAGATTAAACGCAAACCCAGAATAAAGCTTCCATCTCTTGTTTGGTTTATAGGGACGAACAGACTATTTCTGAAGAGAACATATACGTCAGTCCTATCTAATTCGAGGTAGGAAGAAGAACTGAGGAAGTAAATAGATTTTGAATAACTTCACAAGAAACAGATAGTATTATGCAGATTACTGCTTCGTACATAGATTTTGAATAACTTCACAAGAAACATATAGTATTATGCAGATTACTGCTTCATTTAACACTCGAGCATTCTCATACCAAAGAATAGCAACCATGCATTCTCTTCTTTACATACTGTTCACACAGAGAGATAGAGAGAGACCTGTCCGTGATGTGTGATGGTTAATACACAAGGTTGTTGGAACCATGGTTCTCCATCTATTTGAACCGGCAAACCAGCCAAAAGCTGAATCTTAATCAATTGCCCCTGTGCAAGTCTGCGAGCTCGGGATAGCCCCACCTGTCCAATACACACCCATAAAAAATAATGTAATTAGTTCTCTTTCAGATCCACGTTGCAAATACTTTGCATTTTGTCAAAAGATAGGAAATTGAACTCCTAATACTTCACATTTGCTATTGTTACACCTAAAGGTTGTGTTTAGGATAGGAAGATATGATTTGAGGGAAAAATTTAGCGGCTTGGATCTTATTGACTCGGGAAATTTCAAATCCATATTAATGATTGATCAAGTAACTCAATCAACTACTAGAAGATTTCCGAATCCATAATAGGGCAAAAGATCTGGATTTCCTTTGCAGTCTTCAAACCAAAACACAACCTAAGACATCAAATTGGTCTGGTTAAAGGAATATCCATTCAAGACCTTGAGTTAGATATTCATTCAGGCAGAAGCAGCCTAGTTGCACGTCTATGAAAATTATTCTGGGGAGCATTTAAGAGATGTCCTATATGCTTCAACTAATGTATCAGATCCTTCCAACCAGATCTAAATCATCTATTAATGCATTATCTAACTAATGAGTGTGAATTTAACTTAAAGCTTAAACAGAAACTCCTATAGACAAAGAGGAATTTTTTACATACCTGCAGCTTTCCAAGATGCCATGTCCCAGAAATGCTTACTACCTCGAGCACTTTGTCATGCATAGATTGAGGATCTAAATTATCATAGTTCTCATCTTCATTCTGCCACAGGTCAACACCGCCCATGTAACTCCCAATATTAGCTACGAGGACGCCCTCTGCATCCTAAAACCAGTGCAACCAACAAAACACTTCTAATCAGCTTACTGCACCAGTTTGCTAATAGAGTGTGTGCAAATTAATCTTCTGGGGAAAGAATTTCAGATTAGGAAAAGGACCAGCTATATCAGGTTTCCAAAAATATTGCACTGACCTCAGGAACTTCAACGTCAACACCATCAACCTCAACCCGAACTAGAAAGGGGAAGTCGGCAAATGTCCTATCCATAATACTCCTAGCACCTTCTCTTGCATAAAGAACTTTATTCATGAACTGCAACAAGAAGTTATTTCAGCTCTAAAGTAATAAATAGATCTATTTCCCAATTTAATACTTATAGCAGATGACAGCCTTAGCAGCCAAAAAGTTGCACCGCTGCAGTAAATAAAGAGAGAGAGAGAGAGAGAGAGACTGATGGCTCTCATTCACAGTGTCGTTGCTCAGTATCAATTAGACAGAATATACTCACTAGCCCTTTGAGAAATGGAAGATGTGAAAGACATTAACTAATACAAATATTGTGCATTACAGGAGAAGACAATCAACACAGCACATTGACTTGATTTCAGAAA
Organism: Ballota nigra; assembly: GCA_947034835.1. Taxonomy (NCBI): domain Eukaryota; kingdom Viridiplantae; phylum Streptophyta; class Magnoliopsida; order Lamiales; family Lamiaceae; genus Ballota; species Ballota nigra. The sequence continues at coordinate 25,662,669 of OX344723.1, forward strand.
AACAATATTTAGCTTCAGACTGATACTCTCGCTGATTTCAGAATTGAACACAAATTGCATAATCAAATGTCAAACATGAGCAATTAATCCTTAAAAAATAAAGTTACACCACACATTGAATAGATAAGTCTACATGATACATTTAAACTGTCTTGCTACACAAAAATAGTGGCTTAAAGATAACTTTGCATAGTGAAATACTTTCATGCCGGTTTTAAGGCACAGTGCATCGTAAGGTCTTTAACTATCATCTTTTATTTCAATAAGTCCCTAAAATATTACTTTAAAAATTCCTTTAAGTATTGATATTTTATTTTTCGAGCTCCCTTGAGATGAAAATTAAAAGATTTTTTCAATTCATCTTAATGTTTCCATTAGATAATGTACATGTAAGATATATTTAATTTTAATTATATAACAAAGTATTTCGCAAGTCATTTTAGGTACCTATCCCCTGAAGTATTCGGGTTAAAACGATTTGCACAGAACACATTTGGGTGTCAATAAAAATAACGTACATATTATTTAACGGGACTGTTAAGATAAATCAAAAAATTCCATCGAATTGCGTCTTGACTCTTCTTAATTTTTTGAGAATAATCATCAAAACATTTCCATAACAAATAACGCAAATAGCTCCACCTACCTGGTTGTAGAATTTTTCTGGGTTCTCTTCCCTCAGATTATGAATTTCCAAAGCAACCTTTGCATCACATCCAACCCCTATAAAAATCCACCATTGTTCATAATACACAAAGACACATGTTTTGTGCGGAAATTTATATTTATGTAAACTGGGTGCAAGATTGTGAAGAAAGTAGCATATAAAAAACAAAATATGGCCAAGTTGGGTGCTGAACATACCAAGATAGTTGTTCATAAATTTATGAGAGTGAAGTAGTTTTCCCTGCTGGCTTGAGATCGTTACCTTCCACCGATCAAGAATGGTGACGGCAGCATGTTCTATGTGTTCCAAAAGTGTGCACAGGCCCCCTTGCCTTTCAACTGAACCTAGGCCAGCCCCCCAAGAAAGTACTCTAGCCAAATCATTTCCAGTCCCAGCAGGAAGAATGGCAACCGGTGGAGGAGAAACAAAATTTTGCTTGTCTATAGCATCCAATACCCAGCCAACAGTACCATCCCCCCCACAGACAAGAATACGGAAATGAAGCACCCTTCTAAATAAGTAGAGTCCAACTTCTGGCCCTTGTGTTGAGCTTAATTCAAAAACCTAAAGTGAAAAATAATAGTTAGAGAAGACATAATTAGGCAGAGAAAACTCCAATAGAAAAACAAACATACATTGCCTCAAACTAAGGGGAGAAGGATTAATGTATGATGGCGTGCAGAAAAGAAAACAAAAAAAACAATTAAAAAAAAAATATATATATATATATATGCGCACACGGAAAGCACATATATAGACCAACGGAATCGATACTAGTTAGCATGACAAGTTCCAGTAACTTAGCATAGATACGCAACTTTCTAAGCAAGAATAACTTCATTCACTGCACCAATCAAGTCAGATCAAATAGGCATGTGCTACCCTGATTCCAAACAAACACTGGTCAAGCAATCCTAAATGCATATTTGGTCATCAGTAACAAAGCACAAATAATAAAAAAATATGAATTTCTTATTTAAATGCATGTATATCAGATGATGGCTATAAGAATAGATGGATGAGTCAACTCCTCTTAATGCAAGCTCTTAAGATTTTCACCTTTTTTAAAAATCTCGATGGCTGTTATATAGAGAATTACGAAGCAAATATTGAAGGAAAAAGTTTATGCCTCTAACCCAAACGGAAGAAGTTTACATTTTTCATCCATAAATATGACCTTCTATATCAAACTATCCTAACTCAAAGGTAGCAAACCATCATTGCACATAAACTTTCCAGATATACAAAGACAACTTTACAAGTACATATTTGGTGAAAATGGGTCTACATCAGATGCTTCTGTGAAACCAGGTCTGACCTGTACAGGATTCAGGAGAAGGTTTAGTCTTTGTTTGAGTGAATCTCCTCGTTGAGCTCCACTCTTCTTGTTGATAAATACTAACAGGGGCCTTGCCTCTGGAGGAAGATCAATCAATTCATATCTTTGTTTCATGCCTTCTAACTGAATTTCATCCCTTTGATTAATCGATGAGTTTCTTTTCAAGCTAGGTGTCTTTTCCATCTTTTTAGTTTCTGTATTTTGATCCACCTCCTCTGTATTTGTACTACCACTATGATTTTCTTCTATACCGTGGGAGCCATTTACCGTCGGACCGGTGTCTCCAGCACTTTCTATCGACGCGTCACTGACATTACTACTATTAACCGTGTCTGTTGAGGTTTCAACCCCATGCTTATATTTCTTACTTTGACTTCTTATGCTAGCACGCACAGTAGATGCAATCTCATTGGCTCCCTGGGTAATGGAGCTCAGAAATCCACCAGACGAAGTCCTATTCAATTCTTTAACATAAAGGGGTGACAGGATAAGCCTTCTAAAAGGTCCCAAATCACAAACATCACCAGTGTCATTATACATGCTACCATGGCAGTCGACATGCACTAAGCGCTGACACCATAGGCAACACCATATAGGGGATCCCCCAAGAAAAGAACCACTGCATGGCTCTTCGCAGTAGCTACAGAAAGATGATTCATCAAGTTGATCTGTTACCTCTGTCCACCTCACTGCCCATTGATGCATCACATGGTCATAGCCAAACATTGAAACACACTTACAGTCTTTGTGGGCATTAGAGGAGCAGTTCAAGTGGGCTGCTGCACCACAGATGCTACAACGGTGGATAAAACCCTCTGAGGCTACTTGGCTGAGAGTTTGGGAAGGTGACATGGACTCTAAGCATACACAGCAGCTTAAGTTTTTACCTCGATTTACTGGTTCCAAGACCCAAGTATGGGAGGCCACTGCAACCTTGTTCCTCGTTTTTGGGTTTTTCTTTGATCTAGCTATGGCTTTCATCCAACTTAAATTGATGTTCCTTCTCCACTGGAAGGCTGTGTAGAAAATGGTCAAGATTCCCACCAAACCGGCAACTAAGCAAGATATAATAAACAAATAAGATTCTGTCATTTCAGCTGGATTTTTACTTATCCAGCTGGGAAAAGGAGCATCAGATTCCCTGAAGTCATCCATATTTAACACAATTATCTCACATTCTGCTTACACATATAAGCTAACAAGCACATCCATATGCAAGTGCTCAGCTAGTTTCTCAGTTGTAGTTAGAGATGCTACCATGTTTTATATCCCAGTATCGATAATATACTGGCCAGTGGCTAGAACAGATAAAAAGATGTTCAAAAAGTGACAAATTGATTTAACTTCACTCTTTCAGAGAGCCATACACCCCAATTATGATGAAACCTCATTTTCGTGTAGATGGTGCATTATGTTTCCTGTGTTGGTAAATCATCTAACCACTTCTTGCAAAGTTCCTTAACTGTAAGAACAAATATAAATAAATTTAGATTCGATACACATATCATCAAGAGAATGCAACTTATGAATAAATGAAAATTGTTTAGTAAGAATTCAGAATAATGTGAAAGCCCAACATCAATATCCACTTTTAGACAATCACATTGTATAATGGCAAGCCCTTTGATGTGATAATATTAATAACAACGATTGAAAGCTTTTGATATGACAATATCTGGTAAAACCAATACATGTTATCATCCTCAACACCTATTAAAACAAGAATGAAATGGTGATGCATTAACAAATATGGTGCTTCCTCCTTCAACAAAGAAAAGCAAACTATAAAGTCTTTCTACATGCAACATGTTCATGTTACTTAATGATAGCAAAAAAGGAACATGATAAACTGTATTTGTCTTTCTTGTTTGCACATTATTATATATTCTCTCCATCCAGAACACGAGGGGGCCTTTTTTTTTTTTTTTTTATTACTTGCATAAAGAAATGATGTTACAATGCACCGATGTGATTCCAAAAAATACCCCCTATATTCTGAGGAAATGTATTCAGTTGCACACACATTTCCTAATCTATATACCTGCTACAAATTGACTTCGTTGAACAATTACACTCCCAAAAGCAAAAGTCATTTCAACATTTTGCAATCTGACTTTGACTCAAGGATTACACCAATGAATAACAATATGAACTGAGTGAAATAATCATATAAGTTCCGACTTTACCCACTTTAAAAATATATATATCAACGGTTTTAAGATTTGAGGACTAGTTACAGAAAACTTTCTAGCATTGATCTTGATACAGGATTAATGTCAATGACACACTTATTTTCCATCTCTGTATGCAAAATGATGAAGAAAGTTTTAGAATGGAAACTACGAATGTAAAATCATGAATCAAATATTAAAAAGTAAAAGGAAAAAACGGATGGAACACAGAAAAAGAATTTAAAAATCAGAAGCTATGAACAGCTTTCTTCGGTAATACGTCATTAAAAGTTCCGGTGCATGTGCATCAAAAGAAAATTCAAACCAAAACTTCAATTGTCTACCAACTTGTAGAATTTATAATTTCACAAACTAAATTTAAACTGAATAAAAGTGCACTATCGGTGCAATTCTTTTAGCTTAGGAGGTGATAATATAAATGCACCTTGTCCATTAAAAAAACCATTCTCTGTAAATTGATCAATAATGAGAGAGCAATGTTTAGAATAGAAATAGTCAGCTGAAACTATTATCAAATTTCACTCATCCCAAATCAACAAAAATTCACACCGCCGTATCAACAAGCCAGATGTATCTTAATCTCTTCCTATCTATCGCACTAGGTAAAATACATGTCACATTGAATTTCACACAATCGTCAATGCCAATAATAGAAGCAACCAAAGGCTTAATCAGCCTTCCAATTCATTCTGCACATGATATCTAACGAAAAACAGCACTATAAAACAGATAGGCGATCAAGCAAAAACAAAACGTGAATCAAATCAGAGAAACTTACGAAACAATCAAGAGCGATTGGGAAGGAAAGTAACCCAACGGAAGAGAGAGAAATAACCATAAAATTAATCACGCGACAGGAAAGGAAGTGAAAACCAAATCAACGAATTTTCTCCTTCCGATTGTTTGAAGATTAAGGTGCGCGATTAAGATCGGGGCAAAATTAGAAGCGATTCGTATATATCCTGCGTAGATTTGTGCAAATTATCTGGAGATTCTAGAGCATCGAGATTCCGAGTGGGAGCACCCTGGAGAGAGGGACAGAAGGGTTCTTTGGAAATAGAATCTAGAAAAGCCACGTGGCGAGGAGTAAAGGCGCAAAGGTGTGGGCTGTGGGGCCCGAGGAATGGGGAAATACGGTCGTTTGGGTCCTACTTTTGTTTCCTTTTTGACAATCCATTCTTTGACCGACAAGCGTCACGCGTAGGTCACGTGTTGCACTATTGATTTCTGAGTTGCAACCAACTTGTAAACCACCTATTTATGGGAAGTTGAGAACTCTTCCTTTTTGGCGCATAGGGTGGGGGGCTTATATGTGTAAACTTGTCAATTATATTACTTCTGATTATCATCTAAATTTTTTATGACACATATCTCTAATATGATGATTTAAAAGTAAAATTATTCTTACTTCATGTTGTTAGTAATTATATCTTATAAATATACGTGAGGATGTGTCTTGAAAACAACTACAACTAATAAATGCTGATGATTGAGAAATCAAATGCTAAGAGAGATGTTGGATATTGAAGAACAATAAACTCAAAATAATAAATACTCAAAGGTTTGTCAAGACTATGGATAGACTTGAGCTTTAATGTTTGTGATGATTTATTGAGTTTCATAAAGATTTTGTATTTATAAACAAAATGTATGTCTTTGGGTTGCCCTAATATCCAGAGCAATCCACACATTAAATGCATGGATTGACCCATCTTTCGGAGTTGGGCCGAATACAATTGGACAACTATATTGTTAGTACAAGATCTCCCTATATTAAGGGATTTAGATGGTTATATTCGGCGTTGATCCTATGCTCCTTGACCAAAACGGTCTTGATCTTTTGAAGAGATTCTTGTAGCCTGTATCTATTCGGATAAGATTACAAGTCAATGAATGTGTGGCATCATCTCATCAACGGTCCTTGACGAGGCCAAGTTTGGTCCTCTTAATGAAGCTGGGGTTTTTTTCAAAACGGAGTTCGATCCTCACTCTAAGGCCGACGTATACCAACGAGGTTGGTCTTGAGCTCCAAGGTTCGATCCTCACTCTAAGGCCGACGTATACCAACGAGGTCGGTCTTGAGCTCCAAGGTCTTCTATGCACCTCGTTGGGGTCCTACTGATCTCGCGAGGTCGATCTTCCTCTGGCCGAGTCCTAGCGATTATGCCGAAGTCTTGACGTGGATAAATAGTGTCACAACACTTCACTCTAGCTCATTACCCGAATAGCTTCCCCAAATTGATTTGACGGTTTCTTAATTTTCTCAATGCAGCTTTGCATACGTTAACCCATTTTCCCATAAAGTAAAAAAGAATTAGAAGAATTTAGAAGAACATTGTCGACGGGAGTTTGGGGTCATCTTCGACGGATTTCTACTGTGACGGATATTGAACGGCATTGTATTGGAGGTAGGCTTTCCTCCACCCTCCCCCCCCCCCCCTCCCCCCACTCTCTCTATTTTTTTCCCTTCCACACGACAATATCCATTTTTAAAGTTCGTTCAACCGGTTCTTATAAGGGTTACTTTACCTCTTTCATTCCGCTCTGTGATTTTTTCGTTGAACAAAGTCAATGATCTTTATCTCGAGAATTTCTAGCGGTTGTAGCAGTCCAATTGTTTTCTAATAAGCTTCCATGAAAAAATTGCACGAAAATTAAAGAGTATTAACATAAAGGGAGTGTAGTACAAGTGATGTGATTGGAGAGATAGAATAAGGTGAAGCTGAGAATAAAAGAGAGTATAAATGGGGTAAGTTTTTTTTTTTTTTAAGGAGGAGTAGGTGAGTTTAAAAAATAGTATGAAAAATTTATTGAAGGACGCCCGAAAACGAAAGATAAGAAACTTACCAAAGAGCAAAGGAAGTAATTTTTTGTGCGCAAGCAATTTTCATTTTAAAAAATGGACTAAAAATATTATTTTGATTGTTTAAAAAAAATCAGTTCATAATTATACTAGTAAGGTGGTGGTCGCTTCATCACTTAGATGGTTGAACCATCAAATAAGTCATTCACCAAACGAGCAGATTAAATTTAGGAGCGGAATAACTCGTTCCCAACTGCCTTGGACCCTAGTCGCCGAAGCTCACCACTTTGGTTCGATGGCTTCGACATGACTAAAGATGATGTGACCGCCATAATTGAAAGTCACATATTTACCATTAAAAAAAAACTTTTTTATTTAATTTAAATATGTTTTTTTCAAATATATTGGAAAAAACGTTTTCAACTTTCAAATCAAACCCCTAAATTATTGTTTCTTCTCTCCTTCAGCTTCTTCCTGGTGTCCGTAATTTTGCGGCCAAGATAATCAACTCAATGCTTGGCCCACCTTGCGACACTGATCACTGATGTCCTTAAGTGTAGTAAGAACGTGATGTCGTTGTTATGTTATACCAGTCAAGTGGTGCATCAAATACATAAAATATATTTTATATGCAAGATCAAACTCTTATTAAATAAAGTTCTTTTTAAAAATATAAACTCTTATTAGGGACTCTGTTACAACTTATATTATCTCAAGCTATAAAAAAAAAGTTTTATTTTTTAAAATTATCGCTTCCAAATATTATTTATTTATATTTTATTACACTACATTTTTTATTATATTCTTTATCAATGAATTAAATTCCCTTTTATAAAAAAAAATGGATTTAATAAACCCTCAATTTTACCACTAATGAACAACTTTTTAATTAAAATATGCACTACTTAGTAGGGATAATCTAAACTATAATAGAGGGAGTAACTTTTAACTATTGATTTATTTTAAATAGTTCTTGAACTATTGATACTTATCCTTACACTGTTAATTTTTGTTTCAAAAGATTCATAAATTATTTATTTGTTTTAAAAAATCTTTGAACAATATTGAATTCTTGTTTCACAAGGTCCCTCAAAATAAAAATTGTCTAAATTTATTGTTTCACGAGGTCCATCGGAATAAAAACCGTTAAAAGTAATATACACTCTTTATTAATTTTATTAGTATCTACACTAAATATTTTTTAACCTTTTAAAATGTCATTTCAAACGGTAAGCTTCATTTCAAAGACCTCGCAGAATAAGAAGTAGTTCAAGAACTTTTTAAAACAAATAAATAATTTAAGGACCTTTCAAAATAAAAGTTAACAAACAAAAAAAATAGCTTAAAAACCTTTCGAAACAAAACTTTTTTTTGAAAGGATCTTTTGAAACAAAACTTAAAAATAATAACACTACTTGAAATCTTAAAAATAATAACACTACTTGAAATCTGTGGTGATTATGACAATAACAATTGATGCAGAATCAAAACAGGATCCAGGTTCATTCAAATCCTTCAAATAAAGGAGGATCCAAATCTGTGGTGATTATGACAATAACAATTGATGCAGAATCAAAACAGGATCATGCTATCAAACAATTTGATGGGTGTTAATAATCAGCACCAATCAAATTATTCGAGCTCAATAGAAGAATTTTACAAAATGAAACCGTGTAATTCGGCCTTGATAATAAGAAAAGACCTTCGTCGGCAAAAAAGAAAGAACCAGCAACTCAAAAGTGACGCTCATTACTTACAACTTACAACTAACAAGCAAATATTAGTGGCTTTGATAGTGTTTTCATCAGCACAGAGCCAACCAAAAATAAGACAAATATGTTCAAACTCATTTTCTAAGTAGAGTTTCGTACTCTGGGAAAGTTTTGCAAAGATTTCTCCATTTATCTTTGAGATCTACAGTCTTACGGCTTTCCTGGAAAACACCAGCTCCAAAAACCAGAATCTGCCGCCATGGAATCTGTTCATCAGGTATACTGAATCTTCGAATTCCCTCCTATTACAGAGACACCGACAAACTTATTAGAACATTTAAGCGATATAAGTAAATGGGGCTCATAAAATGGTACGTATGATTTCGACCTTCAAAGCCTCTTCTTCTGCAGTAGCCCACGGAACTCTAATCCGTCTTAATTGAGGAATTTCTAGGTGTGCGCTGCAGATGATTAATGTTTCAACCAAACATTATTTTAGCATTTAATAATCAATTCATTTACAGATGCAGAATTTCTCAAAATTGAGACAAATAGCTCAATAAGTAATCAAAGGCAGCATATCCTTATTGCATTCAAGAAAAAAGAACTTACGATATCCTCTTGTGCTTTTGAACTCTTGAGGAGTGTTTTGGGACACTAGAGTTTTCAGACATTTCTAGAGTATCATCAGATTCAGTATGTACTGGACATTTGGATTCAACAGATAAACATGTTTCTGAAGAACATAAAACTCCCTTATTTGATCTGATTTTGGCATTGTTGTCACTCCCAATTCTATTCTGCATTTGCCCCTTGGTTTTCCCCCCTTCCCTATAAATTCTCAAAGGGTAAGGTGCTTCATTGTTCGAATCCACAATATATCCTCTCAAAGAGTGATTGTCTTCTTGCCCAGACTTCAATATTTTCTTAAGATGATTATTGGCAAAATCTGCAGTATCTTTGTTGTTCAGTTCATCACTTTTATGTAAGCCATCATCATGTTCAGTCTGTTTCTTCGGCTCTTTTCTGGACACTGAACAAACAAAGCCTGCTAAATCCTTTCTTTTCAAGGAGACCTTTTTCTTAGCATCCATGTAACATGAGATAGCTTGAGAATATACACAAAATGGACAGAGAAATTCTTCCCACGTACCAAAGCTCAAACAAGAAGAACAGCTCTCGTGAAACACCAAAGGGCAGCCATTAGTTCTACAAACTAATACTTCTCCACCTTTATTGCATTTCACGCAGACATTTAGCTGTGTAGAAGTATCAACACCTTGGTTGAATGTGCACTGAGAGCTCAAAAAGGCTTTCTTTTTTGTTTCAATATCAGCAATCTCATCACGATACTCATCACTATCACTAAGAACATCAGGGTCACCAGGATCTGGAACATTTCTACAAGATTCTTCCTCAAATCTATCCTTGTATCCACCAGTCGATTTGAGCTCATGAAAACCTTCGTTGGCACCTGCATTCTCAGCATCATGATGTTTTTCATTTGGCACTTTAACATTGTCATGACCTATAACCCTCTTTGATGAAGTAAACTCACTATTAGCATCTCTAGGAAGTAGATTTTGTCCCATGCACCCAAGACAAGTTCTATTTTTCGAACTGTGCCCTAGAACTTCTCTCGATTCAACAAGTCCTGCACATATATCTGCTAACAAATTTAGTTCTCTAAAATTAGTTGCAGAAGAATATCGGACATCCGTGCATTGAGTATCGCGAGATATGTGCAATTTTTCTTTCTCATCACCATTTTCAGCATTTGCTTCAACATGTGACTCAATCTTTTCCATGTCTTCAGCACTTTTCTGGTCAGAAAGACCTTCTCCATCACCTTCCGCTTCTCTAATCTCATTTTCTAACCCATGCGCACCAGTAGATTTGTCATTTGGCAATTCACAGTTACAATGAAGAGTTTGCTCTTCACAAGGCAAAACTTCTTCAGAATCATCAAGATCCTTCAAATAAATACGCTCATCAGTATCTTTTGCAAGACGTCCATTTAGTCTAATGCCACCATATTTCAAAATCATTAACATATCTGCTAACTGTTTATTTACATCCGAAATTAAATTCCCGCCAGAATCTTGTTCGCATTGGATTATGTCATTTTTCTTGGAACAATTTGTGTTGTTTTCACAACCATTCTTTGATATGATCTGGTCTTTACAGGAGTTTCCTCCAACACTTTTCTGATCTTTGCCCTGACCAATACAATTATTTGAATCAGTTCTTTCAAATCTGTGCATAATGCCATTGCGTTTACCATCATTCTCCAGGAGTCCACGCTCAGGTTGATTTCCAAAGGGCAAACCACTACGCTCTTTGAAAGATGCAAGAAGAGAGTGGCTTCCTGCAAGAATTGCATCCTTCAGCTGTTTTACAGAAAAAATGAGGAAAATTAGAATAAGCAAAGAGCAATGCCAGCACTAGTTTAGTTTTTTAAAAGTGTATGTGGGATCAAAAAGAGCATTTAACCTGTAGCAGAGAATGGTTATCCAAGCTAGATCTTTTCTGGGCTATAAAGGCCTGGACATCCCATTTCCACATCTCTGGACCAGTAGCTTTCAGATTTAATGTGGGTGTCTGTCAATATTACGATTTAGTATGGTTAACATTTCAGATGATGTAATTTCAATAGCAGACTGGCTTGCCTGATTACACAAATTTCTAGACTACACATCATGTACCCCAAGTAATATCTGTAGGAGGACATCTTCACAGCTTTTAGATGGATCAAATGCAATTTTTGGACTTGAAGAAGAAGACAATGAACTGAAATGAGCTCCTCGAAAATGAAAAATCTCTAAGATGCTAAAGGAGAGCAATTCTCTTGCATTTCTACCAAGATTATCTGATGCTTGTGGGAACTTCTTCAGCAAATCTGTGATGCCATGTAAAGAAACATCAAAACCAATAACAATATTTTCCTTCACTAAATATGAAAGAAAAATCGTCATTTACCAAGTAGAATGGATGTATCAACTTCATTAGATCGTGCTAGTGTCTCGATGACCCAAATACCTGGAAGATGTGATGTAGATAGCTTGCAACTCATATGGTCATTCACCTGTCTACTCTGGCATTATATAAGTAGATCAATAGAAGTATCTCACAAGTATAAGTCTCAGGAGCACACAGATTAAATCCTTCAACAAACAACATAGACACTGAAAAGTTTTAATTGAAGAATGTACGAGGCAACTTGAAAATAACGAACTATCTGCTTTATCCCCATTTGATAATTAATTTAGATAATGAAGCTGAGCACCTATTACATTGAAAACTTAGTAATATACTCAGATTATAACAAGAGCTATACACACAAATGAGAGCTGATAGAGTGATAAATAATCATGATTATCTAATCAAATATCACCCTGCAAATAATCCAACTCAAAGGTTTAAAAGAAATGAAGACCACGATTTAATATCGGGGTCGTGCAAGGGGTCACACAGTGGGTAGCATTTTTACAAAAGAAAAAGAAAATGTTGGGTGACATTTTTTTAAATGAAAACTTGAGAGTGATATTTTTCCATATTTCCCTTTAATATCCAGGTCCAGGGAGTACCAACTTCTTCAGATATGATAATGATGAACGGAACTCCAAAGGCTATGTAATCAATAGAACATCCAAAACTAACAATCATTGATCAATACCCCATAACTCATTTGATTAAGCAGATTATTACACAAGCCTGATTCTCCAAAGACTCATTACATTGTAAGGCTGAAAGTATCCCAAACAGAATAACGATTTTCAAGATCAATCGGTCAAAGAAAATATGAAGAACTTTGTTACCTGTGATTTTGTTAATAACACTTTCCGAACCCAAAATTAAATATGGAATTGAACTTTTCAAAAGTGCCCCTATTATCTTATGACTTATTCCATCCTCTGAACTTCAATCCTCCCCTAATATGGTAACATTTCCCAAACACATAATTTCATGATTCTTATACTCTCGAGTTAAGCACCATTTTTAACATCACAGATGACTCTCAATCTTCCATCACCAGAATGTATACAAACGCGTACACAACACACACATGTCCACTCTTTTCTCATTTGTCCGCCACACACAGAAATATACACTTACAAACAAGCAGATACGCACAGAAACATATATAAGCGTTCACATTTACAACGATCAAGTAAAAATGACGGATTGAAGTTGAGAAATCTACCGGGAATAACACGCAGGTTTCAAGGGTTTCATGTTGATGTCGTTTCGACCCTGCATTTTCGCCGTTTTTCAAAATCGACACATCTTTCCAGATTGTACCTACAGTGTTGTACTTGTACCTATTGGGAAATTTTCAAATTTTTTTAGCATTTTCTTAATCCATGTAATCATTTTTTAGATTGCAAAATTATTATTTTCCTTTATTCAACTAATCTCTTTATTAAAATAATATTTAATAAAAACAATTAATATTATTTTAAAACTTATGTTTTTTTTACACTTAATATAACTTATGTTAATGAGACTTGATCATATTTAAAGTTTTACGGTCTTATTGAAACCATTTGTCAACTTGGAATTTTGTGTATGGTTTGAAAATAAAATCTATTAAAAAAACAAAAAAATAAAATTATATTGGTATTTTGTAATTCTTACTCCCTCCGTCCATGAAATATAGTCTTGTTGACTTATTTGACTGTCCACGAAAAATAGTCATGTTGTCTAAAATGAAAATAATAAACTTTATCTATATTTTTCAACATACGCACATAACATTTTTAAAATATTTTATTTTGTACTTGATGTGACACAATATTCTTACTTTTTACATATTATATCAATTTTCTTAATAATCGTGCATAAATCAACATGACTATATTTCATGGACGGATGAAGTAGGCTGTTTTTAATTTATACAATTATTTAATTCTTTCTTTATAATGTTTCCTACCTATGATATTCATATTTTATTTGTTAAACAGTTTGCATAAAATATACTAGTGTTTTAGGTTTAATTGTAAAAAAAGAAACTTTGATATTCGAGACACCATATTTTTAAATTTTGCAATTCCAAATACAACTACCCTCAATACTTTTTAAGCAAGTAAAAAAAAAAAAAAGTAAAGTTTATGTGATATACGTGGAATTACGAAAATGGTCACATGCATATCGATGGATACAATATCATATATCCACCGCGAATGTGTTAATAACACATAAGCAGATGACCCACTATTATTTTAGTTGATTATTTATACTTGCTTATGTATCATTAACACATTCGCGGTGTTTATATAATATTGTGCCCACCGATGGACATGTGATAAACTCGTTGAAATATTGTCTAAAATCCAATTAAATTTAAGGCAGCGGCTAATAACACTCGAACTTTTTCTCTTTAAACCCGATTTTTTTTATCAAAACAACATAATGTAATTAGACTATTATACTCTTTACCACTTAAAATCTATTAAAACATAAAATTTAGTTTTTGCTCAATACACCCAATCCCTTTTTTTTTTCTTCTTCATTGTGACTTATTTCCTCCCCCCACGCCCAAACTTTTTCTTCTTCATTAGTCACTCAACCACTTAAGTCAATACTCATGAGAGATGTCATGAAGGAAGAACACACTTCAGAAAATACATGTTTTGTAAGTTTTCTATGAGTTTATTGTTTTATATGGTATGTGTTATGGTATAATTCTATTTAGAGAAGAATATTTAGGGTTTAAAAGTTGTATTGGTCAAGTTATATTCGTGGATTTAAGGTTCAGGAATTATGAAAATCGCGAATGTTAGGCAAACCAGAGCCGAACATTTATCATTATGTTCGACCAGAGTTGGCCAAACGCAATGATAAATGTTCGATCACTGTTGGCCAAACATTATGAATAAAGTTCGGCCACTATTAACCAAACCTTTCTTCTTCCAATGCGTTGTGTTAGTGTCTTCTGCGTGCGTGTGTTTGAATGTGTGGTTTTGTTTTGTTTTGTTTTTTATTTATTTGGGTGTTTGTTTATTGTAGGGTTGGATGTATGAAAATATTAAAATTTAAGTTAAGGGGTAAAATAGACAATATATTACGGGTGTCTTGAGTAAAATAAAAAAATAGGTTCGGGTGCGAAGAGCAACGAGTGTGAAGAGCAAAAGTCCGGGTGTTATTAGCCGTGACCTAAATTTAATCTATATATATATAAAAGTAGAAGTGAGGAGAGAGAAAAAATTGTTATTATTGGAGGAAGTGAAGTCTACTTGCTTTGTAGTGCAATGATGAGTATCACTCTCCATTAAAGAGAGTGTGTTAACTTTATCATTTTCTTTTCTTTTTTATTTTGCACCAATAATTTCAAAAAAATTCAAGCTATTAATTTTATATCCATTTTCAACACACTATATATCAATAAAATTATCTTTTAAACATTTTAATTTAACATATATACTACACATATAAAAAGAAAAACCATATTTAACATATTTATTTTATTATTTTAAAGTATTTTTTTATTGACTTTAACTATATATGATGGATTGAATTTAAATATTTTTTATTTAGACTATATAAGTTTTGTTAAATATTAAAATCATTTTATGAAATTTAGTATTTGTTATGAGTTTAATATATAATTGAAAATTGTATGATTAATTAAATAGTTGTAATTCTCACATAATATACAATATAATTTTTACATATTAATTAGTTTATAAAATTAAATTTATTTAATTAAATTTTTTGATACAATCCATTATGCAATTTCGCATTTATTAATATACGAAGAAAAAAACCCGACTCGATAATAAGGCGCCAATAATTTCTAATTATTTTCCCGCCGCTGCGGTCATTTCCCGCCGTATTACGCACCTGCATTAACATATTTATACTACTCACTCCCACCCACTCTAATTAGAAACTCAATCTCTATAATTTATAAATTCCCATTTCCATTTCTAATCGTCGCAATCTCATCGAAAGATGCCTACCGTTGTCACTCGGCGTACATCTCCGGCGACTGAGAACGGAATTGCCGTCACTCCTAGGAAAACCAGATCGAGATCCGATTCCGATGCTTTAATTACGACGCCGATGCGCAAATCTCCTCGGTTATGCAGAAAAGACAGCCCTAATAACTCCCCGAAAGTTGAAGTGAGTTCACTCATTGTGTCAAGTTCGCTTTTATTGCGAATTGTCGTGTTTTTTTCTGCATCCTAATGCGTTACTGTTGTTTGATTGTGAATGATGGCTGTATTGAGATATCATACTTGGTTATTAAGCATTAATTGTTAGATTGCATCTATATCTGCATTGAATTGAGTTAATTTACAGTGATTATTACTTATGAAACAGGTAATTCAGAAATGCCTGAAAGCATCCTTGAAGTTGAGTAGATCGCCAGTGAAAAAGAGATTATCTGAGAATTTTCTGGATAAACCGATCTGGGATCCAAGAGGCAAGTGTTAATAGTTAGAAGTTGGCATTTAATATTTAATTTACTTGTGGTGGTTTAGCCCTGGATGATGTTTTGGAGCAGTTTATAAGTAATTGACTTGTTAATCTTATTAAATTGTTATGTACATGGTAGCAGATGCGGAGCAATTGAAAGCAGTTAACGAGGTGCTACATGTATCGACTGCCCCAGCAACTATTTTGTGTCGTGAGAATGAGCAAAATAGGATACTGGATTTCTGCAAGAAATGCGTCAAAGAAGAGAAGGCTGGAAGTTTGTATATCTGTGGGTGTCCGGGGACTGGAAAGTCATTGTCAATGGAAAAAGTAAAAACAATGCTTGCTAATTGGGCAAATGAGGTACTTCTACTGCCAAATAAGATAGGATCATTAAAAAAAGTGTATTATTTGTCTTTGCAATGAATATAATTTTTTGTCAGTAATTTAATGTCATCAAGAAAGAAGTTGAACCCATAATGTCAATTTCTAAACTGGTAGTTAATGAGAATTTATATTTAACTTTACATGGAATATTTGTGTGCTTTGGAAAGATTTTGAAAATGGTAGAATTGTTTCCAGTAGGACTCTTGTTGCCTAAATGTAACTGACTGGGTACTCTCTGATACCATCATATGCTAAATATTTTATTCATACAAGGTGTGATTGAGGCTTTCAGCCGATATGTCTCATTGAACTACTCGACTTGTTGAAACCAATGTGTTCATTTTCCTTGAAAAACCGTAAATGTTTTCTTTCTTCATTAATTGGGAATTCCAATCAGCTTGTGTTCTGATCTTGATTAAGGAATGTATTTGTACATGAGTTGTTTCATTTATGATTGATAATGATGTACTACTATCCTAAGATTTTAGTTTCCTGTTTTATTTTAGTATCTTTATATATTGCTAAACTAATCATCGTGTTTTCTGTTCCTCCTATTCCCTGGGAATCAGGAAGCTTTGCAGACTCCAGATATAATATCCATCAATTGTACTTCTCTTGCAAATACCAGTGAGATTTTCAGCAAGGTAAACCAATGCTTTGTATGACTATATATATATATATATATATATATATATATATATATATATATATATATATATATATATATGTATATATATGATTCCATACCAAGACTAGCACATTTTTTAACTCACTGTTCTTACAGATTCTTGGGGAAAATCACTCCCAGAAACGTAGTTGCTCCACGTCATCTTTGAAGCAGCTCCAGAACTTGTATTCCCAGGAGCAGTCAATTGACACAAAAATGACGTATGCATCATTACCGAGATTCTTTTCCCTTAATTATAGTAGAGTTCCATGCTTAAGTAGTTTATTTCTTTGCTTTTTAAATGGTTTCCATGCTCAATTGGGAAAGAACGTCTAGTTTCTGAATTCTATTGTTTCTTAGTGAAAATTCATCACATCTCTTAATAAATTGAAATTAATCAACAGGCTTGTTATAGCTGATGAATTGGATTATTTGATTACCAAAGACCGAGCTGTGCTTCATGATCTTTTCATGCTAACAACTATGCCATTCTCCAAGTGTATTTTACTAGGTATGTGAGTGGTACTTGTAAGTCTGACATGCTTTCATCTTGGGAGTTGGCTTGACTTCTTTGCTTTGTGTTGACAGGGGTTGCTAATGCTATTGACTTGGCTGATAGATTTATACCGAAACTGCAGTCTTTAAATTGTGAGTGCTCGTTTCTGAACCAGTTCAGTATAGTTTTGCTAATATTTCAAGTATGATGCTTTTTTTTTTCTACAAACAAAGAAAACTACACTCTTCCATTCTTACTCTTACTCCTGCCCAATTTAATTAAAAAGATCAGGAGTCCAATAACTTTTCTGATCCTATGACTACTTCTTGATAAATATCTAGCTGATATTTGTTTACCTCCCTAAAGGATTTCCTGCTGTTCTATGCAAATATTCTCTCTCATTAGTCATTATTCAGTTCCTGGATCCTCATCCTTTGGACTATATATTGCCTTTCAGTTTCAGCATGCAATGTGCCATCTCATTATTACTAATAGAATGATTTGTCTCTCTCTTTTCTGTGTTAACCTGTAAAGTTGGCATAATTCTTCCTGCTCTTCCTTGATCTTATTAGTATTAGTATATTGATTTGGTTCCTTTTCTAGGTAAACCTAAGGTCATAACCTTTTGTGCCTACTCCAAGGATCAGATCATCACTATTCTTCAAGAAAGACTCCGGGTAAGCTTTAAGCTCTTATTGATAAGCAGTTTGGTTTCTTTACTTAATCATTACTATTCTACTTATTATAAAAAAAAAAAAAAAAAAAGACACCAAAGTTCGAAAGAAACAAAAGTCTAGCTTTTATCATCTGTAATTCTTTGTGAACAAATATCATTGCCATTCTAATGAGACTGCAATTCCAACAGGCACTTCCTTATACTGTCTTTCAGCCACATTCACTGGAACTCTGTGCTGCGGTGAGCTCAATTTATATTTTTCAGGAATACAAAATACCGTGGTTCTCTTAGCAATTTAGAAAATTTTCAAGAATCTCCTTTCATTTTCCTGCAGAGAGTTGCTGCAGCTTCTGGAGATATGAGAAAGGCTCTCGCTGTTTGCAGGTTGAAATTTTGAGCATTATTTTTACGAATTTCTTTGTATTTTACCATTAACCGACTTCAAAGAAGACCAGTTTCACTATTAAGATCACATTATGCTTAACCACATTTACATTGGACTACAGCATCATTAAATTTTCCACGTTTGTTTCAGGAGTGCTATTGAAATACTAAAGGCTGAAAGAAGAGAACCTATAAGCGCCATTATGGACAGGGTTGAAGATCAACCAAAGCCTGCTGCGTGTGATGTGATTACGAAAGAAGTAAATAACATGGTAAGAATGTATACACAATGATGAGTTCAACATAGCTGCAAATGTATATCTCTACTAACATTTCCGATTGTTATAGGTCAGGATAGATCACGTTGCTGCAGCATTATCAAAAGTGTATAAATCCCCAGTAGTAGACACTATTCAGTCTCTGCCCCAACATCAACAGGTAAGCGCTACATTCCCTTCATTGGATGTAACCTATTCGTTTTCTTCCATCTGAAGACCATCGTTATTCTCACTTCTGATTCAATCAATCACCACTCTAGCACAGATAAATTACAATTCTACCTTTTTTTTGTTAATCAGATCATACTTTGCTCAGCTGTGAAGCTTTTCCGAGGAGGAAAGAAGGATACAACACTAGGAGAGGTATACATTGGTGACCACCAATTTTAAAACCAACTTCAGTCCCTCCATTAGCCATTATGGTTTAATCAAAGCTACTTTTCTATCGCCTGCAGTTGAATAAATATTACGCGGATGTTTGTAAATCAACTTCGATACCTCCAGTAGGCATCATGGAACTTTCAAGCATGTGTAGAGTGCTAGATGACCAGGTAAACAACTCTTTTCATACTGATTCTCCAGAAAGAAACTGTTATCATTTTATACATATATTCTTAAGTAATACGATTGCATGATGGGCTTATCAGTGTATGGTCAAATTTGCAGGGAATTCTGAAATTAGGACAATCACGAGAAGATAAACTAAGAAGAGTGACATTGAAGGTTGATGGTGCAGATATTGTGTTTGCTCTGCGGGTATGCTATTATATCAAATATCTTTCTTAATTAATGGCCTAAGCATCTTTATTCACTATCATTATAATGTTTGGGAACAGGGAGTTCGTTTCTTTCGTAACTGTCTGCAATGATTCCTCAACAAGAATCATGGTCCTTTGCTCGCTCTGTTTCATGCGTAAATCCCATTTATGGAGGTTAATTAGGTCAGTAAATTACTACATAACTTCCTTATTTACTTTTTGTTAGCAAATATCTGTATTATACAAACTTATTAGCTCATTTCTTTATTAGAACCAGTACAGGGAAGATATCTCAGGGACCAGTTACATTGTTCAAGTTGCTCCGGTGATTACAGTAAATAAAAAATTAAATTAAAGTTGGCATTTCAGATGGACTACAAAATTAGTTTAAACGTGGAATTCAAAAAAGAAAAAAGAAAAAAAACCTTGAAGCAAATTGGCTTCAGAATTAGGAAAATATCAGACAAGAAGATGAGGTCTGATGCTTTGTGCGTCTACAAATGTAACTTATTTTACATTCTTCAATGAGAAAATAGAAGGATATATAATTTTTCTTTTCTTTTCTAAATTTCATTCATTTATGTTCTTAAAGCTCCGAATTTTCAAAGTGGTGTTGAAGAGGAAATATATCATATTTGTGATGGGAATGTAGATTTTTATTTTTCATTGATGCATGAATTCACATGAACTCAAATTTATAGCACCCACTTTCACTAAGACAATGTTTATTTCGAAATTAAAAAATGCGTGTAAAGTTATAACTTTACATCTACATGCAAAATTATGTGTGAGAGTAAAGTTGGAAAAAGAAAGTATGAGTGGGTGAAAAATGATATGTGATGTGAGTAATAAAATGAATTGTATAGGTTTTATAGGTATTTATAGGTGAATGAAAAATGGGATGTAAAAATTTCTAACTCTAATGGATCGAAAAGTCCTAGTTCTATCCAAATGAATTCCAAAATAAATGTAAATATTAATGAAGAATATTAGTTCTCACTAAATGAAATTGAAAATGAGTTTTATAGTGAAACTAGTGTTAAACCCGCGAATTTCGCGGGCATAACAAATTATTGTTAGAATTTTTTTTCAATAATACAAAAAATTATGTGCATGGAAACGTGGTTGTGTTAATTTATAATTAATTGTCCACAACAGATGCATAATTCCTCAATAAAAATTTAATTATTTCAATAAGCACACATCCTCCTACTTGATAAAACACACATGGATTGTTCAATTATTTCAAACATTTTAAAAATTAAAGGACCAAACTCTGAAATATATACACGTGCAACGATGTTGAATGCAATACATTGACAATAGCTCGTATACAATACCTAAGGTCATCTCATGGTAAATAAAAATTCAACAGTGCATGAAAGACAATTATAATTGAGTACAAAAAATTTGGACAATTGAAAGCAAATCAAGATCAATATCAAGTTGCCTATTTCATTTTGCGCCTGCAGAATTAGTCAAAAAAAAAAAGGTAATATTTTCTCCCAAAATTAGAGTTAATTATCATACTATCGTGTAATGTCATGTTTCATAATTGAAAGAACCTTACAAAACACAAGTGCTATTTCAGGAAAGAAGTAAAATTCTAATAAAAATCAAATATCATGCATTAAACATATTAATATTTATAATTATTCTGTGATTCTGAATTGAAAAAAAGGGGTGATATGTCCCCCTAATTATATGCATATAAGCCTTCGATGCAGATTGTTTCTCATTCTACACTGAAATCGAATCTCAATTCACTGCTCCTAATTTTTCTTTTTGGACACGGTTCATAGTGTTTTCGTGGTTGACTTTAGGGCGATTCTTCACGATCTGGCCGTGAAGCTGGGTTATATATGTGTTGCATATGAAACGTTCGATATAACTACCAATAGTGTTCCCATTTTTCAATCGGATGTCTACCTCTATGGAGCGTATACTGTTTGTGGCATTCACAGCTACTGTCTAGATTTCGCCGAAGAGGTCGTGAACGATGTTGCATATCGAAGAATTAAATATCTTGATGAACTGCACTCTATCAAAATTGTAGATGTTACATCTTGTTAGCATCAATTGTCCCAATATTATATTTTATAGGAATGAACTCATTGTATCCTGGATACATCTTTTAGGTGTCTGGATAAAAATAATTATACTATCTTCTAATTTTGCATTTAATTTATTTACACTCGATTAAGATTAATTGTAAGATTCGTACTGCCACAATAATTTAATAATTGTAAGACTGCACAACATAAACAAAATAAATAATTATTTATGATTCTTACTTTCTCGATCATGGTAAGAAATAGCCAATATACATACATAACCAACACATTAGTAAATATTATTTTCAAAACTGTAGCGGAAAAGTATAGTGGCAAATAACTAATTCTCTACAGAGAAAACAACTAACTCCATTCACAGTATGACAAACAACCGTAATCAAAACGAAAAAACAATAAAAAAATCTGCAAATAAAAAAAGAAATAGAACTTTGAATATAAACGCCAATTATATGGATGAGTGCAAATAAAAAATGATCGTGATAACCTACAGACTATTACATAATCTAATAAAAAATCAAGCATATTAAACGCGAAGATAATTATTGAATAAAACTTTCATAATTGAGGACGCTAGAAAACAAACACAATGGGACAGTTGTGTCTATTAAAACGGTCCGAATGGGAGGACGGACCAATAACTTTGTTGGCAATCCTGAGATCTATCAAATAGCTCAGCACGTATTGTACCATAGTATCCAATTTCAGCAACGCAACTTATAAGAATTATACAAATAAATACCAACTCTTTTGACAATAAAAATACATTAGATTGTATGACACCAAAATTCTGGAAAAATGTTTGAGAATCAGACCCAAATAAAATAAAAAAGATGATCAACCATGCTTAAATATATACAGAGATTTGCAAGAAAAATAACATAATCGCACGATAGAAAAACAAAGAGCATCATCTATATATTTCTAAGAAAAAAATGGGATAACAATTGGACAAAAGCTAGAAAACCTAAAAAGAAAAATGATTAATCAAAATAGTTGGGACCAAAATCAAAGATTTTAATAAGTTATGGGAAAATACATCTTTTAACAAATAAAAGTATAAAATACACCCACTTAATTATACGCGGCATATGCACAATTTATAAATAAAAATATAATATTTTATTAAAAACAGGCGTTCAAATCCAACATAATAATCACAAATTTCTAAAAATCTCCCTATAAACAACGTTGTGTATTTTGAAGGCTTCCCTTCGGAGTCAAGATAAAGAATTTCCAGATCACTTTTACTCTTAACCCTGGATACTGTAACTTTTAATTGACCGTGTGTGAAAACTGGCTTTGGCAGGTATAGTCCAACGATCGAAAGAGATTGACCCTGACTTTTATTAATAGTCATAGCAAAACACAATAATATAGGAAATTGCCTTCTCGTAAATTTTACAGGCATTATTGCGTCATAATTGCTCAAAGCCATTCTTGGGATGAAAATCTTATTTCCAATATTTTTCTCGGAGATTATCTCAGCCTCAATAATTGCGGGTTTCAAGAAAATTTGTTAGTATTTTTTTAAGAACATCATATAAATATATTTTTATTCATTTGATTATCTAATTATCAATTATTTATTCGTGAAAAATGCATTAAATTAATAAAAGTATATTTACTTCAATAAAACAAACACTAAACACCAATACAATAATCACAAATTTCTAAAAACTCTCTCCGTAAATAATATTTGTTGCATACTTCGATAGTTTTTCTTCAAAATCAAGATACAAAAATTTCAATCAATTTCTACTCCTTACTCTTGATGCTGCAACATACAATTGACTATGAGTGAAAACTGGCTTTGAGAGGTATAAACCAATGGTTGGAAGTGATTGATCTTGACTTTTATTAATAGTCATTGCAAAACACAATAAAATGGGAACATGTTATGCATATACTTAAAATAACACGACTAAAGAAACATTTTCCCCTAATTATGCATGTACTTAAAACACAAACACCCCTTAGTTACGGACGTAAAAAAATTATTCCCTAATTATGCATATACTTCATAAATATGAGTCGATAATTTATGGAATTACATTGTTGGCTAATTAAATTTCTATACTCACTCAAATTAAATTTTAGAGTACTTCTATGAAATGTGATTAGTGTAATTTTACATTGTCCACTCTTGTTATATTAATTACTGTATCAATATTTTGTAGATTTTGTAGATATTACATGTAGAAATACACCTTCCCACATACTATACGTAATGTATACATAATTTATAAAGAAAGATGGAATATAATTATATTGCTAAAATTTTATGTTAATAAATTATCATCTATTTTTTTGTTTGAAGTGTATTAATTATTTTCACTAAATTCATCAATTTCACTGATATTATTTATCTCAACAAAAATTATTAATAGTTTAGCTAAACCGCATTAATAAAAAATAATACATTGGTTTTATTTGTCGTTGTTGATGATCTTTTCTAACCAAGATGATTAGTGGCTGTTTTCTATAATCAAGATCACCAAACAAGATCAAGAAATCATGAAATTTGGCTAAGTAATGCTTGAGAAATAATTTTACAAGAGTTTAGCTCTTTTTCTTGAAATCTCCTCCTTTTCTTGTACATGAAGGGAGTATTTATAGACATGCAAAGAGGACATGTGTCACCATCTTGGTGGCTTAACCATTGGATCTTTGCCAAGTGTTAGGACACTTGTACAACATCTACACTATTGCTCATTGGATGGGTGCCAAGTGTTAGGACACTTGGACCATATCTAGGCTAGTGACTCTTGGGATTCCCAATGTTGTACTTGGTCTTTGGCACTACTGATATGCTCGACGGTGACCGTTTGCTCGCTTGTACGTCTTCGTTGGATGTTGTGATCCTTTGCGTTCTGAGCTGTTCACTCCTTGCTTGGGATTGTTTTACAATGTTGCTCGCTCCATAACGAAGCTGTTCGCCTGAGTTGATTTTGGTTTGAGTTGCTTGCACAGCTGTTCTTTGCAAGGCTGTTCGCCACAATATCCTTCTTACCATGTTAGAGCTGTTTTGCAAAGCTGCTCGCCCCACCAGGCTGCCATCTCTTTGCTAAGCTGCTCGCCCTGTACGACTGTTTCCCCCACAAAGCTGTTAGCCTCTTTCATTTATCATCCTGTTATCAAGTTTAATGATAATCTTTCGTTGATTAAATGCAAAGTTGTTCGCCTATCAACAATTGCCCCCTAGCTTGGCCTTATGTTGAACATGGGTTGATCAACTGAGTCCAAGCTACAACTTCTTCTTCGAACAATGGGCGAGCAGAAAGGGAGTATGGTTGGTTATGCAGGCGAGCATCAGCGTAGGCGACCAGCAACGAGCGCCCCTTCGTGTCACGACGGTTGGATTCCCAAGGCACGGGATGCGAGGCGTCGCGTCAGTCACGCGCGACTTCCAATTTGCCCATAGGGGCCTATAGTATTTCGCCAATATTGCATTTTTGCCCCATTTCATTCTTATAAATAGGCGATTTCCCATTCATTTCTCTTTCTTTCTTCTTTCGTCTTTCTGAATTTCTCACGCTTCCGCCATTAACAAACATTTCAAAGCTTTTCCGTCTTCGTGATTCTTGCATCTAGATTCTAGATTTCGATTTGTCGAAGGTAATTTATTTCATATTCTCTCTTTCTTTAAATCTCTATTCTGTATTCTTTCTTTTTCTTTCGTAACCACGACTGTTACTCCGGCCGTGAATCGCCGTCGCGCCGCCGTGCCGTTGATTCCATTACCATCGTAACTCCTCCATCGCCGGCATTATCCTTGTGTATTACATCACACTTAGCCAAATCCCTATATCACTTTTTTGAATGGATTTTTCCCCCTCAAGTTCCTCCCAATCCGGACCCGGGCGAAACCCGGAAAAGAGACCCGTAGATTTGGATTCTCCGCGCAGATCTGTTCGCCAAGCATTGGCGAGAAACCCGCGCACGCTGTTGGTGGACGAAGACACGGATTCCGATGCGAATTCTGTTGTTCGCTCGATAGAGACGTGCGCTGTTGATCGCTCAGGCGAGCAAGAAAAGATGCAACCTCTCGCTCGTGAACCCGAAACTTCTTCCAATTTGGGGGAAGATTCCACAGAAGTGGCCGCGGAGATAGATGATTCCGTTGGTCAAGAAGGCGACCAACGGGTTGGCGAGCATAAATGTCCCACTCTCACTTGGGAATTTTTAAGGGAGATCAACTTCCCCATTGCTCAAACTACACCAGAATCCCGGATCCCAGAAGGAGTTGTTCGTGACACCGAGTGGGCGGACTACTCTGCTCGCTACTCGAAGACTTTTGCCCCCACATCGAGGGTAATCATGAAAGCTCAGGATGGGGATTACGCGGCGAGCAGAGTTGCCAGTGTTGTTGTTGAGGACGATTTGGCGAGCATCCGTGAGACATACAAGATACCCTACGATATTTTCATGTATGTGCCGAAGAAAGGAGAGACTGCTGATCGCCCCCCTCCTGGCTGCACGGCGATCAACTTGGATGTGTTGAACACGGGTTTCCCGCTCCCCGTTCATCCGCTCATCGGCCGTTTCCTATTCGACATGAACCTGGCGATCACTCAAATTACTCCAAATGGTTGGAGTAGTCTTCTAGCCTTCATGACTCTCTTTGGTCTTGAAGGCTACAAAAATAAGATAACAACCGCGGAGATCCTTTACGCCTTGACCATTTCCGAGGATGGTGCTGGATGGTATTACGCCAAGGCGAAAACCGGATTGAAACTCGTTGAGGGAGTTCCCAATAAGATTAAGGGTTGGCATTGCTAATTCTTCTTCATTGGTGGAGATTGGCGAGCAACTGAGGGATTTGCTGGCGGGCAGGCGCGCATCATGTCGCCTGAAGGCTTTGGAAAAATCAAACGTAGGGCTAACTTTGTCTTGCTAGTTCATAAGTAGGACTAATTTTAATCCTTTTCGTTGTTTTGCAGGTCCAAGGAACTTGAAGTGGGGGCACCCCGACATCAGTGACGAGTTCCTCTTCACCTTAGCCATCATCTCTCTTCGCGACGTTGCTAGTCGCGACATACACCATCTCTCGAAGGCTCATTGTCGCAAACTTGCTGGCTTGATCACGAGTCCTCACCATCTTGAAGCCCAAGCCGCCGTCCCAGAAGGTAACTTTTTATTCTTGCTCGCCATTCATTTTTGCTCGTCCAATATTCTTGCTCGCCTAACGTCTTTTTCTTGTTAGATCAACAAGTCACTTTTGCTATCCCGGCCGTGCCCGAATCGTACTATTTGCTCGCCGGGCGAGTTAAGCAAATGGCGGACGCTTCAAGGAGAAAGATGGATCCTCCCCTTGCCATCATGCGCCTCCGGGCAGGGGAGAACCCCACTGGTCGCCCAGCTACCGGAGCTGGTCGCCGCAAGCCTGCGGCCAAAATCACTTCCTCTCCGCGAGACGTGAGGAAGGAAAAGGAGAGGGAGCGAGAGAGAGAGAAAAAGAAAGTGCCGCGGGACGATGATGCTCGCGCCACACGCGGTGATGATCGCGCCTCCAAGCGATCAAAGACTATGATGGAGGCGAGCAGTGCTGCTCCCCGGTCTCCAGCCTCTAAATCCACCTCTCTGGAAGTGGTGGATGAACGACAAGTGGTCGCCGGCCTGGTGGCGGCCAAGAAAGGGGACAATCCCAAAGATACCTCTTATCTAGGTTGGGACCCCGTCAAAATCAAAGAGTAAGTCAATTGTCTTCGCCTTGTTTGTTGTTCGCCGCTTGGCGCAATGTTGCTTGACCACTGACTTCTGTGCTTTCTGTTTCAGGTATAATCCAGCGCTTTATCCTGGCCACGGGAATACCCTTCACTATCTTTCAGTGGTGAAGAATGCACCTCCTTCATTCTCCGACATACCTGATGCCCCCGTTCGCCGAGCAGCCGAGATGGTTCCAAGGGCTTGGACAAAATCGGCGAACACCCTTGTCACTGGCCAATCTGCTAGTGATAATGTTCGTTTGATGGCCTACAATACTAGCCATCAATTGGTCCAGTCCCAAATGCTGCTCGACCAAGTCATGGACCTCGAGCGAACAAACCGCGATCTGGGCCGTCGCGTGGAGAGGATGGACGAGGAAAGAGCCTCCGCCATCAAAGAATGCAAGGCCGAGTATGCTAAGATGTTGGCTTTGATGGAGAGGAAGATGGAGGCCTCGTTGACTGGCGAGAAGAACGCCTTGGAGAAGGCGGAGAAGATGCTGCTGGAGGTGAAGTCCTCAGACTTGAGAGCTGAGAGAGCTGAGAAGGAGCGAGCAGACTTATCTGCTCGGTTGCTCGCTGCCGAGGAGCATGTCAAGAGGCTGGAGGAAGAGCGCCAGAATCTGATCGAATACGAAGTCCATGAGCAGGAAGTGATGGACAAGACCAATTTTGGGTACATTTGTGCCTTTGCAGAATGTTTACGGTCTGTCCACTTCGCTCACGATCATAACCAAGATATCCGTGATGCGGTGAAGGCGGACTTCATTGAATACGTGAAAAATTATCCTCCTCCTCCTGGCTCGACTTTGTTCGTCTCCGATTTGGCCGACCTCGGCTTTCCTTTGGAAGTCTTCGGCGAGGACGTCGACATTGCTGCTCCTACTTACGGCGGTCAGCCTGACCCTGCTCCAGCGACGACCAACGCGGCAGCCGCTGATGAGGTTTTTGAAGGGTTGTCTTCGCTTCCCTTGACCCCCATAGACGGGGCTGGTACAAGTGCCCAGGGCGAGCAGCCGAGCGCGCCGGCGACCAGAACTGAAGATGCTCCTCCTCCGTCTCTTCCTTGAAGACTTTTAGTTTTTCTTACAATAGGATGTACAACATTTCTGTATTTCTCATTCCTATTGTAAAACTTTTTGATCAATGAAATGAAGATTTTTTGTTCGTCTACAAGCTTATGCCTCTTCATTTGTCTTTACTTAACTGCTCGCCTCTTTGTTTGTCTTACTTAGTTGCTCGCCTCTTTGTTTGTGCTCATACGTATTCCTTTTTTCTTAAGGTAAACACTTAAATTTTAAATTGGTCATTTGGTTCTTATAGAACTTGACCTTTAGTTGTTTGGGCCATTTTGGTCGCTCGTGGACTTGGCCTTGCATTAATGTGGGCTACTGGTCCGTTATGGACTTGGCCTTATTTTTGCTTTTAATAAGCTTTTCTGTTCGTCTTATAACAGACTTGTATTTTGCTAATTTTTGGGTGAGCAACTAAGTAATTTGGACTCGAGGCTTAAAAACTAAAATTCAACAAGACAAAAGATTAAAGCAATTCTGCTCGCCTAGTAAGATAAATGCAAATCTGCTCGCTTATAAACTTGCGCAAAAATTTCAAAAATTTACATAGGATCTATTTACAAACTTTCTAAGACTTACAGGACTTCATTGGTAGTACTTCTTGAGTAAAGTTGTATTCCAGGAGTATTGGGACGACTTGCCTTCCATGTCTTCAAGGTCGTATGTGCCGTTGTGCCACTTATTCGTCACCTTGTATGGGCCCTCCTAAGTCGGGCCGAATACTCCTGGTGGTATTAAAACTTTTCGAAGTACCAAATCCCCAATTTCGAATTCTCTTGCCTTTACTTGAGAATTGTAGTACTTTGCTGCTCTTCTTTTGTAGATCGCATTTTTCAATTCTGCTGTTATTCTTTTTTCTTCAAGCAAGTCCAACTCTGCTGCCATTGCGGAATTGTTTGTTTCTTCGTCGAACGTAGCTGTTCGTTTTGTTGGGACTTTTAACTCAATCGGAATTACTGCTTCTGTCCCGAATGCCATTGTGAACGGTGTTTCGCCTGTGCTTGTTCTGTGGGATACTCGGTATGCCCACAACACCTCTGGTAGCTCTTCTGACCATTTTCCTTGCTTGTCAACCAAACGAATCTTCAGTATATGCTTGATTATTTTATTCACTGCTTCCACTTGACCGTTCGATTGGGGGTGGTATGGTGTCGAGAAATGTTTCTTTATTCCCCATTTTTCGCAAAAATCTCTGATCCATTTTCCCTCAAATTGCCTTCCGTTGTCCGTCACTATCGCCTGAGGGACCCCGAAACGACAAACAATGTTTTTCCATATAAAGTTGATCATTTTCTCCTGTGTGATCCGCCCGAGTGCTTCTGCTTCCGCCCATTTCGTGTAGTAGTCAACAGCCACCACCGCGAATCGAACATTTCCTTGTCCTGGGGGAAAAGGCCCGATAAGGTCAATTCCCCATTTCGCGAACGGCCATGGACTATTGACTGAAATCAATTCATGTGGGGGTTTGTGAATGTTTGGGGCGAACAATTGACATCTATGACAAGTACGGGCAATCTTGATTGCATCTTGAAGGAGAGTTGGCCAGTAATATCCTTGCCTTATTGTTTTATGTGCCAAAGCCCGTCCTCCGGCATGATTTCCGCATACACCCTCATGGATTTCTTTCAGCACTGCTTGTCCTTGCCCCCTAGCCAAACATTTCAGCAGTGGGAGCGAGATTCCTCTCTTGTACAGCTGTCCGTCCATCATGGTGTATCTTGCCGCTCTTTTAACCAACTTGTTAGCTTCGAATGGGTTGTTCGGTTTTTTATCGTTTTGCAAATATTCAACGATCGGCATCCTCCAGTCGTCTTCTTCGAAATCTTCGTCGATCTGATAGATCTTGTAATCTTCGGTTGATGGTTTGGACATTTTTGTTAGCGTCACTTCCGACAATTCTGCTGGCCCGGTGCTGGTTGCTAGCCTGGCTAATGCATCTGCTTGAGCATTATTGTCTCTTGGTATTTGTTCAATGTATATTTGTTCGAACAAAGAGGCCAAGTGAGCAACAATTTTTTGATACAAAGCCATGTCTTCGTCTCTTGCTTCATATTCTCCTCGGATCTGGTTGACGATCAGTTGTGAATCTCCAAAGATTTGCAACCTCCGTACTCCAACTGCTAATGCTAGGCGCAACCCAACGATCACAGCTTCGTATTCTGCTTCGTTGTTTGTCGCCATGAACTCGAATCGAACAGCTGAAGTAAAAACCTGCCTATCTGGGCTTATCAATACTATACCTGCTCCCGATGCTGTATTAGTTGACGACCCATCAACATACATGTGCCAGGGATGGCTATGTCCTCTCGTTGGATCTCGGGGGAAAGTCAGTTCGACTATAAAGTCTGCTAAGGCTTGCCCCTTGATCGCTGTTCGAGGAGCATATGAAATCCCGAACTGACTGATTTCCAAGGACCACTTCAGGAGCCGACCAGCCGCATCGGGTCTGTGCAGTATTTGCTTGAGCGGGAACGTTGTTAACACTTCCACCTGGTGGTCGAAAAAATATGGACGAAGTTTTCTGACGCTCATCACCAGCGCATATGCTAGCTTTTCTGTTGGTGAATATCTGAGCTCTGCTTCGTGCAAGGCATGACTCACATAGTAAATGGGTAGGTGGAACTTTCCTTCTGCTCGAGCGAGCACTGAGCTGATTGCCACTTCTGAAGCTGCCAAGTACAAGTATAATTTTTCCCCCGGGATCGGTTTGGCAAGAATTTTTGTATCGCTGAGATATTCTTTCAACTGTTCGAACGCTCGCTGACAGGCGTCTGTCCATTGAAACTTTCCTTTCTTGATGGCCTCGAAAAACGGCCTACACTTATCTCCGGATCTTGAGACGAATCTGTTCAAAGCTGCTAGACATCCGGTTAGCCGTTGGACTTCTTTAACCGATCTGGGTGGTTGCATCTCCATGATTGCTTTCACTTTCACTGGATTTGCTTCAATTCCTCGCTGACTAACCAGATGTCCCAAGAATTTCCCAGAATGGACTCCGAAACTGCTTTTCTTGGGATTCAATTTCATATTGTAGGTCCGAAGTATCTCAAATGTTTGAGCTAGGTGTTGTAAGTGATCTTCCTTTTTTGAGCTTTTGACAACAATGTCATCCACATATACTTCCATCGTCTTCCCGATGTGATCATCAAACATCTTGTTAACCAGCCTCTGATACGTAGCTCCAGCGTTGATTAGCACAAATGGCATTCTTTTCCAGCATAGCAAGTTTTTGTTGGTGTAGAACGCAGTGTGCTCTTGGTCATCGGGATGCATCGCGATTTGATGATATCCTGCGAATGCATCCATGAACGTCAGCAGCTCATGTCCGGCGGTGCTATCAACTAGCTGGTCAATGTGAGGCAATGGGAAGTTGTCTTTCGGGCAAGCGGCGTTAAGATCTGTGAAATCGATGCAGAGTCTCCATGCTCCAGTCGCTTTCCTGACCAAGACTGGATTTGCCACCCATTGTGGGCATAACGCTTGTTTGATTAGGTCGTTTTCCAGCAGCTTTTTAACTTCCACGTCGAGCGCTTCATATTTGTCGGGCCCAAATTTCCTCCTTTTCTGATGGACTGGCTTCTTTCTTGGGTCGATGTTGAGTCTGTGGCAAGCATGTTCGGGGCTGATGCCCACCATGTCTGCATGCGACCATGCGAACACATCGAGGTTTGCTTTAAGAAACTCAATCATGTTGGTCCTATACGGCTCTGGTAGCTCGGACCCTATGAAGAGTTCTAAGCCCTCATGGCTCGGGTCGACTTTCACAGTTTCCAACTCTTCGACCGGGGTAGCTCTTCGTTTCTGGCCTTTCCATCTGGGGTCAATAATGGGCTCTTCTGTCTTTGGCTCATCTTCGATTTCCCTCGGTTCTGCCCCCAGTCGTGGCTCTATGTCCTCTGCATCAACGTCCATTGCCTTTGCTTGTTCTTCCTTGTTGTTAGTAGTAGCAGCTCCTGTACCTCCTGTTTGGGCGAGCTGCTCGTCTTTGCGTTCCTGCTCGTCCTCGTCCAACTGTGCGCCTTCGCACATCTGTTCGCCCATGCGCATCTGTTCGTCTATGCGTAGTTGTTCGTCGTTGCGTGACTGTTCGTCGACTTTCATTATTTCAGTATCAACGGAAGTCATGGCCTCGCTATCATCTCCGTCCTTGTCTGAGCACTTGTCTGCCATGTTGACTTGGTGATCCTGCAACTGTATTTGCAACAGACACGCACGAGCTTTCCTTTGATCTCCTTTGACTGTACCTGCACCCCTCTTTGTTGGAAATTTTAGACAATAATAGTACGTTGAAACAGCTGCTTTAAATTCATGCAAGAAAGGAAGGCCGAGGAACCCGTTATAAGTGGACTGTTGGTCTACAACTAAGAAATCTACCATTCTATTCATTTTCCTCTCCGGGTCCTCGACTGATACAAGCTCAACTGCCAACGTAACTATTCCTAGCGGGGTGGTTATAGCATTTCCAAAACCCACAATCTTGTGATTACAATCTTTGATGTACTCAGCACAATCTCCTAGCTGGTCCACCGTGCTCTTGAACAGGATATTCGTGTAGGAACCAGTGTCGACAAGTAGACGATGTACTTTTGTCCCCATAATATTGGCGCAAATGACCAATGAGTCGTTGTGGGGAGTAAGTATCCCGTCTAAGTCTTTTTCTGAGAAAGTCAGGTCTCCTGTTCGTTTGGTCGATGGATTTACACCCACTTCCATTACTTGATCTACTGCTCTCAGCTCTGCCTTCCTCTTTCTTTTCGACATAGGTGGCCTCCCATCAGAACAACCACCTACTGGCCCAGTGGGTTCCAGCATTAGGATTTCCGGGATATGCCTTGCTGGGGCTGCTGGGACCTTCCTTCCCCTCTTACCAACTTTGCTTGGTTGGTCATCACTATCTTCGTCATCCGAACTGGATTGCACTGGCGCCCTTGGTCTTTTACCTGGTTCCCTCTTCACGAATTCGGACAGCTTCCCTTCCTCATAGAACCTCCACAACTGCTTCAATAGATCTCGGCACTCGCTCGTGAAGTGGCCGATGTTCTGATGATAAGCACAGTATTTGTTCGGGTTCAGCTTACCTCTCTCTTGCCTTATCTTCCGCGGCTCTGACAACATTTCCCTGTCCTTAACGTTGTTGTACACAGCATCCACGGACATAGTAAGGACTTGACTCAACTTTTCTTTCAACTCAGCTCCATCATTGAATGATTTCATGTTCTTCGGAGCTTTGTAATCACTTCCTCCCGACTTCTTGTTAGACTTTTTCGGATCAGTTTTGTCTCCCATTTCTCGGTGTAGGGCCTCCTGCATTGAAACGTGAATTCCCGCTTTGTGTCTGAACTCTGTGTATGTTTTCGGGCAAGTCAGATGCATTTCCTTCCACAAATCAGTTCCTTTCTTCAAACCAGCCATCACTGCCACAATTTTCGTGTCCTCACTCACCGTCTCGCCCTCCAGTAAGACTTTATCAAATCTTTCCAAAAATTGCTTGTCAGACTCCTCGTCTCCCTGCCTAATATCTGCCAGACGATGTCTGTGGGTCAAGTAGGACCCGGCAGTTGAGAAGTGAGACAGAAACTCTTTGCTTAGTTGGGCAAAAGAGTTAATGGAGCCAGGAGCCAGTGCTGAAAACCATCTGTGCGGGCCATCTCCCAGGGTGAGTGGAAAATTTCGGCATTGTGTGGCGTCGGTCGCCCCCATTGAGATCATAAAATCCGAATATTTTGTCGCATGAATACGGGGGTCCGACGTTCCCTCGTACAGATTGATGGCTGGGAACTGTATCTTCTTCTGGATCGGTGCACTGAGGATAGACGGAGATAATGGTGAAGATGGGAGAATGGTTGATCCGACACCTCTCTGAGACTCCAACTGTTTCTGCAATTCTTCAATTGCCTTTCTCATTTCCTGCAACTCATTCGGGGGAGTCCTCCCGTTGGAAGGCTGTTCATCGTGATTGGGTTCAGTGACCTCTTCACGATGCAGTCCCTTGCCGACGGGACGTTTCTCCTGAGTTGTCTTTCTAGCAGCGTTGCTAGCTCCATTTGGCCCTAGTCGGCCAAAAGCTGACCTCCGGATTCGGTCATGCACTGATGGGCGAGCAGGATGGTGTGATCGCTCCACATTCCTCCGGGATGATTCCCTCCTATTTGCATTCCTTGTTCCTAATCTTTCCAATGCACTGGTTCGAGACGTACTTTTGCTTGACTCATCTGCTCGACTTGGTGACGATTCTCCTCTGCTTCCTAGACGTTCGCTCAATGGAGCTTTTCCTTTATTTCTCCGAACTTCCTCGCTGTCGGCCTCGTCCCGACGTGCATCTTCTCTTAGTTTACTTCTCTGTTCGCCCGTACGCTCTTGCTCGCCTGCTCGTCTGGTCGTCACAGGTGCTCTTGACGGTCCTGCTGCTTGTCGATTTTGCAGGGATTGAAGGACAGCAATGGTTTTTGCTAGCTCTTCAGGGTTTTGAGCAAGAGCTTCAACTTCCGGTGGAATCGTGTCAATAGTGACTTGTATATTCCTCTGCGAAGTTGCTCTCACTGTCCGTGCATGTCCTTCAGTAGACGAAACCCTAGTCCTCGGTCTACGACTTGGAGATATACTCGAATGTCGTTCTTCTTGTGATCTAAAACTATCAAAATATGGGTAAATGAGCAAATGGTTGAGGTAATCTTGTTCTTGCAAACTTCTTTTCCAAGGGTTACTAGCCTTGTGTGTGATTATGAAGGTTTGAAAACCCTAGTTCATGCACACATGCATTAAAACCCTTAAAGTGTTGTAAATCTTTGTTCTAAGAATGTGCACTTTTGTTTTCCGGCAGCCTCTTCCCGGATTCCGGCGAGATTATGCAGATTCCGGTGGTAGTCTTCAAACTTTCTTTGAATTTTTCTACAATCGAAGGTTCGAACCCTCCTTCTAGCGCCAATTGTTGATGATCTTTTCTAACCAAGATGATTAGTGGCTGTTTTCTATAATCAAGATCACCAAACAAGATCAAGAAATCATGAAATTTGGCTAAGTAATGCTTGAGAAATAATTTTACAAGAGTTTAGCTCTTTTTCTTGAAATCTCCTCCTTTTCTTGTACATGAAGGGAGTATTTATAGACATGCAAAGAGGACATGTGTCACCATCTTGGTGGCTTAACCATTGGATCTTTGCCAAGTGTTAGGACACTTGTACAACATCTACACTATTGCTCATTGGATGGGTGCCAAGTGTTAGGACACTTGGACCATATCTAGGCTAGTGACTCTTGGGATTCCCAATGTTGTACTTGGTCTTTGGCACTACTGATATGCTCTCGACGGTGACCGTTTGCTCGCTTGTACGTCTTCGTTGGATGTTGTGATCCTTTGCGTTCTGAGCTGTTCACTCCTTGCTTGGGATTGTTTTACAATGTTGCTCGCTCCATAACGAAGCTGTTCGCCTGAGTTGATTTTGGTTTGAGTTGCTTGCACAGCTGTTCTTTGCAAGGCTGTTCGCCACAATATCCTTCTTACCATGTTAGAGCTGTTTTGCAAAGCTGCTCGCCCCACCAGGCTGCCATCTCTTTGCTAAGCTGCTCGCCCTGTACGACTGTTTCCCCCACAAAGCTGTTAGCCTCTTTCATTTATCATCCTGTTATCAAGTTTAATGATAATCTTTCGTTGATTAAATGCAAAGTTGTTCGCCTATCAACAGTCGTGAGTACTATTCACACAATACATTACTTATTAGTATTGTTAACAATACATTTAATAGTGGTACATATTACTTCTAAGTCGAACTACCTTTAAACAACTAACATCTTTGAAAACAATTACAAACATGTACAGCTAATATATTACGTACAATTCAATAATAACTTACGCATAAAAAAAATGTTTAAAAAATAAAAACATGTTTCAACAGTAGACAAAGTATAAAGTGAAAATAGTTCAATAATGAACCATTTTGCAAGTTCGTAAATAAATTGTCTCAATTTGCATGCCCGTAAAGATAATATTTTAATTGTACAAACACTCATAAGGTAGTCTCATAAAATAACAAATTTTCCTTTATAACCAATATAATTAAGAAAAGCAAGATCGAGAAACCAAAAATATTTGGTCAATTTTAATTAAGAAAAGTGTGGAACTTTTTCAAAAATTAAATTCTTATGAAAACCGTAGAGAAAAGTTGCGAGAGTTGAGTCGATCTCTAGTTGTTGTTTCCTTGTAGAATCAAATAATAATTAATTAATCTATTAGACATTATAGTACCATTCATTTTTTTTTTATTAAACTTTTTAACTGTGAAAACTATCTTCAAGTTAACTATCTACATAATTGTTGAAGTTGTTATTTACAACCACATCTTTCGGTTAAATGAAATTTAGGTCAAATTTTATATAAAAAAAAATGGGTCAAATCAAGCCCGATTATGATATGCCCAGTTGGCCGCATTTTATAAAATTTGGACTAAATTAGCCAAAATTAAAAAACAGTGTCCTAGTTTGAAAGTTTGTAAAGATCCTAATTTTACAAGTTCGTAAAGATATTTTCTCAATTTTGCAAGCCAGTAAAGATAATTTTACAAACACTAATAAGATAATATCCTAAGATAACAAATTTTCTCTTATAACCAATTTAGTTAACGGTAACAAAGAGTATTAATTGTTTCTATAAATAACATTAATTGGTTAAAGTAAAATATATCTAAAAATAATTATAAATTGGTTCATATATAAAACAATTTAATTCTAAAAAACATACTCTCAATAGTAATATTTGATGATTAAAATATGTAATACCACATTGAGGTTAATTATGTTTCTAATATATCACCAACGTTGTCTGAAATACAAATTGATATGTATACAATAAGTCATACCTTATAATTTATCACTAAATTAACTCATGCACGCAAGAAAAATTAAATTTTTAAGGACATTAACTTATGGGTAGTTGAAAAATTAAGACACCATCTTTTCGGGATTACAAATTTAGGAAACTATCTCTATGGACTTAAAAAATTAGAACACTGTCTCTACAATCTTGTAAAATAAGGACACTATTTTTTATGTTGGGCAAATTTAAGCCAAATTTTATAAAAAGTGGGTCAAATAAAGCCCAATAACGATATGCCCATTTGGTCGTATTTTATACAATTTAGCCTAAATTGACCAAAATTAAACTTTGGCCTAATTGGCCTTTTTTTTTTTTTTGCAAGGTCGTAAAGATACTGTCTCAATTTTGCAAGCCCGTCAAGATAGTGTTTTAATTTTACAAACACTCATAAGGTAGTATCCTAAACTAACAATTTTCCTTTATAACCAATTTAGGAGGCACTTGGTTAGCAACTCCTCAATGGTAATTTGAATGAAAATTATTTTTCATCTATGCCCTCATAATAAAAATGATATGTTGGGGGAAGACTTGTTACAATTGTGACTCTATTGCTAGTGTCATGCCCCAATTTTGGAATAGTAGTGGACAACAAATGATTGTTGGTGGGGGAATGGGGGAGCGATTGAGGAGGATGATTGTAGGAAGTGAATATGGTAATCAAAATGGAGTAGTGATTACCTTAGTTAAGAGAGTAGGTGGTGATTTTGTTCTCATTAATCATCATAATTACACTAATTTTTAATCTCATTCCCATTATCATTGAAGAGTTGCTAACCAAGCGCCCCCTTAGTTAAAGGTCTCGAAGAGTATTCATTGTTTATTCAAAGAACATTAATTGGTTAAAGTAAAGTGTATCTAAAAATAATTTTAAAGTGGTTCATATATGAAACAATTTAATTCTAAAACATATTTTTAATAATAATATTTTATAATTAGAATATGTAATACCACAATGAGGTTATTTATGTTTCTAATCTATCACCAATATTTTCTGAACACGAATTGATACGTATACAATAAGTCATACTTATAATTTATCACTTAATTAACTCATATACAGAAGAAACAATTATTTTTTAGGACATTATCTTATAAGTGTTTTAATTCATCATAACAAAAAATTTAGCAATTTTTTTCTTAAAATTATGTATAATTTTTTTTTTTTTTTACAAATGTATTAAACTGATAAAAATATATTTATTTTAAATCAACATTCAACATCAATATAATAATTATAAATTAATACCTAAAAACCTACTTGTAAACAATATTTGTTGTATACTTAGATGGTTTTCCTTCCGAGTCAAGACACAATTTGTTTTATTTTCAAGTAAAATTATTTATCAACACCGGGTCGAACGTTATACAACCTTCTCAACGCAGTCCTATTTTTGCTTCTCCTCTCCCAAGTGTATTTATTTTTATCCCAAACATATTTTAAAGGAAACTCAATGTATGTGAGATTCTTGGCCTCAACATCAATCTTGTTACGTTCCATCTATGCTAAAACATTGATTTTTGTGCGTCAGGTCTTTGGAGTAAGTCACCAATATATTCATCGTCATTGAAAACAACACTTTGCTTATTAGAAAGATGAAAATTAAATTTCATAACTGGTGAAAATTTGTAATGTATTTCAAATTGAAGAGTCCTCCACAGCTCTTGCACGAAGAAATGTGCCTTAATAAATATCTCTAATTTTCTCCTAATTTTGCAAGTTCATAAAGATATTGCCTCAATTTTGTAAGTTTGTAAAGATATTGCCTCAAATTTGCAAGCCCATAAAGACAGTGTCCTAATTTTATATACACTCATAAGGTAGTGTCCTAAAATAATAAATTCTCGCTTATAACCAATATATTTAAGAAAAGTAAGATTGAGAAAAAAAAAAGTAAGAATGCACAAAATTGATTCACATTAATTAGAATATTGACTATGAACATGGTTTATTTGATAACAACAATATTTAATTAGGATATTATATATGGACTTGGTTTATTTCGTAATAGTGTGCGAGTGGCAACCGCACCTCCTTTAAATTAGACTTAACTCAACAATTATTTTTACAATAATGAATATTTATCAACTGAATAAAGACTATAAATAATTAGCACGTGAATGTTTCTGGATTATTTATCATACGTGTAACGCCCCGAATCCGAAACACATAAAATATCTCAGATTCGAGGTGCCACTTGTGACTAAAATACGAACTATAAAATTTTTGATATAAAAATGGATAATAAAATCAGAGATATGAGTTTTATGCAGCGGAAGAAATGGGTAAAATAATATTTATAATATATCTCACACGCATATATAAAGTTTATTATCAATAGTATCATTTTATTTAAGTGGGGAACTCCGTGTCGTCTCTATTACTGTCCTTGCTCCACGAACTCATAATCTGCAAGGGTTGTAAAAAGGGGGCGTGAGATTTGAATTCTCACGTATGGGTGATTTGCAACGTCATGGGATTGGTAAATCCGAAATATATTAAAGTATACTTATTGAGAAAATATATAATTTATTTAAGCAGTTGATATATAAATATAAATAACATACAACACAAAAGTAACAAGATCACGTAATAATTAATTGGGCATAACAGGTTTCACGTTCACATAATTGATATAATCACAAGTTGATTCACAGTAAGGGGCAAAGCCCAAAATCATTTTCAAGTAACGGCCGGATCTGCCAAAAATCATTTTTCAACACATATAGTAAATCTCCCCCAAACCATTTCTCACCAACAAATCCATCCATTTCATTCATCCATGTGACCATGAATCTGAATAATTAATATCACTCATGGCCACCACAAATAATATCAGCGACCATGAATCTGACCTATTGTCACTCATGGCCGTACGTGTCAATCCACAAACATAACTGCTCAATGATTACTCGTTTTCCTCTTTCTCATAAAAACTGTCATTTCAAATTGTGGGGAGAATTCACTCGATTTGCAATTGAATTGATTCATGCTCACAAAATGCCCTTAATCATGCAATGGTAATTGATTTGAATAAAACAATAAATATTTGTATCATATATAAATATATCACGTATTTCAAATATCTATATAATAAGTGTACATTTATGTTTGATTAGTTGTTTTAGATTGATTTAGTCGAATTCAGAGTATACCAGCACAACGTATTATAAGCAGATCGATTAACAGATCATCACCCACCTGTTAACTCCGGGTCCCGTGAATGATGTACGAACAGATGGTCGGAAACCTCGTGTGCGTATTCCGATTAGCACAGAATCCTAGTACGGAGTAATTTGATTAAAAGTTGACCTTTGAATTATTGAAAAGGTCTAGAAGTACGTGTTACGAAACGAAGAAGTTGTTGTCTTGAAAACTTGCTGAAAAGACCTACTTAAAAACACACACTATTTTGGTAAATACACCACTCCTAAAAAGTTGGTGTATTGGAGGAGTGTATTTACTAATTTTCTTGTGGTATTACTATTTTGATTACTACAAAAACAATCTTTTGATAAGTACACCCCTTTTTAAGAGGAGGTGTATTAGGGGGTGTATTTACTAAAAGCAGTGGTGTAACAGGGGGGTGTATTTACTGAATTCAGGGATGTCCTTAATAAAGGCCTTTTATAAAATTAAAAGCATATCCATCTAATATTTTCTTGAAATAAATAAAAGAAAGAAATATTTATTTAAATAATAATATTAATAAAATTTCCAAATTAATATTTTTCTTGAAAATAATTAAAAGAATAAGAAAGTTTAATAAATAATATTAATATAATTAAAACCTCAATTTAATATTTTCTTTCTAAAATTTATATTTTATTTTAAAAGAACTTTGAATATAAATTATACTTTATAAATAAAATTCCCTTTATTAAACTTATTTTGTTTAAAGAATTCTATATAAAATAAATACCAAAATAATATAATATATATACTTTTCTTTATAATTAATAATACTTTTAAAAATAGAAGGATAATACTATTTTCCAAAATATTCTTTTTCATTCGTTTCAAAAATTTGAACGGTAGAAGACGAGTTTCCCTTTGTCTTTAAAAACTCAACTAATATTAAAACAAACTAATTTCATCACCAAATCAGCTAATTCAAACTAAACTAATTCATTCACCCAATAATATCAACTAGCTAAAACAAAAATACTAATCCAATCAATCCAATAATACTAAACAATTATCTCAATAATACAAAAAAATCGTATCCATTTGTTTTCGAACGGAATAAACAATTAGGGAGTTAAAATCAACAAAAGAGAATTCCTATTACTGCTTGAACACAAGCAGTGTTCCACTGATATCATTTTACAAGAGTTTTAACCAAAACAACATTATCCCCGATCCGAAAATTACAAAAGAAATGGGGAGAAGAAGGCTAGTAATCTTACGAGTCCCGGTTCGATTCAAGGTGATAAACGGGCGGCCTAACGGCGTCGTATAAGAATGCGTTCGGATAATTTCGGCAGCATAACAGCGTGATTCTTGATTTTCCGAAAACAAAACAGCAGCTATTCAATACTACGATACCTCAATTAACACGAAAGAATGAGAATCAATTTAATCGAAACGGGAATTTAAAAGGGGAAACTGAAATTGAAAGGAAACGAAGGACCGAGGAGGAAAATCGAGACTCACTCAAGGAGGAGAGAAGAGGCGGCGGCGGCGGCGGTGCGGCGGCGGCGCGGCGGTGGGAGAGCGCGACGGCCGAGGCTGCTACTGGAGGAGGATGGCGGCGGTTTCGAGCGGAGGGAGGAGAGAGCGTGAGCGATGTGGCGGCGGGAGGGTATCGCGACGGTGGTCGCTGGGCGAAGAGCGGCGGCGGCGCTGCGTTGGTGGTCGAGCGGCGGTTGAGGCGGCGCGAGGCGTGGCTGGAGCGCGGCTCTCGGCTGGAAGGGGGCGGCGGCCGGAGCTCTGCTGGGTGGAGGCGACGCGAGCGGCGGCCGTGTCTGGGTGGGAGGTCGCCGATCGAGGAAGGAGGAAGAAGACGCGTACGCGTTTTTGTTGCTGAAAGAGGAGAGAGAAAGGAATAGTGCTGGGTTGTGTGGGAATTGAAATTTCCTTCCTTATGGTGAGTTTATTTATAATGGAAAAAAAATTATACTTTTAATTAATAATTAATTTTAAAGGAGGCATTTCATGTGGATGAGATTAATTCCTATAATTCCTGATATTTTCGTTCTCAATTGATACGGTTTAGGGATTGTTTGGTTCACGAGTTTAACCCCAATTCGAAAATTAATACAGTTTTAAAACTCGATTAATATTTTTAAGTATTTTAATTATTCTCAACACATTATACGGATTGAAAACATAAATTTAAACTTTAATAATTAATTTCTCGTAGTCCCTTATCCGTTTGAAATGTTCGATTTCTTTCTTCGAATTCGGGAATTTGAAAATAGAGTATATATTTAAATTACACAGTAGCACACAAAAATAATAAAATTAAAAGAAACGAGAATAATAATAATATAAAATTATATATTTAAGGTTTCTAGCAAAATAAAAGGTATAAAACGGGACGGGGTATTACAATACGTCCATTCAATCTTGGCAAATTGGCAATAATGGAAAATTTAGCCCATGAAGAAATTTATTCTGGTAAACCATTGATTTGGAAATAATGGAAAAATTAGCACGTGAATAATATTAACTTCTGACTAAACATTATATTTTTGCCTAAACCCAAAACTACCTAAAGTCAAGTCAAATATATTCATTTCTTGAAATATAGCTCTTGCTTAAAATAAATAAATTATAAAGGGTAAGAACTCATATATGATTCTTAATTTGTATACAATTTTATCTAATTCTATTATCTTGTCATAATTTATTAGTACTTTCTTTATTTTTTCAATAATCTCTCCAATCTTTTATTGCGTTTAGAAGGCATAATATATTTATGGAAGGTAAAACATTTTGTGTTCTCTAATATGCGTAAATCTCTGATTAGTAAATTAGTACATTATGTCATATCTTTTTTTAAAGAATATCTTTTAATTAGATATTTATGATAAAGAAATAATTATGGTTTGTGATCACATTTACTATTACATAAATCTTCACTTAACGTGTATTCACGATGGTACCCACCTACAAAAATTAAATTACATATATCATAAAAAATAATTTTGTAATATAAATTCCTCCGTATATTTCAATTAGGTGCTAAAAAAATTAATTAATATTTGGGAGAAAAAAATTAACTAACCCTAAAACAAAAGCACACACGTTAACTGC
The DNA here is from genome assembly GCA_947034835.1 of Ballota nigra. NCBI lineage: Eukaryota > Viridiplantae > Streptophyta > Magnoliopsida > Lamiales > Lamiaceae > Ballota > Ballota nigra. The sequence goes on from OX344723.1 coordinate 25,706,431, forward strand.
AATAACAGGAAATTTAGGAAAAAAATATACGTTTTATTTCAATAAATTCATGGAATATTGGAACATATATTTTGATATCGAACACAAATAAAGCCGAATATATTGCAACCTCCATTCACAAAATATTCCTATTTGCTAATAGATACACATCCAAAATATCAATCCTAGAAAAAATAAATGTTTTTATTAAAGGATATAATAGTCAACTTAAACAATATACCAAAAAAAAAAAAAAAACGGACGATTTTGTAAAGAAACCGACGGCACGCTAGATAAATAGAAATTCAAAGGTTCCAAATAAAGATACACTAACAATAAATAAGAAGATACAAATCACTCAAGATTTGAACGTTGATTGAAATAAACCAGGCCAATGTTTCCTAAAATAAAACCACAATTGAATCAGTGGATATTATTTTCAAAAAATTAAAAAAACAATTAACTGTGGAAGGTTTGGATATTGATTGAAAAAAAACCGGGTCAATGATTGATAAATTATAACAATGGCTAGATTAAGGAATATTATTTTCGGAAATTTTAAAAGAATTTTTAATTGTGGGAGGTTTGAATATTGAGAAAAAAATACCGGATCAATTAAAAATCTCTTCAATCTTGGCTAACCAAATTTAAAGGAAATAATGTGTAAAATTAAAGGGCGAATAATTAAAAAAGAAATCTTAGGATAAATATCAAAGGATATAAAATGAAAGGATTCTAGACATCAATTCTAAATGCAATTCTGAATAAGAACGAATAGTACCGAGTCAAACATTAAATTAGGGAAAATAAGATATGTTATATTTGAAAGGTTCATACCATAAAAGATCAACCATATATTAGGAAAAATAAGAAACGTTAGATTGGAAATATTTTTTTCTTAATTATGGTACATCCAAGATGCAAACCGACAGTGTCCATGGAGGATGACCGCCTCATTCGAAGCTTGCGAAAGCAAACTATTTGAAATTTACACGATGACAGTGAAATTGTGATTAACATGTCAAACTAACGTTGTTTAAAGATTAAAGGATAAAAAAAAGGAAACTTAATATGAAGACAGTACACAATTCAAATAATTTTTTTTATTCATATTCAATGGATAAAAATTACATCTACAATAAAAAAAATCACAAATGGATGATTCCAAATCCGAAATGTAGGACCAAAGTAGAAAAAAAATAGCAAACCCTAACAAACTTTCGTACACTAATATTACATGAGAGGGAATTAATTCATCGAACATTCAAGAACGACATTGCGAAATAAGGATTTCCATCTACATACGAAAATCCACATATAGATGAACCGAAGTGCAAAATATCGGACAAAAAGGAAAAAAAAAAAAAGAATCCTAACAAACTATTCTACACTAATAGGAGGGTTCCAACTTCAACTGCAAAATGACGATTTCTCCCATCATAGGGCAAGAAGACGGCGAACATTAGACAAGCAGAGAGAATCGAGAATCCAACGTACCTATAAAAAGAACTACAAAATCAACGATGAATGAATGGGAAAATGAGAATAGGAAACCAGATTTTATAGATAATATCTATGATTAATGGACGAACACGATCGAATTGGAAAAAAAATGAGAGGACGAGATCATTTTGCAATAAATGATCGAATGAGAGAGAGCCATTCTTGAAAAGAAGACATCCAAGCCATGCCACATAGGCAAGGAGGGGTTTGACTATATAAAGGTTATGATTGTTCAAACTATACATACTCATCAAATTATTGTTATAATTAAAATTCTACTATGGGTTGGTAAATAATTGATGAAAGCATTGGTGTTGTGTTAATGATTTTTATTGTAAAAATGGTTTACAACTAATACCTTACAATAAATAACTAATACATTTTAGTGAATTAATTATTTCCTCCATTCCTGAAAACTGATCTTGTTTTTTTGCATGTAGTTTAATGCGATATGTCTTCCCTCTGTTCCTGAAAATTAATCATGTTTTTTTTCACGTAGTTTAATGAAATATATCTGAGAGTATTATAGGGTTTTTAGGTCCGTTTTTAATAAAATGATCGTTTATGATTGAAAAGTATGCGAAATAAACTTTTCATTAATTATCATTTTATTAAAAAACGAATCTCAGAAAATTCCATATTACCCCCTGACATATTACATTAAACCACGCGTAAAAAGACAAGACCAATTTTAAGGAACGGAGATAGTAATATCTTTTAATTAAACAAATAATTTAATTCAAAACTAATATTAGTACTTTATGGTAAAACGCCTATACTCTCAAAACATGTTAGGTATAAAAACAAAAACTTATATGAAACATAGTTAAGTTAACACAATTTCTTCAAATAGAACTATTATGTATATATATTATCACGGTTGAAAAACTTTACAATTTTTTTTTAAATGATAGTGGTGGATTTATATAACAATAATATTGTCACTCAAATATAGAAGAGGAAATAACATAGTATTAAATGGGCCGATTATATTGATTGTTTGCAGTTGGTTAAACCACCACATTGAATTGGACTCATGGAGGGAAAAGCCGAGGCACACACGTTACACCTAAACGTCATCGTTTTTGGCCCAACACTCCCTCGGCCGTATCGCCTCTCTCTCTCTCTCTCTCTGTTTTTTCTGCTAATCTCTCTTCATTTTTATCGCCCACTCTTCCCTACAAATCTCTTACTTTCTTCTCTCCGATTTAGTTCTCGTTTTTTGGTTTGTTGGAAACTATCGAATTTCCTTTTCCTTTGGTGTCGAAATAATCATCAATGGCATCTTTTACCGCTCCATGCCCGAAGGTTTCTCCTATGGTGGCTGCTTCGTCTCAGTCGACTCTGCAACGACACCGTATTGCCTCGTTTCCTCGATCTGATTCGAGATCAAATCCTGCATTCACGACAATTTCTCAATCTCAGGTTCATTTGTCTTCCTCTCGTTTTCATGCAATTTATAAGTGTGAAAATTGCTGGGTGATAATTTTCATTTAATTTTTTTATATGATATCAATTGACTAAAGAAGTAATTTAATTTCCAAAGAATTCTTATGGTTTTATTGTTTATGATAATTGTACTTGCATAATAAAGATTTAGACACTTTGGAACACTGATGTGAGATTAGGCGGGTAAATGTCAGTTCTGCTCGCTTTTAGCTTGAAAGTTGAATGACTTTTTATTTAATTTTTTCTTTTTCTTTTTTAAAGTTGCTAATTAGGTGTCCTAATTATACATAAATATGTTGAGTCTTGTTATGAATAGTGTTTTCTTTGCCCCAATCTCCTCAACTAATGTGATTTCCTAAGCTGGTTAATCTCACCTTTATGCTTCTTGGTGAAGCCAAAAATGGTTGATGGTTGCCTATAGAACAAATGGAATTTATGCAACTAAATAGGAGAAATAAGGATTTTAATTGTTTGGTTAGTATTATCAAATGCCAGTTAACAAATATGAATGTGGGGAAAAGTGCTATAGTGATATTTTATATGGAGATTCAAATTGATATTTATTGTAATATACTAAAAATTCCTTTTCATTATCTAGGGGGGTCGTGGCCGGGCTCAATCAGATGCCTTTAAGGTTTGTGCTCAGCTAAATGAGGTTAGATGAACATCATTATTGATTATTGTTATTTTCTTTTCAAAAAAAAGTCTTTGCTCGTATCTGTGTTTTCATCGATAAAATTGATTCACACTTGAGCTAAGATTACTTAACACTTATAAGGTTGCGGTTGAGAAAAAATCGAATGCTAACCCAGCTCTCGAGGCAGCAGTATTCATGAAATCTGAAAACCAACATGAAGTTCCAGATGCATCAACTATTTCAACTTTTATGGCACAAGTGACAGATCTTGTCAAGTATGTAACCATTTTGGGGAAATGGGAATAATGTTTTTTTAGGACCATAATTATTGGAGTAACAGTTGAATGATAATATATTTTCAGTCTGGCAATTAAAGGACAATGAATTTTATTTTCGCACTTTTAGGCCTGTTAAATTTAATTTTTCCAAATTTAGGCTCATAAAATTAAAGTTTTTGCAATTTGTTGGACCAACTTGACCTAAATGTGCGAAAATTAAATTTTTATGAGGTGTAAATGTGCGAAAGTAAAATTTATTGTCCTTCAATTGCTATAAACATATTATTCTTCAGTTGCTACCTCCCGCAGTCACGGTCCTAAAAAAACTGTTCCCAACCATTTTGCATAAGAACTCGATCACTTTCTAACTCAGTTTCTAGATTGAAACTTGTTTCATTTACTTGATATTTGCAGGCTTGTCGATACAAGAGATATTGTGGAGTTACAGCTAAAGCAAATGGATTGTGAGCTCCTTATCCGGAAAAAGGAAGCTCTTCCACAACCATCAGTTCAAGCTCCCGTTTATTATTCACCACCTCCATCACAATATCCTCCTGCGAGTGCTCCTTCTCAATCCCCTGTGGCCTCTGCTCCATCAGCCCCTGCTTCAGCTCCAGCACCAAGCGCGCCAGCAAAACCAAAGTCGTCACACCCCCCTTTCAAATGTCCAATGGCCGGAAACTTTTACCGTTCTTCAGCTCCTGGTGCTCCACCTTTTGTGAAGGTTATGCATAAAATATACATGCACACACACAAACACAAATGCAGTACTCCCTCCTCCGTTCCTAGTTGTACATCTGATTTTAACAGTCACACAAACCAATTTTTCATTAATTAATTTATCAATAAACTATTATATCCTTATTTATAATTACTTGATGATAATATAGACCACAATTAGTTACAAGAAAATGGTTAGTATTTATTAGGAACTCCATTTGGGATAGAATGAGACTGATAGTTAGGAGTTGAGGTAGTCTTTATTTTGCGTTGACAAACCAATATAACAAACTTAATTATACACGTTGCTTTTTTTTTCTTGATTTAGAGAATGGTGGATTTATAAAGTATCATGTCCTATCCATTATTTCCAAGTAATAACTAAATGCTGTAGCAACTAGTAAGCTTCACTAACTTCTCAAATCCAGATTATCTGAGACATACCTGAATTTATTGGATATGAAATAGAGGTTTCAACCTCATGTTAACGATATGTGTCTGAAAGTCCTCTTTGTGGTGATCTTTGCATGTGTGTTGTGTGATGGTGAAGACACTCATTTCTCTCTCTCTCTCGTTTGTTAATCAGTACCTTCTGTATCTCTTTTATGTGGTGTAGAAAGTAATACATGTCCTGCTCTTTTATGTGAACTGTTAATTAGTGACACTATACACCACCTTGTAGTTTCGATTATAGTTATGGTGTGGTTGTTTGCTCTATGCATGCCGTTTAATTTTTCTTTTCTCTGGATATTCTAGGTTGGGGATAAGGTGCAAAAGGGACAGGTCTTATGCATCATTGAAGCTATGAAGCTGATGAATGAAATTGAGGTGGCTTGCAACACTGTTATCTTCTTCTTGTATTTCTTGTTTATTGTTAATGTATGTCTAGAATTCAGATAAATGATTAGAAGTCTGAATTGCATGAAATGCTAGAATTAGGAGATTCAACTTGGGGATTCCTCAGGATTGTTTTTTTAGCTTTTCTATGCCAGAAAAATATGATAGTTTTGATGAAATTTAGAAAATGAATCACTAAGAGAACTTTATTTTTGTATATTTGTACTTTTAAATTATGCCCATACAATGTAGTTACCAGAATATATTGAGAGAAGATTGATGACAAAGCTTTAGCTTTTACTTATTCATTTAATTTTTATTTTTTTGTATTTAGAGTGTTGAAATACTCGTATATTGGTTATTCAAATTTTGTTACATTCCTTATGACTTATTTTGATACATGTCTTGATATTTTAGGCTGATCATGCTGGCACTGTCCTTGAGATACTAGTAGAAGATGGGAAACCTGTCAGCATCGATACGGTAATTTCTTTGATTCTCCTCTCCTTTCCCTCACCTCCGTTTTCAATTTAATTTTAGACTCCCGTGTGTTTTTTTTCTCAATCTATCCATAATCCTGAATTGATAGGACTTACTATATATCTCTTTCTTAACATATTTATTTTACCCATGCAGCCCCTATTTATAATTGCGCCATGAGGGATAAACTATAAAGTTCATTTCCCATGAAGAACAACCAGTGAAGCTCTGAGTATGAGATTTCTTGGCCTTCTTGAGATATTTAGTTCGATATTAGGACAGAATGTTGTTTTTATTTTACTGGTGTTTCGTAACTCTGGTGCTTATAAACTTCTAAACGATACTCTTATTTATAAGCAAAATAATTTTGAATACATTCTTTTCTGTTAACGATGTTGATGCTTCCTCATGCATTATCATATATTATTTGATCACAAAGACTTAAATATAATATTGCACAGATCCAATATTTGTGCAATTCGCTCATACCCGACCCATTTTTTTTTTTTTGAATGGTAAAACATATTTTATTATAACAATTGGAGAACAAGGGGTGCTCCAACCCTTATAATAAAATCAACTTCGAAAATACTCCTTACATTCTAAAGGTTTTGACAACACGATCTGAGGTCTCTATTCCAATCACGAAAAGAACAACTTCTTAAAGTACTCACTTTTGCTCCTATCCACGTCTACACCCTAGCTTTAATTTCTGAAAAAACTCTATCTTCATTCGGTAGCATCCCATTAAAGACTGCTTAATTCCTGGCATTCAACATGATCCAAATGATCGCTATCCACAATGTCGATGAAACTTTTGATAAGGATTTGGGCTCGAGCTCCACCTCATCATCTTACTCAAAAACCATGGCTCTATGGATCATGAGTTGATTAGCTGCTCGGCTCATTGGTCTGGAATTTTGCGTAGGATTGTGATTGTTTTCCTTCATGATTTCTTCTCTCAAAGGGTGCCGGTGTGGGTGTGGGAAACTTACTTGGATGTTTGTTAGGGATGGGACGGGGATGACAATGGAAAAAGGGTGTAGTAAATAGTAACTGACTGTTTAGTTATAGATGAAAAAATAGGAGTGGATGAAATTTTATATCAAATTAAAAATATGATATTAGAAAGAGAATGGGTGACCATAAGAAAAGTAGGAGAGATGTTCATCCCTTGTACTCAGATGGGTTTTTCTACGGCCCTTCCTGACGTCAGTGATCCAATAAAAATTTGACACGTCGTATAACTTCGCCCAAAGCGATACACATTCGCCGTGATTAAATTAATTAGTTTTTAGAAAGAATATATAATGAATTACTGAACAACCCTTACAATAAATTTCCATAACAATTAATCCATAATCTATAAAATTAATCCATAATTTATAATCTATTATCTATATAAACACTTCTTAATCTATTTCATACAGTTTTGCCCATCTCTGTTACAATTTAATCCGTGTTAAATTCCTTTTTTTTTTCTCTCTTTCACCTTCCCCACATCAGACCAGTTCACCGCTTCTTTTCTTAATCCTCTTTCAGTTTCGCTCCTTCACAATATTCCCACTATTCTTCTCTCTTCACCTCTCGGAGTTTTCCTTTCAGTTTTACGCCTTCCCCAATCCGTCGTCAATCTTCTCGGTGTACACCGATATGGGCCTAAAATAGGAGAGTAGGCGCGTGCAATGGCTTAGCTATGGAACTGTATGTTGGAGTCGCATTTTCGTTCATAACTTAATTTTGTTGATCCCTAATATTCAAACTCCTTTGCCGCCGGTATTCCAGCAGCTCCATCATTGTTGACGTTGGATCGTAATCCCACAGTTCGTCACCTCGAACCGATTCCTGAACGTTCCGATTTTCTATTACTCTCAATTCTCACTCCACTCTCGCATTCCTTAAGAAGAACCAGGTATGCTGCTATTCATTTTCTAGTCCAATGGCTTGAGAATTGATGTTGTAGTCATGGTGTTCGACTTAATTCCTCAATGAATGAATTCAGAATTTTTTTATTTTAGGTATGATCCTGTGATCTTTGCTGGGAAAAAATGTTTGGTTGGGTGTTTGTTAATATGATGTAAGATTCAATTTTAAAGGTTTTTTTGTGCTTGTGTATCTGCTAATTGAAGCAGGTAGCTTACATTTTGTTGAATCATGAGTTTGCATTTCACGTTTCCTTCACGATTCACATCGCTACCCTTTTGTGCTCTGTTCAGTTCAGAGCAAGTCGATTTCAATTCCGTCTGGGTTTCCCTCTTTGCTGTGAGTTTCACCAGATTTAATTTCTTTTATTTGTGTAGCAGAACATATAGAGAAGAGATGGAAGCAGGCATTATCGTGATCCTGAAATTGTGAGAATTGCATGGCAATTCTAAAGTAAGCTCCCTTATCTTCATATTTAGTTTTAAGAATCATCTTCATTTAGTTAACTGCTTGTGATATTGATACACTAATTATTTAAACATTTTAAGTGCGTTGTACTGCTGTATCAGTTTTCGTTGCGTTGTTCTTGAGTATACATTGCATCCTAGGTAGCGATGCAATGAGCTTTAAAGGTGCGAGTCTCGAAGATGCATTATATGGATTTTATCTACCATTCACTTAGGCTATGTTCTTTTTGGATTTTAAGTGGTTTTTAAAAATCAATTTTTGAAAATCAATGGTTTTCGTAATCCATGAGGTTTTTAAAATCTGTATTCTTTTTGGGTCTTGAGTAGGGTAGGTTTTACTTTATGATGAAAAAGTAAAGGAGTGTTGTATAGGTTATTTATAGGGTTGTAGGATTAGAATTTCAACAACCTAATTTTAAAACTCAAACTAAAATGGGTTTTAGATTTCAATCCAAATCCAAATTTTTAACATAGCCTTAGATTATCAAAACTAAAATCCAAAAGCTCTGTTTGAATTCGAGTATGATTAAATTTTTATTATTTATGTTGCATCTATCAAGAGCTGGTTTAATCAGGGAATTATTTGCCAGATGATTTAGGGAGATACATATTGCTTTTGCTGATTTATGGAAAGTCCTACTCTAGGAAGAACAACAAGCCTGGGTGTTGACTATGGTGTTCATGAGTTTTTTTGCTACGTTTTGAGAACACATATTCGGAATATGATTATCCACATCTAACTCACATTTCAAAGTTTGCTATTGAAGTATTGAGTCAAACAAACCATTAGCTTAATATTGATACAAATAGAACATTAATAGCCAAAACATCATTAACTGAAAGTAAATTGACCTGGAATCTTGCTCTTTCAGTAACAGGAATTGATGGATGATGATGCCGATACTCATCACTACTGTAAGTGGAAAGTTTAGCAGCGATCGTACTATTGCACAATACGCGAATGAAATTTGGAAATAAATGAGTGGCGTGTGCCTTGAGAATGAAAGTGTTTGGAAGAAGATAGTTACACGGTTATATAACTTTGCCTCGTTGTTCAATTTGATGTCAAACATCTTATTTATACGGATTCCTTTAATGTCATGTAATAATAATAGCAAAACTCGTACTTTCTGTTGCTCTTACAGTACGAAATAAATGTGCATCTCAGGGCAACGGAGTATATGCTTGTCTGACTTGAGTTTAATTTTCTGAAAAAATCAAATACCTTCCAATTACTCCAATCAACTACTTTTCTATATATATATCGTGCAGATTATATACCTAATATACTTGGGCGATGCTTGGGACAATCATATATACTCCTATTTAAAGTTTAAAACTGGACAAAGAGTGTGAATGTGTAAAAATGTTGTAATTTCTGAATAAATGGGGAGGGAGGCATTAACAGCTTTACGGAAATTACAAGCATAAGTTTAATTTCTCAGCTAATACCTTTTGCTGGTGGAATACAAATGATGATTTATGTCTTTTTTTTTAAAGTAACATTAGATGTAGAAAACAGAATAAACTTCAAATTTGTTGCACAATTGCTGAAAATACTAATTTTTGTATTAATCTAATGATCAACAATTTGTACTAGTGATCACTTTTCCTTTATTGTATAGTCCTCCCTTTTAACTATATTTTCTGGCTGATTTTAGGTTTTTTTTTTTTTTTTTTTAACGAATCCTTTTTAGATGTAGTGTTGCTTCTCTTTTTCCTTGCATTAACTATTATATATGTTGTTACATCACACTAACAATCATATATACTCCATTAGTAATATTTAATATTGGACAGAATGTTTGAATATGAGAATGTTGTCTGGTTCTTGAATAAAGGGGAAGGGGACTTTGTATTCACCTAAAAAAAACCAAAGAAGCTGCAAGAAGCATGCTCATTAGTAAGTTCCTCTGAACCACACTATAAAATTATTTATAATAATTTGACAGTGCTCCAAATTCCACCCTGCATAACGGTGAAATAAATTTTGTAACTCAAACTCACTAAAAACAGGAAAATACCCAATACGAGTGACAATCTCAAAGATTTACGTACACAAATACAATGATAAAAATTTTCTGTCTTCTCTTCCTCAACTGCCTGAAAAGTGGCGAATATTGGAGCAAGAAGACCATAAGCAGCCCCCACCTCCCAACCCACATAACACTACTAGTAATTCCAATAGTTAACCATGCTATTAAGATGATAGGAATACATAAACATAGCATGATCTTCAAAGTTGGACCAAATTGTTTCGTGCTGCATAACGAACACATCAGTTTATCCAAGATTGTTCGATCGATGAAGCTGGTATGTGGTATACAAGTAGAAAAATATAAGATCGTTAGAAGTTAGAACACACCTTAAAATGCAATAATAGGTATAAAACCAGTGTACGGGCCAAAGACCATGTATTATCACGGAAATACCGGAAACGATTAAGAGAAGTGTCACCGGGAACATAATGACACATGTAACAACAAGCATCAAAAGTTCATAAAACAACCAATTTTAGCAATATTGTGACGCATTAATCAATGATAAGTGGGCTAAATAAAAACACATCATTGTAACTCTAACTTATCTAAAAGAACAAAATTCCCAAAATGTGATCAACTGGTTAAAGACACATCTGTATATCAAACCGTAAACCCTTAAAACAACCTGAAATTGATCTATTTACACTTCTATTAATAAAAATATCAAGTCGGCCGAATGCCCATTATAAACACACCCCCTTTTACAAACATACAAATAATTGTTGAATCTTATTAACATTTATTCATGACTAATTGTACAACCAAGACCAAGAATCTATATCTACTATAAATCGCAAAAAATCCTTACAAAGTGCAAGAAACATAATAATACAGAATTTTCTGAAAATTCAGGAAAGAAATAAAAAAATAAATAGATACCATTGATAAAGCCAAGAATGGGAAGGCCAAAGAAGAAAGGCAAGAAACAAATGAAATTCCACAGTGAAGCCCACAACCCACTCTGGGGTTCCATTCCTTCCTCCTAGATTTTTCACTCAAATCACCAAAACCACAGAACTCAAAATCAAAGTAGAAAAAAAACTCCAAAATAAACAGTTTTTTGTTATTACACTTAATCCTACCTGGTGACTTAGATGTCCACCAAAAAAAAATTATATGGGTAGTGGGGTTGCTAGCATATCAGGAATAATAGTTACCATCGATTCATGGGCAAAAAAATTCTTATCTACTTTCTAATATGCAGGAGAAGAAATTAAATAAACAGTCACAACCTAGTTCAAACAGCCACACAAACAAACTTGATTGTATTTTATGTGGATTCTGGTTCTTTGATTGATCTGCAATATATGCTTAAAGCATACTTGTAACATTCACCTAAGAGTAATCTTGCTGCATTAGCAGTTCCACATTAATCACAACTAATTTAGTAAAAAATATTTTTTAATTTAATTTAAGTGTATCTATTTGCATGTCAAACAACAAATGAACTATAACAAGGAATTTATAGTCATTTATAGACAAGAGATCCTAATATCAGAAAGGAGAAAACAGATAATCCTCAGAACCCTAGGCTGATTCCATGGCACATATTAAATCAAATATCCCATTCGTGTTCCCAACACACAGCCTCCTACAACCCCAAATGGTTTTGACATTTCATCGAACACATGGTGCGCGGAAAATTTTATAATTAAACGTACACACATATAAACTAGAGAAAAGAGAGTGGATGAAACATACTCGGCGAGAGTGGACGTATGACGAATGGAACTGCTTCAATGGAGGTGCGTATGAAGGAAAAACTACAAAAAGAAGAAGACGGAGACAAAGTAAAGAGATTGAAACGCGGGGAGAGAAAGAAGACGGGCAAAAGGAAGTCGTCGGCGTGAAGATAGATAATAGATAAACTATGAGGGTGTTCCCCTACAGAAGTCGTCGGCGACGTCGCTTTCTCCAACCATTGCGTTTTCTTGAAAAATTACAGACAGGTGGGTTTTTTTTTAAAAGCAATTACAGACGGACGGTTGATCACTAGGATTAGTAATATTTTGTTTATAATTTTAATTATAATAATATGTAAAGTTAATTTATTTAAACATTATATTTTAATTAATTAATATCCTAAATTATTTTAAAGTAAAAAGGATATTTTTGTAATTTTATATTTATTAATTTAATTTATTATCAGGGCGATACAGTGCGATTGCTATATGCATAGGCCAAATGCTATAATGCAAAGTGCAATCCATTAAAATAAATATTATACGTTGGATCTTCGATCTAACGGTAATTAAAGGCTTTACTGACGTCAGGAAGGGCTAGAAAATCCCTACTCAGATTCATTCATTTCTTAGTTTTCATTTCCTATCTTCCTCGAATCGTGCCTTTTAACCCAAATAATTTTGGTAAGCATTTAAAAAAAAAAAAAAAAAAATATCAATTTAAGGAAAATTTAGGTAGTACGTTAGACAAAAAATTTTTAAGGTGCATTCAAGTACATAACATACACTTGGATTTTAAACTCAATTTTAATTTCAATTTTGATTTTTTCAAAATACACACAAAACAAATCGAATTGTGTATTTTTTTACAGTTAAGATATTACTGATACTTTTTTTGGGTATTGCTGATGTCTTCTTGGATATACATTTAAATGCACACTAGAAGTACTCCGTATCCACTACCATTTGTGCTTGAATCTTCTTTGATCATTCCACGTTAGTGCAATATTTAATATCCATTGAAGTGGATTTCAATTTTTTTTTTTATATTTTATAATATAAAAACAGGGGGTGAAGGGTAGGCTTGATGGCTATGTTGCACAGGTGCGGGTGTGAGATTCGTATAGAATTCGTCTATTTATTTATATTTTATTATATATAAAACCTAAAAATTAAATATATTTTAAAACTTTGTAAATCGAATGTATATAATTCACATTTTCTCTGACCCAAAACTTAAACATATTCAATAATTTAATATAATTAAGTAACCAAAAATCAATTTAAATTCAATTAGCCTAATATATACGTCATAACAATGATTACAATATAAAACAAGTGTTATATTGTCAATTTAAATTATATTATATAATAAAATTCAATTGAAATAACACATTTAATGCTTAATAAGTAGGATACACAAGGAGGATTCGAGTATCCGTTAGTGAATTCGCCACTTGGCTGCTGAATTCACCACGTGGAGAATCCGATTCGCGGATTTAAGAATCTCACCCCTTTTAGGGGGCAGGTGCGAATCCGATACTGCATTGTGATATGTTTAGAAGAATCCGTGCATCATAGCTTGATGGGTTCATGAGGTGGGCCGAGTCCTGATTCAAAGAATTTCCTGACTAGGTTAATTATGAGACCAATTCCGTCCCAAACCTTCCCCTGCCATTCCAACCTCCATCAAGTACTTATTCACCACAAAAAAAAAAAATACCGAAAAGCCACTTTGCATCATGCATGTAGAAAAGCAAACATTATAAAAAAAAAAAAAGAAGAAGAATTGCCTATAACTTTTTTAATGAATATAGAATTAAAAAAAAAAAAAAAGCAATTTCATTTTTAAATAGTGGAGATGGTCTATTTTTTGTCTACAATATTTTTTTAATTATATAGGCATTTTCATTCCTCAAATTACCTACAAACAAATTATCAATATAAATTACCTACAAATAAATTACCTATGAATATTAATTTCGTAAGCAATTTTTTTTTTAGGTAATTTGAGGAATGACAAATATATACCTACATGATTAGAAAAATTTGTAGGCAAAGTTGTAGGCAATCTCCAGTATTTAAAGATGAAATAATTTTCGTTGGAAACTCCGCAACATATTTAAAAGTTCGTAAATAATTTTTTATTTTCTTATGGTAAAATAAAATATTCATAATATGTCATGAAACAACAAAAACAACAAGCTCATTTCATAGAGTAACACTTGGGTGCATCAATTTCACGGAACTAATATTGTTAAGTGAAAATAAAACATTGACCTACTAATATCTTTTAGTAAAATGACTAATGACACTTGACAATGCACTTAAATTGTACGGTACAACTGATTCATCGAAATATATTCCCTTTGATAATTCCCCACTAAGAAACTATAAAGCTCCACAATTGGTCTTTCTAAATTCTAAAACGATAAAGCTCCATAGATAATATAATTTTGAATTTAATCTCCAACAGTAATATTCAAAAATCACAATATAAATATAGACATTACCTTTATAGAAGTTACACAAACTCTATTAACTGATCAAACAAAGTAATATTCAATGAAGACCATTGAGCTGATATTTTGAAAGAATCCTCTACTTCACTAGAATTTCCTAGGATTATTCATTAGTTTTCAAGTCTATATCTAAGCAAATACTTCATATTCAAATCTTAAGAGATTTTTTTTTTTTTCAACCTTAGCTTCTAGGTTAAACATTGTAAGAAAAATCTGACCTACTTGGAAACTCAAAACAAAGTTATATTTTGAGACTTTGACAGGTTAATTTGTTTCACAAGTTGCAAGTTAGAGAATTAAGTTCTTTTGAAAGTAATTGATTGTATGAGGATTAGAACTCATCTAAATTTCAGATAATCGAATCCCACTAGAGAAGAAAAGACAAGACTAGATCACTGTTGACACTCTAAATAAAGATTTCTACATTATAGGAAATATTTCAGTTGAATTGAGAAAGTAGATGTAGAATTTTGGTCTTCGAACCATTATAAACTCTGTGTGTTTTTATTGTTTTATATTGGTCTATAATATCACTAGATTTATTAAAGCAAACATACACTGATCTACCCACATTCATTCTCTGATCAGTAAAAATCACTAAGAAGAAAATAGTTTCATAAGTTAAAATGAGTATAAACTAAAGACGCTCACTCTTCTGCATCAATTTTATTTGATAGTTGTCCAACTACTAGCTAAGTCTGGTCGTTAATAGAATTGTTATCATCATAAGCTTAACATTTTGTACTTGTACAACCCCAACTTTCGTGAAACTAACTTAGGGGGCGCTTGATTAGCAATTTTTCAATGGCAATGGAAATAAAAATTTATTTTCATCTATGCCCTCATAAGAAAAATGATATGTTAGAGGAAGAAGTGTTCCAATGGTGACACCATTGCTAGTGTCATGCCCCAATTTTGGAATAGAAGTTGACAATAAATGGTTGTTGGTAGAGGAATGAGGGAGTAATTGAGGAGGATGATTGTAGGAAGAGAATAAGGTAATCAAAATGGAGTAGTGATTACCTTATTTAGGAGGAGAGGTAGTGATTTTGTGCTCATGAACCATGCTAATTACACTAATTTTCAATCTCATTCTCATTACCATTGAAGAGTTGTTAACCAAGCATCCCCTTAGTATACTCAACTTTTCAACGCAACTGAGACACACAAAAGTCTATTCACCACTAGACTTTTAAGACTCAGTATCTTATTCGAAACCTACACACACTTGCATAACATAAAGGATTTAGAGGTAGATCCAACTAAGAGCACATGTTATCAATACACATACGATGAAACTTTAGAATAGACAAAACCACAATAAAATCATGACAAAATTAAATGATCAAACAAAAATCTGTACTTATGAAAGAATTCATGAACCTCAAATCTCCACGTGACAGAACTATCAAGTTTTAAGGAACCTAACAACCAAAGTATGACGTTTAATCATTCCCCATAATTGTTTTTCCAAAAGGGCTTTATCAAGATTCTCTAAATTCCGTAAATTCATACTTACATGATATTTAGGTTTATGTATTTCCTTTCGAGAGACCTAATTCATTTCATGCACATTTTCACAACACTTAGTTACATATTTCCTTTCAATACAACCAATTCATTCTCTACACATACCAAAATCTTATCCATACTATAAAATAAGTGACCTTTAATGATAAAACCCTATCATTATCTTTTCTCTAGTTAAAAAAATTTTGGTGATGGGAAAATAATCTTTAATGACAAGATAAAAATCATTATCCTACCATTAAACACTTTTAACTAAGAAAGCTTCAATGATAGGATTCCTATCATTATAAATTAATTTTCTTGTAGGGATATGCACTCAATTTGTTGGCATTTTGAAGATAACAAACGAAAAAAGATCTTAATATTATATTTTCTAAGAAAATATTTGAGTTTATAACAAAAAAAATTGTGCGAAACCATATGACTTGACGCGACTACACTAGCTTCTACTAGTAGCTACCCCGCAAGAGTACGGGTTCACTGTAGTATGGGCAAGTATAGGGACCAAGTATTATCGAACCCAAGGAATGGTGTATATGCGAATAGATCCCTGAAGATCTACGCGTCGTAGTTAATATGAGTGTGATGTTTTTGGGATTTTTAAGAAAGATTAATTAAACTAAAATAAACTAACTAAACTAAAATACTAAAGCAGACGAATTAACTAAGGTTGTTTCCTAATGGGAGAGGGTGATGCTTAGGATAGGAATCCCTACGTATACTAACGGAGCAGGTACATAATCAAAGTAATCGTGACAAACAAGAATTAACCTAAGTAAAAGAATGCAAGGTGAAAGCTCAAGATTCTAAACCCTAATACTTTACCCTAACACTCGACTTCACTAATCCACTAACAAGTTAATGGATTGTGCTCAATTAATGAGACCCTAATTTAACTAAGGTGATGCGGTCGTCCTCCTTCGCTAAACCGGTAAATGAATTAACCTTTCCTAAACCTTCTCGTTAAGACTACTAATTGTTATTGAGTGATGCGGTCGTCCTCTCTTTAACACTTTCGTACTAAATTCAAAGGTAAAGTTCAGATTAATTATAAGAATTCATTAATTAAGAGAATTAAAACTATCGTCACGAATTACTCTAATTACGTACCCACATCCTACTTCTACGAGTTCATCCTAACCCAAGCATACAAGGGTTTTAGCCGGACATGGTTGTAACAAAAATAAAAGCAATAGAAGAAACGACGAACATAAACATAATGAATTTAACAAAGAAAATAAGAAACATGAACTAGGGTTTAAAAAGAAAATAAATACGAAGAACTGAAATTGAATTAACTAAAACGAAATTAAAAGCGTCTAAAGTAACGAACTAATGAAAAGAAACTAAGAATTCGTATGCAAAACCTCAACAAAACGTAAAATAAAGCTTGCTCTTCTTCTTCCTCTCCAAAAACTAAGTCTAAAATTATTTCTAAACGTCGGATCCTTCAAAACGTGTTTGGACGAGATATATATAGGCACGGGTCGAAACGGGAGTTAATGGGCCGAAAATACGAATCTGGAGGCATAAGTATATGGGCGCTCGAGCAAAACGCTCGAGCGGTCCCGCTCGAGCAGTGTAGCTCGAATGATGCATTCGCTCGAGCGGTCGCGCTCGAGCTGCTCGAGCGCTGAAATGACTCTGTATGTTTTGGACGCTCGAGCGATTCGCTCGAGCGGTGGCGCTCGAGCTGCTCGAGCGCAAGAATTGTTCTGTACGTTTGCGAGCTCGAGTAAGGCGCTCGAGCGATGACGCTCGAGTAAGGCGCTCGAGTGACTTCAAAGCTTCTCCCAAGTGATACTTTTCCTCGTCCGCACTAATACCGATCGTATTTCTTCAATATCTTCTCATCCGGGCATCCGTTTGAGTCGATTCAAAGTCCTACGAACTCCGTTTTTCGTCCTCTATTCACCTATGTGCATCAAAGAGACAAATTTATCAATGTATAGAAATGATGCTCATTTGACTCTAAGCACTAATCGAAAACACTCAAAACATGAGTAAATTGGGCACCAAAACATAACAATTTCACGCCTAATCAACCCCCCCAAACTTACCATGTTGCTTGTCCTCAAGCAACGAAATAATAAGTCAAGTGAAATTATTAGGAATGAATCAAGAATCAAATCATGCAAGTAATTGAACTCGAGCTTCAAAGATCAATCACCCGTATACTCACTCACTTTCTTTTATCGTACTCATGCACAATAACAAGAAACACCAAGATCAAGCATGGATGTGCACTCAACGGTGTGTTTCACTCCCTCACAAGTGTATAACAGTGTTTAAGGGACTCACTCAATCAATCCATCACACAAATTGGCAGCCATAGGCTTGTAAATGCTCTCAACTTCGACCATACTCTAGAAATCAACACCGAATCAAAAAGGACTTTCAAAAGGTTGTAATGTAGGCTCTTTGGACAGGTGGGATAACAATATGGTAAAGTGACTCAAGTGAATGGAGAATAGAAATTCAAAACTTCGGTACTTCGAGATTAAGAACGATCTACTTCAAACATATTCAATCACTACACTTTCGCTTTCAATTCTCTCAACACTTCAATTTTTTTTCTTTCTCACTTTTTCACTTTTTCAAACACTTCATCATTTTTTCTTTTTCGCACAAACACATGAGCTCATTTTTTCCTTTGCTCATTCTCAAAATTTTTTTTTTTTTGTTCTTTTTCCCACATCTCAAAACTTCATCACACCTTTTTTTTCATATTCACTCAACAAACAACCTTCTCTTTTTTTTTCAACTCAATTCACTCCCTTCATATTCACACTTTCCTATTCTCCACTCAAATTGGGACAAAAGGCTTAGGAATTGGAATAGTGTTCATATGTGCTAGCAAATAAAATAGGCTTTAGGCTCAACGGGGCTAACAAGGGATCAATGTCATTGGTAAGGAAATTTTGGCTAAGTGACTTATTCAATTCAAAAATGGCCTAAGATCATATTCGGCATATCAAACTAGACACAATCTAGAAGCAAGAGCACATGCAAGTTCTAGCATCCTCTAAGGTGACGATCCACTCACAAACGAAGAGATTAAATCATGCATTTAAATCTCGTAAGGCTCAAAAGCTCACGGCTTTCACATCCATGCTAGTCCTAGTGAATTCTCACTCTCATCACACAAGTACTCAAAAGAAAAATTCACAAGCATACAAGTTCTTTCTCAACTCAGCTCAAACTCAAACACTCACACAAGAAAACTCCTAACTCAGCCTCACAATTCACCCTACTCATCAAATCATACTCAAAGATAGCAATCAACAAGCATAAGGTGATTGATAGGCATAAAATATTGAGTAACAAAACAAATTAATAATAGCCCAAGGAGCATCTCAAGGCACCAAATAACTAACTCAACTCAAAGATAAGGGGTGCATGCATGTGCAATGTAATAATAAAACAAATAAAAAACTCCACCCCCCCAAACTTCGACCTTGCTAGAGGTCTAAGTTTGGGGTTGTGGGTTACCTCAACCGAACAATTCAGTTTCTCTCAATAGCTTTGCACACTCCCTTGTCTCAAGTTGGTTCCTTAAATAACTCCATGATACCTTTACTCCTTTAGAGACAAGCCTACAAAATAAAACTCTCGAGTACGAGGTTAAACATACGACTCAAAATATTCCCTAATAATATAAAAAGACACTAAAAATAAATGAAAGCAAATAAAAATGGGTTGCCTCCCATTCAGCGCTATTTTTAAGGTCCTCATGCCGGACCAAGCTCAAAGGAGCTTATGGGACATCATACTCAAATTTACCTCCCTTACTCTCATAAGAGTGGTGTTTGAACTTCTTTCCTTGATGCCCCACCATCATGAGTTCCTTTGCTCTCTTCTCATCCCCAAGTGTTATGGGTCTCAACTCCTTCTTGCCTCTATCTGGAGGAGTCTTACTAAACAATTTCTTGAATTTGGATTTTTTCTTCTTAACTCCTCCTTTCCCTTCTAACTGGACCACGTCCACTTTCTTCACCTCTTCATCCTTCAACTTCTTCACTTCATCCATATCAAAATAATCAAGATCATAACGCTCATGGGTTAAATTATCAATTGAAGGACTAGCAAAATCATGAATATGAGAAGGATTAGGGAGAGAATGCGTGCCTTCAACACGAGGATCAATTGCATCCATGCAATACAAGCTCTCATCCTCCCTCGGGTGTTTCATGGCTTCATATAGGGAGATCTTCACTTCTTGATCGTCAACCTTCAATGTAATCGTCCCATTTGCCACGTCTAGCACCATCCCCGCCGTAGCTAAGAACGGTCTTCCCAAGATTAGGGGCACGTGCTCATCTTCCTCCATCTCTAGCACTACAAAGTCGGCTGGAAAGATGTGATCTCCAACTCTCACTAGAACGTCTTCAACAACACCTTGAGGTAGAGTAATAGACCGATCGGCAAGTTGAAGCGTCATCATTGTGGGTTGAAGTTCACCACCTTCCAACTTCTTGAAAAGCGACAAGGGCATGAGATTGATGCTTGCTCCAAGGTCGCACAACGCTCCCTTCTTGATCCCGTTCCCAATATCACATAGGATCGTGAAGCTCCCGGGATCCTTCAGCTTTGGTGGAAGCGCCTTGTGCACTAATGCACTCACCTCGTGGTTCAGCTGCACCAAATTCGGCTCATCCACTCGCCGTCTTTTCGCGATCAAGTCCTTCAAAAACTTCGCATAGTGCGGCATCTGTTCCAAAGCATCATAAAAGGGAATATTAATATGCAGTTGTTTAAAAACATCAAGAAATTTAGCAAATTTTTCATCAAGCTTCTTTTTCATGAAGCGCTGTGGATATGGGACGGGTATCACAGATTTGGGTACCCCCCATTCATCTCTTTCTGTTTCTTTCACTTTATTCCTTGCTTCCTTTGCCTTTTTCCACTTAGGAACTCTCTCTATCTCCTCAAAGTCTTTCCCCTTCTGGGATTCATCCATATCTTCATGCTTCTCAATCCCTTTACTTTCAATCCCCTTCTCAACTTGAGGCGTCTCAGAATCAGCAGGCATCTGAGGACCTTCATAATTGGTTCCACTTCTAAGCTGGATCGCCTTGCACTGCTCTTTCGGGTTCCCCTCCGGCATTCTATTCACTGATTTTGCAATCTGGCTCATCTGGAGCTCTAAAGTGGTGAACCTTCGATTGTTCTCTTGTTGAGTTCTAGTCCACTCAACGTTCATCTTCTGGAGCTCTTGATCACGTTGATCACCCTTCTTATGCAACTCCTTCACATCATACTCCAAGGATGACAACCGCTTGCTACCTTCCTCCACCTTCTGAAGGATCGCTCTCAACATCTCCTCGGTTGATGCACCGCCTTCTCCACCAGGAGGTTTAGACCCCGGATCCACACCTGCAGGAACAGTAACACCAGCTTTTGGATTAGCATAAGAAAAATTATCATTCTTCCTCCATGTGTTTTGAGGAAGCTGCTGGCCTCCTTGAACTCCTTGTGTGTTCCTCCATTGATTTTGAAGTGGCTGAGGGCCTGGAGGCACAAATGGTTGGCCATAAGAAGGCCTTCCATACTGATTTCCACCTTGGTAGCCATTCTGATTGTAATATGGACCTCCCATGTAATTGGCTACCTCTTGCTGTCCACTGGGTTGGTCTACTCTCTCATTCTCTACTGCATGCTCTCCACCCAAACTCTTCCCCAACTCGAGGTTGTTGATCTTTTCCATCATAGCCATCAGCAGCCTTCTCGTTCCTTCTCCCTCCTCAACCTGATGCACTCTTTGCAAATCTGCATCCACACCCCAAGCACCGGCATTCGTGACAATGTTGTCCACGATCTCCCTACACCTCTCTATGCCTTGATTGAGGAATGCTCCACCCGCACAGGCGTCTAAATGGTCTTGCCCCGTCTTGTTGGCACCACTGTAGAAGAATGCCATAATATCCCCCTCATTGTACCCGTGCTGCGGGCACTCAATCAGCATGTTTGAGTATCTCTCCCACGCTTGGCGTAAATCCTCTCCAGACTTCTGGCAAAAGGACGAGATCTCAATTCTAGCCTTGATCGTCCTAGATGGAGGGTAGAATCGCTCGAGGAACAGACGCTCGAGCTCGGCCCAAGTGGTAATACCTCCCCGCGGGAGCGTATTATCGTACCACTCCTTGGCTATTCCCGTCAATGAGAATGGGAACAGCCTAAGCCTCTTGGCATCTTCAGACATGCCATTATAATTAAATGTGGAGGCTATCATGAGAAAGCTCCTCAGATGTGTGTGAGGATTCTCTTTCCCGATCACCCCTTTGAACTGATTCTCGGTCAGCAGCTTGAGAATTCCTGGAGAAATTGAAAAGTTATTGGCCTCAACTGGAGGTAAGGCCACTCCATCGTAGTACCTCTGCGGTTGTGCCGCGAACCTGCCCCGAATTGCCATATTCTGATCTGCGTTCTGGGGCGCAGGCTGAGGAGCGACAGGTGGTGCTGGTATGTTTTGAACTGAAGGTTGTTGGTACACAGGTGGTTGGTTATAAACAGGAGGTGGAGGATACGGGTAAGGCGGATAAGGGTATGGTGGGTATGGGTAATTTTGGTATGCTGGGTTGTGGAAAGGGTTATTCGGGTTTTGTGGGTAAGCAGGGTTGTTCAGAGTATTTGGGACAAGATTCTGAGCTGGATTGTTTATATTTTGTGCAACCGGGTTCTGGCTACTACTATCTACGAACTGGTCTTGATTCTGACCACCACTCCCTCCAGAGCCATCAACCCGGTCTACTGCCTGATTGAAATCGTTGGCAGCATCGTCCAACTCATTATTGAGGTCCATTGGTCCCTTCCCTAAGTCGGCAGCGTTCATCCTTCTTAAGAAGGCTCGGTTCCTTCTGGCTATTGTCTCAGGATCTGCAGGTAATCTCTCTTCGCTCGTGTTGCCTTGTGAGCGTGTTCTCATAAACCTGACACACTAGCAGATGGATCAAAACGCAACTGCCGAATAAATAAAAATAACAAAAAGAAATAAAAACAGAAAATAGGCACTCACTACTAACTACTCAGCTATCGACAAGTCCTATTCAAAGAGCATATAACGCCATCCCCGGCAACGGCGCCATTGACTTGACGCGACTACACTAGCTTCTACTAGTAGCTACCCCGCAAGAGTACGGGTTCACTGTAGTATGGGCAAGTATAGGGACCAAGTATTATCGAACCCAAGGAATGGTGTATATGCGAATAGATCCCTGAAGATCTACGCATCGTAGTTAATATGAGTGTGATGTTTTTGGGTTTTTTAAGAAAGATTAATTAAACTAAAATAAACTAACTAAACTAAAATACTAAAGCAGACGAATTAACTAAGGTTGTTTCCTAATGGGAGAGGGTGATGCTTAGGATAGGAATCCCTACGTATACTAACGGAGCAGGTACATAATCAAAGTAATCGTGACAAACAAGAATTAACCTAAGTAAAAGAATGCAAGGTGAAAGCTCAAGATTCTAAACCCTAATACTTTACCCTAACACTCGACTTCACTAATCCACTAACAAGTTAATGGATTGTGCTCAATTAATGAGACCCTAATTTAACTAAGGTGATGCGGTCGTCCTCCTTCGCTAAACCGGTAAATGAATTAACCTTTCCTAAACCTTCTCGTTAAGACTACTAATTGTTATTGAGTGATGCGGTCGTCCTCTCTTTAACACTTTCGTACTAAATTCAAAGGTAAAGTTCAGATTAATTATAAGAATTCATTAATTAAGAGAATTAAAACTATCGTCACGAATTACTCTAATTACGTACCCACATCCTACTTCTACGAGTTCATCCTAACCCAAGCATACAAGGGTTTTAGCCGGACATGGTTGTAACAAAAATAAAAGCAATAGAAGAAACGACGAACATAAACATAATGAATTTAACAAAGAAAATAAGAAACATGAACTAGGGTTTAAAAAGAAAATAAATACGAAGAACTGAAATTGAATTAACTAAAACGAAATTAAAAGCGTCTAAAGTAACGAACTAATGAAAAGAAACTAAGAATTCGTATGCAAAACCTCAACAAAACGTAAAATAAAGCTTGCTCTTCTTCTTCCTCTCCAAAAACTAAGTCTAAAATTATTTCTAAACGTCGGATCCTTCAAAACGTGTTTGGACGAGATATATATAGGCACGGGTCGAAACGGGAGTTAATGGGCCAAAAATACGAATCCGGAGGCATAAGTATATGGGCGCTCGAGCAAAACGCTAGAGCGGTCCCGCTCGAGCAGTGTAGCTCGAATGATGCATTCGCTCGAGCGGTCGCGCTCGAGCTGCTCGAGCGCTGAAATGACTCTGTATGTTTTGGACGCTCGAGCGATTCGCTCGAGCGGTGGCGCTCGAGCTGCTCGAGCGCAAGAATTGTTCTGTACGTTTGCGCGCTCGAGTAAGGCGCTCGAGCGATGGCGCTCGAGTAAGGCGCTCGAGTGACTTCAAAGCTTCTCCCAAGTGATACTTTTCCTCGTCCGCACTAATACCGATCGTATTTCTTCAATATCTTCTCATCCGGGCATCCGTTTGAGTCGATTCAAAGTCCTACGAACTCCGTTTTTCGTCCTCTATTCACCTATGTGCATCAAAGAGACAAATTTATCAATGTATAGAAATGATGCTCATTTGACTCTAAGCACTAATCGAAAACACTCAAAACATGAGTAAATTGGGCACCAAAACATAACAATTTCACGCCTAATCACCATACCATATTTTTTAAATTCAAAGTAAATCAATCAATGTTTATAAGTGAAAAGAGTTACACTACTCAAACCCCAAAATCCTCTAAATCTACCCCATTTACTAAACATACCCCAATAAAATTTAAATATCAACATATATTATAATATTACTAAACATACCCCATTTTATTCCTATAATATCCTTCCTCCAATAAAACATTTCCATAATCCATTAAATCAACCCCACTTACTAAAATTTTCACAATTTCATATTCTCATTGAAATCACTCTTCTATTTTTTTTATTCTTTAATATTCTTTGGTTTTTAATCAAAATAAAAAAATTATATTAAAAATTAAATATATTTTGAAAAAAATTATAAATAATTAACTAAATCTTCTAAAAAAATATATTTCTCAAAATAAATATCTTCAAAATTATCAAAAAAATAAAATAAATATAAAGACAATTTTAATAATCAATTAAATTGTATAATATATTTAAATTAAAAAACATTAAAAATTGAGAGTTTTTTTAAATATTTCAAAAAATAAAATAATCTTAAAAAAGCTGAGTTAAAAAAAACGTTTAAATCATTTAAACTAAATAAAAATTGACAAAAATGAATAAATAAAAAAAATTAAAAAGAAAATTTTGAAAAAAAAAACTACATAAATTTAAGAAAAATAATTTAAATCTAAAAGAATTAAAATTTAAAAAATATTTAAAAAGGAAAAGGCTAAAGATAAATAAAATCAAAAAAATATTAATTAAATTGTCGCAAATAATTAAACTAAAAATTTAATTAAAATTTTATTTTTATTTAGCTTCGATTGAATTTTTTAGATTTTTTTTAAAATAAATTTCTTAATTTAGTTATTTTTTAAAATTTAATTGATCTTTTTAATTATTTTTTAGTTTACTTAAAAATGGATTTGTTTTAATTAAATTGTTCTGAAGATTTAGTTGATTTTTTTTTCTTTTGTTTTTCAAATTTTTAAAGGATTTTTATAATTTCATTAAATTTGATTATTTAAATATTTAATTCATTTTTAAAAATATTATTAGATTTTTTAAGGTATTATTAATAATTAAGAAAAAAATTGATCAATTAAAAGTTAAAGTATTAATTTTGAAATTAAATGACTTAAAGAACTAAAGTTAAAATCAATAAAAACTTAGATGATAATTAATTCCATATATATGCAAGGATAACTTAGTCATTTTATTTATGTCTATTATTATTTTTAAAATTATGGGGTTTGTTTAGAGAAATTTGGGGTATAAGTAGTGGGACTCAAGTGAAAATGGTCGAATACAGTAGGGTCTCACACAACAAGACCTCACCTTAGTGCATCCATAACTAAAGACTATATTCTAGCTATTTATAACAAAATATTGAAACAAGAGTAAATTTTATATAAAAATAGTTCATGATAAATTCATTAGAAAATTATTTTAAAATATCAAATATATTAAGAGTATAAAAAATTTCATCATGAGTATCAAAAATTGGGGTAAAAAAATGTAATAACAATTACAATATAATACTACTTGCCCCTGATTTTTTGATACTCTTAATTAAATATTTGATACTCTTAATCAAATATTTGATAATTTAAGAGAATTACATATAAAACCTTGCTTTGTACAGAACATATTTTCCAATATATCAATAAATAGTGAAAAAAAAAAAAAGTCATTGTAGAAAAGCTGCCAAAAATAAGTCCAGAATCTCAGCATTTAATAGATGATCTTATAAAATAAAATGAAATTGTTGATTACAAATCATACCATTTAATGTATTCTCCAGAAGTACCCCCAATTTTTCCCTATTTATTTTCAAAACATTTTAAATAATAAAATCATGTACATCACCTACATCACTAAGTCAATTGTATTAGTTCAAGGAGCAATTAATGATTTTAGTGTTTTTTTTTTACAAGCTGCTCTCTCTGTTCCATGATTATTTGCACATTTTTTTATTCGTCCGTCCCAAAATTATTTGAACACTCCAAAAAAAATATCATTAATTTACGTGCACACTCACAATAATATACACATATTTACCCATGCTTTACTCTACAAGTGCATTTTTCTTAAAATGTGTGCCGTTCTAAGTATGCAAATAATATCGGGACAGAGGGAGTATATTATTAGTTCACGGTGCACAAAGTGAAATAATATTTTTCAACATAGACATCTTTATAGAGTGATAACTTGCTCATATATAAATTACTTTGGTAAAAACAATCAATATCTTTTAGTGAAAAAAAAAAAAAATACTTTTCAGTGAAAGCCTTTCAACTAATCCTCCTTAGTAAAAAACAACATGTATGCTCCAGTATTTTACCATTTATTAGATTTTATATTAAAATGGTTCATGATAAACTTATCATAAAATTGTTTTAAAATATCAAATATTTGATAAAGAGTATCAAAAAGTTCCTAAGAAGTATTATTAATTGGGTTCAAAAAAATTCGTAACAATTTATATACTTTAAAACTGTTTCATGATAAATTTATCATAAACTTATTTTATAATACTTTGTCTTTTACAGTTTTATAAAACAACTAATACCCCTTCAAAATATTTTGCTCTTGCCCATAGCGAGACACCTTTTTCCCTCCATAGCATCCTCCAAACAATATGTACATAAGACATACATACACATACACTTACACATAATAAATTCATCAAATTTACATAATCTCCACAGTCAACACTGCTTATAATCTCACATGCAGCCACAAATTTGTTAGTTTTCTGGCGAGCGTTTTTTCTTCATCCGATTTTCCTTTTCCGGAGTAATTAATTAACTCTCTCTCCATCGATCATCTGATGGATCAAAGAGCCGCCGGAGATACAAATGCGCCTCCCTTTCCGGTGGGGTGGCGGTTCTCGCCTACGGAGGAGGAGGTAGTTATGTTCTTGTCGAACAAAGCGGCGTTGAGATCTCTACCGCCTGGAATTATTAAGGACATCGATGCATCTGAATTTTTTACCAAGCACCCTAGAGATAATATTGGTAAAGTATTTTTTATTTATTTGGTAACCTTGATTTAAACGAGTTTTATTCAGTAATTTTATAATAATTAAAGTCATCCGAATGCGTGGCATTATCGATTCGTATTCTTATTCAGCCCATCTAATTATCATCTCATGAGCTGTAATTGTTATGTAGAATAATTATACAATGGTTTTCCTCAAATTAATTAACAAATAATTATACAAAGAATTCCCAAATTGTATTCATAGATCTAGGGTTCTATTTATTCCGTATCAAATTGCTTTCGATCTAGCTAACTAAGAATTTATTATTTGAATTAATATATAATATTAAAGAACTTATTATTATTATTATACTGTACCCGATCAAGTGGCAATATTTTGTGTAAACTAATCTAGAACTGTAAAATAATCATTCGAGTTTGCAAATTGGTGAACAATAGCAAATTAAGATATCTTGTGGTTTTGTAGAGATAAGTTTGCATTACTAGAACTTTCTACCTTTTCTCTAGAGATAAGTTTGCATCACTAGAAATTTCTATCTTTTCTCAAGAGATAAGTTTGCATTAATGGTTCCTTAAATAGACATTAAATTTCTATCTTTTTATCTCTCGTAATTTGTTGCTCAAAAATAAATTGGAGAAAAAGTTGGTTCACTTCTATGAAGTTGTTGGTTAGTTTGTTGCATATTAATCTCATGTCTTGTGTGATGCACTAGTCATTCATTTGCTAATTGTATTCATAAACTTATTAGAAAATGTGGTAGCTAGTATTAATTCTTCACATTCCATGGATTAGACAACATACATTGTGTGCGATTCAATAGGCCTGGAGTTATCATTTAATTTAGCTCATGTAGCAAATTGTATTAAAAAGCTATAAAATAATTATTCAAGTTGGCTTTGAGAGCGAAGATATCTAGTTAGCTAGTTCCTTATCGATCTTCAACCCAGATTGTTCAAAAATTATGGATTTTCTCAAACTATGATCTTCAATGATTAAAAAATATGTCAAATGTTCGTGCTATATTGTATAAGATATACTTAATTAATTGATATTAATATCATTTGAATAAGCTAATAAATTAAGACAGTTGAATATTGTGCCCTATCTAGATAGTCCATTCAAATGTAATATATATGGTTTTACCTTAGAGAACAAACTAGAGCTAGGATTTGTGGAGATTTTGGATTCGAAGAATCATTCTTAGATACGCTGTGCAAAACTAGGGTTTGGGAAGGATCGAAATTTATTGAACATATACGTATGTGGTATTTAGGGGAGGCCCCCATTTAAAACTTTGATCCATAATGAACAATATTGAGAAAATGAGTTCAGATCTTGATTTTGATCGAAGATCCAAAGCTAAAATCTTATTTTTCAGGTAAGATTCTAATTTCATTATGTCATTCTACACACAAATAACAGATTTTTTTTCTTTTAGGTTTCTCTAATTTGGGAGTGTATCAGGATCCCGTCATGGGGTACTTCATGATTCGCGATGACTCATTTTTTCATGGGAAACAAGAAAAGAAACGAGTCGTTGGTGAGATTGGCTTCTGGAGATATGCTGGAAAAAAAGAAGCAATCTGCAATAATGATGGCAACATTATAGCTTACAAGATTCACTCTACCTTTTTTAATGCTAAAACTAATGCTAAACCTAGTATCAGGAAAACAGATTGGAACATGGAAGAATATTGGCTACCAAATTGTAATGTGGGCAGTGACTTTGCTGAGGTACATTTATAACCATCTCTTTAACAATTTTTTCTTATGTTACATTTATTTTTTATATACACACATAAATACAACATAATCAACTACCTTTTTAGACTTACATTTTCCCTTAATTTTGTTTCTCAGGAATTGCCAAGAGAGCAATGTGTGGTGGCAAGAATCAAAAGAGGGAGAAATATAGATAATTGATATTAATGTATTTTCCCAAGTATTGTTGATTGTTCCTTTAGCATGTTTCTAAGTTTTAGACACCCTCTTATAAGACAAGTCCCAAAGGTTTAAAGCTCACGGATATGTGGGTAAGCTGTATTTGTTTAAAGCTCATCAATGAATCAAACGTTTAAAATACATTTAATTTGGATTTGTTTCATCATTTGTATGACATATCACCTTCAAACAAGGATTTGTCCATATTCTTATTAGAGTAGGTCCTGTTTGAGACCGTCTCATGGCTTGAGACAATGAGATGGGTATAACTTAGGCATTGGTGCATTAACAATTTGGTAGGGATGAATGTTAATTTGTATTGTCTCATGCAAGTTTTTGTCTTCCTATTATGTATTGGCAGATGCGTAAAATGGAAACAATTTTCGTTATGTTAGGATTGTTGTTTTTTTTTTTCTTTTATGCTCAGTAAAGAGTTGAAGTCTATATATTAGATTGATAGATATTTGGAAAATTGAAGTATTTATAATTGAGTTAGCAAAATCTATTGCAGTTGCATTTTTATTTGCAACTGCCTAATGAAGTATCATCAGATGACTTGTTTCAATTGGAATTTACGTCTATATTCTAAGTTCGTTGCTATACTCAAGTTTAGGGAGAACCCCTAAATTGATTCTGAAGGGATTCTCACACTTAGTTGGAAACCAACTCAAACTTTGCTTTCGAGTTGTTGGAAAGTAATGGAGAGGTCAGTGAAAGAATAACGAACGAGTTAAATTCTACGTACGTACTGTGATCCTTATTGTTAGAATACGATTACGAGAATTATTTCAGGAAACACTTTCTATTTTCCCAATCCATGCCCTTGAGATTGATAATGTATGTGATACAAAAAAAAACTTTCTGCTTATGAAAAGGAGAATGAAAAGAACTAAATCTTTTTTTTATCTCTCAACTCTTCATTCAATAATTTGAGAGAGAAAAATATATACATATTTATTTCCCTTATAGAGGAAGTTAAGTAACTTCCTATAACCTAATACACAACTTCTTGTATGGAACTAATTAAGTTAATTAAATAATATAATTATTTATTTACTTTCACAAGTGAGCTGAGAGCTTGAATGTTTGAAAAGTAAATTAGAAAGTTGAGACGAACTTATCTAAAAAGTTGTGTAAGAGAGAACTTCAAGAAGAAAATACCAAGTATCATTTGGTATTATAAATCAAGAATTTGTGACAACGAATTACCCCGCTGATTTGGAAAGAGTGGACGTAAAAGATTGAACTCCAAACAATAATAAAAATTCTTGTGTGTTTTTATTGCTTTACATTCTTAATTTAATTGTAATTGGATTCAACCTATAAAAACAAAGCCTACAACTGTTTAGGCAAGCTAACACTATGTTAGTTGATTCTATACATTAACTGATTGTCCACAATGCTTCAGAGTTTACATAAATAAGTAAAATGTTTTTACAACCACAAATCAAGCATTTCATAATTACATAATGAAATAGTCGTGCGCTACGTGATGATGAGGAAAATGTGGATCACTTGTTCGACATTAATAATTAGATGTATGGTACTAAGATAGAGCATTTCTTCTTTTTGTTTATTTGGTTAAAGAAACAATGGTATACATAGCTAGAACTCTAATAGCGATTGCTTTAGGAACCATCTTTGTGTTTAGCTGATATGTTATTGTTATTTCTCTTCTCTTATTTTGGTATTTTTTGTTGTATTCCTAATAACATTTCAACTGATCCTAATAACATTCCTAATTTGCAGCTAACCAACTAAGTGCATGAAAAAGTTTGTAAAAAGTCTATTCACCTCTCTTTTCTATATTTTTATCTTCATTAAACTCATTCGAAACATAAAGTGCGTGAATTAATTTTACAAAAAAAAAATATAAACGCCAACTCATTGTGGAGAAATCATATGAATGACATCTTTCATTGAATTTGGCTTGTTTATTTTGTTATTGAGAAAGAACATATCATTAAGACTCTAATTTTCATCTCTTTCCTTACCCTCTGATTCACTCATCTCTTAATTTGCATTTTTTTTTTCAATTTAACTAAAAATCATTTGTCATCGGGTTTGCAATATCAGTGTAAGCACAATTAGATGGTAAAAAAGTTGTTAGAAAAATAAGTTGAAAAATTCCAACTTATTTTTTTTATATTTTGTCAAACACTTGGAAAAATTTAAAAGAGATTATGAAGTAGATCCAACATTTCTCCAAGAAAGAGACATACATTATCAATAGACAAATATAACGCTGTAGATTAATATAGAATATTCTAGCGACGAGGAATATTCTAGAGTTCAATTCAAATCGATGTATATATATTGTAGATTTATTATAATTCCTAAAGATTGTTGTAATATCCTATATATTAGGTAGCGTGTAAATGAATTATCAAATTTACAATGAAATTAAATCAATTATGTCTTTGTTTACATGGTGGTGGGTTCAGGCCATGCAGTCTGGAAGACTTCCACCACAACGTCAAATATGGTACTATTCCTTCCAATCACTGTCCCTCCGCAATAATGCATCTCAAGGCATCCGCATCGTTACTCAATTTGTCCAGTTGAATAATTGGTTAGAGCCTCTGTTCACAAATGCCTTCGATCGAGCATTATTCTTCCTATTTTGCATTTGGCCTCAAAATTTATAAATAACAATTTCCCACCTCTAGTTGTCCCTCATATTACTATTTACTAACAATATAATTTACCTTTTAATTAGTATACTTTACTTTCTAAAGTTTTGACATGTTCTTTTGAGATGTGGCATAACAGATTAGGGTATATTTATGTTTCTTAATTTAGTTATTGAATAAAATGGGTCACTTGTGTCAAAATTAATTCACTGTGTTGGTCAGTTGTTTAAGAGTAAACAATTACCTTTCTCTCTTTATGAAAAATGTGTTTTACATGTACCATAACCACAACCGCCACACTGGAAACTGAGAAAATTCAATCAACGGACCAAGGATCTTATACTCCAATAAATTAAAAAAGCTACTTAATTCGTATTATCAATAGCCTACAATTTTCTTTTGTACAGGGTACCTCAAATTTGTAGATGTTATCATCGCATTTCAAATTCTAGTGGGGGTGCACATGTTTCCCCATATAATTGATCATTTATTCCACTAATGACAACATAATTGCATTAAATTTTGAGTCAAATTTTAATTTTCAAAACTCACTTTACTTAATTAGCTTTGAAAAATCAAAATTGATTTAAAATTAATCTTAAAATCACATTGCATACTGCAGTACTTGTTAAGTTGGTGAAAGAAGTATGCTTTCTCTTGTCCCATTCTCTCTTATAACCTCATCACAAAGAAGCTCCTCCACTTTACCTTGAAGTAATCCCACTTTCATCACCCTTCACTCTCTCTCATGCCTACTCCCCATGCATGCATCACACACACACCTCTCTGTGTACATCTGATCACCAAGCATAGGCACACCCATGCTCAATCCCTCCATCCACAGTGCGTTATAAACTCCACAATCTTGCCGCTCTTGAACTCATCGGCCCAACCAGGCGACCCACAAGAAGGGTCGTTGCCGGGTGAACCTTGACGTACTACCAAAGGCGACGTAGCTGTGGGGCTGTTTAGGCAAGTGAGTTCTTCGGAGCAAAAACTTCCACTGGATTGGCCGTGGGACCGATGTTTGGAGCTAAGGTGCATGATGGCTGAAGGAAAAAGGTCATGCAAACAATCCAATCTGCATTCCTCATTTCTTTCATCATATTTTTTATGGCATCAAAGTTTGATTTTTCCCTGCCTTTGAGGGCTCGGCCGATGCCACATATTTCATTCTTCAATGGAGTTCCTGCAAGATATGTATTTCAACACAAAAAATCTTTTACACCTTTATCTTTCTATATATTTTTAGTGAGTATGTATAGAGTGAATTGTTTTTACTTTTTTACTAAAGAGTATCAGTTATTTTCACCGAAAAATATTAATTGTCTTCAAAAGAGTCTTAGTTTATTTTCAATAAACAACTGATATTCTTGAGTGAAAACATCTAATACCCTTCAATGAAAACAACTAATATTCTTCAATAAAAACAACTAATATCCTTTAATAATTCAGGTATATATAAACTATTTTAAAGAAATCATGTAAGTTTATAAATACCATGACTACCATAATTTACTACGTGCAAATACTTAAATTATATACTCAGTGTGGGAGAGTTTAAAAGAAATGAAAATATTGCTCATATAATTGTTGCAATATATGTATTGCATGAGTATAGAATTAAATTAAAAGCCCAAAAAGATATATATATTCTTGTAAGATTATTGTTGAGTTCTGTGGCGCGCGGTTGTGCATGTTCGATCGAAACGCAGCCGATCGTTCGAAATATGTTTAATTACGATGTTAACATGTTATTATATGTATAATAGCTTATATATCCGTGTAAGCTAGCCTTTGTATTGAACACTAATGAATTACTTTTGTATTACGATAATCGCATTGTTTCCTTTACAGAAATTAGATTGAAGAATTTTTTTCAGAACTTATATATGATAGAAACTTTGTACATGCCAGGTTTATTATAAGCAAACTAACTGTGAGAGCTCTAAATAAAATTGAAATTTTGTATGCAAAGGATTTGCCTATCATCTAAAAAATATTCCAATTTTGAGAAAACAATGAAATTAATTCATTTATATTAATTCACATACCATATACAACTGATCAGGTTGCAGGTACATAAATTGTTAAGAAGAAAAATTATCGAATAAAGACAAGATTTTGTATATATCAACTGCATCGTATACCAATATTAGTGTGTATTTTTTTTAAAGTACTAATTATTTAATTCAAAAATATTAGACAGTTGTACATTAGTTGACCGTGCAAATACTCATAAATAAATTATATAGCTCGATCATCAATTTGTGGGTCATTGTCACGTAAATGTCATGTTAGCTACGGGCAGAGGCAAAACTACCCATAAGCCTTAATTGCCCAAAAAAAATTAAATTGGAACTTTTTTAAACAAGATCCAAAAGCTTAGTTTAAAATGAAAGTTTGTAAAAAGTCTTGATTTAAATTGCAATTAAATCTATATCATTATATACTTCTTCTGTCCACTAGAAGTATGAGTCGTTTATTTTATACAAGGATCTTTTTTCTTCACCATCAAATTGTTACTTAATTATTTCGCATGTCGTTAACTTTATATTCACAAGCAATTACTTAATTCATAAATGAACCCAAAATATCCCAAAATACTCTTACTTTATCTATTTTATCTACATTTTCTTAAAACCTGTTAAAAGCAAATGTACATACTTTTAGTCAACAGAGTGAATATATATGGTTACAACATATAATTTTTTTTCTTTGCAATTCAATACACCACCATTTTAAGTTTTACAATTAAATGTGTTTGACAATTTTCGACAACAATTAAATAACGTAAGTATCAGATATGTCACAAAGAGTCCATATAAATACCCACAAATAAAATCATTTTATAAATAAAAATAATGGCTTTAAAACACGTTAACTTTAGACATATAACATACAAATATTTTTTAAGACGTTATTTTCATTTAAATTTGTATTGGAGGGTATTACGGGGTATTGCGAGATTCATTTTTCAATAAAATTATTATTTATGGAAAATATATGCATCATATTTTTCATAAACAGATACTTTATATACAAATGAAACTCATAATATTCTCCAACTTATTACAAAAAATAACAGCCGGAAAAATAGGACTAACAAAATTGGATGGAGGGAGTAATATATAGTCACTCCGTCCACCAATCTTTTATCCTCTTTTCTTTTTGGTTGTCCACCCCAATCTTTTGTCCATTCCCATTTTGGAAATAAAGACCACTCACAAACAAACAAATATTTGGATCCCACAATATTCCTCACAATACCTTACTTTATCTACTTTATTGATCAATTGTTTTAATAAAATATTAATTTTAATTAAATTATGTGCTCAACTAAAAAAAATAAAAGTAAACTCTTGGTTACCATCATGATCGAGGAATTTAGAGTGAATAAGGTGCGGAATCATGAACCCTATCGCCAAGCATCCTGCACTAGAGCACCACGGAGGGGGGGGCCTTGGGATTCAAAATTTCTCTACTATATATGTAAAAAAAATTATGAATGTCTTGAATACGTATAAATTTTACACTTAACTCCCCTTAGATTATTTTTTTTTACTCTCTTTACATTTCGCCCCCCTTGGATGGAATCCTGGATCCGTCCCTGTTTTTAACCCTAACTTGTCAGGTATCCTCATCACCATCCAAGCCAGTGGTGAATCAAATATCACCCCACTTATCCCATCATAACTTGGTTTTTTAAGCAAACCCTCGGGTATCACTATGCCAACTCTCTCAAACAACTTTTCTTGATCGTTCCCCTTCATCCCACTCGGAATCGAGACTATCCGTACCCCCTCCTCGAAAACACTCGTCCGCTCATTTGTCGAATCCACCCTCAGGAATGTCACCTTAACACCCAATTTGGTGATTTGGTGTGACAGTTTCATGAGGGGTGCTACATGCCCTTGCAAAGGGGGAGCAACAACAAGAATGTGCCCATCATTTTGGTTGGGGTTTGAACTTTTCTCTATACGATTCATCTTGTGTTTTTTTTGGTTACATATATATATATGTGCATGCCTAAGGTATATATAGGAATACCACCCAAATTAATTAATCGAGTGATCAATCTTTTTCAACTTGTGTGCTTTCGTAACAATATTCACTAATTAATCATTTTCAGGGGCCTATTTTTCTCTGTTTTGGGTCATAGGTATCGTGCAAAAAAAGGTTGGTACCTAGGAAAGAAATATAACCAAATATAATATATATAACATACTCCCTCTGTTCCAGATAAATTTGTACACTTTTCTTATTTGAACGTACCACATCAATTTGCACACTATTTACAAAAAAAACATTAATTTGTATGTACATTCACATAAATACACATATATTTACCCATGTCACTTTTTTACTTTTTTTTTTTATTTCACGTGCAATTTCAAGGGTGCAAAAATTTTGGGAATTGAGTAATAATTTATGCCCCAAGGCCCCAATGAATGCATGATTCATTAAACTAGAGTACACATGATCAGTTTAATTTCTGGCGTATGCTTTCGATTATTTTTCTTTTTCCCCATTTCTGATTTTGTAGGTAACGTGCAAAACACCGCTGGTTGAAAATACCGTAAAAACATTGTCTATAGAGTTTGTAATTAAGCTTACATATATAATACCACTAGTGTGTATCCCCGCGAAAAAAATTATTATTTTTATTTTTAAAGTATAAATATACATGTTTTTTATTTTAAAAATATCTTGTAATTACAATATAATATTAAACGTCAATTCGAATTATTTAAAAAAAATCAATTCCCTTCTAAACATTTTATGTATACGTGTATTTTTTTTAAATTAAAAAATAAAAAATTTAAAAAATTTTTTGCAAACTTTCAGTATCATATAGTATTATACATGGTAAGATATTATATATCATGACAAGATTTTTTGGACATAATGTGTTATTTCAGTGATAATATCTTTTGGGTAGTAAAATTTTGTCCAATTTTTTTTTTTATAATCTATTATTCATGGTAAGATATGGACATATGGTATTGGATGGCAAGATTATTTGGGAATCTTGCCATCTTTTATGTGACAATATCTTTTGCAAAATATTTCAATATCCTCTTAGAAAATTAGCATATATAGATATTTTGCAAAAATATTTATTCCAAAAATATCTATTATTGTATTATACATAGTAAGATATTGCATTTTATGCCAAGATTTTTTGGAAATAGTATACTATTTCATTGACAATATCTTTTGGATGGAAAAATTTTGTCAAAAAAAAAAGTTACAATCTATTATCCATGGTGAGATATGGTATTGGATGGCAAGATTCCCGAAGAATCTTGCCATCTTTTACGTGATAATATCTTTTGCAAAATATTTCAATATCATCCTACAAAAATTAGGATATATAAATATTTTACAAAAATAAATTCCAAAAATATCTAAATAAGAAATCGTTGAACTGTGGAAAAAATATTTATTTTACATCTTAGAGGCCATGGCGGCGGCGCTGAGATTGTTCAATGGAGGATGGCAAAAACTAAAAAATGAGACGAGAAGAAAAAAACCTAAGACCAAGAAAAATACTATAAAAAATCAGTATCATACCTTCGGTTCAAGGCCGCGTGATTAGCTTTGTAATTGCATCATAATTGTGTGCTTTTAAGTCATTTTATGCATTGATTAAGCTCGATTTGTGTATGAATATTGTCTTGTATCTCGATATTCGGTATTGCCTCGTGTACTTATCTTTCATGCTGGAAATGAAGTGTTTTTAGGTCTAAAGAGATGAAGGATTGAAGAAAGAATGAAGAGTGGAGTCAAAGGGCTAAAAAGGAGTAAAAACAGGATTCACTCGGCCAAGAACAGAGGCCACTCGGCAGAGTAAGAGAGAAAACACCGAGTGGATTCTCTGGAAGATCCACTCGGCCACAAAGAGAAGGCACTCGGCCGAGTGAGTATGTGTTTGGCCGAGTGGAAATCTCTGGAGGATTCACTCGGCCAAATTGAAGAAGCACTAGGCCGAGTGAGGTGGAAAATGGCTGAGTGAAGCAAAAATAGGCATGACTCGGACAAAAGAGGAAGCACTTGGCCGAGTTGAGTCAGCACTCGGTCGAGTGAGTGAAGACTCGGATGAGTGAAATAGTGATTGGCCGAGTAAAAATGTTGGCAAGTCCGAAAAGCGAGATTTTTGAAAGATTCGAGGGCTTAAGTGCAAAAACCGACTTATGAGCATTTGGATGCGACTATAAAAGGCTTATAACTGACTTTGGGGGCAGTTATCACATTTCTTAGAGTTCCATATGAGAGTTTGAGAGTTCCAACCACATTTTCCATCCAATTCTTTTAGAAATTCATAGATTATGTTTACTTTTCTCAAATTCTTCCATTATAAGTCAATTGCAGCTGGAGTGAAGCTAGAAGAACAATGTATTTGATGATTTCATGATTGTTAAAGTGTTGATTGAAGATGTTTTGTACCTTTCTCTCTTCTTAGATGATATTTCTCTGATTTCAATTCATATTAGTTAATCTCTCAGTTTTTCCATGGATTTGTACATGATTATTGCTTCCTTAGCCTTAGCTATGCTAGGCTAAACTTTCTATACTTTGAATGATGAAGATTATGTGAGAATTAGGGCTTGGCTTGAATAGATGCTTTGATTTCGTGAAATTGAATGATTTAACTTCTTTAACTTCGGATTACTTGAGTTTTGCTAGCATATCTTTGGTAAAATGAGCAATTCATTGAAAAGAGCAACATATGAGTGTTGAGCTCTTCTTAGTGAATGTTCATTTGAAAGAGATTAGTTATCAATAACTATTGTTAGATGTTTTAGGTTATCGAGAGAGGCTTAAAACATGAAGAACACTCCAAGTCGAGCATCGAGTCATGGAAACGAGAGTTTACATGATTAGATGAGATTGAATTAGTCTAGGTTAATCATGATATGAAACTTAAGATAAGCATGTATTCTTGTTAGCCCTAATCCTTGCATAATTGAAGGCATTCGAAGCATAACTCCAACCTTGCACTTCGAAAGAAGTTAGAATAGCTTTCTTTTTTGCACACTTGAAAACAATTAGTAGATAAAACCAACTCAAACCATTTACTTTTCTGAAATTTCTTTTATAAGCATCAATCTGTAGATGTCTTAGCACTAAAATCGTTGTCTTAGGGTTCGATAATTTTTAACTTGGTCATTTTCCATTTCTACAACCGACCACATACACTTATGGGAGTACGATGCAAAAAAGTACAATCAACGTGGTATCTGATGCGGTTTGAGGAGATGGGAGTAGAGCAGCGACGACGCAGGTTTGTAAACAATCTGACAGGAAAGGTATGACGGAGTGAGAAAAGTAGAGGCGGTGGCAGTTCGGGATCGACATACCTTGGATTTATTTTTATTTTGCAAATCTGCTTTTGACGCGCTCGTCGGAGTCCACGGTAGATGCCGCGCACTTTAATCACTGGGCTAGGCGGAGAAGTCACCTGAGATGGGTTCGGAGTAGGTACAATGATCGATCAAGTTAGAGCAACGATGACACGTAAGCAATATTGGTGACGACGATGCCGGTTGTAATAGTGGAGGCCGCCGCACCGATGATGGCTGCAACGGAAGAGAGAAACATGCGGCGTATTTGAGAGAAGGGGGATGGTGTGTGCGATACTCTTAATATGAGATTAATAAAACCTAAATATAAAATGAATGGTTTAGATTTAATTTTGTAAAATAAATGGTCGAGATCAAAACTTAAATCAACTTTTAATGAGAGCGCAGCATTTCGAAATGAAGAGATTTGAGACATGACACATAAGCCTAAGAATAAGGTGGTGTTGACTCATCATCTTGGAGAGGTTTGGAAATATGTTATAATAAGATTTGTTTATAAATTTAACATGCATGTTATGTAATATTTAGTGTAAAATAAATTACTTGAAATATTTGAATAAAATTAATAAAATATAGTGCAATTGGTCGAGCAAGGAGATATAGTGCTCGAAGAGACTATCTAAAATTCTCCAAATCAATGCCCCTTGACAAAAGCATAAACTGTCTATGAAGCTCCTTGATACGAGCGAAAACTATCTCAAAGTCCATCAAATTAAATCTCCTCGACAAGATAAAACTGTCTGAAGCTCTTAAGCTTGAAATCAAATTGAAGTCTCCATCAAATCCATGCTCCTTGATATGAGCATAAACTGTCTGTGAAGCTCCTCTGATATGAGCATAAATTGTCTAAAATTTTCCTTGATAAGAGACAAAACTGTCTGACGCTCTTAAGCCGGAGATCAAATTGAAGTCTCCATCAAATCCATGCTCCTTGATATGAGCATAAACTATCTGTGAAGCTCCTTTGATATGAGCATAAACTGTCTGAAATTTTTCTTGATAAGAGACAAAACTGTCTGACGCTCTTAAGTCGGAGATCAAATTGAAGTCTCCATCAAATCCATTCTCCTTGATAAGAGACTAAACTATTTGAAACTCTCAAGCCGGAGATCAAATTGAAGTCTCCATCAAATCCGTTCTCCTTGACAAGAGAATAAATTGTCTGAAGTTCTCAAGCCGGAGATAAAATTGAAGTCTACATAAAATCCATTCTCCTTGACAAGAGAGTAAACTATCTGAAGTTTTCAAGCCGGAGATCAAATTGAAGTCTTCCCGAATCAAGTGATACTCCTTGATACGAGTATAAACTATCAAATAAATTCAAAATATACTCCTAGATACGAGTATAAACTATCTAACAAATCCAAATCAAATCTCATTGACGCATCTAGCCACATGAGTATAAACTATATGGCACCCAAATCAAATTAAATTTTGTTCTCGAACTACGTTATGACTTGATCCTCTTTAAAGGGGTACGTAGGCAGCTTAGACATCTTCCAAGTTCAGTCATGATTCAAAACTCCAAAACCAAATGAGGGTGCAAAAGACTTTCGTGCTTCATTCACTCCAAGACAGACACGCCCGTGAACAAAGCACAAGGGGGCATTTGTAAGCAAATTAATTTTGCACCCAATTAAATCGTGACACGTGTACACATCAAATATTAATATTAAATTAAATTTACTATTTCATTTTGAAGATTTAGTTAAATTAATTTTTGAATTAAATAGTTAAACTTGATATTGAATGTACACGGTACAAGTCGGTTAAATTAAATAAGTTTTCGATACTTATATTGGGTAATAAATACAGTTTATTTACCATAAAGATCGAAAATTAAAAATATCTCGTAAAAATGGGGAGCGAACTAAATTAATCAAATCTGGTTAATTTGCAAATCAAGCCAATCAAAAGGCATCAGCCAATCAGACGGCTCCACGTGGCATGACGGGAAAGAAAGGTTTCTTAACCCCCACCCTATAAATAGGGGTCTTCCTTTGATCATTTGACACACCGATATTAACGAGCATTCAGACGACCAACCGTTCAGACGATCAAGCATCCAAGCAAACGAATCCTCTGCAACCGTTCTTGAAGACTGGAAGTATTCTTCATCAAATCCAAAGTGTTCTTCGTGGAAAGCAATCAGAAACGACGTTCAATCCGAGATCAAGGTCCAGAACCGCTCCGATCCGGCGTTTCTCCTTGAAGATTCAAAGGTATTCTTCACGGCTTCAAGGCGTTCTTCGCACGAATCCACCAAAAACAGTCTTCCATCCAAGTCAAGGTCAACACCGAAAAGAATAATTAGAGGAGCAAATCTAGAGTTAGTCAACCCGTATATATTTTTTCGGTTTCATCCGAATAAATTAAATTTGTAAATATTTTTCGTGTTTATTATATTTAATAAATTCGAAATTTGCAGTTACAATGATAATAAGCTCTCATATTTGGATAAATAATGAAGCGTCAAAATTTTGAATAATATTATTACTTGGATTGCATGATTCCAACTAAAGAGTAATACTATTCTTCACTACTAATAATACTAAACGAAAACTAATGCTAATACACTCCTTTAGTAATACTCTGCTCAATTAAATTAATTCATATTAATATGATTTTTACTACATGATTCCATGTTTAATTAATTTTATAAATCTAACATAAGTTTGATAGGATATGCGGAAAAGCAACTGATGAGCATTTAATGTGGACACCCTAAAGCATGCAATGACGCATAACTAGTGAAAAATGAATGTTGTTGACTTGAAGCGAATATACTAGCTTTCTACTAGTAGCTTCCCCGCAAGAGTACAGGTTCACTGTAGTATTGGCAAGTATAGGGACCAAGTATTATCGAACCCACGAGATGGAGTGTATGCGAATAGATCCCTGAAGATCTATGCGTCGTAGCTAATATGAGTGTAATGTTTTTGGGTTTTTTTTTTAAGATTAATTAAAAGACTAAAATTATCCTAGGAATGCAAAAAGCAAAATTAGACTAAGAATCAAAGGGTTGTTTTTAAATTAGAGATGGTGATGCTTAGGATAGGAATTCCTACGTATACTAACGGAGCAGGTACATAATCAAAATAACCGTGACGCGCAAGAAATAATCTAAGTAAAAGAATGCAAGGTGAAAGCTCAAGATTCTAAACCCTAATACTTTACCCTAACACTCGACTTCACTAATCCACTAACAAGTTAATAGGTTGTGCTCAATTAATGAGACCCTAATTTAACTCAGGTGATGCGGTCGTCCTCCTTCGCTAAACTGGTAGATGAATTAACCCTTTCTAAACCCTCTAGTTAAGTCTACTCATTGTTAAAGAGTGATACGGTCGTCCTCTCCCTAACACTTTCGTACGAAATTCAAAGGTAAAGTTAAGACTAATTTTAAGAATTCATTAATTAAGAGAATTAAAATCTAACGTCACGGATTACCCTAATTACGTACCCACAACCTACTTCTACGAGTTCATCCTACCCCAAGCATGCAAGGGTTTTAGCTAGACATGGTTTTAACGTAAACAAAAGCAGTAAAAGAAACAACGAACATAAACATGATTAATTCAACAAAGAAAATATGAAACATGAACTAGGGTTTTAAAGAATTAAAAATATTAAGAACTGAAATTTAATTGATAAAAATGAACTTTAAAGCGTTAAAAGTTACCAAGCTAACGAAAAGAAACTAAGAAACGAAAATAAACGAAGAATTCGTATGAAAAACCTCAACCACACGTAAAGTAAACTTGCTCGTTCATTCTCCTCTTTCTCTCTCTAAAAACTAAGTCTAAAAGTGATTTTGTTTCGTGGATTGTTCATGGATGATTCCCCAAAAATGTGTTCGGAGGAATATATATAAGGATCGGGCTGAAACGGGAGTCAAAGGGCCGAAAAAACGAATTTTGAAATTTTGCTCTCGGAGGCGCTCGAGCTGACCCGCTCGAGCGGAGGCGCTCGAGCATAGGTGGTCGAGCGAATCAGGTGGTCGAGCAGAGGCGCTCGAGCATAGGTGGTCGAGCGAAGAAAATACTCTGCAAGTTTGGGGCGCTCGAGCTGACGAGCTCGAGCGGAGGCGCTCGAGCATAGGTGGTCGAGCGGATCAGGTGGTCGAGTGGAGGCGCTCGAGCAGTGGTGCTCGAGCACTTTTCAGCAGCAGTATACTTGTTCGTAAAATCTTCATATCTCCTCAACCGGGAGTCTGTTTTGGCCGATTCAAAGTCCTACGAACTCCTCTTTTCACCCTCTATCCATATATGAAAACCAAAGAGACAAATTCATTAGTTTATGAAAATGATACTCAATTGACTCCAAACACTCATAAAAAAACACTCAAAACTCGGGCATTTCGAGTGACGAATCATGACAATTTCACGCCTAATCAGTTGTCTCCCCAAAAAAATTAGTAACCATTGAAGTTATCTCTCCAACGAATAATTTTCAAAAACTATTATAAATATAGAAGACTTGCCCCAAATAAGGTTACATGATATATTTCAAAAGCCAAGAAATTAACTAGACTCTTGACTTGAAGCGATGATACTAGCTTCTACTAGTAGCTTCCTCGCAAGAGTACGGGTTCACTGTAGTATGGACGAGTATAGGGACCAAGTAGTATCGAACCCAAGGGATGGAGTGTATGCGGATAGATCCCTGAAGATCTACGCGTCGTAGCTAATATGAGTGTAATGTTTTTTTGGTTTTTTGGAAAGATTAATTAAAACTAAACTAAACTAATTAAACTAAAGAATTAAAGAAACCAATTAACTATGAGTTATTTTCAAATGTGAGATGGTGATGTTGTTGGAGTTATACGTGAAAGTATGCTTTTACTTTGTATAACTCGTGTATCAAACACTCGTTTTATGAGAATAATTCTTTTATCACATTTGCTTTAGTTATGAT
This sequence comes from Ballota nigra, assembly GCA_947034835.1. NCBI lineage: Eukaryota > Viridiplantae > Streptophyta > Magnoliopsida > Lamiales > Lamiaceae > Ballota > Ballota nigra. The sequence continues at coordinate 25,751,042 of OX344723.1, forward strand.
TGAATGTTGAATTTCTATTGCAAACCGTTCAATATATAGTACTTGTTACATTGTAGTTAATGTGGTGATACCCGATCACGGAAGACAACATTAACAGTTTACTTGTAACTAAACGTACATTTTCACGACCTAGGTGGAATTGAACAATCCGCCGTGAAAGGTCGATGTGTAAGGCTCAGATTGGTCTGTCTTAACTAAGAGATTGCACTAGCACATTTAGTATGTGTTGAAGAGGACCTACAACGAGGATAAATTCTTCTGTTCTGAAAGGTGAAGAATTAGACCTCAGTGGTTGTTGATTTCTTAATCTCCGTCACTTAAATAGGACTGTGTGTGCTTAATGGTTACTGCTTTGATTCATGTTGGGTGAGAATCATTGTGACTTCGAACTTTGTGTCTTGGGCAGTAATATTAATCATACGACGGTTGCTAAGATTTAATACGGAGAAACGTGTGCGAGTACGGTTTCTTTTTTCTTTTTTCAATTTTTTGCTCAATACCTTTTTTTTTTATCTTTTAATTATTTTAAAGTTTTTTTCTCCATTTTTACAAATTTAATACCATTATTTTTTTTTAGCTTTTATTGAATGTTCAACATTTCTGTTCAAAAACTCTCTGCAAAAATCATTTGCAAACATAAGCTCCGTTCAGTAAAAATTCACAACCAAAACTCTGTGCAAAACACTTGTTCAAACCACTTGTGCAGGAAATATTTGCATTTATATATACAATATATTCATAACTAAAATCCAATGCAAAAGATCTGTTCAAACATTTCACACTAAAAAATTATGTGCAAAACACTTGTTCAAACATATTCATATCCAAAATTTGACCACCGTTCTCCTCCTAGTCTTCGTATTATTCAGCAACAAAAAAAAACAGTGTGTCAATAAGACCCATTAAAGAAGTTAGATTCTTCTCTCCTCATCATGCAGGAATTAAGTTAATCAAAATTAATTTTACACACATCATTCACACACATAAGCACACACACATAACCTCTTTCAGCAAGTAATTTTACAATTTATCATCTATTTTACAATCTATCATCTATTTTCATCAAAACCGAGATTAAGACAGAAGAGTCAGAATTTGAATCACAAACCTGAGATCTATATTTTAACGAGGGATAGAGAAATTAAGAGCACAATTAATGAATATAAACAAAAATTTAAAATAAATATTATTCAACTCTCAGTCGGATTCCGATACCTTAGCGCCCGGCAGACGCTCGATTGAAGCTCTCATCGTCGGAAAAGAGTAGATCTAGGTGTCGATCTTGGGTGAGTAGTGATGGCGGCGGCAGAGGCATTGCGGTGTGCGGCGTCGATCTGGGGTGAGTGGCGATGACAGCGACGGTTCAGTAATTTGGGCGGCGGCGGTTCAGATCTTTCCACCACCGGATCTAACAGCGGCGGTGCTATCTTTGTACGGCGTATGTGCCCGTATCCGTTCCGACGTCAATCCGTCCGTTGGAGGAGGATCACTGCGACCACCGACATATGTTCAGTGTTCCGTCGTCGATCCGAGTTGAAGGAGTGTCGCTGATCGATGTTGTGGCCCTTGTTGAACAAACGTCGCCGCCGGTGTTGGCCATGGAGGAAGCCGACGCATTGAGAGGTATAGAGATAGAAATTATTTCAGTGAATAAGAGGTGTGAGAGAGAGATGAGATGGAGAGAGAATAAGAGGGAGTGATATGTGGGGCGGGCAGGTGGGGTGGGGTGGGGGAGGCGCTGATATTTTTATTCTTAAATGGGGTCCACTTTTGAACCAAAATGGTATTTATAAAAAGTGGTACACCGAAGTGTTATATAACACTAGGGATAGAACCATTTAGTAATAATATCTAAAATAAATTGTACTGAAAAGAGTAATATAAATATTTTTTTAATGTATAAAATAAATATTATTGAAAAGAATAATAATAAATTTTATAAATATAGTAGGTATGAACTGAGAATCCAAAGACAAACAACTTCCCACTCAAAGGGTGTGTTTGGGCATAAGAATTGGATTTCAAACATTTCTTAGTGCGGAAGGAACCAGATTCATTGTCGAGTAGCTTCATATCCTTCCCCACAAGCACACGCACTAACGCACCTTGGTAAACACACACAAAGATGGACCTCCGTGAATCCATCCTCAACCAAACCGACGTTTCGTTTTCACTGGCAAAGCAAGCCATCTCCGCCCACGCCAAAGAATCCAACCTCGTCTTCTCCCCGCTCTCGATCCACGTCGTCCTCGGTTTGATCGCCTCCGGGTCGAGCGGCCCCACCCGGGACCAGCTTCTAGGCTTTCTCAAATCCAAGTCAACGGAGGAGCTCAATTCGCTGTCTTCACAGATCACCGCGGTGGTCTTGGCCGACGGTGACCCGCTCGGTGGGCCCCGTTTATCCTTCGCTAACGGGCTGTGGGTTGATCAGAGTGTTGGTTTAAAGCCCTCTTTCAAACAAATCGTGGAGAATGATTACAAGGCTGCTTCCACTCCTGTCGATTTTCAGAATAAGGTTAGTTTAATTTTCTCTAAAACAATTGGATTTCTTGGATTAGAATCCGTCATTTTGAGTTGATAGATGTGTAGCAATGCCGTCGAATTCTAGTGGGGGTTAGGGTTAGGGTTAGATCAATTAGCAGAAAGAAAGAAAGACTAAAATCTGTTTGTCAAGGACTGAAATTCCCTCAAATTTGGACTGAGAATTATGCTTTAACATAATTTGGACTAAGATAGGAAGCAAATTTGGTTATCAAGGGGTGAAATTCCCTAAAGTTGGAGATTAATTCCCCAATATGATTTTGATTTATTTTTCGAATTTTCTTCATCAATCCATGGTATATAGACATTTTGGACTAAGATGAGAAGCAATTTATGCTTTAATATTGTTGGACTAAGATAGGAAGCAAACTAGGTTATCGCGGACTAGATTGTTTCCCCCAATATTATTTTGATTTTATTTTTCATCAATCCATTGTATAGACATTTTGGGACCTTGGCCCGTTGTGTGTGTGTGTAAATGCATACATGAACAGAGCAGATTTGCTAATCTGTACTGCTGTTGAATATATCAATGAAAACTGTTTAGCTTTAATTACTATGTTTGTTCATCACGATTTGTGTAGGCTGTTGAGGTAGTCAAAGACGTGAATACATGGGCTGAAAAGGAGACGAATAGCCTGATCAAAGAAATACTTCCATCTGGTTCAGTTGATGCTTCCACTAGGCTTATCTTTGCAAATGCCGTGTATTTTAAAGGGGCCTGGAATGAAAAATTTGATGCATCCATGACAAAAGACCATGATTTTTTTCTCTTAAACCGAAGCTCGGTCCAAGCACCCTTCCTGACCAGCAAGAAGAAGCAATACGTTCGTGCTTTTGACGGTTTTAAAGTTTTGGGGCTTCCGTACAAACAAGGAGAAGATAAGCGCAAATTTTCAATGTACTTTTTTCTCCCTGATGCTAAAGACGGGCTCCCATCTTTGATAGAGGAAGCCAGCTCCAAGTCGGGATTCATTGAGCACCATCTCCCGTATCAACAAGTGAAAGTGAAGAATTTCCGTATTCCAAAGTTTAAAATAGATTTCGGTTTCGAGGCTTCTGAGGTTCTCAAGAAAGAGGGAGTGGTTCTTCCTTTTTCTGGTGGCGGTCTCTCTGAGATGGTAGATTCTAGCGTTGGCCAGAGTCTGTATGTTTCGAACATATTCCATAAGTCGTTCATTGAGGTGAATGAAGAAGGCACGGAAGCAGCAGCTGCTTCTGCTGGTGTAATAAAACTCAGGAGTTTGATGGTAGAAGAGGAGCTGGACTTTGTTGCCGAGCATCCCTTCCTGTTTGTTATCAGAGAAGATTTGACCGGGGTGGTCCTCTTCATCGGCCAATTACTTAACCCCCTTGCTGGATAATGTACTAATAAAATCAGAAAACTTTTTAGAGTTGCACTTGGTTTAGTTAAACTTCTTGAGTTTTGTTGTGTAAGTTACCTAAGATTCTCCTTTACTCGCTTGTTCTCACTGCTTACGGCCCCCTCCGCAGTTTTCACTCTCACTCGCGAGCACCTGCATCTGAAAAAGGTGTGATTTCCAATCATATGTAATATTGTTCCTATTACTGTATTTATGTCATGTATTTAATTATGTTGTTTATATATGATCGGATGAATTAGTTTAGAGAAACTTGTCTCTCTCTCTCTATATATATATATGTGTGTAGACTTATTGTTTAATTGCTGGGCTGCAGGTGCATTATTTTGACCTATCCTTGTTTGCAAATAGTTCACGATAGGGATGTTTTTCTTCTTGTTGTGCAATTGATTACAAATGGTGTTACGATCCTACATCGAATCCACTAGAAATGTGGATGGGAGTCAATCCTCCACTCTTAGCTAGTTTTTGGGTGGAGTTAGGGCTTCCATGTTTGAGTGCACAACAAAAGGTTGGTTCAATTTGAGTCTTAATTAGTGAATCTTGAAAATACTATAATTGGCAAATAAAATGATGTGTTATTCTTAAGTGGATACTACTTTTTTTGTTTAGAATTTTATGAAGTCAGCACTTATGGTGTTTCAAATTGCAACTATATGCTGGTTTGATTTTGTGTGTGTATACAATTAGAATCTTTCAATCGGTCTAGGATACAATTTCTCATTGCTTTCTATCCTATGCTAGCTGAATTACTTCTTGAATGAATTATTTAGCCATTTTCTGGGTATTTACAGTATCTGCCATTTTAATGTGATGATAACGGTTACTCTGGTACTTCTCAATCTTTACTCTATGCAAATTGCAAGTTATAGTAGCCTTGCAATGTCAATATTCCTTTAACAAAGAAATCTTTTGAGAAGGGTGCACTTAAGGATATAAGTATGTTGAAATGAAATCATTATAACGCATTGAAGAAGGATTTTATTATAAAATCAGTTCACTACAAACACTTAACTGTAACATTACCAACAACTTTTTATTTTTATAGAATTAAGAAGAGAGAAAAATCACTCCATTTGCTGAATCAAATATTGTAAGTTGGTGAAAGAAGAGCCTCCTTCACTTATGCTCTTTCTAGCAATTTCCTTCCACTTCAACACATTCTCTCTCACAATCCCATCGCAAATAAGCTCCTCCACTTTCTCCTTAATCCCATCCCTTGAAACAATCCCACCTTCCTCAGCCTTCAACCTTATCCCTATTTTCCAAACATCGCATAAACACTTGAGCACATACATCTGATCACCAAAATAAGGCCAACAAAGCATAGGCACGCCCATGCTCAAACTCTCCATGCACGAGTTCCAACCACAATGCGTTATAAAACACGCAATCGAAGGGTGCCCTAAAACCGCCTCCTGCGGGGCCCACTCAACAATCTTCCCGCGGTCCCCCACGCGTTTCTTGAACTCATCGCTGTACGTGGGAGACGACCCCTCCGTCAAGCCCAACCAGGCCACCCACAAGAAGGGTCGGCCCATTAGCTCGAGCCCAATCGCCAGCTCCTCAAGCTGTCGCTGGTCGAACCTTGACGTACTACCAAACGCGACGTACACTACAGAGTTGTTAGGCTGTTTGTCGAGCCAAGTTAGGCAAGTCGAGTCTTCGGAGCAAAAACTTCCACTAGATTGGCCGTGCGCGAGCAACGGGCCGATGGATAAGATGTTTGGGGATAAGGTGATGGCTGAAGGATCAAGCTGATGGAACCAGCTGCCAAGAATCCAGTCTGCATTCTTCATTTGATAACTTGTGTTTCTAATAACATCGAACATTGCTTTTTGCATGTTTGTGTCACTTGGAAAATGCCACATTAGATCGGTTTTGGTCATCTCTGGCATGTTTGGTAGTAGCTCCACGCTTTCATTCTTCAATGGGGTCCCTACAACATACATATTTCAACAACAAAAAGCTTTGAAGCCATATTTGATTTGGGATTCTGTGTATTTTGAATTCTAGAATTTAAAATTTAGTGGATTTTAAAATTATGCTAAATAGTTACGGTACGCGTTTATTTTGAGATTTAAATATTGTATTGTTTAATTTGATTGTGTGATTAAATATATTTTGCTGGAAATTGTAAAAGTGAAAAAAAATATATAAAATGTTATAAATAAAAGAAGAGTGGAGAAAGTTTTTGATAACCGATTCTAATCACGTGGATTAGTGGTTGTTTTGTAATCAATCACACGAAATTGTTTGGTGATCCAATTAACGATTAAAAACAGTCACTTATCCACGTGATTGGAATCGGTCATCAACAAAAGTATCATAGAAAAAAATGGTAATCAAGTTTGTAGGTATTTGTAGGCGATTTGAAAGTATGTGTTTTTAAAATTAAATTATAAAATTTCAAAATAAAACCAAATCTAGATTTTGAAATCTGATATCAAACACACACACACAACTTTATATCATTAGATATTGTTAGCATTTTCATGCAATTCTTTAATATGGTTTCATAGCTTTCTAAATGAATAATGTAAGTTATAAATATTGTTTCTAGTATGGTTTTTAATATTATTTTAGTTCACTACTGCAGATACTTAAATTTGATACTCAAAGGAATCCCAACAACATTTAATAAAATACATGTGAATTCTTAATCTCTTTGAGGGTGAATTGTTCTTTTAGTTCCATAAAAACTCTCTCATTGCAATTTTTGTTTCATAGTTATTATAAATTGATCCTGAATCAAGCAAACTTGATCATCTCCGCAAAAAAGTTGATGGAACTCGTTAGTGCACTTTATAACTAGGATACCAAGAATGCTTAAACAAGATTTTATGGGATTAAAAGTGCAATTTTTATGGAGCCTCCGTTTTTTATTTGACGGAGATCTGGCTAAATTCTTCGCACTTACCGCTATCGTCGATGAATTTAGACCGAATAAGCCGCGGAATCATGAACCCGATCGCCAAGCATCCTGCACAAGAGCACCAATATACAGCAGTTTTTAACCCTAACTTCTTAGGTATTCCCACCATCCAAGCCAATGTTGCATCAAATATCGCACCACTTATCCTATCATCACTTTGTTTTAGCATATCCTCCAAGTAACCAGGTATAACTATGTGAGCTCTCTCAAACAACTTCTCCTGCCCTTTCTTCCCACCCTCGAGCTTAATCCCACTTGGAATCGAGATCATTCGTATCCCCTCGTCCCAACTCTCGAAAATACTAGTACGCTCATGCATCGAGTCCATAGCAAGGAATGTCACCTTAGCACCAAATTTGGTGATTTGGTGTGAGAGTTTCACCAGGGCTGCTGTATGGCCTTGGAGAGGGCAAGCAACAACCAGAATGTGGCCATTATTTTTTAAAGTTTTCTGGGTTTGGGTTATCTGATTCATTTTGTTCTTTTGGTTGATGCTCGACGATCAATTGTACATATATATGAGCAACATGATCATGCTTTTGGTTCATCCAGTTTACAATCTTATTCTGTTTCTTCATGCTTTCAAATCAGTTCTTGATTACTTATCATTTTCAGGGAGATTGTCTTTAGCTTCTCCCACTTTTTTAGCTTCACAAGTTTCATATGCTCAGTCAACTCTTCTATTACAAGTAATATTTATATAATGTGCATTTATGGCAAAACAAAAATTGAAATAGAAAATGAAATGTCACATTTTAGAGGCTTAAATCTCATGTTCCAACTTTCATGTACAACACCTTATCAATGAGTAATTAAAACTATTGCATCTGCTACCTTTACTGTCTCTATTTCATTCTATGAGTTATGCATACTGATCGGTAAATTGTGACTCAAACCCATGACCTATTGGATAGTGGAGTTCTAACCACTTGAGTTATATCACTCCGTCTAAGTCATTTTGTTATCTTTTTTAATTTATATTAATGCACGAAAATCCTCTACACTAATAATGCCCTCTCTATCTTCTAACATATAATGTTTCATCAGCCGTCTCTTGATAAGTAAATTTTCAGTTTATATTTCTTGTGGACAAATTTTTTAATCAACTCTGCTCTTATAACTATTATTATGTAGAATCTGATCAACCAAGTTTTCCAAATGAGCCATTTTCTCTCTGATTTTTGCAGTCAGATTCCCAAAGCATTACTCACTGGCATATGCTGATGGCCACAACTAGAACAAATCAAAAGCACAGTTCAATCCATATTCATTGTGGCTCAAGAACAATTTAACAATACCTTCGCTTTCCCCAAAAGTCGATAAGAAATCATGAAATGGTTAGAACTAAATCAGAATCAGTAACACTTCGCCACAAAATTAGTAATCCAAAATTGCTACCAGATCAAGTTTATGAAGGGTAGGACTGGAAACAAGAGCAATAACATCTCAATATATTTGCACCAGATCAAGTTGTACCTGGTCTTCTAACTCTTTGATCAAAGGTCTCTAAACGCATTTCCATATTCAAAATCCAGATACAAAGATTTACTATGTCAACTCCAATCAAGACCGCCTTCTCATTTTAACAGGCAATTCTCGGCGATTTTTTGCTGAAATACCCAAAAGGGCCACAAATCCAACAGCCATTCCGACTCCAATTATTACAGAAGGCAAATGAATAAGTGATGATTCTTTTTTGGTATGCATAACATCCCACTGCAACTTAACATCATCAGGATGCCATAAACTTAAGTGCAACGCTAACGTCATTTTTAGGTCAGCATCACCTGCTGTCTGAAGAACATTGAAACATACTGGACAAGAAACCTTTGAACCTTCTCTATCCTTCAATGAAGAAACTCTACCTGCTACTGCTATAGCTTTTTCCCTCAACGAGGTTTGAGTGTTGGGAGAAGGCTGGAGAAGAATTGATTCTATATGTGAACAAATAACTAATAAGGAACAAGAGAGAAGAGAATACAATATACAATATACATACCCTGATCGAATTACAGAACCGCAACCATGTTGCTCTCAGAAAATTCTTCATTGAAACCTACAGTAAATCCTCCACCGGCAGGAAATCCTAAACAAATTTATCATAAAAGAACTACTATAGTCAATGAGTAAAGTGAGACTTAAAACTCGACAAATAAAAATAAGTCTTTTTTTTCCTCCAATAACTGCTAGCTACTTCAGTCACAAGTAGAGACCATAAACTTAACAAGGAGCAAGTCGAACAAGTGAGTATATATCAAAAGTGGCTTAGATGCAGCAGAGAGATTAATTCTCGAAGGCTTTCCTTATTTACCAAGCGGATTGCTTACATGATTGATATCATGAAAATTACAAATGAACTGAAGTTACCACCAAGATTAGTAAAACTCTCCTCGTGTTGAAACGTACAACCACTTTCACCAAATTAAAAAGGCAGATAATATTCTTGGAAAAATTTGCACCTTTGAATTAATGACATTGGCTGTGGTGGTTTTCAAATTTCAATACATTGAAAATCAAATTCCACCAAACAGATAACGATAACAAGAATGGAAATTGTGAAAGGTCACTAGTTATTTCCATTAGTATTAATCACTCTGTCATTATATCAAAGAGTGAATTTCCAGAAAATGAGTAAATAATTACATTCAATCGTTTCTGCTCCTGCTAAAAATTATCTCATTAAAAGAAACAATTATTCAAGCAGTAATTCAGCTAGTATACGATAGAATCATAGAAAGCAATGAAAAATTGTATGAATCATAGAAAGCAATGAGAAATTGTATCATGGACCAATTGAAAGAGCTTAAGTGACAGATTTTAATTGCATACATAGAATCAAACAAGCAAATGTTGCAATGAGAAAAGCCATAAGTGCCAAATGCATACAGTTCTAAACAAACAAAGTAGTATCCACTTAAGAATAAATGCCAATTATGATATTTTCCAGATTCAGTAATTAAGACTCAAATTGAACCCCGCCCTTTGTAACCAATTGCACAACAAGAAGAAAAACGTCACTGTCGCCAACTATATGCAAACAAGAATAGGTCAAAACAACAGCAACTAGACACATATACAGAGAGAAAATCTACGAGTTTCCATGAACAAATTCATATGATTATAAATAAACAAACATGGCCTAAAGAAATTAATAGCAACAAGATACATATGATCGGAAATCACACCTTCTTCAGATGCAGATTCTAGGGAGATGGAGATGGAGATGCAAATTGCAGAGAAAGGGAGCCGAAAGCAATGAGGAAAAAGCGAGAAAAGGAGTGTTTTAGGTTTTATATTATATTTGTATTTGTATGTAGATAGATAAGTACTACTATTAATTAATGTTTGCATTTGAGAGGGAGAGGTTTTCAAATAAATTAACTTGCTGTGTTCTTTATAATGGTGAAAATAATTTTATACTACAAATTAGATTTTTTTTAAAGAAAAAGTGATACGCGTTATAAATTTATAATGGTACATGGTGTCAAGAGATATAATTACCAAATTAGAATACTTGAAGAAACACAAGTTATTCATATGCACCTAGTGCATGGTGAATTCATTTAAAAGTGTGTTAATTATACTGAAATGTTTTACTCCTTCCATCTCCTCTTAATTTTCAAAGTGAGTGGACACACTTTTTAACATAAATTGTTTTATTGATTTTTTGAACTAATGAATGAAGAATATTTTGAAAAAAAATAGTCATTGTGAGAGTGTTTATTTCCATATTTGTGGTGTAAATATTATTATTGTGGGACGTCCCAAAAAGAAAAGTTTGTGAAGATTATCAAGGGACGGGGATTAGTAATTAACCCACAATTTACAGTGTATACAGCTTTAATTATTGAATGAGTGAATCGTGCACCAAGTGCACAAGGGACTTACTTTTAAAGAAATTGTTAAAAGATCTGCATTCATCATAGTCAAGATTTGTATAGATTATTTTCATAGTATTAATTTTCTTAAGAAAAGTTTTTGGAAAATTTTCATTTTTGTCCTATAGCTTGAGCTGGTTCTATTTTTGGTCCTCTATCTTTGCACATTTTCAATTTAGTTCTGCAACTATCCACGAGTTCCCATGAACTTATTCATCTGAGTAATATATAAACAAACATGACATAAAGACATTAACAGGAAAAATATTACTCCCTTTGTCCCAGTTTTATTTTTCCATTTGCCAAAAAGGTTCATCCCAATTTTATTCTTCTCATTTTCCAAAATAGAAATAAAGTACATTACATCATTTATGTGGCATTTTTACAAACTCCACCCTACTAAATCCACAAATAAAAAAAGATCTTTACTGATCATCTACATTTTCAAATTCAAAGATTTAAAAAACATAAATTGGTCAAAACCACTTGAACACATACATCAAAAAGATTTCAATTAGGATTGGAAAATAAAAACCGATAAGTTACCTCCAACTGTAATTATCGCACACCAAATCCAACAATCTATTCAATTCTACTCTACATGTCAAATGCTAAATTAGGCGATTACAGTCTTACAACATGGGAATGTGCTAAAGGAGTTGGCTGCCACATGTTGGCAGGAATAATCAAAGGCTCGAAAAATATAGCAATCGAGATGCTACTAACTTTTCGGGCTTGGACGAGGCGCCAGGCCAGTGTAATTTGTCACCAGCCCCATAATACCAAACCTGGTTCCAAACAACAAAGTGAAAGTTACTACGTGGAATGAAAACATAAAATCTGGGCAAGGAATCTGTAAATTAATAAATATTGAATCAAACAGAAAGGACAATATATAATTGAAGTATATCCTGGGTAACGTTTATTGATAAGGAATAAATTGAAATCTCTTCCATCTTTCGATTAAAATAAGGTTGAAACTATGAGTGCAGTCCCATTAGCAACACCTAGCTCGGGACCTTTTCTTTCCAAAAACTGTGATATGCCACATCAAATGGTTATGGCAAGTACAATAAATATATGCATACTTGTGTTTTCATGTCATTGGATAAAAGGATCACCTTTAGAAAGGCATCATAAAGGAATATGTCTTTTCTTCTTTATTCTATAAAAACAATATAGGCCCTTAGACAAACGTGTAGGAACTGCATGATAACTAGAATGCACATGAAGAACATCCTAGTAATTTAATTATAACCTTAATGCAAGCGGACCTACATCTTTTGTCCACACATCTAAACACTTTAAAAAAGGATCACTATATTTAATGGCATGACTAACTAACACAATTGATGAAGGTTTCTTTCAATATCATGTAGTCATGAATATCCACTGTGGTCAAGTGAGACCAAAACACTTCAGAACAAAATATGATATGACACTGCATCTGATCGGCCCAGGGCCCAGATTAATTAATTATCTTTATTATCTTGCAAGTAAAAAGCTGTGGGCTTTATTACTAAGGACTTAAGTTAGGTTTAGGTTTGAGAATATTTATATTGTTTTGCTTCTCTTAGTTAGGCATCTTTGAGACGGTATATTTCCCATAAGAATCATGGGATCAGCCTTACGGCTTGGAACAGGAGTTTCATTGGTGTTTTCTGTTTTCTTTTTCAATTCAGTATTTATTTTGATTTAAGTCTGTGTATTGCGTGAATCTTCTCCCTTAACTCTAACAAAATATGTATGCAGTTTGTTTATTTTTGTATCTTGTAATCAATGACCTGCTAACGCTATAGCTTATGGCAAGATAGGAAAATCAATACCATGACTGCACAATCGTTTGTTGGCCCAAATTATTACTTTCTCTGTCCACTAAAACAAAGCTGAAAGAGTTGGACATGGGTTTTAAGAAAAAATAGATAATGTAGATAAAGTAAAGGTATTGTGAGGGAATTGTGAGGGTATTGTGGGGTCCGTTTATGAACAAAGTAATTGTTTGTGAGTGTGATAATAAAGTGATTGCCTTGTGGGGGTATTGTGGAGCTCATTTACAAATAAAGAGAATGAGGACACTTAGTTGGATGGACAAATAAGGCAAGTGAGCATACTTTTGGTGGATGGGGGGAGTATATCACTTTCAAGGAGCAGTAAAGATTTGTGATGAACTTGGCAAGACGAATTCTCAAACTAAGGGATTGTACAGCCATTCTTACTTATGAAAAAACAACACATGTCTCTGATCTCATCAGGGTATAACAGAGGATATTCCCAAACAATACAAAATGAACACTTCATTATAAAACCCATAAAGACCTTCAGATCCAAGACAAGTGCACAAGATTTAGGTTATGGAAAACATTGGGAAATAGGAGGATAGATAAAGTTAGGTCCTAAAGTAAATTTAGCACTATCCTCGTGAGGTCTTGTCCCTAAAAAGAAAGGGATGATTAGAGTTAAAAAAAATAAAAATTGATTGCATTAAATCCCAGTGGTTGCGCACAGGGCCTATGGGTTCTCAGCACCTTTTCAAGCCTGGGGTGGACACAGTGGGTGAGGTTTCTTTAAGCGCATTTTCTGATGTCTCATAGTTCCAACAGGGGATATAATGTGTACAAAGAAATTAAGGATATGCACTTAATGAAGATCCATTATCATATTCTTGCCTCAGCACATAATAATTGGAGATTAACATGCTCAAGATCGTAACATAAAGTAAGTGTAGCCCTCCAGTGCAAGACCAATACAAAAGTCAACATGTTGAAGAAAAGAGATGGTAACAAGGATCGAATATGCAGTTTCGCCTTTGCGAACATCAGTTCTCCAAAGACTATATTGTGAGTTAAAAGCAATTTTGGATAATACTAGCCGTGTAATCAAATGCTCGTATCATCTAGTCATCAAAGATGAGGTCCCTCGAGCTCAAAGAATCTGCATATGCATGGGATGACCTCCAAAAGACCCTAGTACAGAATTTGTTGCACTCAATGAAAGGTTGAGATATGTCCTGGTTTAGATGATCTTTATTCTACTTAAAGAAAGGTTGTATGATCACTTTTTCCAACTGGTTACAGTGGAAGGGGAGGAAGATTCCATAAAAACAAAAAGGCCTAGAAATAACACAGATTTGATGGATATTGCACACCTCCATCTGGAATATGTGGAAGACCAAAATCATGGAGTCTAATCTGCTATAATTTGAACTGCAGTAAGCGAATAAAAAATTGGGAGTTTTAATGAGGTAAGAGCTTCACGAAATCATTCTGTAGCCAGTGACTTGAAGACGAATTCATCATTTTAAGGATGCCATCCACTAATCCCATCCCATGAAACCTACTTTATGCTAATATGTTCCAACTTCTAAGGGGCTGTTTGGTTTGAGGGATTGCCTGGGATTGTCTTTATAATCCCAGGTAATCTCGTGTCTGGTTTGAGGAATTGTACATGACCATGGCCCTGGATGGACTAGAACGACTATCTCGTGTACAGTTCGATCCAGAAAATTTGGTTCTAGTCTATCCGTTTTCCGATAATCGCTCTAATCCAATCCTACCTAATCCAATCCTATCCCGTAAGCCAAACGACCCCTAAGAGAAACACTAATCAAAATAAAAGAAAAAACAATTACACAGATTAGAACCTCTGGATGCTGCAGAGAATCTAATGGATGTCAGCTACAAAACAACAAACACTAACCATGTTGATAATATGTAATACACCTAAAACTCACATCATGGCCATGGAGATCTGCTTGAGATCGTTCTCCATATTTCTCATATTAGAAAGCGACTGTGCGCAGAATATAATTGCGAGCCACGAGCAGATCTTGTACTGCAAAATTTATTAACAATTATTAAAATCTATGATGAACTCTATTGAATTCACCCTGCAGCTTAAACTCGATGAATCGTCATTTTAGTAATCTATTACGCTAACAACATAGATCGGAGAGGGAGAGAAAGAGTTTGGTACCCGGAACATGGCGCCAAAGACACCGAAGATAACGGCGATGAAGCCGGAGTAATCAACGGGGAGATCCTGCTGGGCGATGACCGGTGGTTTGTAGGGACGCGCCGCCGATGGCAGACGAGGGTCGTTGGATTGCGATGCCATCGAGGTGGGGATGGGATCCTCTGCTGGCTGGCCGATGAAAACTACACCGTTTTGCTTCTAATTTTTTTTCAGGTTAATATCAATTAATCTGTTACTTTTTCAAATTGCAACCTACACTAATTATACTATATAAATTTAACCATTTTCAACCCAATCTCAACTCTAGTGCTATATTCCGGGGAGGTCAATATATGTTCGAGGCTACATTTGTCATTTTAATTTATTAATTTTTTCTAAAATAATATGAAAATTGAAAAAAAATTCTAATCCAGCGCATCTAAGGGGCGTTTGGTTAACAATTTTTCAATGGTAATGGAAATGAAAATTGATTTTCATCTATGCCCTCATAATAAAATGATATGTTAGGGAAAAAAGTGTTCAAATGGTGGCTCCATTGCTAGTGTCATGCCCCAATTATGGAATATAGGTGGACAACAAATGGTTGTTGGTGGGGTAATAGGGGAGTGATTGGGGAGAATGATTGTAGAAAGAAAATAGGGTAATCAAAATGGAGTGGTGATTGTCTTATTTAGGAGGAGAGGTAGTGATTTTGTTCCCATGAACCATGCTAATTACTATTGAAGAATTGTTAACCAAGCGCCCCTTATTTTCATGGCAGGAGTATATTGTATATATCGGCAGATGAAAATAAAGGGGCATTTGGTTAACCATTATTCGATGGTAATGGAAATGATATTAAAAATTATGTAATTATGATGGTTCATGATAATAAAATCACCACCTCCCCACATAAATAAGACACTATTTTATTTTGATTATCTCATTCCCTCCTATAATCATTTTTCTCAATCACTCCCCTATTCTTCCACTAACAACTATTTATTATCCACTTCTATTTTAAAATTGGAACATGATACTAGAAATGGAGTAATCATTGGAACATTTTTTATTCAAATATATCATTGTTACTGTAGAAATATAGATGAAAAATAAATTTTTATTTCATTATTATTGAAGAGTTGTTAACCAGCGCCCCTATATGTTTGAAACTATGGCGAAAGGAGTATGCCATATACATTGGATTCATTAAATTAAATGGGAATCAAGCTCATTCATCAAATTATATGGGAATCAAGCTCATTAGTCATCATCAATTTTTTTATAAATGCAATGTGAATATCTTAGAAATCTTTCAATTCATCCAAATTCAACCAAGTTCATCACCACTATTAAGAAAATTCTCACAATTAAGTATAAAGACTTCAAATAAAAAAATCCAAAATTTTATTTTCATCACCGCACCTATGAAAAATCCCAAAAATTTTGTCCTTAATACATTCAAAATCATGAACTTAGCAACACAATATAAACTAAAATTATAACCTGCATCACCAATAAAGTTGGGATCAAAGAGAAGACAAAATCAAGTTTTTCTTCGAGGCCATTGCACAAATATTTTGGGCTTTGAGTAGACTACCAATTTGCACACAAATTTTATGAAAAAATTCGATAGGCATTGAATTTTGGTTTTCCAATTTTAAGAAATTAAAGGCTTATTTAAAAAAACAAAATTGATAGTTTAAAAAAAACAATTAATTGATAAATAAAAAGACAAATATAACCTTGAAGAAAGATAACATTTGTCGAAAAATAACACAAGAATTGAGTTTATGTTGAAAATGATCTAATTTATATAATACAGATTGCAATCTGATAAAAAAAATAGTTTATAATGCAACTTGGAAAAATGACAATAGTATAACTTGCAAAATGATATCAATCCTTGATATTAATACTTTTAAAAATAAAATTGTTTATAGTGATATATGATATTAAATATTCTCTCTATGTTAGAAGACATTGCATACTTTCCATTTTGGTTTATCCCAACTATAAGTTTTTCATACCTAAATTGGAAATCATTAAACTCTATTCTCCCAATACACATACAATATTCATAAAAGTGTACTCAATATACTTTTTTTTTTATTTGTGTGCCTATATAAGCGCTGCAATTTCTTCTTGGACGGAGGAGGGAGCATAACATTAATAAGAAAGATCTATCACCTACAATTAATATACATACATATTTTTATATATTTAAATACGTAAAACATATATATATATATATATATATATATTGTATATAATTTAAATATTAATATAATAATTATTAGAGTCTCACTACTCAAACCCAAAAATCCTCTAAACAAACCCAATAATTTTAAAGACAAAAATAGACATAAATAAAATGACTAAGTTATCCTTATATATATATATTGAATGAATTATACTCTAAATTTATGTTGATTTTCACTTTAGTCCTTCAAGCCATTGTTGATGACCTTTTCTAATCGATGATGATTAGTGGCTGTTTTTCCTCATTAAGATCACCAAACAAGATCTAAGATTATGAAATTTGATTAAGTAGTACTCAAGAAATAAATTTGCAAGAGTTTGGTCTCTTTTTTTATTATGGGAAAAAGTCCTTCCCCTTCATGCAAATGAAGGGGTATTTATAGGCATACAAAGAGGCTAGGTGTCACCATCTTGATGACTTAGCCATAGGATTTTTGCCAAGTGTTAAGATACTTATACAACATCTAAACTATTGCCCAATGAATGGGTGCCAAGTGTTAAGATACATGGACTATTTCTAAAGATAGTGACTCTTGGAGTTCCCAATGTTGTACTTGGTCTTTGGAACCACTCAGCTGCTCTCCTTGGTGGCCAGCTACTCGTCTGTATGTCTTTGTTGGGTGTTGGAAACCTTTATAACCCAAGTTGCTCGCCTGCTCGCCTGCTCGCCTCTTGTTGAGACTTTGGGTCTTCTTGTTCTTGTTGTTCGCTACCTCGTAATGGTCTTTATGACAAGTTGCTCGCCGCCCTTATATGGGCATTTGTCCCTGTTGCTCGCCTCTTCCGTCCTGATCAACCGTCCCTTCTGCTCGCCTCCTAGGGCCTTATTCCCTGTTGTTCGTCCTTCTTTCAACTTGCTTATTTTTAATGTTTTGTTAATCTAATAAGATCAATAATTGTATTCCTAATCTTGTTGGCCGGTTGTTCGCCTATCAACAATGCCCCCTAGTTTGGCATATAAGGATAGATTTTATCCTTTTTGTTAAACTACAGGATAGGCTGTGTTATCCAATAGGAGGCGAGCAACGGGGAAAGTGAGTTCCTTCTTTATAGGGAGCGAGCAGCAGGTTTTCAAATATTTAGGCGGGAACTCCGGGAGGCGACCAGCGAGGAGCGACCCTTGGACTTGCGTCGTTTCGCTTCTCGAGGCACGGAATACGAAGCGACGCGGTCTGCTCACGCATGCGCCCCTATAATTGCATCTAGGGGCCTCAATTTTTCACTTTTCTCCATTTCGCCCCCAGATCCATATCTATAAATAGCTCACTTCTTCCATTTTATTTCTTTTTTCGATTTCTCACAAGCAAACCGCCATTGAAGAGTTCTTGAGCTTTTCTTTTCATTGTTTTCTTCGATTCTACAGCCAATTTCATCCAAATCAAAGGTGAATCCTTTGATTTTTCTTGTTTACTCTTGTTATTACTTGCATTTTTCTTTCAATTTCGCAATTTTCGTTCTTCTTTTTGTTATTCCGCCATTGCCGCCGCCGCATAGCCACTGTGCCACCGTCGTATCGCCGCCGTGTCGCCGTCGTGATTGCTCACTCATTCGTCAAATTTCATCGTTTGATTTGTACGAGGAATTTTCAAAAAAATTCAAAGATGACGTCACCCTCCTCAAGCAATACGCCTTCTGTTGAGTTTGTTGGGCGAAATCTGGGAAAGAGGCCTATGGAAGACGAACCGTCAGCCCCTGTTCCTCGCCGCTCGCTCCGGCGAGCAACTGGGCGAAACCCTAGGACTCTGCTCGTTAACAAAGAGACGGGATCTGAGGCGAGCTCCGTTGCTCGCTCCACTGACTCTTTCTATGCTGTGGAAAGCTCGGGCGAGCAGGATGTCCAAGGCCCCGTTGCTCGCTCATCGGCTCGGGAAGGAACTTCCTCGGATTTGGGTGAAGATTCCACTGAGGTCGCTGCTGAAATAGAAGAGATGAGTCTTCCTGAAGAACGGGAGCGAGCAGCGAGCAACAGGCAAGGAGCGAGCAGCGAGCAACAGGCAAGGAGCGAGCAGCGAGCAACTGGATCAAGGAGCGAGCAAGTGGGAGTTACATGGGAATTTCTCCGAGAGATAAACTTTCCCGTTTCAAGGCCAATGCCCGAGTCTCTTATTCCTAAAGCTGTAGTCCGAAGGCAAGATTGGATTGACTACGCCAATAAGTATCATAAGACTTTCCCCACTCCCGCTCGACCTATTATGGAAACTCGTCCATTGCCATACACAGCGAGTAAAGTAGCCAGCGCGGTACTAGAGGAGGATTTGGTTCGGATACGGTCTCGCTACCGTATTCCGTACGATATCCATTTGTATGCCCCCCAACCAGGAGAGAGAGCTGACGACCCACCTCCGGGCTGCACTGCCATCAACCTTGACATACTCAACTCGGGGTTCCCTCTCCCTCTACATCCAATGATCGGACGATTCCTGAAGGACATAAACCTGACAATCACCCAGATTACTCCAAACGGTTGGAGTAGTTTGTTGGCCTTTATTACCCTTTTCGGGTTGGAGGGATACCGGAATAAGATCAGCACGGCGGAGATACACTACGCACTAACCATCTCTTCAGCCGTTAATGAAGACGGGCTTGGTTGGTATTACATCAAAGCCCGTAGTGGTGTTAAGTTAATTGAAGGGGTGCCTAATAAGGTCAAAGGTTGGCATAGGCAATTTCTCTATATTGGCGGCGATTGGCGGGCGTCCTCCGATTTTTCGGGAGGACCGGGACGTATAGACTCCCCTACACATTTCGGCGAAATTCGGCGTATGTCTTAATTCTTAGTTCATCGAATTTTTAGGTGAACTAATTTTAATCTTTTTCCTTATTTTGTAGGTCCGCGTATCTTGAGGTGGGGCCATCCGGATTTGAGCGAAGAGTTTTTATACGTCCTTGCGCTGATCTCTCTGCGGGACGCTAAAGATCGGAGTGTTGATCATCTCTCTCAAGCACACTGCCGCAAGCACGCTCAGCTCACCACTAGTGCTCATCACTTGGAAGCACAAGCGGAGATTCCTGAGGGTAACTTCACACGATCCTTGATTTTCTTTGTTGTTTAATTTATACTCGTTGTTCGCCCCCACCCCTGTTGCTCGCCTGATCCCGGCTGCTCGCCGGTATTATGTATGTTATTTTAATTCTTTGTGTTTTCATTTTGTTTTAGCTCAAAGGGTAACGGTCGCTGTTCCCCCTATTCCCGAGAGTTACCACCTGCTCGTGCGCCGGGTTAAGCAAATGGCAGCCAATCAACCTTCAAGGAAGAAAAAGTTCGATCCTTGCACTTCCTTGATCAGACTTAGGGCTGAAGCAGACGAGGAAGAAGAAGCTCCTCAGGCTCCTCCCCCTGTTTCTCAGGCTCCTGCCCCCGTTCCCCGCCCACCTGCTCGCTCCTCGCCGCCTCCCCAAGACACGAGGGGCAAGAAAAGACTTGCCAAGGAAACTGCCCCTCGCAAGGGAGATGACCGTGCCAAGCGAACAAAAGGGCAGGGTTCTTCCCAAGTGGGTAAAACTGCTCGCTTCTCGGCTCTGGAGGAGGTGACTGAACAACAGGTTGTTGGTGCTATGATTGTCGGTCAAGGCAGGAGCTCATCCCCTGACAACTCGTACTTGGGCTACGACCCCGTAAAAATGAGGGAGTGAGTATCTTCCTATTCAGTTTGATTGTTCATTCCTTTGACTTTGTTTTCTGACGTCTTTTTCCTTCGAACAGGTACCGGAAAAATGACTATCCTGGTCGCTCAAAAGTACTTCACCAGTTTAGTTGTGTGAAGTCCCCTCCGGCACCCCATGAGATTAAGGACTCCCACGTCCGTAGAGCCATGGAGTATGTTCCCCGCTCGTGGACCAAGACCGGCGAGGAAATCATTCAGAGCCAAAGCCTTAGTGATAACGCTCGTTTATTGAGCTATAACGCGAGCCATCAATCAATCTCAGCTCAACGAGTCTTGGATCAAGCCATCGAGTTAGAGCGAACAAATCACGGTCTGGGGCGACGGATCGAGCAAGTTGAAGCAGATCGTGATGCTCAACTTGTTCAATTGAAGAAGAAGGATGAGGAGCTGAAGAAGAAAGATGAAGAGTTGGCTAAGATGAAAGCTGACTTTGAGAGAGCCAAGCTCACATGGATGCGGGAGGTAAAGGCTGCTGAGGACCGGGAGATGATAGCGTCTAATGCTTCAGAGAAGCTTAGACTGGATTTGGGTGTCGCTATTGATCGTTTGCAAGTCCTGGAGACCGAGCGGGTGGGTCTGGTGGAAAGAGTGGAGTCTTTGAAGGTCCACGTCGACCAGCTGGAAAAGAAGAATAAGTGTGCCATCTCTTACACTACATATGTGCAAGACGTTACCGATAATACCAATCTTGGGTATATCTGTGCGTATGCTGATAGTGTGAGAAACGTGAAGTACGCTTTGGATAACGGTCTAGACGTGATGACTTCGACCATTAAAGACTTCACAGACTATATTACTGACAACCCTCCGGCTCCTGGCTTTGAAATCCCAGTGGCTGATTTGGGAGAGATGGGGGTTAACCTGGGTGTTTTCAAAGATGACGTCCGCATAATAGCCCCTAAGGAGAGAGTGGAGGCGGATAGGGACATGACAATCTTTGAAGCCCTGGGCCCCCTTCTTCCGAATCCTCTTGGTGAGACAAGCTCCTCCGCAGCAGTAGGCGAGCAGCAGGCCTCTGGGGTCGATGTGCAAGATGTTCAACCTCCTCCTCCTCAAGATCCTCCGGCACCAACTGCTCAGCCAGCTTCCGAAACTTAGAGCTTATCCTATTTTTTGCCCTTTTAGTTAATGTAGTAGGGTAATGATTGTACGCTCATCTTTTGTAATTTTGGTGCTAATGAATGAAGATTGCACTTTTATTTTATTGTTCGCCTCTTATTCGCCCTTTATTTAATTTTTGCTTAAGTATTTCTTTCTTAAGTTGAAAGTAAAATACTTTTCTGTATACATGTTGTTCATGTACGGGTCTATTTGGTTCTTAAAGAACTTAAACCTCTTATCATCTTTTTATGCCTTGTTGCTCGCCACTTGCTGTGTTTGTGCTTAAGTGCATTCAGCCTTGGGACGAGCAACTTTGTGTTGATATATGCCCTTTTGCTCGCCTCCACTATACTTGTGCTTTTATGCATATAGTATCTCTGGCGAGCAATATTGCGCAAGGGCGACCATGTGGGCTCCTTGGTCTCATGGACCCTGCTGCTCGCCTCCTTCTGGACTCGTATATTTTTTATACTTGTTTGTCTCCGGCCAGCAGTTTTTCTGCTTGGCGAATTTGACACCTTTTGCATTCTTATGTACATAATTCACTGAACCATCATTCACCCACTTACAAATTTTGCCCAAAAAAGTGTAAAAATTTCATCGATTTTACACCTCATCGATCTTACACCTTACAGAAATATAAACGAAAAGATAGTCTATAAAAACTTTACATCGGTTTCCTAATTATTGATAATATTTCTTCAACAAAGCCGCGTTCCAGGTGTATTGGGTCGGGTTGCCTTCCATGTCTTCAAGATCATACGTGCCGTTGTGCCACTTTTGAGTTATCTTGAATGGGCCCTCCCAAGTCGGTCCAAATACACCTGGAGGTGTTGCTAGGATTTTTCGGAGTACCAAATCCCCGACTTCAAATTCCCTAATTTTTACTTGCGAGTTGTAGTATCTTGCAATCCTTCTTTTGTATATCTTGTTTTTTATTTCTGCTGAGATTCTTTTTTCGTCGATCAGATCCATCTCTGCAGCTAGTGCCTTGTTGTTTTCCTGTTCATTGAACTCGGCTATCCTTTCAGTTGGTATTTTGAGCTCTATAGGTATAACTGCTTCTGTACCGAATGCCATAGAAAACGGTGTTTCACCAGTGCTTGTTCTATGTGATACTCTATATGCCCAAAGTACCTCGGGCAGTTCTTCCGACCACTTGCCTTTCTTATCCACCAGACGGATTTTGAGGATATGCTTGATTATCTTGTTGACTGCCTCGACTTGACCGTTAGACTGAGGATGATATGGTGTCGAAAAATACTTCTTGATACCCCACTTTTTGCAGAAATCTCTTATCTTTTTTCCTTCGAACTGCTTTCCATTGTCTGTTAATATTGCTTGTGGAACTCCGAACCGGCACACTATACTCTTCCAGATAAAATTGATCATTTTCTCTTGTGTTATCGTTACTAGTGCTTCAGCTTCGACCCATTTCGTGTAATAGTCCACGGCTACTACTGCAAATCTGACATTCCCCTTTCCCGCTGGGAAAGGTCCTATGATGTCTATTCCCCACTTTGCGAACGGCCATGGACTATTTACCGAAATCAGTTCCGTTGGGGGCTTATGTATGTTGGGGGCGAATAATTGACATCGGTGACAAGTCTTCGCAACTTTGATTGCGTCTTGTAGTAAAGTTGGCCAGTAGTATCCTTGCCTCACTGTCTTGTATGCTAGTGCCCGCCCCCCTGCGTGATTTCCGCATACTCCTTCGTGTATTTCCTTCAAAACTTCCTGGCCTTGCCCCCTTGCTAGGCATTTTAGTAGGGGCAGTGAAAATCCTCTCTTGTAAAGTTGGTTATCCATGATTGTGAACCTTGCTGCTCGCTTGGCTACCCTTGCTGCTTCTTGGGAATCTTCAGGTACTGTGTTATCTTTGAGGTATCTATATATCGGTGCCCTCCAGTCATCCTTTGTCAATTCTTCTTCGATCTGATTGATCTTGTAGTCACTGGTGGACGGGTTAGAAATTCTTGTGATGATGACTTCTGAAAGTTTTGTTGGTCCCGTACTAGTAGCCAGACGAGCAAGTGCATCTGCTTGCGCATTGTTATCTCTTGGCACTTGTTCGATGTAAATTTGCTCGAAAAGCGAAGCTAGGTGAGCAACGATCCTTTGATATAAGGCCATGTTCTCATCCTTGGCTTCGTATTCCCCACGGACTTGGTTGACTATCAGCTGGGAATCTCCATAAATTTGAACTCTTCGAACTCCCACAGCCAGGGCCAGTCGTAACCCGGCTATCAATGCTTCGTACTCAGCCTCGTTGTTTGTTGCCATGAACTCGAACCTTACTGCTGAGGTGAATACTTGTTCGTCTGGGCTGATCAACACTATCCCGGCTCCTGCTGCTGTGTTATTTGATGATCCGTCTACATACATGTGCCATGTATGACTATGACCTCTCGTCGGATCTTGAGGGAATGTTAATTTGACAATAAAATCGGCTAACGCGTATCCCTTGATCGCTGTTCGAGGTGCATAAGTTATTCCAAATTGGCTTACTTCGAGCGACCACTTGAGAAGGCGACCAGCGGTGTCAGGCCTTTGTAAGATTTGCCTTAATGGAAAAGTTGTTAAGACCTCCACCTGGTGATCGAAGAAGTACGGTCTTAGCTTTCTCACACTCATCACCAGTGCGTAAGCTAAATTTTCCATGGGCGGATACTTAATTTCTGCTTCATGCAAGGCCTGACTTACGTAGTAGATTGGCAAGTGAAATTTCCCTTCTGCTCGAACTAGGACCGAGCTGATGGCCACCTCTGATGCGGCTAGATACAGGTACAATTTTTCTCCAGAGACGGGTTTCGATAGAATTTTGGTATCACTCAGATATTCTTTCAACTGCTCAAATGCTTGTTGGCAATTACTCGTCCACTGGAACTGTCCTTTTTTGATGGCGTCAAAGAAGGGTCGGCACTTGTCTCCAGATCTGGAAATGAATCTGTTCAGGGCCCCCAGACATCCGGTTAGTCGTTGAACTTCCCTAACGGACCTTGGTGGTTGCATATCCATGATTGCTTTGACTTTTGATGGATTCGCCTCAATACCCCGTTGACTGACCAGGTGCCCAAGAAACTTTCCTGAGTGTACTCCGAAACTGCTCTTCTTTGGGTTTAGTTTCATGTTATATGCTCGAAGTATCTCAAATGTTTGTGCGAGGTGTTCTAAATGATCTTCTTTTCTCGAGCTTTTTACGACTATGTCGTCCACGTACACTTCCATAGTCTTGCCGATGTGCTCATCAAACATCTTGTTAGCGAGTCTTTGGTACGTGGCCCCTGCGTTGATTAACCCGAACGACATTCTTTTCCAACATAATAAGTTTTTATTAGTGTAGAATGCTGTGTGCTCCTGGTCATCTGGGTGCATTGGTATTTGATGGTACCCGGCAAATGCGTCCACGAAGGTAAGGAGCTCGTGTCCCGCCGTGTTGTCCACCAGCTGGTCGATGTGAGGTAGTGGGAAGTTATCCTTAGGACAAGCGGCATTCAGATCAGTGAAGTCGATACATAACCTCCATGTACCATTTGATTTCTTCACTAACACCGGGTTTGCTACCCATCTAGGACATAATGCTTCTTTGATAAGATCATTATCGAGTAACTTCTTCACTTCTATGTCCAATGTTTCATATTTGTCGGGCCCAAATTTTCTTCTTTTTTGCCTCGCCGGTTTCTTAGTTGGATAAATATTTAGCTTATGGCAGGCATGCTCAGGGCTGATGCCTACCATATCGGCATGTGACCATGCGAATACATCGAGATTAGACTTGAGGAATTGTTCCATTCTGGATCTGTATGGCTCAGGGAGCTCAGATCCAATGAATAATTCCAAGTCTTCTCGATTCTGGTCAACTCTTATTGCCTCCAATTCCTCTACCGGGGTTGCTCTCCTTTTCTGGTCTTTCCACCGAGGATCGACAATGGGCCCTTCAAGGTTGATCTCATCCTTGATCATTGGTTCTGCCCCTAGCCTTGGCTCTAAATCTTCAACTTGATTTAGTTCGGGTACGACCTTTCTTCCCTGTTACTCGCCAATGCCCTTCTGCTCGTCCACATCCTGCTGGTCGTCCACCTCCATCATTTCAGTGTCGACGGACTCCATGATTTCATCTAGGATGGAGGGTTCACCTTCGTCCCTGCTGCTCGGCTGCTCGTCCATCACGGATATTCTGTTGTCAATGGGTTGAAGTTGCAGGAGGCATTTTCGGGCTTTCCTTTTATCACCTTTAACCGTACCTGACCCTTTTGGAGTTGGAAATTTAAGACAGTAGTAGTACGTTGAAACGGCTGCTTTGAATTCATTTATGAAAGGTCGACCGAGAAACCCGTTGTAGGCAGACTGCTGATTTACAACTAAGAATTCTACCATTCTAGTCAGTCTCCTTTCGGGATTCTCGGTCGATACAAGTTCAACCGACAATGTAACTAATCCTAAAGGAACGGTTACAGCATCTCCAAATCCTACTATCTTATGATCACATTCCTTTATATACTCCTCACAATCACCTATCTGATCTATTGTGCTTTTAAACAAGATGTTTGTGTAGGAGCCGGTGTCCACAAGCAAACGGTGAACTCGGGCCCCCATGATATTAGCACAGATGATTAGTGAGTCATTGTGTGGGGTGAGTATCCCGTCTAGGTCCTTCTCAGAAAACACCAACTCGCCTGTCTTTTTAGTAGCTTGGTTTACCCCGACTTCTCTGACTTGAGCTACCGCCCTCAACTCTGCTTTCCTTTTTCTTTTAGACATCGGTGGCCTACCATCAGAACAGCCCCCTACCGGTCCGGATGGCTCAAGCATTAAGATTTCTCGGACGGGTTCGGCTGGGGCTGTCATCGTTTTCTTCCTTTTTTGATCCCTCCTGCTCGGCTGTTTGTCGCTCTCATCATCTTCCGAGCCGGAGGATACAACCACCCTTGGTTTCTTTCCCGGCTGTCGCTTCACAAATTCTGATAACTTTCCTTTTTCGTAAAATCTCCATAACTGTTTCAAGAGATCTCGGCATTCACTCGTGAAGTGACCTATGGTCTGATGGTATGCACAGTATTTGTTGGGGTTCATTTTTCCTCGTTCTTGTCGTATCTTACGGGGTTCAGACAGCATATCTTTATCCTTTACGTTGTTGTATACAGCTTCAATTGATGTGGAGAGGACATGGTTCAAATTCTCCTTCAGTTTGGACCTTTCACTGAAAGCTTTCATGTTCTTAGGGGCCTTGTATTCCCCTCCTGACTTCTTTCCCGATTTCTTGGTATCAGCTCTGTCTCCCAGCTCTCTCTGTAGAGTTTCTTGCATCGAAATGTATACCCCAGCCTTGTGCCTGAATTCGGAATAAGTTTTAGGGAAAGCTAGGTGCATTTCCTTCCACAGATTTGTCCCCTTCTTAAGCCCCGCCATAACTGCCACTATCTTAGTGTCTTCACTTACTGGTTCTCCTTCCAGTAGGACTTTGTTGAATCTCTCAAGGAAGGCTCTATCAGACTCCTCGTCTCCTTGCCTCAGATCTGCTAACCTATGTCTTTGCGTAAGGTAAGATCCGACCGTGGAGAAGTGCGAGAGAAATTCCTTGCTGAGTTGCATGAACGAACTGATGGAGCCCGGAGCTAGTGCGGAAAAACATCTGTGAGGACCGTCACCAAGAGTCAACGGAAAATTCCGACATTGAGTTGCGTCAAATGCTTTTACCGATATCATGTAATCGGTATACTTGGACAGGTGTACTTTCGGGTCTGAATTTTCTTCGTACAAATTAATGGCCGGGAATTGCACTTTCTTTTGTACCGGCGCATTAAGGATATCCGGGGACAGGGGTGATGATGGCAATATCGTCGATCCGACGCCTTTCTTATCCTCCAACTGTTTTTGCATCTCTTCCACCACTTTCTTCAAAGCTTGCCACTCATCTGGAGACGTTTTTCCACTAGAAGGCTGTTCGTCATGATTGGGTTCAATGACCTCTTCATGACGCAGTCCCTTGCTAACGGGACGTTTCTCTTGAGTGGCGTGCCTAGCGATGTTACTAGCTCCATTGGGACCTAATCGCCCAAAGGCTGATCTTCTCAGCCTTTCGTGTACTGAGCGGCGAGCAGCAGGGTGTGTTTGTCTTGGTGCTCGCTCCTCGCCTCTCATTTGATCTTCCCTATGCGTTCCGTGATAACTTGCCCTTCTTGTGTGATAGTGGCTTATACTCCTTGTGTCCTCGCTGCTCGACTCCTCACCTGTCCCCGGAGTGGACTCTCCTCGACTTCCAAGTCGTTCACTTATTGGCCTTTTGCCCTTAGTTCTTCTTACTTGTTCGCTGTTGACTTCTTTTATCCTTGTATCTCATCGCTGTTTTGTTCTTTGCTCCGTTGCCCGGTTGCTCGCCTCCAGGGCTTTAGATAGTCTTTGCCCTGTTGTCCGGTTGCTCGCCTCCCGGGCCTTTGATGGTCCCGTAGCCTCCTGTCGCCGTTGCAAGGATTGCAGAACGACTATTGTTTTGGCCAACTCATCCGGGTTTTGAGCTAATGCCTCTACTTTCGGGGGAAGAGTGTCAATGGTGACTTGAACATTTTACCGGGACATCGCTCGTACCGTCCTTGCGTGTCCTCCGGTTGATGATACTCTCGTTCGTGACTTGTTTGACGGGTGATTGCTCGATTCTTGTGGTTCTTGTGATCGCACCATTTTTCGAATTTTAATGTTTCTTTGAAGACGATCTTGTATTTGTGGATGTTTTGACCATTCAACAACTAGCCTTGTGTATGAGAATTTGGTTGTTTACAAACCCTTATTCTCACATACATGCATTCAAGTTTGTAGGTCTTGTGTATTACCACCCAAAAATACTCAAACTTACTTACAAATCTCAGTTTCCGGCGACTTGTTGCCGGAATGTTGCAATTTCTGATGAGTTTTTGTAGAAACTCCTTCAAATCTTCAACCGACGGAGGTTCGAAACCCTTCCTCTAGCGCCAATTGTTGATGACCTTTTCTAATCGATGATGATTAGTGGCTGTTTTTCCTCATTAAGATCACCAAACAAGATCTAAGATTATGAAATTTGATTAAGTAGTGCTCAAGAAATAAATTTGCAAGAGTTTGGTCTCTTTTTTTATTATGGGAAAAAGTCCTTCCCCTTCATGCAAATGAAGGGGTATTTATAGGCATACAAAGAGGCTAGGTGTCACCATCTTGATGACTTAGCCATAGGATTTTTGCCAAGTGTTAAGATACTTGTACAACATCTAAACTATTGCCCAATGAATGGGTGCCAAGTGTTAAGACACATGGACTATTTCTAAAGATAGTGACTCTTGGAGTTCCCAATGTTGTACTTGGTCTTTGGAACCACTCAGCTGCTCTCCTTGGTGGCCAGCTACTCGTCTGTATGTCTTTGTTGGGTGTTGGAAACCTTTATAACCCAAGCCTGCTCGCCTGCTCGCCTCTTGTTGAGACTTTGGGTCTTCTTGTTCTTGTTGTTCGCTACCTCGTAATGGTCTTTATGACCAGTTGCTCGCCGCCCTTATATGGACATTTGTCCCTGTTGCTCGCCTCTTCCGTCCTGATCAACCGTCCCTTCTGCTCGCCTCCTAGGGCCTTATTCCCTGTTGTTCGTCCTTCTTTCAACTTGCTTATTTTTAATGTTTTGTTAATCTAATAAGATCAATAATTTTATTCCTAATCTTATTGGCCGGTTGTTCGCCTATCAACAGCCATGTAATTTCAAAATTAGTATTTTAACTTTTAATTGATCTTTTTTTTTTCTTAAATTTCTTTTAACCCGAAAAAAAATCTAAAAATATGCTTTAAAATGTATTAAATATTTAAATAATCAAAATAAATAAAATTATAAAATCCTTAAAATTTTGAAAAAAAAAGAAAATAAATCAATTAAATCTTCAAAATAATTTAATTAAAACAAATCCAATTTTTTGTAAAAAAATAAACTAAAAAATAGTTAAAAAGATCAACTAAATCTTAAAAATTCAACCGAAGCTAAATAAAAATAAAATTTTAATTAATTTTTTAGTTTAATTATTTATGATAATTTAATTAATATTTATAAAATATTTTTCTGATTTTATTTATCTTTAGTCTTTTCCTTTTTGAATATTTTTTATTTTTTTATTATTTTTTAAAATTTAATTTGTTTAGATTTTAGATATTTTTCTTATATTTATGTAGTTATTTTATTTTTCAAATTTTTATTTTAATTGATTTTTTTGATTTTTTTATTATTTAATTTTTGTCAAATTTTATTTAGATTTAAATGATTTAAAAAAAAATTAACTAATTTTTTTAAAATTATTTTATTTTCTGAATTATTTTAAAATAATTGTCAAATTTACTTTTAATTTTTTATTTAAATATATTATACAATTTAATTTATTATTAAAATTGTCTTTATATTTATTTTATTTTTTGATATTTCTTTAAGATATTTATTTTGATAAATATTTATTTAGAAGATTTAGTTAATTATTATATATTTATTTCAATATGTATTTAATTTTTAATATACTTTATTTTATTAAAACCAAAGAATATGAAAAAAAAATTAAAAAGTAAAAAATGAATGATTTTATTGAGAATATGGAATGGTGAGAATTTTTAGTAAGTGATGTGGATTTAATGGAATTGTGGAAATGTTAATGGAAGAAGGATATTATAGGAATAAAGTGGGGTATGTTTAGTAATATATGTTGATTTTTTAAATTTTAATGGGGTATGTTTAGTAGGTGGGGTAGATTTAGAGGATTTTGGGATTTGAATAGTGGTACTAAAAAAATAGACAGTTCGTTACTTAGTACATATAATAGGACTATAAATAGAAGTATAAATACATATAATAGGAGTATAAATAGAAGTATAAATACATATAATAGGACTATAAATAGAAGTATAAATAAATTGTAAATTATTATAACTATCATATATTATAAATAGAAACTAGTAGTAAATTATAAAATTAAATTAAAAAAATTATTATGTGTAGGAGCAGCCAGCAAGAGAGGAATCGTGCTTCTCTCAAATCCCTATTCCCTCCCATTTCCTAATTTGCCCTACTCCAAATCCTACTTTCACGTCCACCGCTCCCATCACCCGCCCCGCCCTCCCACAGCCTTCCGCCCACCACCGCAATCAGCCGCCTGTGACGCGGCTCCCGTCTTCCACCGTCCACAGCCCACCGCCTCAAATTAGGATTATGGTTCTTTTGGCTTAGGGTAAAATCATTTTGTTCATACTGTTGTGATATTGACCGGTTATTTTCAATTGAGTTCTTTATCCAGCCCTGTATATGACATGAAAGAGCAGCTACTATATTCTGACCATCTGATGTTTTTGTATTCTGCTTCGGTTCTGATTGCATTGCGGCAACATTGTGATGCAATCAAAGTGTTTGTTAAAAGGCCTTAAAGAAATTTAACGAGCTTTTCGAAACTGAGCTCGAACTATGCTTGACTAAAGAAATTTGCAAACGAGCTTTTTTTGAGCCAAGCTCTTTTACTTAGTTAACGAATATTTTATGAGTCGAGCTTGAGCTATTGGAGAACTTAATAATTTACACGCAAGCCGAGCTCGAGCTCAACTAATAGAACCTATTGATTTTAGCATATTTATTTGAGCGTTTATTGAAACAATGGTCTCCATCTGTAGTATTTTTTTAAATCAATTTTGGGCATCGGTGTATGCGTCGAATTTACAGATCATCCAACTACTTAAACCTGAATTCCTTTTGACAGAGGCTTCTGCTTTTTGGGGATTCATATGAGCGAACCCAGTTCAATTCCTTAATTGTTGGATAATTAGTAAGAAACCAACTACAAGTTTTCTTTTTTCTTTTTTAATGTAATTTTCCATTTAATGCATGGACAAATTGATCATTTCAGGCAATGAACAGTATTCACGTCTAAGTAAACTGGGCCAAAAGTGAAGGTTTAAATTCAGTAAATAGTGGGTGTTTATACCGGGTTGGGTGGATAACCCGAATTTTTCAACCAACAAAATAAACAACATACAAACCCCTACTAATAGTGTAATGGGGTTTATCTAGTGAAGCAAACACAGCCTGAGGGGTTTATTGTTATGCAATTTCTGTATGATTATTTAGTCGTGCAATATTTGTTCCTGCCCCGCTTTTGTGAGCCACCTCTCACACTACACCTCTTCTCTCTCCAATTCCGTGACCGTGCGCTGCCTTAAATAGGCAATTTTTGTGTTTGAATTGAATTTCCTGGTGAATTGATGCTTTAAATTTGAGTTTTTGGTGTTTGAACAAATTTTGGTGCTTTGAATTGGTCTCATGCTCTAAATATTGTGTTGTGACATGATGAAATTGTTCCCTGCTTCAAATTCTATGTATTAATTTTACTACCTGATGAAGAAGACAAGGGTTAAATTGGTGATTTTAACATTTAACCCATATTGTATTCATTCGAAGTAAACAAAGGATAACTTGGTATAAATAAACCTAAACCCGACTAGTTAACCTATCCCCCTTTAACCCACATAACAAAGTAAACACAGCCTTAGAATTACAGTCTTGTCTTCAATTAGGGTTTTTTTTTTTTTAAATCAAGTTAGGGGTCTAAGTTAATGTTTTCAAGTGAGGGGCGTAAATTAATGTTTTCAAATGATAAACCTGTCCAAATTCTGTACATAGGAACGTTAAATTCTTGTCTTGAGAAGTGTGTTTTGGTCTGTTGTTGAGGTAATTGTGTGAGAGTGTGGGCATAAAGTTGAGATTGATTAAGGAGTAGGTACTTTGTGAGACCGTTTCATGCCATGAGACGATGGGATGGGATATAAATTGGGCATGTCGCATTAACACTTTAACATGGTTGAGTGTTAATTTGTATTGTCTCATACCATGAGACGGTAACATGCAATTTTATGTCTTTATTAAGTCAACGCCATCTAACTTTATTTGATAATTAGGGGTCACAGTCGGAGATTGCACAAGTGAAAGAATGGAGGCTCAAACTCCTACTTCACAAAGCCAAAACTCTGTGGCGCCGCCATCCTCGGCCGTGCGGCTGTGGAGACCAAATGCTCAACGGAACCTCAGGAACCAATGGTCAAAGATCAATTCTCTCCGGCATGACTGGCGCTCTGCTACCTCCGAAGGCCGCTCTCATGCCACCACCATAGTCAACTCCTACCTCTCCCACAAGTAAACCACATATATACTAATTTGGTGAAATTATAGGGATTAATTCACACACGTTCACGAGTGGGGGTGTAAGTGAGTCGATCTGGATCATGTGGTACTCATGCTTCACTTGGAAAAAGCTCGAATTTAATTGAATCGAGTTCGAGCTACTTGATTAGTTCGCGAGCTCTGCTCAATAATACTAGGCTGAGTAGGCTCATCAAGCTTGCGAGTCTAGTCGAACTTAATCGAGTTCACATAATTTACTATTTTACCCATCAAAGTTACTTTAATTATAAAAAAAAGGGTTATAATTAAGGTTATTTAAGTTATCAAGTCGAACTCAAGTATTCCATCAAGTTGAGCTCGAGTTCAGAAGAATTGAGCTCAATCGAGTTTGAGTCAAGTTTCGAGCTACTCGACTTGGCACATTTAAGCCCCTATTCATGAAATTGCACATATTATTTACAACTTAGGAAGAATTAGATGTTGGATATTAGGTAATGCTAATATGCACTTATATACTTGTATAGTTTCATATATATAGTTACAATGCATGTGAAGCATGTAGTAAGAAGGTGAATGGATATATGAATAAAATAGATTGAAGCTGCATTTGAATCTCAAGCATACCTTGCTTCTATTTTGTTCCCAATTGCATTTGATTTGCAGGAGAAAAAAATAGACATTCGAAACCACAATAGGATCATACTCGTAGTATAATTGTTTTGCCATAAAACATGAGAAACCATGGGTAACATAAGTGTAAGAAGGAAATAGCTTTTATTTTGTGGCCCTGTAACTCTCATTTGGACAATTTAATAGCTGCATGATCACCCAGCTCACACTTTATCACTATTTTTGCCATGAGTTCCTCTTTCCTTTTTTGAGTCCATAGTCCATTTTTAATATGTACAGGTATATGGATGGAATGGACTTTGGTGTGTTGAATGACATGCCTAATATTCGAAAGAAAGCTTCTGCCAAATTGTTCAAGCAGCAGGTTTCATCCAGCTCTTGCCTTTACTTTTTCGTTGACTAGCAGGATCTATAACAATATATTGCAATTGCTCATTGTCTTTTCTTGTAAGGTTTATGTTTCTAAATATGACATGTTTTCTTTCCACAGGAGCTTCATAAAGGTAAACTGTTGTCATCTTACAAAGACATGGTAAACATCATTTCTTTTTGGTGATCCAGTATCATCTGATATAAGCTTTTTCCTGCTCTGTTTTGAAATGCCATTGGATAAACATATAGATCCTATCATGAAATTTGCTACTTGTTTCGTCTGACTTCAGGTAATATCAAACTGAAATGACTTTCATCACTGGTGAATTGATAACCCTTTCTGGGGATTTTTTTTTCCGTATTAAATTAAGTGGAAATAAAACATTTTGTTTCACTGATCTTAATTTGCATTCTCCAACCAGTCAGGCCAAGTACATAATTCCAAATTTCATTACAAGTCTAGCATGCCTGATTCAGACCTTTAAATCTTAAGGATTGAGTTTTAAGGGAAAAATATACACATATTATGTGTATTTACACATACTGGATGATTTAAGACACAACAGCATCTTCAAAATGATCCAAGACACTAGAAACTTATCATTATTCACTGCCATATTACTTGATTGAGTGTGCTACAGTCTATTTTTCTCGTACCTTAAATTAAATTGCATGAGTAGTTTTTCACTTACCTCTCGTTGATGAATTGGTAGTGTATCATCTGGAAGTGAATTTGCATTTATAAGTATTTTTGTAACATATTTACAGGTAGCAATTGCGACACGTATGGTTACTACTTGTAAATCTATGAGATGCTATTTTAGAGGGACAAGCTATAGTCCAATTGCTCAATTTTCTTTCTATGCGGGAGTGGACACTGATAGCGGCGACTGTGGTGGAATTCCTGTTTTTTCCTCCTGTTCAATTTCTTCTTTTGGTAAAGTACTTTAGCAACTTCCACAATCATTTGTAGTTTCAGTCTGCTAATAAATGTCTTAAATCTCTTTCATTTTGTTGTTACTGGTACTGGGTCTATTAAAATTTAGAAGTTTTAAGGAAAGCAAAAGCAACAATCCCAAGGGATCGTGAGAGAGGATCATATTTAGATTATGTTATCTTCTTGATTAGTTCATTTCTTTGAGTTTTAACTTCTATTAAGTCAAAAACAGAACAAAGATATTGTCGTGTTAAGGTTGGCGACAAAAGGGATCATTACTCAATATTCCTATCTGAATTGGCATATTTTAGTTGTCAACTAATTGCTGGTTGAAAATTGTCTTCAAAAGTAATCCAAAAAACTTATCTAGTTGTTTGGTTTTCATACTAGTTGTTTATAATTTTTCGTTCTACTTATTTCCAGACCCACTTTTATGCAAGTTTATGTACAATATCAAACTTGAAATCAAAATTTTATCTTCAAATAATGAACTATTTTAGAAACCTCGTGATTATTCTTCCGATGTCAATATCATAACCAAAGTTGTTTTAAATTATTCCAGAAGAACTAG
Organism: Ballota nigra; assembly: GCA_947034835.1. Taxonomy (NCBI): domain Eukaryota; kingdom Viridiplantae; phylum Streptophyta; class Magnoliopsida; order Lamiales; family Lamiaceae; genus Ballota; species Ballota nigra. The sequence goes on from OX344723.1 coordinate 25,786,422, forward strand.
CATGGGAGTTTGTTCAAATGTTCATATCAGAATTAAATTTGAAGGTGAATAGAACTCTGGTTGACCGCTTTGAAGGATTTTAATTGATCTTCTCCTGGTCTCACCTGTATCTCACCTTTTCATTTTGAATGCCTTCCACAGCGGTTGCTTGTGATGGAATTGCTCTCTATATGCGATGAAAAATACGCTGAAGTCATGGGGTTGCATTGGTCTACTGAGTTCTACGAGGGGGAATTCAACGATCTGAGTATATTCAGCTTCTATTCAAACGAAACTCAGGCACCACTACTGCCGTGCCTTAAAACTTGCAACTCTAGTACTTCGACCGTGCAATCTAAACAGCAGCAAGATAGCAATGTTTTACAGGTACGTGATTTAATTGAAGTTGAATTTGAAGATCTGATACGCATTGTTATTATTCATTATCTTTTATTATTAATTGTTAGTCTCTTAATTAGTAAATAAATAGCCCATTGGCTTGTGTTTTGGGGCTTAAGTTAGGGTTACATGTTGATTCTGTTTAAGTATTAATTTAATCTTAATCTAACTGTTTGTTTATGCTTCTACAGGTTTATATAACAACCTGGCTGGCAGAGGTGAACATAGATAAATGCAGGTATATCACTCTTTAAACCTTCTCAAACATATTTTTTATGTGCTCGATTGCCCCTATTGGAGTTTATCTGCAAAGAAATATTGGAAATTATAAGATATTAAACCACATTCGGGTCACCATTTGGTTCAAGCAAGAGTAGGTTTAAAATCAAACTGAAAATGTGTGAAAAGTAAAAGATTTACCATGATTTTCTGTTATAAATTACAATAATTAAACCCACAAAGTAGTGAGCTGCATACCTGTGCATGCAAGATTTGTTGTATGTTTGATAACTATATGTATATTGCTAATATGCATAGTTACTAATCTCATTTTGGTGTGTGATGCTTGTGTGTCTATTTGTGACATTCGGAGTCCCAAGTTAGGCGCGTTGTTTGTTTCAATCATGTGCTAAATAGTAATTTCCTTGTATAGGATGGATGAAATATTGGAAATTGTAGGAGGGGAGATGCGTATCGACTTCCTTGAAACGTCCAGTTGATGAAGTGAAATGTGATGATGGTTTCTCGTCTAAACAAAGTGAAATAGCAGAATAAACATCTACCTGCTATACCATCGACATTCTTGAAGAAGTCGAGTAAAGATCTATCATTGAGAGACGAATGAGAACTTCACAGAAAGTTGTGGAAATTGAGGGATCACTAGCAGCAGTTGTGCAAAGAAATGGTGGTTAAGATAATACTAAGTTGTCCTTCGATTTGTGATATGTCCAAATGTGAATCTTTGTTTTATGCTCATTTAAAAATGGAAGTATTTAAGCTCGATTTTTTATTTATTTTGCGTTTGATCAAAGTGTCATGTAATGAGTGAAGGGACCCTAAAATATAATTTCAAATGCAAATTTTAATTCAAACAAAGGTCGTGAGGCTTATAATCTGGATGTTAACATATTTTGGATACTCAGAGCTTGTGTGGAAGGCAAGTAATGCGTTTCTGTTTGAAGACTGCAATCCTTTGGCATGCATGTTCCAAGATTTCAAATCCTCCAAAAGACGAACCCAAGGGACTTGTCAAACTTAATTCGGATGAAGTACTATTTAGGATAATCATTGGAACTAAAGACCCTTGGAAAGGAGACGATTGTGAAGGATATTTGGAAGGGAAATGGTTGTGAACATTGGATTCGATGTTCAACTTTCATTCCAATTAAGAAAGAAGCAATCTCACCTGCGCATTTTGGAAAAATATTTGCTTAATCTCAATTTCATTATCTTGGCCCAATTTGTTTATCCACACAGCCCAAACTGGCCCAATAAATTCAGAAACACAATCACGGAGTTATGGCCGGACATAGGCGGTGGTGAACTTTGACGTATTCCTGCATTACGTAAAAATTAAAAGTAGAAGACACTCTTATCATGATAAATGCACAAAACACTACTACATTTCTTTAATTGCATTAAACCCCTCACGTTTTGTATAAATTTGCACAAAAAATTTCATTAACCACTTTCGTTCAAAGGACACTAAAGATTTCGTGAAATGAAATATATTAACACGAAAATGTTTACAACTTGATTTCTTTCGGATCAAAACAAGAAATTTGTGCGGGTTCCAAACTCTAAATTTGCTCCTCTGATTCTTCTTTTTTGTTTGACTTTGACTCCGTCAATTTCCGGACAAAATTCTGAGTTTGATCTTATTCGATCTTAGATTTAGGGACTTATAATGTTAATCCCAAGGGCTTAGCGCCTTATTACAGATTAAACGTTATTCGAGCGACTTTGTAGATGACCTCCTTTGAGTTTGATGAAGAACACCTTTGATGAAGACCTCTGATCAAGAAGGTCTTTTTGATGGAGACCTTTGATGAATACCTCTGATGAAGAACTTCGAGAAACGTTGATCGGAGAGGTTTTGCACCTCAACTTCGTTTCTTGTCAAAGTCATGAAGAACGTCTTTGAAGCCGCGAAAAACACTTGCAGAGAATTCTGAAATCCTGAAGCTTCAGACTTGCTGTTGTGTGGAAAATGAATGAAGACCACCAGGACTCTAGGTTTATGGGTCAGATTTGATGGGCTTGAAAAATTTAATTTTATCCACTCATTTAATTTAGTGGGCTTTTAGAGGCCCGGTCGAATTTTTTTGGACTCTAGAGGCCCGAACGAATTTATTGGACTTTAGAGGCCCAACTTGATTTATTAGACTTTAGAGGCTCAATTAGATTTATTAGGCTTTAGAAGCCCAATTAACTTGTATCAATTAATTTATTTATTATATAAGGATTAAATGTATATAAATCCCAATAAATAAATAATAATTTTAATTGATATTTAAAACATATTTTCCACGTGTTGCTTTTTAATTGGGTGCAAATTTAATTTGCTTACAGTCTTATATTTAATCAAAAACACTCGTACAAACTCATATGAAAACACATAGATATAGAAAATGTAAATATCAAAAGTGTCAAAGAGAATTTCATGCATATTTTTACTAATTTTACCCTTTTAAAATATAAGAAATTGATCCACATTATTATGAATATAAATAATACACTAAAATGTTAATATAGCTCTGATATCACATTAATAAAAAAATCAAAAAAATTTGGTGCAGGTAACAAAATTGACATAGCAAACCTAAAGCGTCATCACAATCACCCTTCAAATTAATCTCTAAAACCACATCTACCATGCATTTCCAACCTACCATTCATTCCCATGCACACCCTTGACCCCTAACTAGGGGTGAAAACGGATCGGATATTTCCCGACCGATTCGGAGCCGTATCCGGTCGGTATCAAATTCGGTATAAAAAATTAGTATCCGGGCGGATACGGAATCGGATACGGATAGTTGACTTCGAATTCGAAATCGGATTCGGAATACAAAATATCCGACCGTATTCGACTTTTACCATATTTTATCGGATATTTATCCGGATATCAAATCCGGATATCTGGATTTTTTTAATATATTTTATTTTATATTTTATATTAATATATATATTATATATATAATAATATAATATCAGTCCCATTCTAAATTCTAATATATATAATAATATAATATTAATATATATTATATATATAATAATTTAATAATAATTTTTATAATTTGCATTAGAACTTCTATGAAATATTGCATAGGTAGTTTTTTTTATGTGTTTCAATCACATTTTGATGATTTTCGTATGAAATATATTATCCGATTATAGTTATTCGAATCCGGCCCGGATTCCTCCGATATCCGTCCCGTATTCGTATACCGAATATTCCGAATTCGTATCTGAATCCGGCTTTTTCGTATTCGACTCCGAATTCGAGAAAAAAATATGGTTTAGGATACGGTATAAGCACTATCCGTCCGTATCCGATCCGTTTTCACCCCTACCCCTAACCCCAACCCCCACCCCCACCCATATAATATACGTATATATATAACTTATAAGCTTAGAGAAAACCTCAAGAAATTATGATGATGCAAATGAGCATCTTAACCCTGATTTTACAGCCTTATTTTAATCCCAACATTTAAATTCACCACATCTTTAGTTGTTTTAATTCGATATACGAATTGCATTTTTCGTAAAAAAAAAAAAAAAAAATGAGAGTGCATTAGTGTTTGGATGGAAAATCGACCGAGAAAAATATCCCAAAGAGGCAAAGAGAAGTATTTAACGTGTAATTGTGAAAATAAATCATAATTTAAATGTGTATACCAAATTAAAATTAAAAAATATATTAAATTCCATAAGAATATTGAAAATTGTAATTAAAATGAGGTTGAGCCTAAAGCTCGTGAATTAATAAGAAATTAACTCATAATTTTATACATACATATTATTGAAATATATTCATTATATAATATAATTATATTATTTTACGATGAGCAATTTATTTAAGTATATAAAATGTATATACAATTATTTTTTTGTGAAAATTCCGCGTAATATGCGAGCACTCATCTAGTAAGTGATATTTGAAAGTTTTAATTAATTTTAGAACGTAAAATTGTTTTTTCATAATTTGAGATAATCTAAATTGTGATCGATGGAGTGTTAATTATATTATACCATCATTCATCTAGCCAAGAGGTGTAAATGTAAATGTAGTTAGATCAGTTTGTAAAAGAAAATATAACACGTAAGTGTTATAGTTGAACATGACACACATATGTAATTATGTATTTGTGACTGCTTTTATTATATAGACTTCGAATATTTTCTATTGACACAACTATTCTGAGATTATCACACGTAAAATAAGCAGTGAAAAAAATTAGATAATAATTAACGGATAAATGAGCATGTGGATAAAATTATTTAATTTATGACAAAGTATAGAGTGAAACTGGTTTATACATAAATCATCGAAGGGTATTAGTTGTTTTCATTGAAGAGTATTAGTTGTTTTCATTGAAGAGTATTAGTTATATTTACTGAAGAGTACTACTGATTTACACTAAAGAGTCTTAGTTGTTCGGTGAAAATGAACTAAGACTCTTCAGTGTAAACCAGTCAGTGACGGAGCCAGGATTCCAGCTGAGGGGGGCCCAATTTAAAATAATATTTTCGATTCCATTTTATATTAATAATCTCGAAACATATAATATTAATAGAAATTGATCATATTAACTTTTAACATGTTATAATAAAAAATTATCTCTTGTTAATATTTAAAAAAGATAAATATTTGTGTGAGATCGTTTTATAGTATGAGACCGACCAAATTAAGAAAATAATAGGATTATAATAAAATATGAAAGTGTTTATGGTGAAAAGTAATAAGTAATTTAAAAAAAAAAAATCACTTTTGTTAAAATGTCATCACTGTTTAAAAGTGTTAACTTTTAAATTAATAAGCGGTACAATTTAAGTTAAAAGTGAGTCAAATAGTATTGGTCACATACTATGAGACGGTCACACATAAGACTTACTCTTTAAAAATAAACTTATATATTACTAAAGTATTTACTAAATATAATTAAAAATTAGAAGATAAATTTTAGAAAAAGAAAATATATTTAAAAAGTGAAAGAAAGTAAATGTGTACAAAGAGATAAAGCAGCAGCAAGGGAATTCGAACTCGGGTTCTTTATAACTCAGGTCACACGGCAGAATGCGAAACCACTAGGACAACTTTGATTTTGAAAGTAAAAAGGAAATTAATATGCATATATTTACAATAGTTCAGGGGGGCCCAGTGCCCCCCTAGCCACAACGTGGCTCCGTCCCTGAAACCAGTAATAATCTTCAGTAAAAATAACTAATACTCTTCAATGAAAACAACTAATACCCTTCAGTGATTCATATATAAACCAATTTCACTCTATACATACTCTTAATTTATTCCTTTTCTATTGTATTCATTCCATCAATTCTTTTACGAGTATATTTTGTTTTTTACACAAACTGGTCGGCACTGAAGTTGTTTAAATTAGATTTGGCACTAATTAACTAGTGAATTTATACATTCGAGGCTTATCGATTTTCGTTTTCCATTTCTTCATCATCTCATGGAAGAGTAGAAGACTTAATAGTTCGAATTAAGACTTTAGTCATAACTTGTGGTCAAAACGAATTTTACATGCAATATAATAGTGTTAATTGCCATTATTACCCACTCTTATGACTTTGCACGACATCTTATTACTTTTCAATTAATAAAGAAAATGAGGGAGTATAGCTCAAAGTAGTTAAAGCTTAATATTTATGACTAAAAAGATCGTGACTCCGAGCTATTGAATAAAGGAAATTGTAAAATTCTCAAAAGTATGACTTTCTGTTTTTTTCAATAATTTGGTTTTCTTCACCATTCAATAGTCATTTAATATTTTCACATGACATCAGTTTTATTCTCATTTAATATTTTCACGCGATACACCAAAATACCCTTACTTTATTAATTTTATCTACATTTTTTTAAGACTTGACAAAATCAAACGACCATAATTTTGGGGTGGAGGGAGTATATCTCTAAGTTGGGTTCAACCAACCTAGACTTTCATCGGCCGGTAAGGATGAAGTCCAACCGAGCCTTGCTTGGACTAATAGAGTAACTAGTCAGCCCAACACCTTTTCTTTTAGTAAAATATTTATGAACTAATTAATTTAGTTTTTAGAGACAAAAATTTAGTATTAAAAAATTATCTAATTTCAAGAGTCCAAAGCCTATTTTGCCCAAGTGTACAAAGAAGTAGTTTTTTTTTTTTCGCCTCAAATCGATGAAAATGCACCTCCCATCCTTAATATAGTTGGAAAAAAGTTTAAAATTGAATAAAATTGGAAAAATAGATGAGCAGGAGTAGAAGAGTCATGATTTGGCAGAAACAAAATATTTTTATACCATTGAGCAAAAAAAATTGGGCACTTGAAAATTGGCCAAAAAAGATATTTTCCTTAGAAAAAATCATCTCACTAGAATTACATCAATCAAATTCAAATGTTAAAAAGATTTATTATAGGCTTTCAAATCCTTTATGATTGAAGAAATTGAGTGTAAATGAACATCTTCTCACATACAAGGACACAATTTATAAAATTCAGAGTCTCAATCCTTTTAAAAATGATAAAATAATAGTATAAAAAATAATTAAAATATTGGGTCATCAAGCATTCATTAACCCTGAGCCAAATTGGTCCGACCGCATTAGGTCTACTGGCCACGTGGGTCGGTCCTAAAAGACATAAATTGTTTTGGGCTCGTCAATTTTCTTATAGCCCAGACCATACTTTCCCAGTGGTTGGTTTGATTGGTCCATCTCCTCGAGCCCATCTATTCGTCACCCTTAGTCGCCAATGATAATCATTATATACATCACAATTTTCGATTTTATTGGAGAACTTATTGTTCATCATGACTTTGTGATTCTATTGGATATTCAACTTTTTGTAGACTTGGCAATGGAGAGGAGAATTCCCGTTCCGCGCGTGGATCCGCCCCGAATGGGGCGGGAAGTCCATGGTTTTGTTCCCCATGAGGTGGGAATGAGGATGAATTATTCCCCGTTGGCGGGATCGGGGATCATACTCCCCGTTTCCTGTGGATATTTATTATATAAATATATAAATTTGTATGAGACCGTCTCATACAAGACCTACTCATAAATTTAATATTTCATATAAAAAATTACTATAAGCAATATTGTTGTATCAATTAATATACACTATTAATAATCAATACATTATAAATACATAATTAAGAATATGAAATAATTCTAATATATATTGACACCAAGTATGTATTTTAAAGCATTGTGATTCAAAATATGTATAATCAAATGTTAATTTATTTTTAATAATTAAATTGTTGTAAATTATTGTAATTTAAATTATATGTATTATTAAATAATTTACATAAAAATGCATAAAATTAAAAAAAAAATATATATATATATAAGCTAAATTGGGAATCCCCGTGGGGGCGGGGAACCTGCGGGGATGGGGGGAAAATTTCCCCGATTGCTTCGCGGGGATGGGGACGGGGATGGGGATTGGCCTCCCCGGCCCCGCCCTGTCCCGCCCCATTGACATCCCTAACTTTTGTGTAGAAACGAGCAACTGCATGTTGCTTTTGTGAACGCCAAGAAATAGATTTAGAGCCAAGAAAATATATGTAGACTAAAGTGGACTTACAATCTGATAGGTCAACCCTGAAATCAGAATCTGAGTAGGCGGCTAATGTGAGTTTATCCATTTTTTTACGGAGTAGGATTTCATGGTGAAGAGATCCCTTAGGGTATGTTTGTTTTGGGACTCACACGGATGGACTTTGGACTTTACAATCCACGCCCCATACGAGTTCGGGATTTAAAATCGGGTTTTCAAATCCCAAACTCAATCCCTACCTATAAACCTATTACTATTTTTCATATAATTAAATACAATCACATCATCACTTTTTTATCATCCACTCAACCTCTCTCCTACTTTTCTCTTACACAATATAATAAAATAATACAACATCAATCACTAACAAACATTGATTTGACATAAAGGAAAATCTCACCCTACTAAAATCCCAAAACAAACACATACTCATATTATTCATCAAGATTTCCACATCCTTGTTGGGAAAATATAGGGGTGCCCGGAATCTATTCGGGATGAAATTTAAATACGAATTTAAATACAATTATTACTAGCATGAATTAATCCTAATTAATTCAAATAATAATTCCAACAACTAATTATCATCATGCATGTTAAATTAATTTCACATATTTAACTAGGCGGAATTAAACAAGTAAATATGCGATTAACGTACCTCTCGTAGTATTGGCCTTTGGATATACGGGACACTTGTAATCTCGCTCTATCAACCCAAAGCCTTCTCAAGTATTTCCCTTTTCACCTCACTTGATCGCCGGTGGGAGACGCTTTCAAGCAATTTAATAAACTAAGGAAAAAGAAAAATATCTATGCTTCTTGATTTTTCCAACACATGGAATTATGTACTTGGGGATGAAATAATCATCCCCTATTTATAATATAGAGTGGCCGAAAATTATATGGTTTATGGGCTTGGAAAAAATCTTTTCTTAGACTCTAAGAAATCTTGAATATATCTCATATATTCTTTTCTCCAAAATAAAATATTCCACAAAAATCTCACACTCCATATTACTTTGCAATTTTTGAAATTATCAATTAGAAATTCCAAGATTTGGATCTTCTTGAATATATGAGATATTCTTGTATTCCAAGAATACATATCTTCCATAATATCTTTCCAAGAAAATCAACAAAATCTTATTTCTTCTTGACTTCATATTTTCGAAAAAAATAGGAAAAAATCAGCATGATATAATCTTTTTATTTTAATCACCTTATCATTATTGGGCTACTTAATGGGCTACTTGAGGGGCCTTAAGGAGAATTAAGATTGGACCTCCTAATGGGCTTCTGAATTTCAATATTGAGCCCCAATATAATTCAGCCCATTAATATTAATTATTACCACTAATAAATTAATATTGCACTATCCATCTTAATCCATATTACGATAATATGGGCTCCCGGTTATTATTTCCCGCGTTTAAGATTATCAAGTCCATTAATTAATTAAGCTTCTGAATAGCTCTAAATTAATTAACATCTTTCACCTTGGAGTAAAGACAGCTCAACATTATTATTCGTACCGAAGAAACTAATTCTTCACTTGCAAGATTTGGTACAATAAAACTTCTGAGCCCACCAAGGGAACTAATCACACGAGCCGTACTCGCACGCGTTTCTCCGTATTAAATCTTAGCAACCGTCGTATGATTAATATTACTGCCCAAGACACAAAGTTCGAAGTCACAATGATTCTCACCCAACATGAATCAAAGCAGTAACCATTAAGCACACACGGTCCTATTTAAGTGACGGAGATTAAGAAATCAACAACCACTGAGGTCTAATTCTTCACCTTTCAGAACAGAAGAATTTATCCTCGCTGTAGGACCTCTTCAACACATACTAAATGTGCTAGTGCAATCTCTTAGTCAAGACAGACCAATCTGAGCCTTACACATCGACCTTTCACGGCGGATTGTTCAATTCCACCTAGGTCGTGAAAATGTACGTTTAGTTACAAGTAAACTGTTAATGTTGTCTTCCGTGATCGGGTATCACCACATTAACTACAATGTAACATGTACTATATATTGAACGGTTTGCAATAGAAATTCAACATTCACTCATAACTAAAGCAAATGCGATAAAAGAATTATTCTCATAAAACGAGTGTTTGATACACGAGTTATACAAAGTAAAAGCATACTTTCACGTATAACTCCAACAATCTCCCACTTATACTTAAAGTCTGCTTTTAGTATACATCACGCATGTCTTAGTGTAGTAGCTCTACGTGACATCTTATGTCAACCTACACTACGTGACATCTTATGTCAACCTACACTAACCTAATAATTCCTCCCACTTATACTTAAAGCAGATTGGCAATAGTCTTGACTCCCATTCCATCCACATGTCTCTCGAATGTACTCAGAGGCAGACCCTTTGTGAATGGATGTACTAGGTTGTCCTCCGACATTTACCTTTGCCATCTCTTTATCTCCTCTCTTAACGATTTCTCGTATAAGATGGTGTTTTCTTTCAATGTGTTTACTGGCCTTGTGGGCTCTCGGTTCCCTTGAATTTGCAACTGCTCCGGCATTGTCACAAAAGACAGTTATCTTGTCGGGCAAATTCGGAACAACGTCCAAGTCCACTAAGAAGTACTTGAGCCAAACCGCTTCTTTCGCTGCTTCACAAACAGTTACTTATTCGGCTTTTATGGTCGAATCGGCGATGCATTCCTGCAAATCGCTTCTCCATGTCATGGCTCCTTCTCCCATGCAAAACACACTACCCGAGGTAGGTATTTTGGAGTCTATGTCTGATTGGAAATTTGAGTCCGTGTATTCCATGGGAATTAGATTGTCTGATTGTTAAATCAGCATTCCATACCAAGTTCTTTTCAGAAACTAAAGAACGCATTTAATTGCAATCTAATGTGCTTTCCCGGGGTTACTTCGATATCTTGCCATCATGCCCACGGCAAAGCAGATATCCGGTCTCGTACACAACATTGCATACATAAGACTTCCTACGTCCGAAACGTACGGAACGTCTTTCATGTCATCTATCTTCACTTGGTCTTAGGGCAAATTTCTTTAGATAGATGGATTCCGTGCCTAAAAGGTACAAAACCTTTCTTGGAATCTTGCATGCTGAAATGCTTCAAAACAGTGGCTTTGTATGAAACTTGTGATAAACCCAACACCCTCCTCTTGTGATCACGAGTGAACTTGATCCCAAGGATGTGACCGGCTTTCCCTAAGTCCTTCATATCAAACTGATTTGACAGTCATACCCTTACGTCTGACAATACCTTTACATTGTTTCCAATGAGCAGAATATCGTCTACGTATAATACTAAGAATACCACCGCAGTTTCGTCACACCTTTTACACCCACAACTTTCAAACTTGTTTTGATCACAAACCCATAAGACTTAATAACTTGATCAAAACACTGGTTCCAAGTACGCGACGCTTGCTTAAGTCCATAAATGGATCTCTTAAGCTTGCATATGAGGTGCTCTTGGCCTTTTTCAACGAAACTTTTGGGCTGTTGCATATAGATCCCATCAAGACTTCCGTTAAGGAAAGCTGCCTTGACATCCATTTGCCAGATCTCGTAATCTAAGTGCGCAGCGATCGACAAGAGAATACGGATGGACTTAAGCATAGCTACAGGCCACAGGCCACAAGCTTTGCTTTGAAGGTCTCTACCCTTCCGTCCGGTCCTCTTTTCCTCTTGTACACCCACTTGCATCCAATGGGCTCTACCCCACTAGGTGGATCAACCAACTCCCACACTTGATTATAATCCATTGAACTCACCTCGGTTTCCATTGCGGTTTGCCACGCCTCCGCGTCTTTGTCTTGGATTGCCTCGTCGTACGTTCATGGGTCTGATTCATCGTCGGGAATCAAATCCGAAGATTTTCCAATTCCCATGAATCTCTCGGGTTGCCTTGCAATCCTCCCACTACGACGGGGTTCCGGTTGTGAAGGTGTGGCGTGTGGTATATCATCTTGTATACTTGGTATAGGAGTTTGCCCTCTTAACTCGTCTAAGGTAATCTCACTTCTGGGCTTTCTTTTGTTCATATAGTCTTCCTCCAAGAATTTAAAGTGCGAACTAATCACGGTCTTTTAATCCTTGAGACTATAGAACATACACCCTTTCGTTCCCATGGGATATCCTATAAACAACCTTAATTCCGAACATGGATCCAATTTACCGGCTTCCTTGTCTAGCACGTATGTCGGACAACCCCAAATCTGCAAGTGTCTTAGACTGGGCTTGCGCCCCGGTCCACAATTCCATTGGGGTTTTAGGAACCGATTTGGATGGCACCAAGTTTAGAATGTAAGTCATTGTTTCCAAGGCGTTACCCCAAAACTACTTGGGTAAATTCGAATAACTCATCATGGATCTGACTATTTCTAAAAGAGTCTGGCTCCTTCGTCCCGCCACACCGTTCTATTGAGGGGTTCCCGATGTGGTCAACAGGGATACAATCCTTTCTTCCGATAGGTAGTTCAAGAATTCATTGCTAAGGTATTCGCCTCCACGAACAAATCGTAGAGACTTGATACTTCTTTCCCTATGCATCATAAGGTAGATGTATCTGTATCTTGAGTAATCATCAAATTACTCATACCTCTTCTTGTTATGATTATCATTGAACCACACATATCGGTATGAACGAGTTCTAACACTTCCGTAGTTCTATTCCCCTTGGCTCCAAATGCCCTCTTGGTCATTTTACCCTCTAAACAGGATTCACAAGTTGGAAACGGTTCGACTTGGAATGATTCCAAGGATCCGTCTTTCACCAATCTCTCTATCCACTTTAGATTAATATGACCTAGTCTAAGATGCCATAGAAGTGTTTCGTTCATCTCCGAAGAACGCTTTCTTTTATTACTCGAAATAATCGATGTGTTATTAGATTCAATTTTGTGAGTGGTGTGCCCAAATAATGGTATAAAGATCATCCATTAAAGTTCCAGAACGGATAAACTCATCGAGTCAAGCAATAATAACATCCTTATTAAAAGAAACTGAGTATCTATTCAAACAGTTTAGAAACTGAAGGTTGAGTTCTTTCTAAACTAGGAACATGAGGAACGTCTCTCAAGACCATAACTCTATCTTCACAAGATAGGCGCACTTCTCCCACTGCTTCAGCTGCCACTCTCGTAGCATTGCCCGATGTGATGGGGATCTCACTTCCGTTAAGTCGTCGGGTTAGCTTAAACCCATGAAACAAATGTGATCAGTAGCTCTCGTATCCACTATCCACGAATAGACAGCATACGCCACTTCACAAGTTTCGACGACTAAGGTGTGTGAATTACCTAACTTTCCAAGCCTCTTAGGCTTGGAACAGGCAGACCTCCATTGTCCTCTCTCACCGCAACTAAAACACTTCCCCTTCGATGCTTGCCTTTGCATTTGCCTTTCGCAACAATTGGATTTGCTTGGATCCGGCCTTTGGTTCTCTTCCTCTTTTTCCCTCCCTTGGGACCAAAAGAGGTAGACGAACCATTAGCCACCATAGCACTAGACTGGTGCTCCATTATCACCTCCACCGAAACTAAAGCTTGCAAGAGCTCGGGCAGACGACTTGTCCGTTCATTCATCTGACAGTTCAGATGAAACTACTCAAAGCTTCTCGGTAGGGAATGGTATATGGAATCAATCAAAATCCGCACCAAGTACTTCCAACTTGTTAAGGTATGCCATTATCTTGAGAACGTGCTCCCTCACGGGCGTTCCTTCCACCATTTCCAACTTGACCGAGTCATGTTTGGTGAACTGATTAGTCATGGGATTCTGATGTGAAAACATCTCTTCAAGGTGTTCCATGATTTCAACAGCGGATACAATGTCTTCATGAACGCGCCTCAAATCCTCAGACAGAAATGTCAAGATGATGCACTTCATTCATTGTCACGCTTCCGATCATAAACTGTCTCTTCCCATTGCTTGACTTATCATTAGGCTTGTCGGGTATATTAATATAAATAACCCAATTGTGTTTTCGTGCAGTAAGGACAAATTTAAAAAAAAAACATTTCCAATCGATATAATTCTCTCCAAAAAGTTTATTAACTTTAAGTATATTAAACAGTAGATTAAAAGGTTGTGACATGATGAAATGAGAATAAAACATACATTCATATCAATATCTAAAAAAATATGAAATTATCACATAATTCGATCACATCAATTATATTGAAACCTTAAAACAATATAATCATGCATCAGCCAACATCTCGAAACAATTTAAATGCGCCACGAGGGGTGGTCTATACATTTAAACACATTCAAGCGGATTACAAACTTAAAGTTACAAATCCTTAATTCAAAATTAATAGTTGGCTCTCACTTTGACCACATAGAAACTGACAGGGACTCCGAGTGGAGTAAGTTAATATCAATTTCCTATGCCTAAGTAATAACCATAATTAAATACAGGATTATTATTTCGCTTTGAGCAAGCCACTCGTGGTGAGGGTCAATACCGCCACTAGTAATAATCCACAATCATCCTTTCGGAATTTATTCATGTGAAATCCGTTCTTTTGGCCGATCCGAGGGGGAAATGTATTCCAAAAGAACTTCACAAATAAATAAATTATGGAGGCCAAAATAATCCAATTTTAATATCCGGAATAAAATTACGATTATAAAAACATACTTAGTAATTTTCGAAAGTAAGATTTTTCTTGGACAATTAAATTCATGCAAACACATATTAACAAATAATAAAAATTGCACGAAATAAAACATCTATCAAAACAAAATTAAACACATTGGAGCACTCAATTCCAATTGTCACGGTTTAATTTCTTCACGTCTTGATGCGAAAAATCGTCCTTGTTGCTTTCCGACGTTCGTCTCGACGTGCTCCCACTCGAACAGCAACACTTCTTCAAAAAACAGCATCGTTTGGGGTTCGGGACGACGTTTAAAATCACACGAAAAAAAACACAAACCGGAAAAATTCCACGGCCTGAGATACAGCGCGCGTCGGCCCGAGAAGCGCCGAAACGCTGCCCGAAGCGCGCCGAAGCGCAGCCCCGAGGTGCACCCGAGGCGCTGCACGGAGGCGCGCTGAGGCGCCCCAAGGCGCTGCAGCCCGCGCCCGAGGCGCGCGCACGCGTGCGCACGGCGTGCGCCGTTTTTTTCGCCGTTCGTCCTCGTTTTCTTCACCCCTTGCATGATTTTACGTCCATACACGCGCCACGCTTGTATGCGTCGTCTGGGTACGCCGTTTTTAACTCTTCGTTCTTCGTCACGATCCGGTTACAATTTATTTTTACAAAAAAAATAAATACTAGATCTAGACTAGTCTATTACAATGATCGAATCAAAATAAAAACAACTAATCTACTCGTGGATTTTCTCACGAGAAAAATGAATTCGAACGAATCGAATTAAAAAATAATTAATTTACACGCATGAAATTAACAACATTAAAACCATGACAATTGGATACCTGCAAAAAAGATCTAACAATTCTACTATCCAATTTCAATTTAATGTCTAACAATTTAAATTCTAATTTAAAATTCAGAGCCCGAAACCGTGGCTCTGATACCAGTTGTTGGGAAAATATAGGGGTGCCCGGAATCTATTCGGGATGAAATTTAAATACGAATTTAAATACAATTATTACTAGCATGAATTAATCCTAATTAATTCAAATAATAATTCCAACAACTAATTATCATCATGCATGTTAAATTAATTTCACGTATTTAACTAGGCGGAATTAAACAAGTAAATATGCGATTAACGTACCTCTCGTAGTATTGGCCTTTGGATATACAAAACACTTGTAATCTCGCTCTATCAACCCAAAGCCTTCTCAAGTATTTCCCTTTTCACCTCACTTGATCGCCGGTGGGAGACGCTTTCAAGCAATTTAATAAACTAAGGAAAAAGAAAAATATCTATGCTTCTTGATTTTTCCAACACATGGAATTATGTACTTGGGGATGAAATAATCATCCCCTATTTATAATATAGAGTGGCCGAAAATTATATGGTTTATGGGCTTGGAAAAAAATCTTTTCTTAGACTCTAAGAAATCTTGAATATATCTCATATATTCTTTTCTCCAAAATAAAATATTCCACAAAAATCTCACACTCCATATTACTTTGCAATTTTTGAAATTATCAATTAGAAATTCCAAGATTTGGATCTTCTTGAATATATGAGATATTCTTGTATTCCAAGAATACATATCTTCCATAATATCTTTCCAAGAAAATCAACAAAATCTTATTTCTTCTTGACTTCATATTTTCGAAAAAAATAGGAAAAAATCAGCATGATATAATCTTTTTATTTTAATCACCTTATCATTATTGGGCTACTTAATGGGCTACTTGAGGGGCCTTAAGGAGAATTAAGATTGGACCTCCTAATGGGCTTCTGAATTTCAATATTGAGCCCCAATATAATTCAGCCCATTAATATTAATTATTACCACTAATAAATTAATATTGCACTATCCATCTTAATCCATATTACGATAATATGGGCTCCCGGTTATTATTTCCCGCGTTTAAGATTATCAAGTCCATTAATTAATTAAGCTTCTGAATAGCTCTAAATTAATTAACATCTTTCACCTTGGAGTAAAGACAGCTCAACATTATTATTCGTACCGAAGAAACTAATTCTTCACTTGCAAGATTTGGTACAATAAAACTTCTGAGCCCACCAAGGGAACTAATCACACGAGCCGTACTCGCACGCGTTTCTCCGTATTAAATCTTAGCAACCGTCGTATGATTAATATTACTGCCCAAGACACAAAGTTCGAAGTCACAATGATTCTCACCCAACATGAATCAAAGCAGTAACCATTAAGCACACACGGTCCTATTTAAGTGACGGAGATTAAGAAATCAACAACCACTGAGGTCTAATTCTTCACCTTTCAGAACAGAAGAATTTATCCTCGCCGTAGGACCTCTTCAACACATATTAAATGTGCTAGTGCAATCTCTTAGTCAAGACAGACCAATCTGAGCCTTACACATCGACCTTTCACGGCGGATTGTTCAATTCCACCTAGGTCGTGAAAATGTACGTTTAGTTACAAGTAAACTGTTAATGTTGTCTTCCGTGATCGGGTATCACCACATTAACTACAATGTAACATGTACTATATATTGAACGGTTTGCAATAGAAATTCAACATTCACTCATAACTAAAGCAAATGCGATAAAAGAATTATTCTCATAAAACGAGTGTTTGATACACGAGTTATACAAAGTAAAAGCATACTTTCACGTATAACTCCAACAATCCTAAGATTTCAAAGTCATGACTTCCCCCGCACACTTAAATCCCAAAACAAACATACCCTTAGTGTATCAAAACAGGCGTTGAATAGAATTACAGTGGCTAATTATTGGGGATGACATAAATTGAGTAAACATGTCGATGGTAAATGCAATATTTGGTCGAGTTGTTGTAAAATATTGTAATCTACCAATAGCACTACGATACTCAATATATGATCAACCATGGCCAAAGTAAGGATGGTTTGGTTGAAGTGACTTGAATCGAAGATACTAGCTTTCTACTAGTAGTTTCCCCGCAAGAGTACGGGTTCACTATAGTATGAGTAAGTATAATGACCAAGTATATCAAACCCAAGGGAAGGTATGTATGCAAATAGATCCCTGAAGATCTACGCGTCGTAGTTAATATGAGTGAAATATTTTTGGATTTTTTGGAAAGATTAATTAAAACTAAAATAAACTAAGTAAACTAAAATACTAAAGAAGACGAATTAACTAAGGGTTGTGTTAAAGTAAGAGATGGTGATGCTTAGAATAGGAATCCCTACGTATACTTACGGAGCAGGTACATAATCAAAATAACCGTGACGTGCAAGAAATAACTTAGGTAAAAGAATGCAAGATAAAAGCTCAAGATTCTAAACCCTAATACTTTACTCTAACACTCGACCTCACTAATCCACTAACAAGTTAATAGATTGTGCTTAATTAATGAGACCCTAATTTAACTAAGGTGATGCGGTCGTCCTCCTTCGCTAAACTGGTAGATGAATGAACCCTTTCTAAACCCTCTCGTTAAGTCTACTCGTTGTTAGGGAGTGGTATGGTCGTCCTCTCTCTAACACTTTTCGAACAAAATTCAAAAGTAAAGTTAAGATTAATTTTAAGAATTCATTAATTAAGAGAATTAAAACCTAACGTCACAAGTTATCCTAATTATGTACCCACATCCTACTTCTACGAGTTCATCCTACCCTAAGCATGCAAGGGTTCTAGCCTAACATGGTGGTTTGAATAATCAAAGCAATCACAAGAACAATAAACATATGCATAATTGAATTAACTAATAAAATCAAGAACATGAACGAAAGAACAAATTAAACTCTCCAAAGAAATCTATATAAATCTGAAAAACTAGGTTTAATCGTCTCAAAGAGTAAAGAAAGAAAGAATTAATCTAATACGTTCAAAAGAAATACTAAAACTAAGAATTCGTAAATTAAAACCTCGATTACAACGTATAAAATTCTTCAAAACTCCTCCCCAAGCTTTCTCCTCGCTCAAATATGTGTTGGTATGTTGATATCCTCCAAAACAAGTTTGGAATGAGTATATATAAGCGTCGGGGCGAACCGGAAACTCATGGGCCGAAAAACGAATTCGGGGCAAAAAATAGGAAAGGACTCGAGCAGCTCGAGCATGTAACTCGAGTGGTGCAATCGGTCGAGCGCTGGCGCTCGAGTGCTCTCGCTCGAGTGGTTTTCGACTGCTGTACACTTGTTCGTAAAATCTTCATATCTTCTCAACCGGAAGTCCGTTTTCGCCCTCTATCCATCTATGAAAACTAAAGAGACAAATTAATGAGTTTATAAAAATGATACCCAATTGACTCCAAACACTCATAAAAAACACTCAAAACATAGGCAAATCGGGCACCAAAACATAACAATTTCATGCCTAATCAACCCCCCCAAACTTACAAGATTGCTTGTCCTCAAGCAATGGAATAATAAGTCAAGTGAAATTGTTAGGAATGAGTCAAAGAATCAAATCATGCAAGCAAATGAACTCGAGCTTCAAAGATCAACCACAAGTATACTCACTCATCTTCCCTCATAATACTCATGCAACAACAGCGAGAATCACCAAAATCAAATATGGATGTGCACTCAACGATATGTTTCACTCCCTCACAAGTGTATATCAATGATAAAGGGACTCACTCAAACAATCAATCACACATATTGGCAGACATAGGCTTGTAAGCACTCTCAACTCCGACCATACTCTAGAAATCAATGCCGAATCAAAAAGGACTTTTCTCAAGGTTGTAATGTAGTCTCTTTGGACAGGTGGGATAACAATTTAGGGTAAGTGACTCAAGTGAATGGAGAATAGAAAATCAAACTTCGGTACTTCGAGATTAGGAACAGAATACTTCAAACATTTTCAATCAACACCCTTTCAATTCCATACTCTCAATACTTCAATTTTTTTTCTTTCTCACTCTTTTCACTTTTTTCAATCACTTCACTTTTTTTTTTTCTCTTTTTTCGCACAAACACATGAGCTCATTTTTTTTCTTTTGCTCATTCTCAATTTTTTTTCTTTCCCACAGCTCAAATCTCATTCACACCCTTATTTTATCACCACTCAACCATCATAATTCCTTTTTCTCAACTCAATTCAATCCCTTCACTTTCACACTTTCCTATTCTCCACTCAAATTGGGACAAAAAGACTTCAGAACTGGAATAGTGTTTAATTGTGCTAGCAAATGAAATAGGCTTAAGGCTCAAACTGGTTAACAACGGACAAATATCAATGGTAAGGAAAAATTTGGCTAAGTGACTCAATAAAATCAAAGATGGCCTAAGATCACATTCGGCATATCAAACTAGACACAATCAAGAAGCAAGAGCACACACAAGTTCTAGCATCCTCTAAGGTGATGATCCACTCACAAACGAGGAGATTAATTCATGCATCAAAATCTCATAAGGCTCAAATCTCACGGCTTTCACATCCATGCTAGTCCTAGTGAATTCTCACTCTCATCACACAAGCACTCAAAAGAAAAACTTGCAAACATACTAGTTCTCTCTCAAATCCACTCTAACTCAACTACTCACACAGAAGAGTCCCTAGCTCAAATCCACAAATCACCCTACTCATCAAATCATACTCAAAGATAGCAATCAACAAGCATAAGATGATTGATAGGCATGAAATATGTAGTAGCAAATCAAAACACTAACAGCCCAAGGAACATCTCAAGGCACCAAATAACCAAACACACTCAAAGATAAGGGGTGCTCCGGTGCAATATAACAAGAAACATAAAAAAAACTCCACCCCCTCAAACTTCGACCTTGCGAAGAGGTCTAAGTTTGGGGTTGTGGGTTACCTCAACCAAACAATTTAGTTTCTCTCAACAGCGTTGCACACTCCCTTGCTTGAGTTCCTCCCTTTCGAGTACTCCATGATTCCTCTATTCTCTCGAGACAAGCCTACAAAATAAACTCTCAAATACGAGGTTAAAACTTATGATTCAACAACACCCTAATAACATAAAACTCAAATAACTAAAAACACTCAAAAGCAGATAAAAATGGGTTGCCTACCATTCAGCGCTATTTTTAAGGTCCTCATGCCGGACCGAGCTCAAAGGAGCTTATGGGACATCATACTCAAAATTACCTCCCTCACTCTCATAAGAGTGGTGCTTGCATGTCTTTCCTTGATGCCCTTCCATCATGAACTCTTTTGCTTCCTTCTCATCCCCAAGTGTTATGGGTCTCAACTCCTTCTCACCTTTATCTGGAGGAGTCTTACCAAACAGTTTCTTGAATTTGGACTTTTTCTTCTCATCTCCTCATTTCCCTTCCAACTGGATTACGTCCACCTTTTTCACTTCTTCATCCTTCAACTTCTTCACTTTATCCCTATCAAAATAATCACGATGATAATGCTCATGGGTTAAATTGTCAAGTGAAGGGTTAACGAAATCATGAATAAAAGAAAGATTAGAGATAGGGGGTGTGTCTTCAACACGAGGATCAATTGCATCCATGCAATACAAACTCTCATCCTCCTTCGGGTGCTTCATGGCTTCATATTCACTTCTTGATCATCAACCTTCAACGTAATCTTCCCATTTGCCACGTCTAACACCATCTCCGCCGTTGCTAAGAACGGTCTTCCCAAGATCAAGGGTACATGCTCATCTTCCTCCATCTCTAGGACCACAAAATCGGCTGGAAAAATGTGATCTCCAACTCTCACGAGGACGTCTTCAACCACACCTTGAGGTCAAGTAATAGACCGGTCGGCTAGTTGAAGCATCATTATTGTGGGTTGAAGTTCTCCACCTTCCAACTTCTTGAACAACGAAAAAGATATCAAATTAATGCTCGCCCCGAGATCACATATCGCTCCTTTCTTGATCCCGTTCTCAATATCACAAAGAATGGTGAAGCTCCCGGGATCCTTCAGCTTTGGAGGAAGCGCCTTGTGCACTAATGCACTCACCTCATGGTTCAACTGCACCAACTTCGGCTCATCCACTCGCCGTTTTTTCGCGATCAAGTCCTTCAGAAACTTTGCATAGTTGGGCATCTGTTCCAAGGCATCACAAAAAGGGATATTAATATGCAATTGTTTAAACACATTAAGGAATTTAGCGAATTTCTCATCAAGCTTCTTTTTCATGAAGCGTTGTGGATATGGGACGGGTATCACAGATTTGGGTACCCCCCATTCATCTTTCTCGGTCTCTTTTACTTTCTCCCTTGCTTCCTTTGCCTTCTTCCACTTAGGAACTCTCTCAACCTTCTCAATGTCTTCCTCTTCAAGCTCTTTGCTCGCTTGAGTGCTTTCACCCTCAACCTTCTTCTCAACTCTCATCTCTTCAATCTCATCTCTATCTTGGGGCGTCTCAGAATCAGCAGGCATCTGAGGACCTTCATAATTGGTTCCACTTCTTAATTGGATAGCCTTGCAATGCTCTTTCGGGTTCCCCTTCGGCATGGAAGGATACTTACCCGGCTCCCTATTCAATGATTTTGCAATTTGGCTTATCTGGAACTCAATTGAGGTGAACCGCATATTATTCTCTTGCTGAATTTGATTTAGCTCTACATCTCTCTTTTGGAGTTCTTGATCACGCTGATCACCTTTCTTATGCAACTCCTTCACATCATACTCCAAAGAGGACAATCTCTTGCTACCTTCCTCCACCTTCTGAAGGATAGCTCTCAACATCTCCTCAGTTGAGGAACCGCCTTCTCCACCCGGAGGTTTAGAACCTGGATCAACACCCGGAGGAACTGTAATGCCCGCCTTTGGGTTAGCATATGAAAAAATTTCGTTCTTCCTCCATTGGTTCTGAGGAAGCTGCTGGCCTCCTTGGTACCCTTGTGTGTTCCTTCATTGATTTTGAGGCGGCTGTGGACCTGGAGGTACAAATGGTTGGCCATAAGAAGGTCTTCCTTGAAAATTTCCACCTTGTGGATACCCATTCTGATTATAATAAAGACCTCTCATATAGTTGGCTACTTCTTGCTGAATTGTGGGCTTGTCCTCTTGCTCATTCTCTGCTGCATTCCCTCCAGCCATATTCTTCCCCAACTCAAGATTATTAATCTTTTCCATCATCGCCATCAACAGCCTTCTCGTTCCTTCACCTTCCTCAACCTGATGAACTCTTTGGAAATTTGCGTCCACATTCCAAGCCCCGGCATTCGTGACAATGTTGTCCACGATCTCTCTACACCTCATTATTCCTTGATTCAGGAATGATCCACTAGCACATGCATCTAGATGGTCTTGCCCAGCCTTGTTGGCACCACTATAGAAAAATGCCATCACATCTCCCTCATTGTACCTGTGTTGCGGGCACTCTATCAACATATTTGAGTATCTCTCCCACGCTTGACGTAGGTCCTCTCCTTGCTTCTGGCGGAAGGAAGAGATCCCAATCCTTGCTTTGATCGTTCTGGATGGAGGGTTGAATCGCTCGAGGAACAGACACTCGAGCTCGGCCTAAGTGGTAATACTTCCCTGTGGAAGCGTATTATCGTACCACTCTTTAGCTATTCTCGTCAATGAGAAAGGGAACAACCTAAGCCTCTTGGCATCTTCAAACATGCCATTGTAATTGAAAGTGGAGGCTATCATTAGAAAACTCCTCAGATGAGTATGAGGATTCTCCTTCCCGATCACCCCCTTGAACTGGTTCTCTGTAAGCAACTTTAAAATTCCCGGGGAAATCGAGAAGTTATTTGCCTCAACATGAGGCAATGCCACTCCATCATAGTTGTGGCTGCGCCGCAAACCTTCCTCTAATGGCCATATTCTGATCTGCGTTCTGAGGAATGTGCTGCGGATGATTAGCAGCTGGTACGGGTACTTGTTGGGGTGGTGGTTGGTAAACAGGTGGTGGATTGTAAACTGGAGGTGGAGGATACGGGTATGGAGGATACAGGTATGGTGGATACGGATAAGGTGGGTATAGGTAAGGTGGGTAAGGTAAGTTGTTTTGTGGTAAGTTAGGATGTGGGTAAGCAGGGTTGTTATGAGGGTTTTGAACAAGGTTGTGAGATGGATTGTCTACGTTTTGTGTATCCGGGTTTAGGCTCTGGCTATCCCCTAAAGGAACTTGATTCTGGCTACCACTAACTCCAGTGCCTTCAACTCGGCTCAATTCCTGATTGAATTCGTTCGCAGCATCATCCAACTCATTAGAGATGTCCATTGGTTCTTTCCCTCCTCCGGCAGTATTCATTCTCCTCAAGAAAGCTCGGTTCCTTCTAGCTATCGTCTCAGGGTCCAACGGTATTCTCTCTTCGCTCGTATTGCCTTGTAAGCATATTTTCATATACCTGACACACTAGCAGAAGGATCAAAAAGCAACTGCCGAATGAATGAAAATAAAAATAAAAACAGAAAATAAAGCACTCACTACTAACTACTAAGCTATCGATAAGTCTTATTAAAAAATCATACAACGCCATCCCCGGCAAGTGTGATGGAACACCCGTGTGATGGAACACCCCTGCTTGAAAAGAAGTTCATCAGGCCTAGTGCATCACCATGGGGAGCACCCGTGTTGTTCGTAAAGAAGAAAGATGGAACTTTTCGTATGTGCATAGACAATCAAGGTCTCAATCAACTGACCACTAAGAACAAATATCCTCTTTCGAGGATAGAAGACTTGTTTGATCAGTTGAAGAATGATACGGTATTCTCAAAGATCGATCTAATGTCTGGTTACCACCAGCTAAAGGTCAAGAGCGAGAATATTCCGGACTTGATATGGACATTACGAGTTCACCATGATGCCTTTCAGAGTAACAAACGCTCCGATAATTTTCATGGATATGATGAATAGAGTGTTTCATCCGTACCTGGACCAATTCGTCATCGTCTTCATCGACGACATACTCGTGTACTCTAAGAGCAAAGAGCAACACGAAGAACATCTCAAGGCAGTCTTAAAGACAATAAGACGAGAGAAGTTTTATTCCGATTTCAGCAAGTGTGAATTTTGGATCAACTGCTTATGTATCAATTAGTACTAGAGCTTCTCCCTCCCTTGTGCCTAAGAATTTAAGAAAATTTGAGGATATAGAGTATAGAAGAATAGACCTTAAGTGAAAGTGAACTTTTGAGGAATACAATGAGAACCTAAGTCGAGTGAATTGATTGGAGATAGACTTGGATGAACATCAAATAGAAACTGAACTACGCGTTCTTAAGTTGAGACGTTATTGAAAACAAACTAGCTCTATGCATAAGAAGAAATATGAAACTTGGGCATAGTTACTTTCTTTTGGGATAACGTAAGATTTTAAGCTTAAGTAGAGCCTTTTTGTGGAATGAGTAAGCTAGATGTGACCTTAGTCTTACGTGTTAAGAATTAACATTTATATGTTATGGGAATACTTTAGTTGAAAAAAAAAAAGGACAATTGATCTTTATCTATGGGATACATAGTGGACTTCGAAGTAGAGGAAAATTTACAACTATGTAGGAAGAAAAGTTTGCATGCTTGAGGACTAGAAAACCTTCAAAGTCTCAGATCTGGTAGGGCGACAATACAAACGGCACCGTACGAAGCACTTCACGGGAAAAGGTGTAGATCACTAGTTTGTTGGGATGAGGTCGGAATTCGAAAGATTCTCGAACCCGAACTAGTTGAAAGATCGGTTGAGATAGTCGCAAAGATTAAAGGAAAAATCAAAGCGGCTCAAGACCGTCAGAAATCATATGCGGATGCTAGGAGAAGAGATTTACAATTCGATATTGACGATAGAGTGTTTCTCCGAGTAGCACCAATGAAAGGTCTAATCCGTTTTGGTAAAAGAGGTAAGCTAAAGTCGCGATACAATGGGCCATTTGACATCCTGAATAGAATCGGGGATGTGGCTTATCGCTTAGCACTACCACCAGAGTTATCACGAGTGCATGATGTGTTCCACATATCTACACTCAGGAAGTACATAAGCAATCCAAACCCTGTTATTTAGTCGTATAGATTTAGGTTTAAGTTGTGACCTGACTTATGAAGAAGTTCCAGTTACTATCCTAGGAAAGAGGTTACACTTATTAAGGAATCAAGAGATATCATTAGTTCTAGTCCAGTGGAGCCGACACGAGAAAGAAGAAACAACTTGGAAATAGAGGATGAAGTCCTAACCGAATACCCTCAATGCTTAAGTAGTACCTAAGAGCTGAATTTCGGGGACGAAATTCCTGTTAAGGGGGTGAGGATGTAATACCCCGTCCCGTTTTATACCTTTTATTTTCTTAGAACCCTTATTTTATTTTATTATCTTTGTTTCTTTTTATTTTATTATTTTGAGTGCTATTTGTGTAATTTAAATAAATATATACCCTTTTTCAAATTCCTAAATTCGTAGAAAGAATCGAATCTTTCAAACGAATAAAGGATTACGAGAAATTAAATATTCAATTTGAAATTAGGATTTCGATCCGCTTAATTTATTGAGAATAATTAAAATACAATAAAATATTATTCGAATTTTAAAACTGTATTAATTTTCAATTCGGGAATAATCTCGTGAACCAAATGATCCCTAAACCGTAGCAATTGGGATCGAATATATCATAATTAAAGGGGGTTAGTTTCTGGCCACATAATATACTTTTCTTTTTGAATTTAATTAATTAGAGAATTAACCTCAACCACATATTATTTTCCTTCTTTAAAATTAATTAATTAAGAAAAAAAAAATTAAAATATCTCCTTCTTTCTCCCCCAAGAAACAAAAACGCGTACATCATATCTTCCTCTTCATTTTTTTCCCAAATTTGCTCTCGTCTCTCTCTCTCTCTCCTTTCTCCTCTCCGGCGAGGCCAGCAGACCGCCGCCCGCCTCTCTCCGCCATGCTCAGCCGCAGATCTCCGTCTCGCCTCCAGCCGAGAGTCGTCGTGCTCGGGCCTCCGCCGCGAATCGGCGCCGTGAACCAGGCCGCGACGCGACCCAGCGCCCCCTGCTTCGAGCCGCCGTCGCACCTGCGACGCCGCTCACTGCCGCAGCCCAGGCCCACGACCGCCTCCCTGTCGCGAGCGCTACCAGCCATGGCTGCCCCCTCTCCGTCCGACCGTTCGCGCCGCCTCCGAACGCCGCCGTGCGACGCCGCCTTCTCTCCTTTTTTCCAGCGCCGCCGTGAAGCGACGCCGCCCTCCGTCGCTCCTCCGCCGCGACGCTCCGCCTCCGGCCTCGCGCCTCTGTTTCCAACCCCTGCCTCCTCCGTAAGTCTTGAAATTAAACCCATCAATTCCTAATTCCAATTCTTAATTTCAATTCGTAATTTCAGATTTTCTCTCACACTCGTTTAGTTTAATTTCCGTTCAATTTGACGCCGTTGAACCGGTTGATGTTGCCGAATTTCTGGAATTTCAAACCGACGCTGTTAGGCTGCCCAATTCGTTTTTCCGAATTTCCAAACGACGCCGTTAGGCTGCCCAATTTTCCGAACAAATTATCGATTTCCTAATCGACGCCGTTAGGCCGCCCGTTTAACATCCCGAACCGGACTCGTAAGGTTGCTAACTTTATTCCAAATTCTTGTATTAGTTGAGATAGGAATTGATCAATTTTAGTTCGTTGTTGAGACTTTGAGAGTTAAGAATATTTATTTTGGTTTGGAGCCTGTGAACTTGTTATTGATCTTGTAGTTGGACTGTTGGTATTTTAAGATTAGTATTGTTGAATTAGTTGTTTAGTGTTGTTGATTTAGCTGGTTAGTATTTTTGTATTAGTTGGATAATATTATTAGATGGATGAATTGGTTTGGTTTGGTTAGCTGATGATATGGTGATGAAATTAGTCGTTAGTAATATTAGTTGAGTTTTTGGAGACAAAGGGAAACTCGTCTTCCCCTTGTGCGACTGTTAGAAAATTAGGAACGAAAAGATAAGTCGTTTAATATTTAAAATTAATAACAAATGAAAAAGGAGTATTTTTGGGAAAAATTAAATATAATTTCTTTGTTTTAAAAGTAACACTATCCAACTTTAGAAGTATCACTAATATTAGAAAAGAAAAGTATTTTTTTATAAACTTCTTAGAAAGTCTAAGTTTATTAATAAGTTTTAATAAAGGGTTTTTACTTATAAAATATGATTAATTATATTCAAAGAATCCTTTTAAAATGAGGAATATAATTCTTAAGAAAGAAAAACCTTTTCTTTAATTTTATTAATATTTTTCTAAGTAATTTCTTATTTTTCTAAGTAATTCCAAGATGAATTCTTATATTTTCTTCCTTAAAGGGCCTTTATTAAGGACACCCCTAAATTCAGTAAATACACCCCCTAATACACATCCTCTTAAAAAGGGGTGTACTTATCAAAAGATTGTTTTTGTAGTAATCGAAATAGTCATACCACAAGTATACTAGTAAATACACTCCCTCAATACACTCACCTTTCTAGAAGTGGTGTATTTACCAAAATAAGGTGTGACCCTTAAGCAAGTCCTTTTTGAGTTTATAAGAGCACAACTTTCTCGATTCTCGTAACACAAACTCTCAAGTTTTCCTAAACGAATTCAAAGGTCAACTTTTAATCAAATGGTTTCCTACTAGGATTCTGTGCTAATCGAAATACGCACGAGGGATCCGACATTCTGTTTGTACATCTTTCACGGGACCTGGAGTTAACAGGTGGGTGATGATCTGTTGATTGATCTGCTTATAATACGTTATGTTGGTATACTCTGAACTCGACTAAATCAATCTAAAACAACTAATCCAACATAAATGTACACCCTATTATATAAGTATGTGAGCTATACGATATTATTATATATATATATACCTTATATGGATTGTTGTGTTTATCTAATTATATAAATTGATTATGACTGCATGGTAATAAGGACATTTGTGAGCATGAATCTTTTAAGTATGAATTATGTGTATTCTCCCCATGTTTCGAAATGATAGTTTTTGTGAGGAAAATGAAAGCTGGTAATTATTCTTGCGGAATGACGCGTATGGCCATGAGTGACAAAAAGTCAGATTCATGGTCACTGGTAATTATTTTGTGGAATGACACGTACGGCCATGAGTGATAATAGATCAGATTCATGGTCGCTGATATTATTTGTGGTGACCATGAGTGATAATAATTATTCAGATTCATGGTCACATGATTTGTTGGTGAGAAATGGTTTGAGAGAGATTCACAATGTGTTGAAAATGATTTTGGCAGATTCGGTCGTTACTTGGAAATGATTGTGGGCTTTGACCCTTAACGTGAACCAACTTGTGATATTTTAATTATATGATGTGAAACCTGTCATGCCCAATTAATTATTACGTGAACTTGTTACTTCTGTGATATATGTTATTCATATTTATATGTCAACTGCTTAAATAAATTAATTACTTTATTAATGAGTATAATTTAATATACTTCGGATTTACCAATCCCAAGACGTTGCAAATCACACATACGTGAGAATTCAAATCTCACGCCCCATTTTTACAACCCTTGCAGATTATGATTTCGTGGAGCAAGGACAGTAATAGAGACGACACGGAGTTTCCCACTTAAATAAAATGTTACTGATAATACTATGCTTATTGTACACATATATGTGTGTGATATACATATTAAATTTATTCTATTCATTTCTTCCGCTGCATAAAACTCATCATCTCTCATTGTATTATATCTTTTTTATATAAAAAATTTTATAGTTCGGACTTTTGATCACAATAACACTTCGAATTCGATATAATTAATATATATTGGGTTCGGGGCGTTACAGGTGGTATCAGAGCTTATGTTCAAACTTTCGGACCTAAACTCAAAATCATTGTTTTCATTAAACCAAAATTTCATTTTCTTAAAATAAATTTTCTTATCATGTAAGTATAGATCACTAATTAATTCACTTGGAGGGAAATGTGTCTCCTATTACCGTCAGAAGCTCCTCGAAGGTATGTTCTTATTTTATTGCCTTAAAGTTTGTGATATTACGACAACTTGACTTTCATAACAAAACTCCAATCAAAAGATCGCGAACTCGAAACAACACCTACGAGGTGTAGAAAGAACCCCGAAATGTCATTTATATTACTATGGAAATGCAGATAATTAGTGAAAGATAGAAATAAATATATTTGTGTAAAGTTAGAAACTTCATAAATGATGTTATATGATTATTCGAACTATGTTCCTTAATTGTTTAAATAATGTTTCTGAATAACTAAAATTTTGACTAGGAATTTCCTTTCCATATAAGAATCCACCTAAGATAGTTATATCCCGATAATTAGAAGACACTTAGCTAACCTTAGAATCTATCAGTGTGTTTATAACTTAGTTCACAAGACTGCGAGCAAAGGCAAGAGCCACTCCAATATCCCCAGACGAGACATTTTTGACAGCCATGATTCATTTTGCCAGAAGGGTTACTGAGTTGTTCTCCGTCCTATCGCTGTAAGATTACTCGAACGGACGAGAATAGAAGACCCAGTACAAAGGCCCCACATTCACTTGGAGACATACCTAGAAAGAATTCGGCGATGGGTATTTCTGTATGATAGTAGTGATCAGTCAGAGTGATCAAATCCTTTTAAACAGTTATCCTTTTGACATAGTCACAAATACGTACAACCTAGATGTGCCACCCTTTCCTGACATATAGTAGTAGTCAGACGTATGACCGTTTTACTTAGACCATAGCAGCATAGCTCTAACCCGCTCCTTTTGTCGCTCATGGTCCGTACTGATGCAAGGATTACGATGCGTTAGAATTATACTTAGAAGCCTTTTGTATTCTATGACTAAACGTAAGAGACTAACCTCCGTAGGACCAAAACTTTTTAGATATATATATACTTATTACGTGCTCACTACTTGTCAATGTGTTTACTTGCTTTATATATTAAATGTCATATTTTATCTGATTATCACTTAATGACACATTACTAGTTCCTAGAATACTGTGCGAATGTGAGCACTGTACCATTGGGGCCCCAATGCGCAGCTGGTGAATTACGTACCACACGTGTTTTCAGTGAACGTTGTGTGTTAATTTTGGTTAGTCCGATTATGTTTTTATAACTTTCTCGCACCTATACATATCGTAAAAATATTATTATTTTCCGATCAGAACCACCTTTAGAATGACACCAGGATGTAGACGTGGACGACCCCACGTTAACCCCGTTCTTGTACCAATGAATCCTATAGGACAGAACCTACCTTCTCAAGCTGAACCTAAGCCACCTCAGCAGGCCGCGCTAAGAAATGTCTGGAACTACTATGGAAATTAAGGACCGAATTTGAGGTTTACCCCCCCTAACGCTAAGTGATCACTTAGTAGAATCCGACCTTCACATCCTTAAGATTAAAATCTTTGGCATAATCTTAGGCTTTGACTAATTAACAAAGGACGAAGCGATAATAGAATGCGCAGAACGTGAGATCAACCTCGAAACTCGTAATGGTCAACGCTTCACATTTCGTGAAATTAGGACCAAGAAGGAAACCCGAGTAATATCAGCAATCTAAGCTGCAGTAATATTACGAAAGGAGAAATGCCAAGCTTACCTCGTCCACATCTCAGTAGGAGAGAAAGACGACAAGTTGCGCATCAAGGTGCCAATCGTGGATGGATATCTTGACGTGTTTCCCGAGGAATTAACCGGGTTGCCTCCTGATCGTCAGATAGAGTTCTCCATCGACTTGATACCTGGGGCAGCACCAGTATCTAAAGCACCCTATTGAATAACGCCAAAGGAATTAGAAGAACTGAAGGAACAACTGCAATGCTTGCTTGAAAAGAAGTTCATCAGGCCTAGTGCATCACCATGGGGAGCACCCGTGTTGTTCGTAAAGAAGAAAGATGGAACTTTTCGTATGTGCATAGACAATCAAGGTCTCAATCAACTGACCACTAAGAACAAATATCCTCTTCCGAGGATAGAAGACTTGTTTGATCAGTTGAAGAATGATACGGTATTCTCAAAGATCGATCTAATGTCTGGTTACCACCAGCTAAAGGTCAAGAGCGAGAATATTCCGAAGAAAGTATTCCGGACTTGATATGGACATTACGAGTTCACCATGATGCCTTTCAGAGTAACAAACGCTCCGATAATTTTCATGGATATGATGAATAGAGTGTTTTATCCGTACCTGGACCAATTCGTCATCGTCTTCATCGACGACATACTCGTGTACTCTAAGAGCAAAGAGCAACACGAAGAACATCTCAAGGCAGTCTTAAAGACAATAAGACGAGAGAAGTTTTATTCCGATTTCAGCAAGTGTGAATTTTGGATCAACTGCTTATGTATCAATTAGTACTAGAGCTTCTCCCTCCCTTGTGCCTAAGAATTTAAGAAAATTTGAGGATATAGAGTATAGAAGAATAGACCTTAAGTGAAAGTGAACTTTTGAGGAATACAATGAGAACCTAAGTCGAGTGAATTGATTGGAGATAGACTTGGATGAACATCAAATAGAAACTGAACTACGCGTTCTTAAGTTGAGACGTTATTGAAAACAAACTAGCTCTATGCATAAGAAGAAATATGAAACTTGGGCATAGTTACTTTCTTTTGGGATAACGTAAGATTTTAAGCTTAAGTAGAGCCTTTTTGTGGAATGAGTAAGCTAGATGTGACCTTAGTCTTACGTGTTAAGAATTAACATTTATATGTTATGGGAATACTTTAGTTGAAAAAAAAAAAAGGACAATTGATCTTTATCTATGGGATACATAGTGGACTTCGAAGTAGAGGAAAATTTACAACTATGTAGGAAGAAAAGTTTGCATGCTTGAGGACTAGAAAACCTTCAAAGTCTCAGATCTGGTAGGGCGACAATACAAACGGCACCGTACGAAGCACTTCACGGGAAAAGGTGTAGATCACTAGTTTGTTGGGATGAGGTCGGAATTCGAAAGATTCTCGAACCCGAACTAGTTGAAAGATCGGTTGAGATAGTCGCAAAGATTAAAGGAAGAATCAAAGCGGCTCAAGACCGTCAGAAATCATATGTGGATGCTAGGAGAAGAGATTTACAATTCGATATTGACGATAGAGTGTTTCTCCGAGTAGCACCAATGAAAGGTCTAATCCGTTTTGGTAAAAGAGGTAAGCTAAAGTCGCGATACAATGGGCCATTTGACATCCTGAATAGAATCGGGGATGTGGCTTATCGCTTAGCACTACCACCAGAGTTATCACGAGTGCATGATGTGTTCCACATATCTACACTCAGGAAGTACATAAGCAATCCAAACCCTGTTATTTAGTCGTATAGATTTATGTTTAAGTTGTGACCTGACTTATGAAGAAGTTCCAATTACTATCCTAGGAAAGAGGTTACACTTATTAAGGAATCAAGAGATATCATTAGTTCTAGTCCAGTGGAGCCGACACGAGAAAGAAGAAACAACTTGGAAATAGAGGATGAAGTCCTAACCGAATACCCTCAATGCTTAAGTAGTACCTAAGAGCTGAATTTCGGGGACGAAATTCCTGTTAAGGGGGTGAGGATGTAATACCCCGTCCCGTTTTATACCTTTTATTTTCTTAGAACCCTTATTTTATTTTATTATCTTTGTTTCTTTTTATTTTATTATTTTGAGTGCTATTTGTGTAATTTAAATAAATATATACCCTTTTTCAAATTCCTAAATTCGTAGAAAGAATCGAATCTTTCAAACGAATAAAGGATTACGAGAAATTAAATATTCAATTTGAAATTAGGATTTCGATCCGCTTAATTTATTGAGAATAATTAAAATACAATAAAATATTATTCGAATTTTAAAACTGTATTAATTTTCAATTCGGGAATAATCTCGTGAACCAAATGATCCCTAAACCGTAGCAATTGGGATCGAAAATATCATAATTAAAGGGGGTTAGTTTCTGGCCACATAATATACTTTTCTTTTTGAATTTAATTAATTAGAGAATTAACCTCAACCACATATTATTTTCCTTCTTTAAAATTAATTAATTAAGAAAAAAAAATTAAAATATCTCCTTCTTTCTCCCCCAAGAAACAAAAACGCGTACATCATATCTTCCTCTTCATTTTTTTTCCCAAATTTGCTCTCGTCTCTCTCTCTCTCCTTTCTCCTCTCCGGCGAGGCCAGCAGACCGCCGCCCGCCTCTCTCCGCCGTGCTCAGCCGCAGATCTCCGTCTCGCCTCCAGCCGAGAGTCGTCGTGCTCGGGCCTCCGCCGCGAATCGCCGCCGTGAACCAGGCCGCGACGCGACCCAGCGCCCCCTGCTTTGAGCCGCCGTCGCACCTGCGACGCCGCTCACCGCCGCAGCCCAGGCCCACGACCGCCTCCCTGTCGCGAGCGCTACCAGCCATGGCTGCCCCCTCTCCGTCCGACCGTTCGCGCCGCCTCCGAACGCCGCCGTGCGACCCCGCCTTCTCCCATTTTTTCCAGCGACGCCGCCCTCCGTCGCTCCTCCGCCGCGACACTCCGCCTCCGTCCTCGCGCCCCTGTTTCCAGCCCCTGCCTCCTCCGTAAGTCTTGAAATTAAACCCATCAATTCCTAATTCCAATTCTTAATTTCAATTCGTAATTTCAGATTTTCTCTCACACTCGTTTAGTTTAATTTCCGTTCAATTTGACGCCGTTGAACCGGTTGATGTTGCCGAATTTCTGGAATTTCAAACCGACGCCGTTAGGCTGCCCAATTCGTTTTTCCGAAATTCCAAACGACGCCGTTAGGCTGCCCAATTTTCCGAACGAATTATCGATTTCCTAATCGACGCCGTTAGACCGCCCGTTTAACACCCCGAACCGGACTCGTAAGGTTGCTAACTTTATTCCAAATTCTTGTATTAGTTGAGATAGGAATTGATCAATTTTAGTTCGTTGTTGAGACTTTGAGAGTTAAGAATATTTATTTTGGTTTGGAGCCTGTTGACTTGAAGCGACTACACTAGCTTCTACTAGTAGCTACCCCGCAAGAGAACGGGTTCACTGTAGTATAGGCAAGTATAGGGACCAAGTATTATCGAACCCAAGGGATGGTGTATATGCGAATAGATCCCTGAAGATCTACGCGTCGTAGTTAATATGAGTGTAATGTTTTTGGATTTTTGAAAGATTAATTAAAAGACTAAAATAAACTAAGTAAACTAAAGAATGAAAAAGAACGAATTAACTACGGGTTGTTTTCTAATGAGAGATGGTGATGCTCAGGATAGGAATCCCTACGTATACTAACGGAGCAGGTACATAATCAAAATAACCGTGACAAACAAGAATTAACCTAAGTAAAAGAATGCAAGGTGAAAGCTCAAGATTCTAAACCCTAATACTTTACCCTAACACTCGACTTCACTAATCCACTAACAAGTTAATGGATTGTGCTCAATTAATGAGACCCTAATTTAACTAAGGTGATGCGGTCGTCCTCCTTCGCTAAACCGGTAAATGAATTAACCTTTCCTAAACCTTCTCGTTAAGACTACTAATTGTTATTGAGTGATGCGGTCGTCCTCTCTCTAACACTTTCGTACTAAATTCAAAGGTAAAGTTCAGATTAATTATAAGAATTCATTAATTAAGAGAATTAAAACTAACGTCACGAATTACTCTAATTACGTACCCACATCCTACTTCTACGAGTTCATCCTAACCCAAGCATACAAGGGTTTTAGCCGGACATAGTTTTAACATAAATAAAAGCAACAGAAGAAACAACGAACATAAACATGATGAATTGAATGAAGAAAATAAGAAACATGAACTAGGGTTAAAAAGAAAATAAATACGAAGAACTGAAATTGAATTAACTAAAACGAAATTAAAAGCGTCTAAAGTAACGAACTAATGAAAAGAAACTAAAAATTCGTATGCAAAACCTCAACAAAACGTAAAATAAAGCTTGCTCTTCTTCTTCCTCTCCAAAAACTAAGTCTAAAAGTGATTTCTAAAGTTCGGGATCCTTCAAAACGTGTTTGGACGAGGTATATATAGGCACGGGTCGAAACGGGAGTTAATGGGCCGAAAATACGCATCCGGAGGCAAAAGTATATGGGCGCTCGAGCAAAACGCTCGAGCGGTCGCGCTCGAGCTGTGTAGCTCGAATGATGCATTCGCTCGAGCGGTCGCGCTCGAGCTGCTCGAGCGCTGAAATGGCTCTGTATGTTTTGGACGCTCGAGCGATTCGCTCGAGCGGTGGCGCTCGAGCTGCTCGAGCGCAAGAATTGTTCTGTACGTTTGCGCGCTCGAGTAAGGCGCTCGAGCGGTGGCGCTCGAGTAAGGCGCTCGAGTGACTTCAAAGCTTCTCCCAAGTGATACTTTTCCTCGTCCGCACTAATACCGATCGTATTTCTTCAATATCTTCTCATCCGGGCATCCGTTTGAGTCGATTCAAAGTCCTACGAACTCCGTTTTTCGTCCTCTATTCACCTATGTGCATCAAAGAGACAAATTTATCAATGTATAGAAATGATGCTCATTTGACTCTAAGCACTAATCGAAAACACTCAAAACATGAGTAAATTGGGTACCAAAACATAACAATTTCACGCCTAATCAACCCCCCCAAACTTACCATGTTGCTTGTCCTCAAGCAACGAAATAATAAGTCAAGTGAAATTGTTAGGAATGAATCAAGAATCAAATCATGCAAGTAATTGAACTCGAGCTTCAAAGATCAATCACCCGTATACTCACTCACTTTCTTTTATCGTACTCATGCAACAATAATGAGAAACACCAAGATTAAGCATGGATGTGCACTCAACGATGTGTTTAACTCCCTCACAAGTGTATAACAGTGTTTAAGGGACTCACTCAATCAATCAATCGCACATATTGGCAGCCATAGGCTTGTAAATGCTCTCAACTTCGACCATACTCTAGAAATCAACGCCGAATCAAAAAGGACTTTCAAAAGGTTGTAATGTAGGCTCTTTGGACAGGTGGGATAACAATATGGTAAAGTGACTCAAGTGAATGGAGAATAGAAATTCAAAACTTCGGTACTTCGAGATTAAGAACAATCTACTTCAAACATATTCAATCACTACACTTTCGCTTTGAATTCTCTCAACACTTCAATTTTTTTTTCTTTCTCACTTTTTCAAACACTTCATCATTTTTTTCTTTTTCGCACAAACACATGAGCTCATTTTTTCCTTTGCTCATTCTCAAAATTTTTTTTTTTTTACATCTCAAAACTTCATCACACCCTTTTTTTTTCATTCACTCAACAAACAACCTTCTCCTTTTTCAACTCAATTCACTCCCTTCATATTCACACTTTCCTATTCTCCACTCAAATTGGGACAAAAAGGCTTAGGAATTGGAATAGTGTTCATATGTGCTAGCAAATAAAATAGGCTCTAGGCTCAAAGGGGCTAACAAGGGATCAATGTCATTGGTAAGGAAAATTTTGGCTAAGTGACTTATTCAAATCAAAAATGGCCTAAGATCCTATTCGGCATATCAAACTAGACACAATCTAGAAGCAAGAGCACATGCAAGTTCTAGCATCCTCTAAGGTGACGATCCACTCACAAACGAAGAGATTAAATCATGCATTTAAATCTCGTAAGGCTCAACTCTCACGGCTTTCACACCCAAGCTAGTCCTAGTGACTTCTCACTCTCATCACACAAGCACTCAAAAGAAAAATTCACACGCATACTAGTTCTTTCTCAAATCAGCTCAAATTCAAACACTCACACAAGAAAACTCCTAACTCAGCCTCACAATTCACCCTACTCATCAAATCATACTCAAAGATAGCAATCAACAAGCATAAGGTGATTGATAGGCATAAAATGTTGAGTAACAAAACAAATTAATAATAGCCCAAGGAGCATCTCAAGGCACCAAATAACTAACTCAACTCAAAGATAAGGGGTGCATGCATGTGCAATGTAACAAGAAACATAAAAATCTCCACCCCCCCAAACTTCGACCTTGCTAGAAGTCTAAGTTTGGGGTTGTGGGTTACCTCAACCGAACAATTCAGTTTCTCTCAATAGCTTTGCACACTCCTTTGTCTCAAGTTGGTTCCTTCAATCTGAATAACTCCATGATACCTTTACTCCTTTAGAGACAAGCCTACAAAATAAAACTCTCAAGTACGAGGTTAAACATACGACTCACAATACTCCCTAATAATATAAAAAGACACTAAAAATAAATGAAAGCAAATAAAAATGGGTTGCCTCCCATTCAACGCTATTTTTAAGGTCCTCATGCCGGACCGTGCTCAAAGGAGCTTATGGGACATCATACTCAAATTTACCTCCCTTACTCTCATAAGAGTGGTGTTTGAACTCCTTTCCTTGATGCCCCACCATCATGAGTTCCTTTGCTCTCTTCTCATCCCCAAGTGTTATGGGTCTCAACTCCTTCTTGCCTCTATCTGGAGGAGTCTTACTAAACAATTTCTTGAATTTGGACTTTTTCTTCTTAACTCCTCCTTTCCCTTCTAACTGGACCACGTCCACTTTCTTCACCTCTTCATCCTTCAACTTCTTCACTTCATCCCTATCAAAATAATCAAGAACGTAACGCTCATGGGTTAAATTATCAATTGAAGGACTAGCAAAATCATGAATATGAGAAGGATTAGGGAGAGAATGCGTGTCTTCAACACGAGGATCAATGGCATCCATGCAATACAAGCTCTCATCCTCCCTCGGGTGTTTCATGGCTTCATATAGGGAGATCTTCACTTCTTAATCGTCAACCTTCAACGTAATCTTCCCATTCGCCACGTCTAGCACCATCCCCGCCGTAGCTAAGAACGGTCTTCCCAAGATCAGGGGTACGTGCTCATCTTCCTCCATCTCTAGCACTACAAAGTCGGCTGGAAAGATGTGATCTCCAACTCTCACTAGGACGTCTTCAACCACACCTTGAGGTCGAGTAATAGACCGGTCGGCAAGTTGAAGCGTCATCATTGTGGGTTGAAGTTCACCACCTTCCAACTTCTTGAAAAGCGACAGCGGCATGAGATTGATGCTTGCTCCAAGGTCGCACAACGCTCCCTTCTTGATCCCGTTCCCAATATCACATAGGATCGTGAAGCTCCCGGGATCCTTCAGCTTTGGTGGAAGCGCCTTGTGCACTAATGCACTCACCTCGTGGTTCAGCTGCACCAAATTCGGCTCATCCACTCGCCGTCTTTTTGCGATCAAGTCCTTCAAAAACTTCGCATAGTGCGGCATCTGTTCCAAAGCATCATAAAAGGGAATATTAATATGCAGTTGTTTAAAAACATCAAGAAATTTAGCAAATTTTTCATCAAGCTTCTTTTTCATGAAGCGCTGTGGATATGGGACGGGTATCACAGATTTGGGTACCCCCCATTCATCTCTTTCTGTCACTTTCACTTTCTCCCTTGCTTCCTTTGCCTTTTTCCACTTAGGAACTCTCTCAACCTCCTCACTTTCCTTGCCCTTCTGGGACTCATCCATATCTTCATGCTTCTCAATCCCTTCACTTTCAATCCCCTTCTCAACTTCATCTCCTTTAGGCTCAATCTCTTCTTGGGGCGTCTCAGAATCAGCAGGCATCTGAGGACCTTCATAATTGGTTCCACTTCTCAGCTGGATCGCCTTGCACTGCTCTTTCGAGTTCCCCTCCGGCATTCTATTCACGGACTTTGCAATTTGGCTCATCTGGAGCTCTAAAGAGGTGAACCTTCGATTGTTCTCTTGTTGAGTTCTAGTCCACTCAACATTCATCTTCTGGAGCTCTTGATCACGTTGATCACCCTTCTTGTGCAACTCCTTCACATCGTACTCCAAGGATGACAACCGCTTGCTCCCTTCCTCCACCTTCTGAAGGATCGCTCTCAACATTTCCTCGGTTGATGCACCGCCTTCTCCACCAGGAGGTTTAGACCCCGGATCAACACCTGCAGGAACAGTAACACCAGCTTTTGGGTTAGCATAAGAAAAATTATCATTTTTCCTCCATGTGTTTTGATGAGACTGCTGGCCTCCTTGAGCTCCTTGTGTGTTCCTCCATTGATTTTGAAGTGGCTGAGGGCCTGGAGGTACAAATGGTTGACCATAAGAAGGTCTTCCATACTGGTTTCCACCTTGGTAGCCATTCTGATTGTAATAAGGACCTCCCATGTAATTTGCTACCTCTTGCTGTCCACTGGGCTGGTCTACTCTCTCATTCTCCACTCTATGCTCTCCACCCAAACTCTTCCCCAACTCAAGGTTGTTGATCTTTTCCATCATGGCCATCAGCAGCCTTCTCGTTCCTTCTCCCTCTTCAACCTGATGCACTCTTTGCAAATCTGCATCCACACCCCAAGCACCGGCATTCGTGACAATGTTGTCCACGATCTCCCTACACCTCTCTATGCCTTGATTGAGGAATGCTCTACCCGCACATGCATCTAAATGGGCTTGACCATCCTTGCTGGCACCACTGTAGAAGAATGCCATAATATCCCCCTCATTGTACCCGTGCTGCGGGCACTCAATCAGCATGTTTGAGTATCTCTCCCACGCTTGGCGTAAATCCTCTCCGGACTTCTGGCGAAAGGACGAGATCTCAATTCTTGCTTTTATTGTCCTTGATGGAGGGTAGAATTGCTCGAGGAACAGACGCTCGAGCTCGGCCCAAGTGGTAATACCTCCCCGCGGGAGCGTATTATCGTACCACTCCTTGGCTATTCCCGTCAATGAGAATGGGAACAGCCTAAGCCTCTTGGCATCTTCAGACATGCCATTATAATTAAATGTGGAGGCTATCATGAGAAAGCTCCTCAGATGTGTGTGAGGATTCTCCTTCCCGATCACCCCTTTGAACTGATTCTCGGTCAGCAGCTTGAGAATTCCTGGAGAAATTGAAAAGTTATTGGCCTCAACTGGAGGTAAGGCCACTCCATCGTAGTACCTCTGCGGTTGTGCCGCGAACCTGCCCCGAATTGCCATATTCTGATCTGCGTTCTGGGGCGCAGGCTGAGGAGCGACAGGTGGTGCTGGTATGTTTTGAACTGGAGGTTGTTGGTACACAGGTGGTTGGTTATACATAGGAGGTGGAGGATATGGGTATGGTGGATAAGGGTATGGTGGGTATGGGTAATGTTGGTATGCTGGGTTGTGGAAAGGGTTATTCGGGTTTTGTGGGTAAGCAGGGTTGTTCAGAGTATTTGGGACAAGATTCTGAGCTGGATTGTTTATATTTTGTGCAACCGGGTTCTGGCTACTACTATCTACGAACTGGTCTTGATTCTGACCACCACTCCCTCCAGAGCCATCAACCCGGTTTACTGCCTGATTGAAATCGTTGGCAGCATCGTCCAACTCATTACTGAGATCCATCGGTTCCTTCCCTAAGTCGGCTGCGTTCATCCTTCTCAAGAAGGCTCGGTTCCTTCTGGCTATTGTCTCAGGGTCTGCAGGTAATCTTTCTTCGCTCGTATTTCCTTGTGAGCGTGTTTTCATAAACCTGAAACACTAGCAGAAGGATCAAAACGCAACTGCCGAACGAATGGAAATAAAGTAAAAACAAGAAGTAAATCACCCACTACTAACTACTAAGCTATCTACAAGTCCTATTCAAAAAGCATAAAACGCCATCCCCGGCAACGACGCCATTGACTTGAAGCGACTACACTAGCTTCTACTAGTAGCTACCCCGCAAGAGAACGGGTTCACTGTAGTATAGGCAAGTATAGGGACCAAGTATTATCGAACCCAAGGGATGGTGTATATGCGAATAGATCCCTGAAGATCTACGCGTCGAAGTTAATATGAGTGTAATGTTTTTGGATTTTTGAAAGATTAATTAAAAGACTAAAATAAACTAAGTAAACTAAAGAATGAAAAAGAACGAATTAACTACGGGTTGTTTTCTAATGAGAGATGGTGATGCTCAGGATAGGAATCCCTACGTATACTAACGGAGCAGGTACATAATCAAAATAACCGTGACAAACAAGAATTAACCTAAGTAAAAGAATGCAAGGTGAAAGCTCAAGATTCTAAACCCTAATACTTTACCCTAACACTCGACTTCACTAATCCACTAACAAGTTAATGGATTGTGCTCAATTAATGAGACCCTAATTTAACTAAGGTGATGCGGTCGTCCTCCTTCGCTAAACCGGTAAATGAATTAACCTTTCCTAAACCTTCTCGTTAAGACTACTAATTGTTATTGAGTGATGCGGTCGTCCTCTCTCTAACACTTTCGTACTAAATTCAAAGGTAAAGTTCAGATTAATTATAAGAATTCATTAATTAAGAGAATTAAAACTAACGTCACGAATTACTCTAATTACGTACCCACATCCTACTTCTACGAGTTCATCCTAACCCAAGCATACAAGGGTTTTAGCCGGACATGGTTTTAACATAAATAAAAGCAACAGAAGAAACAACGAACATAAACATGATGAATTGAATGAAGAAAATAAGAAACATGAACTAGGGTTAAAAAGAAAATAAATACGAAGAACTGAAATTGAATTAACTAAAACGAAATTAAAAGCGTCTAAAGTAACGAACTAATGAAAAGAAACTAAGAATTCGTATGCAAAACCTCAACAAAACGTAAAATAAAGCTTGCTCTTCTTCTTCCTCTCCAAAAACTAAGTCTAAAAGTGATTTCTAAAGTTCGGGATCCTTCAAAACGTGTTTAGACGAGGTATATATAGGCACGGGTCGAAACGGGAGTTAATGGGCCGAAAATACGCATCCGGAGGCAAAAGTATATGGGCGCTCGAGCAAAACGCTCGAGCGGTTGCGCTCGAGCTGTGTAGCTCGAATGATGCATTCGCTCGAGCGGTCGCGCTCGAGCTGCTCGAGCGCTGAAATGGCTCTGTATGTTTTGGACGCTCGAGCGATTCGCTCGAGCGGTGGCGCTCGAGCTGCTCGAGCGCAAGAATTGTTCTGTACGTTTGCGCGCTCGAGTAAGGCGCTCGAGCGGTGGCGCTCGAGTAAGGCGCTCGAGTGACTTCAAAGCTTCTCCCAAGTGATACTTTTCCTCGTCCGCACTAATACCGATCGTATTTCTTCAATATCTTCTCATCCGGGCATCCGTTTGAGTCGATTCAAAGTCCTACGAACTCCGTTTTTCATCCTCTATTCACCTATGTGCATCAAAGAGATAAATTTATCAATGTATAGAAATGATGCTCATTTGACTCTAAGCACTAATCGAAAACACTCAAAACATGAGTAAATTGGGCACCAAAACATAACAATTTCACGCCTAATCACCTGTGAACTTGTTATTGATCTTGTAGTTGGACTGTTGGTATTTTAAGATTAGTATTGTTGAATTAGTTGTTTAGTGTTGTTGATTTAGCTGGTTAGTATTTTTGTATTAGTTGGATAATATTATTAGATGGATGAATTAGTTTGGTTTGGTTAACTGATGATATGGTGATGAAATTAGTCGTTAGTAATATTAGTTGAGTTTTTGGAGACAAAGGGAAACTCGTCTTCCCCTTGTGCGACTGTTAGAAAATTAGGAACGAAAAGATAAGTCGTTTAATATTCAAAATTAATAACAAATGAAAAAGGAGTATTTTTGGGAAAAATTAAATATAATTTCTTTGTTTTAAAAGTAACACTATCCAACTTTAGAAGTATCACTAATATTAGAAAAGAAAAGTATTTTTTTATAAACTTCTTAGAAAGTCTAAGTTTATTAATAAGTTTTAATAAAGGGTTTTTACTTATAAAATATGATTAATTATATTCAAAGAATCCTTTTAAAATGAGGAATATAATTCTTAAGAAAGAAAAACCTTTTCTTTAATTTTATTAATATTTTTCTAAGTAATTTCTTATTTTTCTAAGTAATTCCAAGATGAATTCTTATATTTTCTTCCTTAAAGGGCCTTTATTAAGGACACCCCTAAATTCAGTAAATACACCCCCTAATACACATCCTCTTAAAAAGGGGTGTACTTATCAAAAGATTGTTTTTGTAGTAATCGAAATAGTCATACCACAAGTATACTAGTAAATACACTCCCTCAATACACTCACCTTTCTAGAAGTGGTGTATTTACCAAAATAAGGTGTGACCCTTAAGCAAGTCCTTTTTGAGTTTATAAGAGCACAACTTTCTCGATTCTCGTAACACAAACTCTCAAGTTTTCCTAAACGAATTCAAAGGTCAACTTTTAATCAAATGGTTTCCTACTAGGATTCTGTGCTAATCGAAATACGCACGAGGGATCCGACATTCTGTTTGTACATCTTTCACGGGACCCGGAGTTAACAGGTGGGTGATGATCTGTTGATTGATCTGCTTATAATACGTTATGTTGGTATACTCTGAACTCGACTAAATCAATCTAAAACAACTAATCCAACATAAATGTACACCCTATTATATAAGTATGTGAGCTATACGATATTATTATATATA
This sequence comes from Ballota nigra, assembly GCA_947034835.1. NCBI lineage: Eukaryota > Viridiplantae > Streptophyta > Magnoliopsida > Lamiales > Lamiaceae > Ballota > Ballota nigra. Next base: position 25,830,498 of record OX344723.1, read on the forward strand.
TATATACCTTATATGGATTGTTGTGTTTATCTAATTATATAAATTGATTATGACTGCATGGTAATAAGGACATTTTGTGAGCATGAATCTTTTAAGTATGAATTATGTGTATTCTCCCCATGTTTCGAAATGATAGTTTTTGTGAGGAAAATGAAAGCTGGTAATTATTCTTGCGGAATGACGCGTATGGCCATGAGTGACAATAAGTCAGATTCATGGTCACTGGTAATTATTTTGTGGAATGACACGTACGGCCATGAATGATAATAGATCAGATTCATGGTCGCTGATATTATTTGTGGTGACCATGAGTGATAATAATTATTCAGATTCATGGTCACATGATTTGTTGGTGAGAAATGGTTTGAGAGAGATTCACAATGTGTTGAAAATGATTTTGGCAGATTCGGTCGTTACTTGGAAATGATTGTGGGCTTTGCCCCTTAACGTGAACCAACTTGTGATATTTTAATTATATGATGTGAAACCTGTCATGCCCAATTAATTATTACGTGAACTTGTTACTTCTGTGATATATGTTATTCATATTTATATGTCAACTGCTTAAATAAATTAATTACTTTATTAATGAGTATAATTTAATATACTTCGGATTTACCAATCCCAAGACGTTGCAAATCACACATACGTGAGAATTCAAATCTCACGCCCCATTTTTACAACCCTTGCAGATTATGATTTCGTGGAGCAAGGACAGTAATAGAGACGACACGGAGTTTCCCACTTAAATAAAATGTTACTGATAATACTATGCTTATTGTACACATATATGTGTGTGATATACATATTAAATTTATTCTATTCATTTCTTCTGCTGCATAAAACTCATCATCTCTCATTGTATTATCTCCTTTTTATATAAAAAATTTTATAGTTCGGACTTTTGATCACAATAACACTTCGAATTCGATATAATTAATATATATTGGGTTCGGGGCGTTACATCACAAGTTATCCTAATTACGTACCCACGTCCTAGTTCTACGAGTTCATCCTACCCTAAGCATGCAAGGGTTCTAGCCTAACATGGTGGTTTGAATAATCAAAGCAATCACAAGAACAATAAACATATGCATAATTGAATTAACTAATAAAATCAAGAACATGAACGAAAGAACAAATTAAAGTCTCCAAAGAAATCTATATAAATCTGAAAAACTAGGTTTAATCGTCTCAAAGAGTAAAGAAAGAAAGAATTAATCTAATACGTTCAAAAGAAATACTAAAACTAAGAATTCGTAAATTAAAACCTCGATTACAACGTATAAAATTCTTCAAAACTCCTCCCCAAGCTTTCTCCTCGCTCAAAGTATGTAAAAATATATGTTGGTATGTTGCTATCCTCCAAAACGAGTTTGGAATGAGTATATATAAGTGTCGGGGCGAACCGGAAACTCATGGGACGAAAAACGAATTCGGGGGCAAAAAATAGGAAAGTGCTCGAGCAGCTCGAGCAGGGGCGCTCGAGTGGTTTTCGGCTGTTGTACACTTGTTCGTAAAATCTCCATATCTTCTCAACCGGGAGTCCGTTTTGGCCGATTCAAAGTCCCACGAACTCCTATTTTCGCCCTCTATCCATCTATGAAAACCAAAGAGATAAATTAATGAGTTTATAAAAATGATACTCAATTGACTCCAAACACTCATAAAAAAACACCCAAAACATGGGCAAATCGGGCACCAAAACATAACAATTTCACGCCTAATCATGAAGCAGGAGTGGCTAATGGCTTAATACCATCTAAATTGTGTCGTCTGAGGAGATCAACCATATACTTAAGTTTAGAGAGAAACAATCTTTCCTTACATAGTTACATATAGCCGATTTGATCCCAAGGAAATAAGATAAAGGACCAAGGTCCATTAATGCAAAATGTGACTTGAGATGCGATAATAGGGCAGCCAAAAGGAAAGGACTGGAACTGGTCAGAACAAAGTCATCCACATAAGCTAAGACATACAGGCGATGGGTGTCATATAAGATATTAAATATACTAGTATCAGCCTTGGATCGAGTGAGACCAAAATGTTGAAGCGCAACACATAATGAATAATACCAAGCCCGTGGTGCTTAACGAAGTCCACAAAGTTATTGGTCCCAAGTGGAGAATGTCTAGAGGGGGAGAGGGTGAATAGACCTTCTACTTTTTAAAACTTTTTCAAAACTAACAACTCAAAATTTTACAGCTTAAAAGAAAGTATACAGGTATGCAACTGTAATCTTGAATATAAAATAATATGAACAAGTTTCTTAGTCAAAACACTATATAAAATCTAGGTTTATAAATCTCACACTTTTAGAAGTATATTGAGACTTGAGAGTTCTAATGTGCAGCGGAATAAAATAGTGTAAGTGTATAAAAAAACTCTATGAACACAAGTGTGCAGCTGAGTGACTATAAAAGTCTACATCTTTTCACACTTCACTGCAAGAAAACATAAAATTATCTACGTAAATTGCCAATATGTCTCCGAAATTTCCAACAAAAAAATTGCAGTGGGGATCACCTACGAATTGCCTACAAAAAATTCTAATTGTATAGGCATCCCCCTTCTCCACCTACAAAAGAATCTGCCAACGAAAATTCCATAGACAAATTGTGTTGTAGGTAAAATTTTGTAAGCAAATGACTTGTAGGTAATTATACCCAGGGAAATTAATTTCATAGGCAAGTTATTTCTAGGTTGAGGAATATAGAAGCTTTCATAATTAAAAAATTTCGTAGGCAAATCGTAGACAATTCTTACTACAAACTTTTTTGTTGGAAAATTTTTATAGGCAATTCTTTATTTTTTTTAAATAGTGTTTGGTTAATTTTATCAAGTTTCAATGCAATTCTTTGAAATTAAATGATGTTTGTAACTTAATGAAAATAAGTAAATATGCAAGGGACAAAGATTTATAGTGGTTTGGGGGTAATGTAATCCTCCTACATCCGTTGTTACACCCTCAGATGCCAAATAACTAGCGAGTCTTAATCACTTTTTTTTGCTTCACTCTGATTACAGCAATATTCCCCCTATGATCTAGACCTCACTCAGACTAATCTAATCCTAGAGAAATATCTAATCACTCGGATTACAAACTCACTAAGAAGATAACTCATAAAAAAAATTATACACAAGGTAAATTTTACAAGGTATAATATTTGTGAGGAATAACAACTAAGTATGATTCAACCTAAGGAAACCTAGCAAACTAATCTTATGAATCGCACTTGACGGAATATAAGATTGTAGGATAGATAAAGGTTTACTTGTAGTTGATTGCTTGAATGCTTGAGTGTTGTTGTTGTCGTCCTTTGGGGTGAACCTCTTATTTATAAATTTGAAAATGAAAAACTAGATAAATTTGTATAAAAACATAAAATTTAAACTTCAAAAAATCAAATAAAAAAATAAAAACTTCGAAAGGAACAGGTTAAAATTAAATAAAATAAAATAAATATTTTATAAAAGTCAACTCAATCATAGTAAATAATTAACTAATTTTTATTTAGTTTTAAAAGTTTTTTAATTTAGTTATTTTTAAAAATTTAGTTAATTTTCTAAAAATATCATTTTATTTTTTATTGAATTATTTGGAAGATATAATTAATTTAATTTTTAAAAAAATATTTTTTAGATTTTAAAAAAAAAATTAATTCAAATTTTTAAAAATATTATTCAGATTTTAATTATAATATTTTTAAATTTTTTAAATATTTAAAGGAAAATAAAAATTGATAAATTTAAACTTAATGTAATAATTTTGAAATGAAATAATTTTAAAAAAAATCTTAAATCAAAATCAACAAAACTTAGAAGATAATTAGAGGGTATGACTATTTACCCCTACAAATTTACTTAATATACCAACTGCTAAGGTAATCCACCATATAATTCAATTATTTTTTGTATTTTTTTAAACACCCCTATTAAATTTACAACTAATCCAAATATAAAATCCACTAAATGTTGTTGCCTAAATTAAAAATATGTTCGGGAAAAACATAAACAAACCTATTATCGTTGGCAAATCAATTAAACCTGACTTAATTCATTCGAAACCAATCCAGAACGGCAAAGATTTACTTGGAACTAATTTTTTTTTTTAAATCAGCAAATTATTAAGAACTCCCGTCAAAAAATCAAAATCACATTGATGGTAATCGCACAAATCATATTTTAATTCAACATTTAAAACAGATATAAAATCAAATTAGAAGAAACCAATATCAGACAAATTCATTTATACAAATGTCGAGACAATTGGGTGAAAAACCACCCCGTTAGAATAAACTTTGTATTCTAACTTATATATTATTATATATATATTTTTCTAATGAGGATAAAATATACATATGTAGGAAACTGAAAGGTATGATGAGTTTTTACTTGCAGTGCACGAAGATGAAGAACTACTATTTTTTTTGTGTGGGTGTTTTGATTTTTTTTTAAGATTTATGATTATTTCTTAACAAAATGATGAAGAAAGAAAATATATATTTTTTTGTGTGGATTCATAAGATATTAATGTGTATCAAATAAAGTGGGTGTTTTTAGTAAATTAAACATTTTTATTTTTAATAATAAAGGGTATATTTCTATTTTTCAATAAAGACATTTGTGTAAATAGTGGAAATTTTTTTAACTAAGTATATTTGTGTGGGTGTATAATCATACCCTTTACTCATATTTATATAAAGATAATTTAGTTATTTTATATATGTCTATTATTGTTTTTAAAATTATGAGATATGTTTAGAGATTTTTGAGGTTTGAATAGTGTGACTATTTTTTTACTCACTAGCCAATTAATAACAATATGTAACAATAATCAACTTCTCCAATATTTTGACTTATAAGATCTTAAAACAAACATTCATTTTAACTATGGCAAAATTAATGGATTAAGTTTCACAGTGAAGTCTATTTGAAGAGTATAATTAAAATGTATTAATTTTGAATAATATTAATTATTTTTACTAAATAATATTAGTTGTTTTACTAAAAACTATTTTATTTTAATAGAAATCACTTTCACTAAACAAATTTCATGCTATATATACTCTTGAGTATGTATAGAGTGAAATTGGTTTATATATGAATTACTGAAAGGTATCAGTTGTTTTCACTGAACAGTATTATTTGTTTTTACTGAAGAGTATTACTGGTTTACACTGAAGAGTCTTAGTTCATTTTCACCGAACAACTAAGACTCTTTAGTGTAAATCAGTAATACTTTTCAGTAAAAATAACTAATACTCTTCAGTGAAAACAACTAATACTCTTTACGGATTTATGTATAAACTAGTTTCACACTATACTTTGTCTATACTCTTTAACTATTAATCATGATTTTCAAATAATAAAAATTTCAATATCAAGAATTGCCACGCTTACTATAATCCCAAACAAACATACCCTCTTCATTGGACTTTCATGCGTTCATTTTGGGCAATGCGTATTCGAAACTCAAAAGTTGTTCTGCACTATTTATTGACTTGTTTCATAAAAATAGGTAAACATTAATACGCACATGTACGGTATTATACAAACTAGTGATCGTCCTACCCGTGCTTCGCACGGAAGATATTTTTTACAGTTTTTTTTACATTAATAATTAATTAAAATAAATTTTAATGCTAATCTTTTTTTCCTTTTTTTAACATATAACTAAACTTATAACATTTTTTATAACAAAATTATTAACATTAAAACAATTTTTTTAACTTAGTATATGTAAAAAAATCATTGTATCATCAAAATAAATTCTCTTAAATATTTTACATAAAAACATATATTTGAACAATTTACAATTTTTTTTACCTTAAAACTAACATACATGTAATTTAAATTTTTAAGGGATACAAAATAAAATAATTAACAGTAAATTAATTACATACAAACCATATGAATGAGATACATCTTTTACGAACATCCCATATTTTTTGTTACTAAAAGCACTTACAAATTAGTTTGAATTTAAAAAAGGGTGTGGCTATATAAATCCCAAAATTCATAAACATACCCCGATAATATTTTTAGACTAAAATGCGCATATGTTAAATGAAAATATTACCATAAACTGATAGTATTCGTTAATCCCTTTCAACGAAATCTTACCAGATTTGTGCACACTTGATACCCAATTATTTGGCCTTCAATCCTCATGTTCTTTTGCTCAAAAAATCATATTTGAACGCGTTCTTTGTTCTGACAATACCTAAAAGTAAGGTTAATGGTAAATCCATAGTCAATGCATATTGTATATATTAATCATAATATGTTCATATTAAATAGTAGTATTAAGCATCCTCTTAACAAAAAAATAATTCTAAAAACTAAGGGTGTATATGTTTTTTCATACACCAATAAATAATACAATTGATTTTTGTAAATGTATAAAATAAAAAGCGACATTGAAGTACAACTATTAACAAAACTACTAATTCCGTTCATTTTAATGTCTTATTTTATCCAAAAATGGTATCCATTTTTAATTGTGACTTTACTAATATCAATACATTCGTTACAATCTTACTTTTCCACGAATGCAACATCTTGTACACTCTCTGTCTCATTGATATTTACACCCTTAGGATTAAGAAAATGAGAAAATTAATGACGCATGGGTAAATATGTGTATATTTTCTTAAATGTGCACGCAAATAAGTGTTTCATTTTTAGATAGTATGCAATCTGATGTATGATATCCAAATAAGGAAAAAGTGCAAATTCCCATGAGACGGGGTGAGTAATAGATAATACTCCCTTCATCCCAGAGATATTTGCATCCTAGAGATTCCACGTGAATTTGACAAATTAGTGGCATAGAAGTAAAAATGTGTGTATATTTTTGTGAATGTGCACGCAAATTAATATTTTCTTTTTTAGGTAGTGTATAATTGGTGTGGAAAGTCCAAATAAAGAAAGTATGCAAATTCTTCTAGAACGGGGGGAGTAGTTATTGTAAAAAAATGTAATTGGTCTTTGATACCTAAAAAATTGTAAATTTGGCAGTTGTGAATGGATAAAATAGGACAAATAATAATGAACAGAAAGATTATAAATTAAGTGTTGCATATTACCGCACTACATTGAATAATAACTATTTTTTTATTACAACTTCCATTACATTATTGGGAAGACACATGTGTCAACTACAAAGCAAACACATAATGTTGGCTAAATACAATGCACAATTCAATAACTAATTTAAACTAATGATTTTCGTCGTCTTCATTTCGAGAACCCTATTATTATTTGATTTCTTAAGAACCAAAAGTAAAAATGAACATCTGCTGCAATTACCCAAAACAAACCAAAATACATTAAAATCATTCTCTGCTTCATAATTAATTGAAATCAAACCAAGAGAGACATTCTTCTATGATTCTAATGGTTGGTATAATTCATTTGTTACAAATTTAAAATATTTCTTCTCAGTTTTATAAATTATTTGTATACGCCTAATAGATCGGTTACACAGTGCCCGATGTCACTGGTTATTGCTCATTTATGAACACATTATGCACCAAACAATCAAATTATCTCTCACAGTTTACTTGCATGTTCGATTACGGGTCATCCATCTGGTTTCGAAAAACAACCCTGTAAATCTCCTTCTGCTGCTAGCAATTGAAGTATAGATTCTTCATTTCTGGACTAAGGTACTCATTTCATTTTTTTTAATTGTAATTAGGTATTTGTTCGATAATTATTTTAAAAACATCAAGATGGATCACTACTGACAATTTATTGACTTTTAAAAATGATTGACCAAAAATTAAGGACATTTATTAAATAACAAATCCTATAGAAAAGGTGAAGATCTGAGAACCAAAGTACATATAAATTAAACCAATGGAAAAAATAGTAAGTGTAATCATACGATGTACAATAATTATCTTGATTATCATATTGGAATTTTTTTTGGAGGAATAAATAATTTAGTCATTCTCAAAGTAAGTGTATATCTCTGACTCTAAAAATACTTCAGCATGTCTATTTAATAGTATAAAAATGATAATTTCTTAAAATTTCTATTAATCTTCTGAATAACATTTTTCATCATTGTTAAATATTTTTTTTTTTAAAAAGAAAAAACTTCAAAGAAAAAACACTATTATTTTAGAATTAGAAAAATCATAATACATATGGAGAAATTATCTTGCTTTATTGGTTTTATTCACACCCAATTTTTAAGTCTCCTGAATTATTTCTAAACCTTAACATCAACATAAAAAAACAAATTTTTTATACAATTCGAAAACATTATATCATCTTTTAAATTGAGTAATACAAATAAAAATATCAACATATTGATTTAATTACAAATAACAATATCAAATATTCAGCTTTGGTACACAAACAAAGGAAATCATTCTTGCTCCGACATCAATACCATTATACTTCTTAAATGTAATATTATCATCTTTTTGCAATCCAATATTTAAAATATAACAAACTTTAGTTAGAGGAAGCATGCAACAATTTGTGTTCCAATTAAACCTAGATCCATATTAAATTAGGAACAACTCTTCAGTTCTAACATATTTCAATATACTAAAACTTGAATTTTCACCATAAAGAATTTTAGCCGACACTGATATGTGTTAAAAGGGGATGAAAAACAACTTAATACAATTTCAATAAGAAAATCTATTAATTACTAAATTAATTCATCAACCATTCTCTTTTCCCGCCAACAAAACTCGATTACAAATTCGTATATGCATCAAAATGCATAGCATGCACTTGGATTTTGAGTTTAATTTCAAATTAATTATGAATTTTCAAAGCTTATTAAGTAAATTGTGCTTTGAAAAGTCAAAATAGATTTGAAATTGAACTAAAAATTCAAGTGCATATTATGCACTTGAGTGCACACAAGAATAAATCAAACTCGATATATATAAATAAACACAAATAAACTGTGTAAAGTCTAAAATAAATAGATTAACCACAAATAAATATATTGCATTTAATTTCTAAATCTTTCACCCTTTCACGGCCCAAAACTCATATAATTTTAATATACCAATAATGATAGAATATTGAAGGTTTGAAAATTTTAAGTATACAATTGATGACCTCGCAAAACTATATATTGTATATGCATGATGACGTCAAATAATGTGCATTTTACATGCATTAATTTTGAACTACACTTTTTTTTTTCATAAACGTTACCGGCCAACTTTATCTAACTTATTCACCAATGTTATTTTTTATTGTATTTTAATTTTGTATATTCTATATTAACCCAATACAATGCAGACATATCATATAATTAATGAATTAAATATAATATAAAAAAAATGTAGGTTTTATATGAAAGTGGTTCATGATAAGCTTATCATGAAAATATTTTAATAAAATATTAAATATTTGATCAGGAGTATCGATAATTTCACCAAAAGTATTATTAATTTGGGTTTACAACGATTATAATATAATACAATTGACCCATATTAATGATACTCTTGGTAAGATTATCGATACTCATAGTCAAATATTCAATACTTTAAAATAGTTTAATGATAACTTTATTATAAACTGTTTCTATATACGGGAGTGATATAAAGCCCACCAATGGGCAATGTTTTGTGTCCACCGCCTACATGAACACCAGCATGGCAGTGCACATAATACATTTTATTTTTTTTCCTTTATCACCATTATCACCATATATATTTTTAGATTTGATTATATGCCTCAAATCTTTAGATATTATTTTATATTTAGAAATCTCTAAAACGTTCATCAAGAGAAAAAAAATTGTAGTCATCTCTTAATTAAATATTGGAATAAATTCCAAAACATAAGAATACATAAATACATTAATTACTTTTAATGAACAAAATTTTATTGGAATTTTTAATATAAATTCCAACCCACAATTGAAATTTATTTTTCTTCATGGTTATCTTTAAATTTGCAGATCGAAGATACATTTTTTATCTTTGACAGGAAAAATCTTCTTTTATTAAAAGCTACTGCATCGAATCATGATGATGGTGATAGTGTACTAAATTTAATACAACTTTAGGGCTTTCTTTAATCTGTTCAAAAGAATGGTGGATAATTATAAAGATGGTGATTATGTGAAATATTATAGAGCTTTTACGGGTAAATTTAATTTTAAAATTAGTTATCTATTTTTATTCATGGGAGATCTTCATTTGAGTTTATTGGCAGAATTCAAAAAGATTTCCAAGACCAACGATGGCAAGTGAACCAAAATTATAGCTAGATGGGAGAGAAAATTAATATACATGGAAAAAGAATATAAACTTTACGTATTAAAATCTAAAGATATGAGGCATATAATCAAATTTAAAAATATATATGGTGATAAAGGAAAAAATAAGGACATAAATAAAGCGCCCACTTGTGGGCTCTATATCATTCCCTTTTTTCATATAATACTTTGCCTAAAATCAAATATGAACCAGATAAATAAAGTATTTATTTTACAATTAAAAAAATAAAGAAGTAGATAAGTCTCGACATATTTAATTACCCATAATCGAATATGAAAAATATATAGAAATAATGGATGACACTCCTGTATATTACTTTTAGCTATAGAATAATTTTATTTTAGATTTAAAAAATTAATAGAATTACATAAAAAAAAATCTAAAGTTGAATTTCAATAACATGTAAAAATATGTTAAATAAATTATTTCTAAATTTATTTCTATTGAAAATTTATACTCCCTCTCCACATGATTAAAAGCACAGTGCCTTAATTATCAATCAAAAACCATCCAATTTTTTTATATAGCTCCTAAAATCGTCCTTAAATAACTCCTAAAGTCGTTGCTGAAAATTCTCAATTTAGAATCCATTTGAATTGCATATTGCCACAATTTTCCTATGGAAAGGAAACTGGTTATGCATGGAAGAAAGATCAGTACATGTAGAAGTAGCAACAATCATTTTGATACAGAAGCGGGAAAGTATAGAAACATTCTTGAATGTTGAACATAATTCCGATGAATGTGAAACTTAACATCCATGCCACCAGAAAAAGTTAAAGAAATACAAATTACAATCAAAATAATTACAAAAAATATATATATACATATAAATGTTATAGAGGAATACATACGGATGAATCGATGAAGAATAAATTAGAGTTCTAAAAGATTAAAAAAATTATCTTATATAAAAATTATGTGAAGTACGTACACTGAAACTAAATGGAAAAAAACTATACTATCAATCGTCCTCTACTGAACCAAACAAAAATACAATTCTTCGTTATAGCCTAATGGAAGTAAAAAAATGCATCTTAAATTTTTTTAATCATATCTCACATCTAGCAGAAAGATATTGAAATATATTCCAAACAAAAAATAGGGATACGAAGTAAAGCAATTTATCTATAATTAAGAATCAGTTTGTCCCATTGAATTGTGCATATAATTTGTACACAATAATTAATTGTTGATTTCAAAAGATATCCTTAATTATTAATTGATTATCAATTATACGTTTACATGGACGATATATATTATTTGAAACTGTAACAAAATTCTATCGAATGAGATATTCTTTTAATATTGATTATAATTAATATAATAGTATAAATATAAAGAACATTCAATCTATTTGACTTCATATAATTTAGTTCTAGTTTTAATTTTGATTTAGTTACAAAACAAAATGTATAATAAGAATAAAGACGAATTTATATACTTATAAGAACATTCAATCTATTTGATTTCATATAATTTAGTTTTAATTTTAATTTTGATTTAGTTACAAAACAAAATGTACTATAAGAATAAAGACGGATTTAGTTTTAATTTTGATTTAGTACAACAATGATTTTATATTCATTTTAATAATAATTCACATTTACATTTATTAAGAATAAAGAGGAATTTATATACTTGGAAACATAATAGATTTAAAATAAATAAAATATTGAATTAAAAAAGTAAATCTAACTAAAAATTAAATAAAATCCTAAACAAAGAAAATGCAAACATACGTGGATCTAAGTTTTAGGGTAGAGGGAAAAAAAAGTAAACTAACTTTAATATTTTAAATTTTAAATAATTAAAAAAATTGAAATTGGAATCTAATCCTAAAACCTTCCCATATACGTTCTCTTCATCATCTCCCAACTTTCTCCCAACTTATTTTCAACATTATTGTCTCCATCACTGTGTTACTTTCATGTTCTTGTTTTCGATCTTTCGTCTCTTCAGTTCCATCTCTCTCAAACTTCTCTGGCCTATTTTAGATCACCCACTCCATAATTGCAAAATCATTGATCGTAGTAAAATTTTCAGATTGCAGAAATATAAAATCGGGATGACATTTCCGGTAATTTGAGTTCGGCGCCGCTCAATTCGTCGGAGTCGCCGATTTTATGCCACAACGGTCATGTGCTTTCATAAAGGAATCCCATCATTCCAATTTTGTTAACTAATCTCCAAATTGGTGATGCCGATTTTCCTGCAACACTCTGGAAAGAGTAAGCAGGCGTAGCAGAAATCAACCACAGTGATAATATATTGACAGTTTCTTATTCTTTTGCATAAAACACCTACAATTTTTTTTTAAATACAATAAAATACATTATGTATACATAAAACACAAATACACTATAGTTCGTGATCACAAAACAGCAAAAATAGGGTTACATTTATAGGAAAAAAAGTAAGTAACGGTTCCTAATTTCCTAATTTGTAGAAGTAATCCAATGGAAATCAATGAATCTAAACAAATCAAAGAACATAATTAAGCTGCAATAAAAACCCTTCCATATCAAATAAAGAAACAGATCGAACGGATGCAAAACGTAACTGAAATCTTGATCAACGGTCGAAAACAAATGGCGCCAAAACTATTTTAGGAAGTTATTTTGCTATTATATATTTATGATTCTACCGATGGAATTCAATCATTTATTTATTGTACAAAAATACTTTTATAACTTTTTGAAAAATAATATATATTCGGTTTCAAATTTAATTTTAATTGCTACTTAGTTATTTATCCCACTAAATTAAATTAAATTAGTAAACATAAATTAGTGTTTATAAAGTAATAATATAAAATATAAATATACTAAATAATGTTTATTATAAATAATGTTGTTTTATTGTTGTTTATCAAAATAAAGATTGACATTTTTTAAAGTAGCAATTATACTTAAATTAAGGTAAAAAATTGTATGAGATCGTCTCATAGCATGAGACAATACAAATTAACATATATGTATGTCTATTAAAGTGTTTTATGAACCTATTTCTAGTTATATCATTCTTATTGTTTAATGTTACTCTTAAATTAAATATGAGAGATATGAAAAAGAATTTTAAAAGCTGTTTATAGAAAAACAAAAACCCCGTGCTCTCTCGGTCCTTGTCATATGTCTACTTCCAATTCCAACTGCGTTTCATGTGCCAAATTTTGACAGTACACATCTCGAATATTTTTTTAGACAAATATACTAAAGTAATATCTCAAATACCATGTTATAAATAAATAATTTTAATGTGCATCCAAAAACATACTATATATTTGGATTTTAAAAATTCAATTACAAAAAATATAAAAAATCATACGCTTTGATTTGAATCGTAGTTTTTGAATCAATATTATTTAAAGTGAAAATCAATAATATTTTAAACAGTAATCAATAATTCATATTATGTATTTGGATGCATACATAGAACTTGTGATTATAAATACAATTTAAATTAACTATTAACTACTCCCTGAAAAATGGTCCTGCTTGCTTTATTAGGTCTTTCCCAAAAAAATGTCATGTTGCCTAAAATAAAAATAATAAAATTATGAGTAGGTCTTGTATGAGACCGTCTCATGGCATGAGACAATGAGAATTGGTGTAATTAGGGCATTGACTCATTAACACTTTAATAGGAGTAGGTGTTAATTTATGTTGTCTCATGTCATAAGACGGTCTCATACAAATTTTTGCCTAAAATTATTTATAGTACTTTTTAACATATACACATAATAATTTTAAAATAATTTTTTTGTATTTGATACTATAACACAATATTTTTAAATTTTTACATATTATATTTTTTTAATAACTCTGAACAAGACCGGAAAAAAGTGAATTTTTTTTTCTCAGACCATTTTTATCGCCTCAGCAACGCCCTGGGCGTGGAGGTAGAAGACAAAAAAAAAAATTAATATTAATCTCATGACCATGATTGTTGGATAATCGAGAACAACCAATACTTTAGTGGAGTATTTTTTTTATCCCAAAAAATTCTATGCATGCCACGTGTCAAATTTTTATTCGTCGGTCATATTTTATTTAGATAATTTCCGATTTCACTTGTCTATTTAAAATATATATACCAAAATTCATGAAATTAAATTCTCTATAAATAGAGACCAATCTTGATATGTTTTGAATCACAATTTCATACACTCCTTTTTCTCTTCTCCTAATTGTTTTCTCTTCTAAATTGTGTTAATTATCCTCATTTTCTCTTCTAATTAAATATGTAATTTGCATCTTTTGCTTTGTTGTAATTTATGCATTTATTTGTAATTCGGTTTATTTATTTTCAGTTGTATTTCATTTTTTGTAATTTTAATTTTATTATTGGATGTTGTAATTTTTTGAAGTGTATGGTAATTTTTTATTATAGCTATTAATTTTTTTAATATTGTGTAAATATTATAAAAAATTAATAATAGATATAATTATTAAACTATAAAAGAAATAATTTATTAAATGTTGGTTGTGGTGGTTATGGATAAAGTATGAAAAAAGATGAGTTTAGGTTGTGGTGTAAAATGTATAGGTGGAGGAGTGGGAAATGAAATTTATATTTGATGACCCGGTTGTGGCCGGGCATGGATAAAGATGGTCTCAGTATTTGCATCTCTCACCCGATTATGGTCATCAAAGTAAGGCAATTTTTTTTATTTAGGCCAAATCATAAAATAGATTGCAAAAATAGGGAGGTTTGATTTTTTTTTACGGAAATAGGGTTGATCGCGCCTGGGAGAGGCGATCAACTGAGTAGATCGCTCTCCCCAGGCGCGATCAAAGCATAACAAGATTTTTTCCCCCTTGATCGCGCCTGGCAGAGGCGATCAACAGAGTAGATCGCGCTCCCCAGGCGCGATCAACACCAACATCCGCCACGTCGTGGATCGCCCTTGCCAGAGGCGATCCACGACACATTCTGACACGATCACATGGCTCCCACGCGGTCTGCTGCTTCCTCCTACGCGTTTTGACTCTTATTTTGTCCGAATCTTCTTGTCTAAATGCATATAACAGATTCGTTCTTTGCATATAACAGATACTTTCTTCTTCTTCTTCCTCCCATTTTCTCTGCACGAATTTTTTTTCTTCTTCCTCCCATTTTCTGCACAAAAATTTCTTATTTTTCCTTCTATCAGTAGTATTTCAGTTTTGTTCTTCTTCCTCACCTCATTGTACCGAAAATTTTAGTACTCCTTTCAAAATTCATCCATCACATATACACAAAAATAAAAGCTAGTTGGTATTTTGCTATCTACATGAGGAGTACAGACACTACTATCAAAAGGTAAATTCTTCAAAGGAAATATGCTACTAGATGAAAAATTCTCAGTATATATATGTAAATTGCAATTATTGTACACATAGTATTTATTCTTGGTTCTAAAGAAACAAACAATGTTATTAAATATTTTAATGAATTTAGTTTGTCCATATATCGACATGTAATTGTGTTTGCTGTGAATTTAGTTTATGTGTCTTTTTTTTTTAATTTAATTATTTTAATATATAAATTATTTTGAGGTTTTAAATATCATTTCACTTGGAGAAACATCAATCAAATTAAGGAATATCATATTTAGGAGGATGCATGTTCCTTGACATAATTTTATGATTCACTCATTTTTTTCAAAATAAAAATACGTTTATTTTGTACATCATTTTATAAATTTTATTGAATTATAAATTTATTTTGAATATATCCTAAAATTATTAATAAATGTATATTGTTTGATAACTAACTTATAAAAAGTTAAATTTTAATTTAAAAAAAAAATTATATCATGCATAAATAAATATATTATATTACAATAAACTATTTTTAATTCCCATCTAACAACTAATGGAATATATCATATATATATACAATATTAATATATCAAGAAATCGTGGATCTGGAGACATGGAAATGAGAAATAAATTTGGGCGAAATGATCCCAGGGAGGATATGAAACTATTGTGGGGGTGGGGTGGGGTGGGGCGGGGGGGGGGGGGGGGGGGGGGGGGGTCTGTTTAATTTTTGAAATTTAATATCTTTTATTGATATTTAGAATTAATAAAAAATTAAATGAATAATTTTAATTATAATAATAAATTGATGTTGCTTTAATTTTTGCCCAAGTTAAGTTAGGTTTTCGGATTCCTCATTGTTTAAACAAGATTTTCATAATTATTTATTTTAGAATATTTAATCTTTTCTTCAAATCAAATTTTAATTATTTTTGAAATTTTTATTTAGATTTCTTTAACTAATACAACAGTATGGATACTAAAGTTATAATAGAATTTTTTATTTTAACAAATTTCTTTTAACATTTTCAGATTCTTTTAGGTGAAATTTAAAAATTTATTTTCTTTAATAACAAATTTAATTTGAATTCCTATAAACTATTAAAAAATTATATATCAAAAGAGTTTTTTTTTAATATTATGTTAAATTTTAATAAAATTTCAACCCAAATGATGACACAAAAGTATCCACCAATCAGATTCCTCCAAGTATGATATTTATCATAATAAAAATAAAAGAAAATAGTAAAAAAATAATGTCACGTCACTCGGTAACCGGATGGGTGACTTGCAGTAGCAGGTCGGGGGACGGAAATCACTGGAAAATACAACTTAACAGACGATTTTCAAAATTCAAAACTTAAGAGGACAAAAAATCAAAGTCAACGAAACTTAAAGGACAAAAAAGTCTATTTTCCCTATATGTATTATATATATACACGCATCAACATAAAGAATTTTCAAATGAATTTTGTTGGTTTGGAACCCTTATTTTATGATTGCATAATTATCCTTTTAACATATAAACAATAATTCATTTGAAATTGCAAAATACACCACATATATACAGTTTTTTTAATAATTGGCAAAGTATTATACAAAAAAAATTCATGATAAACTTATTACGAAACAATATTAAAATATTTAATAAATTTATTATTATATAATATTATAAATTATGATTTTGATTTGCATAAATTTAAAAAAATTACAATGTACGTATATAAATTTTTAACATAAAGTTTTAGTATGTAAATTAAAAAAAATATATATATATATATATTAACCGTGCATCGCACGGGAGAAGTTCTAGTTGCTTAGTAATAGTAGATATTTCTTTAAGAAACATTAATGTGTATCACTACTTTAAGAAAATATCTAATTAAATAACCATCTTATTTATAAATTTTAATGATAAAAATTTGTATGAAGGGTACGATACATAAAATGAATTTTCATCACACCCGTCTCATAAATTAAACCGTCCCACATGAAAATATATCAATTCTACTAGTAAATTCTTTATCACATGAAAATTAAACCGTCTCATAAGTGTGTTGTGTTGTTGAAGATATGTCAATCTCTCGCGATATTGGAATCCTTGTGCGCTCTTGTGGAGATGTTATTGGAACAAGAAGAGTTGATCGTATGCTTGATTTCTATAGTCTATTACGTGTGTTGTCTGAGATTACGGGATTAGATTTGCGAGTGTATTCTTTGAATGTGTCTTGCATAATAAATAATGGGAATGCCTCCTCTAGTTATCCTATTAGGAACAACAACGACCTTCGATTTTTCTTCCATCCACAAGCGGGGCTCAATTCAGTTGAGCTATTAGTGGAGGTTGAAATGAAGGTGCAGTACCCAACATCCCATGGTCAGTGGGAGAACCAATACTATCCTTCTGAAGGGTCAGATCGTGGCGGAGCCAATATGGAAACATTGCATACGAGGCCCTGCAAGTGAACCATAATGAGTGGGGTGCTTGGGAAGATGAACCCTACCAACGTTTAGGGTCTAGTCATGCCGGTGGTTCAAATCCTAATATTGGACCTTCTGGTATCACTAAGATAATGGCCCCTATCGGCACCTCCATAGCTGATATAGAAGGTGATCTATATCCAGACTTTACTTGTAATTCTGAACCAAGCGATAATGGTTCTGAGGACGAGGGGCCCTCTGATGAGGATGATACCACTAACAATCCTTGGATGCCAAGTGTTGCTGTACCAAATTTTCTAATGCCAAGAGTGAGACCTCATCCAAATTTGGTTGGAGTGCCATTTTTTGATAGGTCATGTGATGATGTACCTGTTGATTCAGTAGGCGTTCCAAGTGGTGATCTGGGCTACGATGCGGATATGGAGTTTTGAGGTTAGGAATGATCTTCAAAGACAAAGAGACTGCGATCAATGTCGTGAATAATTACTCGGTCCAACATGCAAGACGTGAGTACAGAGTCGAAGAGAGCAACTCGAAGTCAATGAAGTTGGTGTGCAAGCAGAACTATGCAAGTGAAAATGACAATTGCTCGACATTGCAACACTGTGAGTGGCATTTGCGCGCCTCATACCGTAAAAGATTTGGTCATTGGGAAATCTTCAGGTTAGGACCGCCACATACCTGTCTGATGGATATTGACTCACTCAGTCATTCAAATCTATGTAAAAACTTGCTTGCAGCTGACTTGAAGAGTCTCATACAAGTTGAACCAGCATACGACGTTAAATGTGTCGTGGAGCATGCAGATAAGAAATATAATCACTATTTCATATCAAAAGGCATGGCAAGCGTTGAAACGTGCTAGAGAGAATGTGTTCGGAACTTGGGAGAGTTCATGTCAGTATTTGCCCAAGTATATGAGGGCCTTGCAGAAATACAATCCCGGGACCATTGTGGAGTGGAAGCACAAGGCAACGATTGAGTGGAATGTGCACACGTTGGGCTATGTCTTCTGGGTATTCAAGCCATGCATTGAAGCATTCATGCATTGTCGGAAAATACTTTGTGTAGATGGTACTCACCTTTACAATAAGTATAAACACAAATTGTTGATTGCTAACACCCTTGATGCCAATCAGAAGATCATTTCAGTAGCATATGCCATTGTTGACGATGAAAGTTATAATTCTTGGAAATGGTTTCTTAATATGTTAGCCACATATGTTGTCGGTGATATGGAAGGGGTATGCCTTATTTCCGATAGACATAAGGGTATATTGAAGGCAGTGGACGAAGTCCCAGCATTTTCACCACCAAGAGGAGTGCACCGTTATTGTTTAAGACATGTTGCTTCAAATTTCAATACTCAGTTCAAAAGTCAAAAGCTGAAGGACTTGTGTTATGTTGCGGGAAAAGCATTATCTGTAAGACATTTTGAGATAAGGATGAACAAAATACGAGTTTTAAGTGAAGAAGGACATGAGTATCTACGAAACATCGATCCTACCAAGTGGACATTTTGCCATGATGGAGGTCACCGTTTTGGTGTTATGACAACTAACATCTCTGAATGCATCAACGGTGTTCTTAAGGGTGCACGACGCCTCCCAATCACAGCCATCATCAGTGCAACTTTCACACGATCCAAAAATGCATTTATGGAACGTGCTAAAGAAGCGGAGATTTTAGTGTTGAGAAATCGGATGTGGCCTAAATATGTTAATGACAGGTTTGATTCAGCGCAGCGAGAGGGGATGAAACATCGAGTAGACCTTTTTAATCACGAGGTGGGATCAGCCAGAGTTTCTACTCTTATTAAGGGCTCAGTACAGTATCGCACATACAGAATTGCATTATCGAGACGCGAGTGCGATTGCGGGCTATGGAAGTTGGATGGTATCCCATGCTCACATGCATTGGAGGTATATAGACAAATCAGGATTGATCCAAGTGTGTATGTGTCTGACTGTTACAGTACAAATGTGTATACTTCGACTTACACGTCTAGGTTTTTTGAGCCATTGCCGGATCCTGAGGAGTGGGATGAACCCAAATTCCAACTGAGGCATAATCCAGATCGCAGGATAAGACGTCGTGGTCGAGATGTGACGTCCATGATTCACAATGAGATGGATTGGGCCCAAACCCGCGCTAGACAACAGTACCAAGCCCAAGATAGAGCGGGACCTTCGCATTGATGTTCTGAACCCCTTTGTTGAATCAACTTGTTGTATCTAATGATATCTATAGGATTTCATTTTGGACATGCACTGTAAGCTTTTAATGTGATAAATGAGATGTACATTCGTTGGTTAAAAGTTATTTGTAAAATTCTAATATACTATTTATGGTTTCATATTACATTTACGCAAATGTTGTAATTATAGATGACTTTATGGTTTAATATACACTATCATTTATGTGTCTGATTTTTAATATTTTACAGGATAGATGCTGCAAGAGAGACACTATTATATGGACCGACGAGCCAATCTGTACTCACCATGCAAAATGAACATCGCTCAAGACTAGACCGTATTAATCGGGAATTAAGTGAAACTGTGCTCAGTACATACCAAGGAGGCGATGGGGTGTTTTGGACATTTAGGCAAGATGACCCCGATCCTAGAAAGATTGTACTTCACCCCCGTATAGTGGAGAGATTAAAGTCGATGGGTTTTTACGGTCCACTTCGTTGTGGGTCATTCGGACTAGATCGACATCTTATCACTGCATTAGTGGAGAGATGGCGTCGAGAGACGCACACATTCCATTTTCCCGTCGGAGAGGCCACCATAACACTACAATACGTTGCCATTTTGTGGGGATTACCCATAGAAGGAGAGCCCATTATGTGCATAGATGAAAAACTTAATTTCGGTGGCTGGCAAGCTAAGTGTTATGAGCTTTTGGGCATAAACATACAACATGTTGATTTAAGGGGCATGAGTGCGATCTTGTTTTCTTTTCTAAGGAATAAGTTGACAAATGATATTGTTGTTAACGACGAATCACCACAGCATGTAATTGATCAATATGCACGGGGGTGTGCACTTTTACTTCTGGGGACATTAATGATCCCCGACCACACTCGGAATGTTGTCCCGTTAGTGTATTTGAACTTTCTGGAGAACGTGAATACATATGGGGAATACAACTGGGGAAGTGTTGTATTAGAGACTTTATATCGGGAACTCTGTATGGCTTGCCACGCTAATGGCAAGTCCATCGCTGGAGCATTATGCTTGTTACAGGTAATTCTTGATTAGTTTTAATTACTTTTAAACAAATCATTAATTAGTTGTATGTTGAAACTAATTTACCCTACAATACAACAGATATGGGCATGGTCAAGGATAATACCAATACAACCAAGGAACGTATATCCTATGCTCCAAGAAGGACACATCATGAGTGTAGATGGTCGCAATTTGGGGCTTCCACCGTATGGGGCTAGGTATTTTTCTCTAAACACATTTGTCTATAAATCGCATAACATTCGTTTGGCTATGCATACTTATTGTGATACCTACTTAAATTATAGGTGGATACATTATCACAGTCACACTGAAAGCGCGACCAACTCGATTCGTTTATATCGCGACATATTTGATCGTTTGTCTGATGGCCAAGTAAGTTATTATTATAATGATCCACACAAATATATAAGTGTGTTTGAGGAAAATTAATTTTTTTTGTATATCATTACAGTTAATCTGGGAACCCTATGATGAGCAAGCTGAGGAGATCTCGAGTCTTGGACCTCGTTGTTTGACCCAAAATTGGAGGTCACAATGTCCGCTGATCAATATTTGGATAGTGGAGCTTCATTATCCAAATAGGGTGTTAAGACAATTTGGAATGGTCCAAAATATTCCGAGTGATATTGAAAGTAGAGACCAGAACTTGCATAATCATACCCGCCAGGGAAGATCCGGCTGCGATTGGACCATTAAACATAAAAAATGGATTACTTATTGGAGGAACAGACGACCATTCATGC
The DNA here is from genome assembly GCA_947034835.1 of Ballota nigra. Lineage (NCBI taxonomy): Eukaryota > Viridiplantae > Streptophyta > Magnoliopsida > Lamiales > Lamiaceae > Ballota > Ballota nigra. Next base: position 25,852,520 of record OX344723.1, read on the forward strand.
CTTGCACTCCTATCAACAATGGTAATCCGGTCTCGAATGACTATATGCAGTGGTACTACGGAATTACACGACGATTGATTTCACCAGTGGAGTATACTACAGTGGCCCGAGATTTCCAACCAGCAAAAACATCTACTCGAGATCTTTTGGTAATATATATATCACAAATTTTATTTTATAATGTTTGAAAATTGAAACATGAATAACACTAATTTTTTTTTTGGGTTACAGGTAGGCTGGTTTCGGAAGCTCGAAATTAGTAAAAGACAATGCAATATTGATGACAGAGCATCAGTAGAAAGTCATTTGGACCTCACTGAGAATTACATCACTGAAGTGGAGCCTTACATAGAAACCCCTGCTTATCTACAAGATGTGGCCTCAGATGAAAACGTAGAAGTTGAGGAAAGATCTACAAGACAAAGAAGAAGGAGATCCGTAGGACGTGAATATGGGGGTCCTTCAACGTCTAGGAGTCGGAGAAGACATTCCTCAGCAATGCCATCAGAGTCCCCTTTTCTCCAACAAGGTATTCAACATGGGGTACCTCAGTCTGCTCCACGCACGCAGTATGGTGCTGGAAATGGTATGCATTTTACAAAATAACACTTGTAAATATGACCTTAAGTGGATTTACATTTATTTAGTTATTATAATTTTTTTATAACATGTGACAGATGCTTCCACGTCTGAATTTTTGGGTAACACACAACCAACTGCATATGGTATGTAATTCAATATTAAGAAATTATATTTATTATATATGCATATCACTGTTAATTTGATAGCAGTCAATCAAATGAGGGGGCGTCTCAGCCTACGCCTCACCCACATTATGGGTTACCCTCATTTGGACATGGAGCTTACACACAACCTGCTGGAGATGGTATGCAAGTTACTAAATCCCGAAATTACACAAATAAATAATATTTATTAAGAGATAATGTTTATTTATTTGTAATATATTATTGTTAATTTGATAGTTGGTTGGGGTAACTATGAGGAGGTACCTCAGTCTGCTTCTGCATCGACGTTTCAACAGGAGGTGCCTCAGCCGAGTTTTCACACACCTTATAATGAACAAGGTATTTAATATCAACTTATATAAGTAAATGTAGATATTGTAAAATATATTATTGATCTAAATTCATTAAATGTATGACAGATTTTCTTACATCATGGGGTGGTTCATTTACTGAGATGTTAAACACGGGTATTGATTTGAATACCTATTATCAACCTCAATTCTCACAAGAACAACCAAATTACACTTCAACGCCTATACCATTGCGGGCACAAGTGAAAACCTTGGACCAAGCCAAGATGAACAACAACCTCGTCGTGGTCATCGTGATAGACGTCCGACACGATGTGGCACGGGTGGTCATTTACGTCGTCACTAATTGTATGATATTTTGTATATATATTTATTTTTAATGGATTTTTTTTATGTATGCAATTTTAAATACCGCTACTTGTGACATTTTTTTAAATTAATTTTAATTCCTTAAAAATTATGTCCAGTAAAATTTGTTCTCATATAAAATTAAATTTATTCATTAATACAATTACACAAATAATTTAAGTAGTACTACCTCCGTCCCAATTACACAAATAATTTAAGTAACACAAAGAAAATGGGAGAAGGAAGAAGAAGAAAACATCTGTTGCTATATGCATATTAGCCAACAAAGAAGGACAAAATAGACCAGAAAGCGTGGGATGGGCATGTGCGTGGGGCAGAGTTGGTCGTGGATCACCCTTGCCAGAGGCGATCCACGACGTGGCGGAATATTATTGTTGATCGCGCCTGGGGAGCGCGATACAGGCAGTTGATCGCCTCTCTCAGGCGCGATCAAGAGCAGAAAATGAGAACTTGCAAGGATCGCGCCTGGGGAGCGCGATCTACTCAGTTGATCGCCTCTCCCAGGCTCGATCAACCCTATTTCCGTAAAAAAAATTCAAACCTCCCTATTTTTGCAATCTAATTTATGATTTGGCCTAAATAAAAAATTTTGCCTCAAAGTAAACACAAAAAATTAGTCTGCGACTCTCTCCCTCCCCCCTCTCTCTCTTACTTTCTCTCACCCTTGAATTGAAGGGCATTTGTCTCTTACTTTCTCTCACCCTTGAATTGAAGGGCATTTGGTTCTTCATTTATAACTAAAAGGTACGGTATAAATGGTCTCTAAGATGCAATAAGTGTTTGGTACACAGCATTTTGACGATGGAGTGGAAGTGATATTAACATTTTTTGCTGCTACCCATTCTCTCTCATCCGTTGTTTTCTCTATCTTGTCTGAGGTAGATCGTGTGTGGGGATGTACAACTCGAGAGGAACAAAGTCGTGTAGAGGAAAAAAAAAAAGAATCAATTGTGCTAGAGAGAAGAGAGGTCAGAGGAGGAGCAAGATAAGGGACTGAGCCCAAAAAAAATTGACAATCAAGATGGCACTGAATAGAAAAATTAATTAGGGGGAAATGTTCTTAAATCCACAGCGAAACTATTGGGAGAGCTCTCGAAGGCACACCGTCATTGATTACATTTTCGCCATGGCCTTTAGAAGATTTTTTGGTTGACGAAGATGGGATTGAGGATGTGGGTGGATGAAAGGTTATGTGAATGTGAACATGTGGATTTAAATCTATACATGATTTGGCGGTCGGGGGAAATTTGAGGGATGGACTGTAGAGAAAAGGTTGGGGAAGACGATGGGTTTTAGGTTGAGGGTGGGGGTTTGGGCTACCGCGGGATGGGCTTTGGGCCTTTTGGGTGGGGATTGTATGTTTCTATTGTATTTATTATTAATATTAATGTTAATATATTATTATTATTATTCTATAAATTTTATTATTAAGGAGTAATATTTTATCTAATTTTCAAATTAACATTCTTTAAGATTTTGCAGTCGTATATTTAGAATTTTATGGTGTAAAGGTTGATTTAGGGTTATGAAGAATTTTAATTGTATGAGTAATTCTTTTTCAATATTTTATAATTTTTTAGATTAATTATAACATTTTTATTCTTTTAAAATAGTACTTGTATGCTTATTTTATATTTACTTTGAATTAATTTATGAGTAGGTTTTATATATGCACCACTATCTAATTTGTTTATACTTTTAACCACATATTTGATACTCTTGGTCAAATTATCAATACTTTAAATATTTAATTATTTTAAAGACTTTGATACTTTAAATTTTATTAACACTATATTTTAATACTCCATCCGTCCCCTAATAATCTTTACACTTTTTTTTCAACGTTCCACAATAATCTTCACACCCCAAAATAGAAATAAAACACTCTCACAATACCTACTTTATTTCAAAATATTTATCATTGATTGGTAAAAAAAATCAATAGAACATTTTTTCTTAAAAAGTATGTCACCTCACATATAAAAATTAATAGGGGACGTGGGTAGTATTAAATAGTAAAAAAAAAAAAAATTGATGTTGATATAAATAATCATGATGAAGTGTCATCAACTTGGTCAAAGATCACTAGTTAATCTTCGATTTCAGTTGTCTATTCACCATAAAAGTTAATTGTAACATTAAACCACTCAAATTGTAACACCAATCAGTTTTTTTTTTTACATGTTTTATAAATAATTTCATCAAATTTGTTCAAGATAATTAAAATTATGATGAAATGTCATCAAATTAGTCCAAAGTTACTAGTAAATCTATTGTTTCAGTTATCGATTTATTGTAAGAGTTAATTGTAGTGTTAAACCGCTAAAACTATAACATCAATCCACTTTCATACAACTTTTGTGGATAATCTCATAAAAAAATTGTTCAATATACCTAAAATCGAGATGTAATGTTATCAAAATGGTCAAAGATCACTAGCGAATCTTTGGTTTCAGTTATTAATTCAACGTAAGATTTATTTGTAACACTAAACTACTTAAGTTGTAATACTAATCCAATTTCATATATATTTTGTGGTTAATCTCATCAAATCTGTTCAATATACCTAAATTATGCTGAACTGTAATTATATTTGTCCAAGATCACAAGATCGGTTTCAGTTGTCAGTTCACCGTAAGGGTGATTAGGAGTGAAATTGTTAGGTTTTATAGCTCGATTTGCCCGTGTTTTGATTGATTTCAATGAGTATTTAGAGTCAATTGAGTATTATTTTCATGAACTAATGAATTTGCTTATTTGATGCTCATAAACGGATAGAGGGCGAAAAATGGAGTTCGTAGAACTTTGAATCGACTCAAACGGATGCCCGGATGGAAAGATACGGAAGAAATACAAAAAATATTAGTTCGAGGGAGCAAAAGTGTCATTGGAGTACTCAAGCAAGAAGTACTAGAGTACTTAGTACTCGAGTATTGCACTCGAGTGGGTGCTGGTCGAGTACTCACTACTCGAGCACTCGAGTATGACACTCGAGCTTGCACTGGTCGAGTAGTCACTACTCGAGCTAAGGAGGTCGAGCACTTTTCAGCCTCTGGAAGATTTTAGTGCTCGAGCTACATTGCTCGAGTACCATGTACTCGAGCTAGTACTCTAGTAGACGAATATTTTGGCCCGTGAACTCCCGAATCGACCCGTTGCCTATATATACCCATTCCAAACACGTTTTTGACAACCACTTCACACTTTGAGATAGTTTTCGGGAAGAGAAGAGCACCAAGAGTTCGAACAAGCATATTTTACTTTTACTTGAGGTTTAAACATTACGAATTCATAGTTAGAGTTTTGATTTTGTTATCTTTTCTTTCGTTATTCGATATTTGACACTTGAGACTTCTGATTTCTCCTTAATTCGATTTTGTTCTTAGATTTAATTTCTTTCTTCAAAACCCTAGTTTATGCTTTTTAATCTTTTAATTCAAATCGTCATGTTTATGTTCATTGCTTGTTTAATCGTTTTTGTTATCGTTAAAACCATGCTAGGCTAAAACCCGCATATGCTTGGGGTAGGATGAACTCGTAGAAGTAGGACGTTGGTACGTAATTAGGGTAATTTGTGATGTTTAGTTTTGATTTTCTTAATTAATGAACGCTTAAAATAAATTCTAGAATTATCTTTGAATTGAGTACGAAAATTGTTAGAGAGAGGACGGTCTTATCACTCTTTAATAACGAATAGGCTTAACGAGAGGATTTAGAAGGGATTTATTCATCTACCGGTTTATCTAGGGAGGACGACCGCATCACCTTAGTTAAATTAGGATCTCATTAATTAAGCACGATTCATTAACTTGTTTAGTGGATGAGCGAAGTCGATCGGGAGGATAAAGTATTAGGGTTTAATTCATGAGCTTTTAGTCTTTCAATCTTATACTTAGGATTAATACTTGCACATCACGACAAAGTATAATGTGGAAATGGTTCATATATGAACCATCAAAGGGTATTAATTGTTTTTACTAAAGTGTATTGATTGTTTTCACTGAAAGACATTAGTTATTTTCACTGAAGAGTATTCGTTATTTATTGAAAATAAACTATGACTCTTTAATAATAATAACTAATATTCTCAAGTGGAAATAACTAATACTCTTTAGTTAAAATAAATAATATATTTCAATAATTTATATATAAATCAATTTCACTTTATACATACTCAATTTTGAAATTGTTAAATTAGAAATCAATTAGCAATTTTTTTAATCTTTGACTCAACTGTACAATATATTTATCATATACTTGAAAATATTCTTATTGCTTTTAAAAAAATTACACTTTATAAATTAATCTTACTACACCAAATTTAAATAAATATATATATATATATATATATATATATATATATATATATTTAGTTAGTGAAAATATATATCATGTTCTCTTGACCGTATATAAATTCAATGTTTTCTGTATTATTAAGGGTTAATTGCAAATAAAATCACAATTTTTTTGCAAATTACAATTTAATCTAAACGTTTGAATCATTGCAAACAAAATATGAATTTATAATTGTTAGCAATTCCAACTAAAATATCGATTTCAATATGCTCAAACGTAATGATTAATTATGCGTTGTCATCCGAACCAATCTAAACATATTAATACTATTATTTATTATTCACTGTCAGGTAGGTGAAACATTATTTTTGGACCGTAAAAAGATTGGTTGTTGGTTCAAATTGCAACCAAACATTAAATTGAAATTTTGTTTGCAAAGATTCAAAAGTTTAAATTAAATTGCAATTTGCGAAAAAGTTGTGATTTTATTTGCAATTAACCCTATTATTAATGATAATAATCATATTTTTATAAAAAAAAAAAATCTAAAATATTACTGATATACTAATGCCATTTTCTAAAATTAATAATAATATTAATTATTTTTTTGACTATGTCCTACGTATAACTTATTTATTTCCTTAGCTATCTTTAAATAAAATTGACATTAATGAACCTTTTCTAAAAATTAATTATACAACTAAATCCCTTATCCTACACGTCGTCTTCAACCTAAAACACAGTAAGCGGCGAGGACTACCCAATAACTTCGTCTTGGACTCAAGAACATTTCCCCTAAATTAATTTTCATGCCCAATGTCCTCTTTGATTGTTAATTTCATGAAGTCCAGATCTCGTGTTTCTAGCGGCTCCTATTCCTCCTCTCCTCTGTTCTATTTCTCCTTGGTGTAACTGATACTCATTCTCTTTTGTCTATGACTTCACTCTCACAGTTGCTCCTCCTGTCATCTGAATAGAGCAGAGCCTCTCTTTTAAGATTTGAAATCAAGACTAAAATCGTTCCTTTTTCATGAGAAAGAGCTGGCGGTCCACGATGTGACCGGATTTAAAGTATTGGCATAGGCAGTGACGCCGCAAGCACGGCGGTGGTGTGCTCGCGAAAGGTTTCAGAGACAGTATTTATGGATATTTAAATTGTACAGTCTATTTTTTATTTTTCAATACAGCGTATATTAATTATATCATTTTTTCTCGTTAAGGGTACTTTAGTAAATTCACCATTTAAATTGACCGTACTACCCCTGTCTGGATATCCAGAATCTGGATAAAGCGGCCGAATATTGAATTCGAACGAGGAAAGCAGCGCCATACACGTTTCAGCGTCATTTCCAACAACTCAGGCCCACCACTTGGTGAGAAAACCCTACATAAACCCTCACTCCCATTTGCCTACTCCATTTCATTTTCTTCGTTTCGCTGTAACTCTAGCCAATCTTTTGGGGTTATATTGTTAGAAATTCGTAGTTGCTATTCGTTTTTTCCTGAATTCTTGGATATATGCATGTGTGTATAGGTTTTTTTGGGGAAATTACTTACAACTCTAAATTTCAAACCCAAAATACAAAGGGTCTAAAATTAAAAACATACTACAAACCAATTATTTTGTACCCTTTTGTAATTTGTTTTTTATTTTAGATCCCTTTGTATTTTGGAATGGTCATGTGTAGTTGTCACCCTAGTTTTTTTGTTTTAGTTTTATGTATTAGAACATTAAGGGCAAAATGGTGAAATATTTTCTGGTGGGTTGCTGGAGAGCACTGATCCCAAGTGCTGTGTTTAATTATTTTTTGGATTTGCTTGTGCTTTGTGTGGATTAAACAATGTTGAATGTATACAAAAGGTCACTTTCTGGAATGGGGCCTTTTGAAACAAACCGTGATTTTTACATCGGATCCAGGGTTACCCTGAATCCAATTTTCGGGTCCGACCGGGTTTTGCATGGTACCCGAAAACCGATTGGTATGCTTACGAGCTTTGAGTGTATGTTGTGGTTGATTAATGCTTACAATAATTGTCACATTATTCACAGGGAGATTATGTGGCTCTCATTTATTGGCATTGAAATGTTATGATGATGTTAAACTGTGTATCATGGGTCACATTCTATGTTTGAAATCATACTCCCTCTCTCCCACCATTATTCGCACTTTTACTGTTTTTTCGTGTTTTAACGAACGAGTTTTTTATTAGTATTTAAAATGATAAAGTAATTTTTAAGTCATTTTATAATAGAAGAGAGATAGATCTATCAAACCCTACCTTAAAAGTTACTTTATCATTTCAAATACTAATAAACAACTCACACGCCAATACACGAAATAAAGTTAGTGTGCAAATAATGATGGGACGGAGGAGTATATATCACTCTTGTCATTATGGGACGTCATCTGTATATCTAATATTTTCATAGTAGATATGCTATATTGAATAACCAAAATAACGGTAAACTATAATAATTATAATATGGAAATATCTTAATTTTATTCTAACCAAACTTCTACATTGCACTTGTAATTTCAGGGATTCTACTGAAAACCATCCATGGATCAAAACTCTGATGAGGTATCTATTATCATTTAAACTTCATGGGCTGTTATTGTTATTATTATTATTCCATTTATCTATATTTTGGGAGGCTACAAAATTGTGATTTTGTGTTCAATGCAGCAGTTAAGATTCTCTGTCCCATTCCGTGTTTATTAGTTCATTTTTCAGATTCCCTTTATTGTATAAGTTCATGCGCACACTGAGCAAACTATTGAATGTCGGGTGAAACACCTTTTTTTTAATATAACATTAAACATAACCATGTAGTGAATCAAGTGATTATATGGCTGCATGGTTTTTTAGGCATGTGGTTACTAAACTTAGAGCTTCTAAATGCAAGATTTATTTTCCATATCCAAGACAACTTTAACCTGCAGGTATATAATGATTAAAGGGTGAATTGGCAATTTATGAAAACATCATGCACTTATGAAACTTATAAGCTTGTCTACTCTTAGTTAATCACTAGGCTTAGCCATTGGGTCTCATGATTGGAACAGGAAGATTTCTTCTCCTATAATAAAGTGGCATCAAATTCCGTTTACCTACATGCCGTTTCTGTTTCACTTCTGATTTACAGCATTAAGATGTATGTGTTTGGTAGTCTTTCTCCTGTTTCATTGTACCTATTCATGTATAATAGTGCTAAAAGGTTGCAACATAGTTCTGTTTCAGTTTCTCATAACTTGTATAAGCTCTTGTGTGAGCTGCTACTCCAGTATGGTATTGTACGGTTGTTCATGGAACAGTTGTTGCAAACAAGTGAATGCTTTTGTACTTATTCCGCCGTCTCGGATAAAACCTATGTAACTACAGTATGGTGTTTTATTCCATGTCATGTTGTTTGCAGGAGAAAGTTTGTGATATCTGTGGTGACACTGGGGTTGTTGATGCAATCCTTAAATGCACTCAATGCAAAGTAAATCGTGAGCACATGTATGATCACTGTATTACTCCCTCTGTTGCTAGCTAACATATAGTCTATTGTTATATATGTATTTATGGCTTTGTCTCCTTTGTCATTTGGGTGTGCGAGTGAAGCAAATGTATTGCGAAATGTACTTGGTGACCGCAAATGATCAGGAAATGGTTGCATGTTTAGGGTTATTGTTAGGGAAAAGAACCAGGAAGAAGATTTTTATTGAATATGATAAATTGGAAGATAAGTTGCAGGAAGGAAAAGTTTCCCAAGAGGATATATAAATCTGTCCCAAGAATTAACATCTTGAGTAATTTCATTATGCCCTCCCCAGCTTATGGAAGTTTCTATTTATTAATAGCACATAAGGTAGAAATAACATATGCTAATTACTACCCATGAATTATGCCTACTATGATCCCAAACTTCAGCCACTCTAATTACTAATTCTGTTTGGAACAATTTATTAATCTTACTTTTATAAATAATCTATCGACTCTACCCATGTGATGTGCCTTTCTTATCAGTTATCTGCTGTGCTTGTTTGTCAAATTGCGTTTGCTTTTGGTCTGCATTTCATTAAATATTTGGTTTATTTTCAGTGGATTTGTATTTTGTCCTCATATCAGGTACTGTGCAAGAGTCCTACTGGAGGAGTTTGTAGAAGGCTGGGTTTGTGAAGAATGTGAATCCAGCAGTAAACCAATGCCAGAAACATCTCCTCTGCTCGGACACTGGTCAAAAAATAACCCTGTGGAAGTAGGCAAAAGTCTGCCTGCAGAGAGTAAAAAAGTTAATAATGAATCCAGGGTGGGTTCTGGTAACTGGGAGAAAGGGGTTGAAACTGGGAAGACCAAATACCTCCCTGTGAAAGAAGCTCTTAAGCTCTCATCAGGAGAGAAGTCTGTAACTTTTAGATGGCTCCCTAAACCTAAACCACCTAAAATTGGAAATAATGTATTTGAGAGATCCGCAATCAGGCGTAAAACTGTCCCCTTAAGTTTTTTCTCTCATCAGGATCCTGCTTCAGGGTCAACACAGCAACCAAAGCTTCAAAGGCTGGGAAATACTAAACTCTCAGGTGAGCTTATCTGCATTTCTATTTTATGCTGCAGGTGGTAAAAGATTAACTTGCATCCTTTTCTGCAATATTAGCTCTTTGTGTTGGGGTTGGGGGGTATGGATGATAACATGAATTTTGATGTGGTAAAAGATCTATCATAAAAGTAGAAGTCTTATTCTTGTTGTTACTTCTATTTCATAATAATTTTAGATAATTATTTTGCTACGTCACACTTATGTATTATACATATTACATGCATACTTTCACTTGATTATTTATATTCGTGATTTTATTAGTCTCAGATAGAAGAACGCTTAGGTTATCATATATAGATATTGCATAAGTTGGTATTGCTGCTGTTGTTATACACATGCATAACGAATAAACCTACAAGCACGAATAATAATGAAGGGATTAAAAAAGATGCCGGATTACTATATATTTTGTTCAGTTCAAAGTTACTTGAAGATGTTAAATTATTGTTTTGTTCCTTAACGAATGCTTTTTGAATGATAGAAAGTAAAGCATTATGTTGTCATGTGTAATTCACCTAATAAGGTGGATGATGTGGTTTGTGGTCTGGCTATTCAGTTTGGCCCAGTTATATCATAGAGAGATTGAAAATTATTGAAGCTTCTGATTTCTTTAGATGTGCTAGTGTTAAAATTGTTTTTGTTTTTCCACTCCCCTGCTCTTTGAGTTGACTAATGTGAAGCAAGTCATGCTTTTGATTTGCTACATATGCAATTAGATTCAATATTGGGTGGTTCAGTAAGTATATAACAAAAACTTATCGGATTGGAACTTTTGGACTTTTTCAAGAAAAATATTCAGCAGGGGTGAGTTTAAGGAAAAAAGAGTACCTTTTTCTTGGGCAATGATGAGCATTCGTGTAAATAAAACGAAAAATTAATGCTAATTATGCAAGGACATGTTGCGTCACTTGGTGGCCTTTCGCTAGAAAGCCTTTGCAGTGTATTATATTGTCACCTATCGTGTATGAAAATGTAATATATTGATGCAAATTCTAACATGGTTTTTTCAATAAGGGTCAGTGAGTAGCCTTCACCCGTCTCAAGCCCCTAAGAATAGAGATGTGCAGAAGGACTCAAGGAGGGATATTCAATGGGCTCAAACAAAAGCTAGAAGAGTAGTGAAGAAGCAATCATGTACACCAGATCTCAGACCAATTACGATCTCAGGCAAGAGTGGCATTCACCGATTCGTGTCATTATTAAGTAATTCAATAATTTGTGAATGCACTTTGATAATGAATAGAGTGCAAATGTGATCTATCATCTATCATCTATGCATTCATATCTGGGAAAAGAAACTGATCTACATTTGCAGCAGGCTTTTCCTCTTATTTCCGTGTATAAATTCATGTTACTAAAACTGTTCAAATTTGGTTAACACTGTTAGAAAAACTGAATTATGACTTTTGAAAATAATCTTGTTCATAGGTGTTAATACACTTACTACTAACGAGCAGAAGATCAATGATGCTAATGTTATGCCTGATTCAGAGAAATGCTCATCGGATCCTGCTTTGGAGGTTTTGTGGAAGTAAGTATGCTAATCTCTGTGTTGGACTTTCTCTTTTGATGGACTTGAGAACAAATTATGGTTAATGCCAATTTTTTCTTCTTTTACTAATAATTTGTCCCTTAGTGTGAATCTGAACTTATGAAGTCATAGTTTTGCCCCATCGGGGGAAGAAAATGGTAAGTATCATCAAGTGGAAATACGAGTTGAAATATTGGGACTCCGGTGCAGTCATATCCAAGATATAGAAATAGTTATATGGATCTTCCTTAACGTTTTAAGGGGCTACTTGATTAAAATTCTTCAGTGGGAATGAGAATGATAATGAGAATCATTGACTGTGAATTGCAATGAGATTGATGATTACTATGAGAAATTATTGTTGGGGTCAAAATGAGGTAATGATTAACTAATTTTGAGTCTCATTGCCTCGTACAAAGTATGATGAAGGTGAATTGATCATCTTTTAATCTCATTAATCACCACAATTATCCTATGTTCATTTCCATTTCCATTACCATTCTCATTGAAGAATTATGAACCAAGTGTTGTTAACTGAGAAGCAATATCATCAGTATGGAGATCCAAATGTTGGTAGCTTGACCATAATGGTTCATTTTACTTTGCAGACAATGAATTTCTTTTAATACTTATTCACAGTCCTAGGTTACAAGAAAAGCCTCCATGCATAATATTTCTTTCTTTTTTGTTTATAAGGGGATGCTTCAATATCCAGGAGGACAAACTGAATCCTCAAATTCGAGCTCACCCTCCTACCCGAGTTCGTAAAAAGGTCTACGAATTTTCAAAGAAAATGCCTGGTGTGCTTCACTTTCAATTGGTTTCTGCCGAAACATGTTGGCTTGATGTATTCAATGAGGTTATTCCAAATGAAAACGATATTGCGCTATATTTCTTCCCAAGTGTCGAGGGAAGGTGTGTCTCCGTGTAGTATTTATGAACTACAGAAAACAATCGAACTTTCAAATCATTGCTGTCGTTTATAGGAATTAACATACTCTTAATGTCTTTACTTGGCAGATGGGCGGAGTATATCTCTCTAGTGGAGTCAATTAGTATGAGAGGCTTGGCATTGAGGGAACAAATTGATGATATTGAGCTTTTTGTTTTCACCTCCAAGCGTTTGCCTGTCAATTTTCAATGTGAGTTCTTGTATTCTCAGCTATATGGTTTCTATTATAATATAAATTCAATTTTTAAATTTAATTGTTTTTCTTGCTCGTGTCGTGTTAGCACAAATTCTTATTGTGCCATGTTCGTGTCTAGTTTTATTCATGTTGACACGAAACATGACACAAAAACACGAATTGTCACCCCCTAATCTTTCATATCTCGACTCTCAAATAGAGGCGAGAATGGCTTTAATTGATTATTGTGTGTAATATTTGTGGTTCATTTGCATTGTTAACGTCATAAATTGTTGTCTTTGCTTTCTCTCTGATTTGTGGGATTACCATATAAACAATATCTACAACATTAAGATTGACATGCAGGTGTGAATGAAAACTACTTCCTTTGGGGAGTATTTCATCGTCCCGGGCCTACACATGACGCCATTCAGGGGGGCGATTATGAGGATGGCGATGACATGGAGATTGACATGATTGATGGTGTTGATGTGGGGAGACTGGATATTCCAGTTAAAAGGGAACCAAATGGAGAAGCTTCTACAAAGGTGACTATGTCTATGGCGACTCCATTATATGATCATGATCTCATTCCTCCTGGTTTTGAGGAAGTATATAGGTGTCGAATCCAGGGTTCAGCAGCTTCAGGAAAGAATATTTGAGACCAAGGATAGCCTGTATTTGATTTAGTACTAACTTGTAGAGCGGGATCCCCCAGTGCTATTTTTTAATTCAAATATTGTTCACTCAAAATTTATTTATTCTAACCGCATATCTCGGATGACATGGTTTCACGTATGGGACAAGATTCCACTTTAATATAGTTTAGTTTGTTTTAAACATGATTTATATAGGATCATAGATTCCCGGGACGGGTCATAAGATATGTATTCGATGAGAATTCGTTTTATCTATGAGATCGTTGTAAACAAGCTTTTGTCTTGTGAAGTACTTCTATTCCACTTATGTTTGCACCTTGAAGTGAACACACGTTTTAAGAAAAGTATAATGAGTAGAGTTTAAATGGATATAAAGTGAGGAAATTGGTTGATCGATTGTAGATCCAAAAGGCAAAAAATAGTGACAATTTTTTATGTTGTGTGAATATTGTAAAGATGGAGTTTATGGAAGTATTTTTTTTTTGGGTGTGCAAACAGTTGTAGAATTGACGAATAAGGAAAGTGTGCAAACAATTGTTTATGTGAATATTGTAATGGTGGAGTTTATGAAAGTTTTTTTTTCTGGTGTGCAAACAATTGTGGGACGGACGAATAAGAAGAGTGTGCAAACAATTATAGAACAAATGGACTATTATATATATTGGACTTCGAACAGGATTTTCGGTTACATAATGGTGTAACATCTCCTATTACACCGTTAGATTACTGACATGTGTCACACTTAACTTAATTAAATGACTATAATTAAAGAAAATTCGTATCTTTTCTCCATCAAATCTTTCTAATTCTTTTCCCTTCCAAACATATATTAAGTTTCGTTTGGATTATAGTTAGATATATTTTTTTTTTCAAATAATCAAAGATTTCTCATTATAATTTTATAAAATGTTTAACATAATTATCAAAACAAATCCAAATTCATTATTAAAATTAAAGATAAAAAAATATAAATTTATATATTTATGTACCAAATATAAAAATTATTCAATATACATATTTAATTTGGAAAATATTGTAGGTCTTTGATAAAATGAAAACAAGTGTTTTGAATTATTATATTTAAATATATATTTATTAATTTATTGTAGTTAAATAATTAGTTCCATAGTAATTACTAATAAATATTTTTAATTTTATTTTATAGCATAGATCTTTTTAATTTGATTAACCCTATTGTTTAAGATTTTGAAAAAAAAAAGGTTTAGCATTTATATAGCAGTTTATTTGGTATAGTAGTTTTAATATAGTTATTTCTTTATACAAGTTTTAAAAAAAGTAACTATCTTGTGCACTTAATGTATGATGTACTCACTCAATAATTGAGACTGTTTACACTAAAAAATATGATTTGATTACACTGAAATTCAATTTTTAGTGTAAATTTTTCAGTATAATCAACCTACATTTTTTAATGTAAACAACTTCAATTGTTGAGTGAGTGCACCATGCACCAAGTGCTAATTTTGTGTGCGTATGATTATTCCTTTATATATTTGGAAAACTTAATTTTTTTTGTTGTTGTTGTTTTAATTTGTTTGACCCTTTAATTTAAGATTTTGAAAAGAATTAATAGGTTAGATTTTAATAATAAAGTTTTGTAGAGTTTTTAATTTATTTTGTTAATTTGACGCTGCATACATCTTAGTTTATTTTTTATTTTTAAATATTTTTGCAAATAAATTACAAATGATAAAAAAGATCATCCAAAAATAAATAAAAAAAAATGATATAAAAGAAATTTTATAATTCTAAATTGTAGTGTACATGTATAAAAAAATTTAGTTGTTAAACTTTTTATAAAATTGTAGTAAGAAATTCCAATTACTTAAATCCAAAAAATGTAAAAATATTTCAAGGCAAATTCTCATATGCACCAAGTGCACGGTGAACTCACTAAATAGTTGCCCATGTTTTACTGATAAATTTGTTTCAATTACACTAAAAATTAATTTTTAGTGTAAACTTTTCAGTGTAACTCAACCACACTTTTCAGTGTAATTGAAACAAACTTTTCAATGTAAACAAAGTCAACTATTGAATGGGTATACCATACACCAAGTTTACAAGAGAATAACTCATATTTCAAATGTAACATTATATTTATCTGGAAGTGAGAAAAAATGGAAATATTTGATGAAGAGAAGACAGACATGTTTTCCAATATTAGTTATTTTAACTAAATTGAGTGTGACAACATATAGTAATATAAGGCTCCACTTGGCAGGGCATATAAACCAATATTATGGGGTGTTGTATAATTAATATTCTGCTTGGTAGGGCATATTAAAATAATATCGACCCGTTTCTTATATGTCCGACCCTGTAAAATAGTAAGGCGTAATACCTCCAAAGCACTATTCACCTTTACAAAATTAATTCGGTCCGAAAGGTCGTACTATTTTATTATTGGTTTGTCACACGGACCACCGCCGCCGCCGGAAGGTCGCCGGAAAGTCGCCGGACCGCCGCCGGAAAGTTGCTGGACCTAATTTTTACCTTTTTTATTACTTCCTACCAAGTAAGTATAAAAATTTTGCATAAATTAGTAGGACCTTTTTTATATGTCCTACCAAACAATTTTATATGACTTTTCCATATTAAATTTGTACCCCTTACTAAAATTAATACTCCCTACCAAGTGGAGCCTAAGGGTAACAAGAGATATTACATAACAGGAGATCCCATTGGATCACCTCAGTTGTACTACCCCTGTTATTCTACTGTACTATACTATACACGTTATATACTTATATTATTATAGTTTTAAATTTAGGGTTAATTTCATATAAATTCACAACCTTTATGCTTAATATCAATTTAATCACGAATTTTTAGATTTTTGTAAAAAAAATCAACCTTTGACATTGTTGCAATTTAATACACATTTTTTTTCTTCCAGCCGACAACCGATGATGTGGCTCGCCGGAACGTGTGTCATCTTGCCACGTAGGATTATACATGTTTACTTTATTTATTTTTTAAATCCACATCACAAGTAACACTTACAATTTAAATAACATCTTTCTACTTAAAATTAAAATAACAACCAAATAAATTGAACAACAACCTAAATAAATTATACTCCCTCCGTCCACGAGTAAGTTTCCCACTTCTTTTTGTTGAATGGTTTAAGAAAGTGTATTTGTTTATTAATATATGGTGGGCCACATGTTGACTTTTGGGATAAAGTAATGAATAGTGTTGAAAAGTAAATTGAATGAGTGGCATTTTTGATAATATTGTGTGAGTTTGAAGGTTAAAGTTTATAAATAGTAGAGTGTTGCTTTTTCCATTTATGGAATGGGAAACTTACTTGTGGACGGCCCGAAAAGGAAAGTGGGAAGTTTAATCATGGACGGAGGGAGTATGTAATAAATCTCTTTACGTTCTTAATTTTTGAGATTTATTTGGTTGCTATTTTAATTTTAAGTAGAAATATATTATTTAAATGGTAAGTGTTACTTATTATATGGATTTAAAATATAAATAAAATAAACATGTATAATCCTACGTGACAAGATGACACGCGCTCCGGCGAGCCCCGTCATTGATTGTCGCCGGAAGAAAAAAATGTGTATTAGATTGCAACAATGTCAAAGGTTGAGTTTTTTTTTACAAAAATCTAAAAATTCGTGATTAAATTGATACTAAACCTAAATGTCGTGAATTTATATGAAAATAACTCTTAAATTTATGTACCTAAAACTATGTGAAGCTTTAACGAGGACAGAGGGTATATTTCATGAATGCTAATGGTTAAGACTTAAGACATAATCGCTTATTAGACTGAATTGAATCATCAAGTAATTCGTCAACGGCCTACCAAATAGCAGTGAGAGGGCGAATTAAAGTTTTATACAAACCCATTTCCCCCTTGCCAAAGGCTGTCCTTGAGATATTTATATTTTAAATATATTTTTAACACACCATTTTTAAAATTAAAAAACTCTCAAATTAATGGGAAGTGAGCTAAAAAGAAGGGAAAAAAAAGAAATCAGAAAGAAAGATCTATTGTGAGGAAAAAGGGGGAAAGTCGTTTCATCTTTCCCCCAAAATTGTTGCTGCTTCAAATTTCAAATTTGAAAACACCATCAGTCAGCAGCATTTGGGTGAGGAAGAAATGGAGGTTAATGGTGGGATTGAGAGTTCATTGAGCACAAATGTTAGTGGCAAAGGTCAGCGTGTTGGTCTGGTGTTTGATGGAAGGATGTGTAAACACTACGCCCCAAATGGTGAAGATCACCCAGAGTGTCCTCATCGCATTAAGGTCATCTGGGACCGATTGAATTCTTCTGGTCTTGCCAAAAGGTCCTTTCTTTAATCTCAATTGTTTTGTTTGTGCATGAGAGAGAGAGAGTGGGTTTAATGAACATATCTATGTGTTTGCTTCATGAGTGTTTGCTGTGCTAGCTTGTGGTTTATTTAGCCGGATTTTGCTTTTCTCTTTTCCTTTTATATGGTCGCAGAATGACTCAGAGAAACTTGCTGTATAAAACTTGCTATAAGAGGTTTCTTCTGAGGGGTATCCTGTAATTATCTTCCGAATCATGTTTTCACTTTGGTGCCTGCCTACTCACAATAGTTTATGGTAATGAAATGGTTTCCTTTAAGGCCTAAAACAATGTAGTTACTAGTTACCATGCCCTTTGCTGCTCAATTTTAATCTTTACTTAAATAAAGGTGTGAGCTTTCATTGAATTACCTTTCCTGGTCTCCTCAAAGAGGGTTTCATTTTTCTTGCGTAATTTTTCTGATTTGTGTCATTACTTGCCATTTCCAGATGTATTATTTTGAACGCCAGGGATGCAGAGGATAATCATTTAGCTTTGGTTCACACAAAAAGTCATATCGAATTGATTAAGAATATCAGTTCCCAGAACTCAGAGGCAAAGAGAAAAAGAACTGCTGCAAAATTTAACTCTATATATTTCAATGAAGGCTCATCAGAAGCTGCTTCTCTTTCTGCTGGCTCTGTCATACAGGTATAACTCTTGAGATTGGTAATTAAAAAACGTTCTAGATTATTTTGTTGGGAACATTTAGCTCGTGCATATATGAAGTTATATCACAAGTCCTTTTTGAAATTTCTTGCTGTCATTCCATTTTAAAGTTTACTTTTTTGGACCTACTATGCAAGAATAATTTTAGGTGTATACAATAAAACTCATTTAATTTCCAAAAATAATCTCCAATATTCTTTCTTAGTTCTCTCTCATTTGCCACAAAGACTTTGGACTACATACTTATAGTTGAGATTTCTATAAAAAACATATATTTATACACCAGTGATGTGGTCTATTAATCTTTTAAATAGATTCATATTAAAATTAGTACCATGTGCGTTTCTTTTGTGTCTTAAGCTATGGGCATTTACTACTGTAGGCTGCAGAGAAAGTTGCTAAAGGGGAACTGGATTCTGCGTTTGCTATTGTCAGGCCTCCAGGACATCATGCAGAAGAAGGTGAACCGATGGGCTTTTGCCTATACAACAACGTTGCTATCGCTACAAGTTTTCTGTTGAATGAAAGAGTGAGTATCCATTCTCGGACTTCTAATCATGAATTTGTAATGATGCAGTACTTTTGATACTTAAACTTATGCATCTCCCAACTTTTTATAATGTAGAAAGAGTTGGGGATCAATAAAATCCTTATAGTTGACTGGGATGTACATCATGGAAATGGTACTCAAAAGATGTTCTACAATGACGCTCGGGTACTTTTCTTCTCAGTTCACAGGTACATGGAATTATTAAGTTCAAGTTTTAAATAGTTTCTAAAGGATCTCATTTTCTTAAGAAGAAAGATACCAAATGCGATCAAATGAATCTTATCACTGTGATTGTCTTTTCGTTTCATAACTAAAAATGAAACATTAAGATCGTCTGATCACATTAATCAGAAGTGTGGGCAATAACAAAACAAAAGGCAGGATACATGATATTAATGTTCTGTTCTTTGTTTAATATATTTGTTTTTATAGTCTATTTGATTAGAAAGGAAGAAGGGGGTTTTTTGAGGATACCTCTCGAGTCCTTAGAAGAAGTTTGGAACAGGATTAAATTCAGAAGGGATCTTTGTGTGTCGGGTCATAAGAATCTCACGAGTCTTCATGAATGGGATCTAGTTAGGGTTTTGCTTCATAAGCATCTGTAACCTTTGATAACTCGATCTACTTGTAATCTGTATAAGGGATCCCTCATCCCTTATATGTTTCTTTGCAGTAATGAAAAAAAAAAGTGCTATTCTTTGTTGGGGGTGTGTGTGTGGGTGCGATGAAATCAGTCTCCTAGACCTAAAAGCTATTCTCATTCTTTCAAGATATTTAACCACACTATGCTCATGACTCTATATACATGTGGTTATGCATATGCATTATGAACATAAATCTTTTACACTTCTATTTAAGTACAAATATTTCAAGTATTAGGTAATATTATAATATCATACACCAAAAATATATGTGACAGCACCAGTCACAAAATGCTTATATTGAAAGATTTCTCTTGTAGAAATGGTCTCCTCTCGAAAACAAAACCAAACATCCTTTCATTTTTCACTCATTATAGTCCAAAACATATTTCATTAAATTTTCTGTATCTGATTGAACTTCAAAAAAATCGCATAAGTTCAAGAAAGGAATAAGATTTGCAAATCCAAGCTGATCTTATGTGATTTACCTCCCCATGTTATGGTCTTCAAAACCCAAACATTGTTATTTTTTAAAAATCCAAACAATCTTTTTAGGTTAATATTCAAATTTTATCTTGGTGAATCTGGAAGTATTTTTTTGTTCTAATATGTCTAGATGTTCCCATATATTTAAAATCATAAGTAAAATAAATATGTACAGTGACACTGTCTCCATGAATTTGAGCTGTTCGGGGCTCTGGAGCTTGGTCAAAGACATTACACATTATTATTCTCCAGCCGCAGTGTGTTAGTGCTATAGTCGCTTTGTCTTATCTAGTTCAATTTAATAAAAAACATTCATCTCAGTTGAATCGACTTTGTATATTATTATGTGATTGTCGAACCCTGTAGAATGTTTAACTTATTGGCTGTTTCAGATGATGAATTAGCGAATAGCCCAATTGAAAGAAATAATGAAGTTTGCCTCTTGCACATATGTATATGTTTATGTAAGGGAACACACAGTCTGTTGGACCAAATTAAGAGGTGTCTTTTATCCATAAATGTGATGTTATAATCTTGACATGTTAGTGGGCTATTTATCTTTTTTTTTTTTTTTGTGCTCAAATAGACACGACTTTGGGACTTTCTATCCCACTGGTGATGATGGCTCATACATCTGGACTGGAGAAGGGCCAGGTGCTGGATATAATATCAATGTCCCTTGGGAGAATGGTGGGTGTGGAGATGCCGACTATCTTGCTGTTTGGGACCATATATTAATTCCTATTGCCAAGGAATTTAATCCTGACATGGTATTCATCTCTGCTGGATTTGATGCAGGTTAGTTAATTTATTGAACTCTGAGATCATCATTTGTGTTTCTGTTGTGAGATGCTTTATGATTCTTTTGATGCATCCTATTGTGTCTTTATACACTCTGCATAGTGGAAAATTACCTAGGACTGGAGTTATGATTGCCCTGTAATTTACTACATTTGTATTTTGTGTAAGGGATTTCACATCCTTTCAGTTTTCTTAAAAAAGAAAAAGAAGCATTACCTAGGATTTGCAATCTTGAATCCTTACTTTGATAACACGTTGATCTTTCATTGAGTGGGCCTCTTTGTTTCTAAGATGTCTGATCCATTTCTTATCTTCATTGTGATTACACGTTTCTTATCTATTGTTTCCATCACATCATGTCTTTAGTATAATACTCCCTTCGTCACTTTAAATACTAATAAACAATTCTTTTCTTAATAAACGTGTAAACAAGAAACGGGAATTTAAGTTTGGAACGGAGGGAGTAATATTTGTTAAAGTATATTATTACTTCCTTTGTTTGCTTACTTTCAAAAAATAAAAAGATCCTTCATCATTTTATTGCATCATGTCTTTGTACAAATTTTTAATAGTACTTCCTCCGTCCAATCTTACTAGTCCTACTTTTCATTTTGGTCTGTCCGATAAAATTAGTCCTGTTTCTTGAAAAGGAAATATTTCATTCTCAACTTACAACTCACTTTACTTTTACGCACAATATACCCTCTTTCTTAAACCCGTGCAAAAGCAAATAGATCTAGTAAAATTGGACGGAGGGAGTATTTAGTATGATGATTTATAATTATTCTTTAGGAAATTTTACTTTGTTTTCTTGAAAACCAAATATTTACTATTTCTTTATGCATAGACTTGAACTGAGGTAATTTATTTTTTAATACTCTCTTATTTTTTAATAAGTAAATTCTACTATAGTGATGTTACAAAAGGCCGCCTCATCTACTTAAACTTGGATGATTACTGTTAAGATGTTTTATTGGAGAACGACAGTGAACAATTAATTCAACTTCTTTTTGGGGAATTTAAGCAAGGTAACAAAATTCATGCTTCTGGCATTCCTCTGGGATTCCACTGATTGATACAAGATAATTAATCAGTTTTGCCTGAGGCAGAGTTCTTTTAAATTTCTCATCGAACAAGTCTGGTTTATAATTACGCAGGTGCTTATTTACATTCTCTGTTCACGCCACATGATTAGTTGTGTGCTTCTTTCGCTTAAGTTTTCCCTCTTGAGTCATATACCATTTTACCATGCAGTCTGGTTTATTAATACATTTTAAATAAATGTTCTCCTTTTTGTTTTGATGACATTAATTTTGTGACGTTATAAACTTGACATGTGAACAGCCATAGGGGATCCTCTCGGGGGCTGTCGTGTTAGTCCATATGGATACTCGATTATGCTTGACAAGGTAGCACATTTAAATAATTTACCAAGTATTAACACTGAACTTACCTATTTATCTTCCTGCTGTTTAGTTTAATTCCTCGTAATTTATGTCAGCTATTTCTTTTAATGCGCGATGCTTTATGTAGTTGATGGAGTTTGGTGGAGGAAAGATCGTTATGGCACTTGAAGGAGGATACAATCTCAATTCATTAGCAAATTCTGCCCAGGCATGTGTTGAAGTATTGCTAAAAGACAAGCCTGCTTTTGGCTCGTTGGAGGCCTATCCTTTTGCATCTTCATGGCGCGTGATACAAGAGGTAATAGTTCCATTAATTGCAATTAGTTATTAAAGCTTTTAACTAATTTAGTTTTAATTCATTATAAAAACTTTAACCCCTTGTTTGTTCTGAAACTACCAGAATAAAAGATTTCTCTCATTATCCAGTTTTTATTGTTTTCATAGATTTATCCTTCAGTTCTCCTAAGTCTCGCTGGGCACCAACTTCCTCTTTCCCTATCTGACACAAATACAAAGTTATGTATCTATCATTCAATCTAATATATCAAATTAGCAGTACAACCACACCTATTTTTCTTAATATTTCCACACCCACCTAGTATATTAATACAACTAAACATGCTTTTCTAGATATGACTTGACTTATGTAATAAAGTCCAATCCTCCCAATTCTGCAACAAACTCATTCTTCTATTATCTACAACTCCCAGAAACGATTATCTCAGTTCAATTTTAAAAATTCAAGGCCAAACACAACACAGTGTTTGAGCTATTGGGAATATCCATGATTTAATTACTTATTTCTTCAAGAATCCTTTCACATGTTTATCTATTTCAGGTACGCCAAGTATTGAGCACATATTGGCCTGTACTTGCTTCGGAATTACCTGACAAGGTGATCCACAAAACATCGCAAATGATTGAGGTAATAATTTCTTATCCTTGGTATTTTACTCCTCTTTTTTAATGGTCACCGAGAATTTTGGGCAACATAAGTGGGCCCGCATGCCAAACATGACTGTAGTTGCTCAATCTCTTGCCAAAGAATCTAAATATAGTTTTACTCAATCAACGTGAAGGGGAAAGGGAATGGTGAAGGAAAAGACTAAGGAGAAAA
Organism: Ballota nigra; assembly: GCA_947034835.1. NCBI lineage: Eukaryota > Viridiplantae > Streptophyta > Magnoliopsida > Lamiales > Lamiaceae > Ballota > Ballota nigra. The sequence goes on from OX344723.1 coordinate 25,876,166, forward strand.
TAGTTTTTATTTATTTATATTTGTGGTATGACCTTTAAGAAATTCTTTGCTTGCACCCTTTTTCATATATGAACATAATGATAGAGTGAAGACGAAGAGAAACAAAAAATATGTAATAATATTAATAAAGGAACTCCTCTAACGAGACCACAAGGTGCTATACTCTGGCCACAACCGAAGTTGCCACAATGTTGTAATCAAAAGATGATTCTGAAATTCTGGAAAACTAACTTAAATAGACTCAAATACTTAACCCTAGCGCCGTAAGAAATAGTGAAACACAAGCCCATGGACTATTTATTTTTTCTAGACCTGATTAAAAGGTTCAATGAATATTAAAAGCCCAATTACAATTATAATTAAAAAGACAAATAAAAATGGGCGTATCACATAAGGAGGGAAGAGGGTTCATTAACTGATTCATCCTTTCTTATATGCGTAATTAACATGTAGAAAATACTGTTTGCTCATTGGCTAACTACACTAGCCTATTTGTTAGTTTGAGTGTGTTCTCAGCTCAGTTCATTCTTTAGAATCCTTGAGTTTGATAGAGTACCTTACCATCTGGTAAGACAATTAAGTTTGATAGCCATTTTCTTTTTCTTACATAGCTAGGTGCATCAGATTTTCAGAATCGTGGGCCCATTACGTAAATATACTTTCATCTTCAGAACTAATAAACATCCCAAAATTTGATTATATCGAGTAACATCATTTGGTGCAGAAATAGTTGGATACTTTCGCAGACACAAAAACAATAATACCCTGAAATATGAAAAACTGTCATTTTTTTGCTCAATAATCAAATCTTGTGTGAGATGTAGCCAAAAAAACCAGTGTTTCAATGTGATCATCATGGACCAATGCCTAGTATGTATCAAGCTTCGTCTGTTAACAACGGTTCCCCAATTGGTTCTTATGAATGGTCCATTTTTCTTCAGGGGTCTGTCCAAGTTTCCGTTCCACTTGCACCCATCAAATATATTGCCACCTTAAACTATTGTCTGTCCAGTTTGCTCCTAAATATGATGCATTAACCCACGGCTAATTTTCTACTACCCCAGTCATCTCAAAAGATTCGAGTTATCTCTTTCATTCGTTTATTATACGCGTGTATTTCAAGATACCTCATGCAATTTGATAGATTAGTCGGGCAGGAATAACAACACTTATTAACTGTACCCTTACTAGGATGAGATGGTAAACCATGATGTTAACCAACATCTGAAAGAAAACTTATAGCCTATGTAAACTTCTTAAATAATTTATGCTCACTATTCTGAAAACTCTGAATAGATGAAATTGCAAGTTAAGTAGATCGATGGCTGAAGCCAACTACTTTCTTTTTCTGTTATTTTTTGTACTTAGAAAAAAGAAAGAGTGATATGGAATATAAATACTTGGTATATTAGATAGTGTGTGTATATATATATATAGAGAGAGAGAGAGAGAAGTTTAAGCTGCCCCATAATCCATATGGAAAATACAAATTTGCATGCCTGCAGTTTATTTTCCTTTGTTCTGTAGTAAGAAATCAATATCATGCATCTACAGACCAGGAGGAACAAAACTAGTGACACAATAGGATCCACACAAACATCTATATTTTTTGTTGATAAGGGACTATTAAATATGGACTAAATTTAGAACTTGTCCTTTGATCTATTTCTAGTAGTAATAAAATCTCGTTTCTTATATTTATATATATAAAAAAAATGAACTTGTCCTTTGACCCGTGCAGTACCACTTCTCTTGCCTGACTAATAACAGAAACAACTGGGCTCTGGATATATCTTATTGATGCAACTTTAGCATATCTCCTGTTAATTTTATTCTTCTCAATGCTACTATGCTAGTCATCCTTCTGAACTTGTACAATCTGCTATTATTCATATGTGAACTCTCTTATAGATCTTAAGCTCTGATTCTGATGGTGAGCATGAGAAAATTTCCGATGCTTTATTAGAAGTCCAGACTATTGAGGACTCTTTCATGAACCTGAAAATTGATGGAGATAGTCAAGGTAACGAACATATTAAACCAAAGCTCGAAAAGATAAGCTGTTTCCTTGAATATTCTGAATGAAAACATTGCTTGATTGTAGATCACGACTCAACTAAACTGCTACCTCAATGGAGATCAGAGCTTTCAGAAGTTTACGTTTGGTATGCAACTTTTGGATCAAACATGAGTATGTCAAGGTTTAGCTGCTATATTGAAGGTGGACAGGTAAAGTATCTTTGCCTGCCATTAGTTACGGAACCAAACATGTCACACACCATTGATGAAGTCCGTCTATCTTTAATTTAACATGGATGTTATTAATGCATATGCTTGTTTTTCAGATAGAAGGAATGAAAAGACCATGTGTGGGTTCAATGGACAAAAGCAAGCCCAAAGAGATTATCTGGAAGACTTTTCCTCATCGTTTATTCTTCGGTCGAGAGTGTACAGCTACATGGGGTCCAGGAGGAGTTGCCTTTCTTCATCCCAGTAGTAACGTTCAGGAGAAAACTTACATGTGCCTCTATAAAATCACGTATGTTATTTCCTGCTGATTTTTCTAGTAATTTCATTTGATATTAATGCATGTTTACTCCTTAAAATCTTATTCGAGAGATGTTTATTTCTGGACTATATGCTGCTGTGCAATTGTGAAGGTCGTGCTAGCTTATAGAAACTATGGTGTCTGGATTTTTTATTTGTTTTTTTAATTATTTGTTTCTATTAGGCTGGGGCAATTTAATGATGTGCTGCTTCAGGAGAATGTTTCGGACTACGACATGAGCCGTCCTTTATTTGATTTGGCTGCATTACAGACCATCGAAACTAAAAAAAGCATCTCAGTGGAGCTTGTCCAGGTATGCTGTTTGCTTGATGTCCTTTTCTATAAGGCTCGAGCAATTTTTTCCTACCACGTGCATAATCCTGAAGAATGATGGAGTATTATTTATGTAGATGCCTGCTTTTTTTTTGGATAGTTGTTCATATTAGATGATATTTGAGACGTTAAGTGAGAAGTCTAATGATTCTGGTTTCATATTACAGTCCGGGAAATAAGTTCTCACCTTAAGGAGATCCTTTATGTGTTTTTTTATCAAATGTTGAACATTGCATAGTTTACTTGTATGCGTTGAAGGAAAGAGTTGGTTATACCATTATCCTCTTTCCATCTTATCGAAATGTGGGAAAGAAGCAGGTCTATGTGTTTGGAGCAATGTATCCCTAAAATTACAGTGGGAAGGCATTAATGTGCTGCTAGGCTTTTGAACAATAATTTATTGGATAATATATATAATCCTTGCGATCATTAACATTAGACTTTTTTCCAATATCTGTTGATCGATTCACTGTTAGTTTTCCTATTCTCAAATTTAATAAGGCAGGTTAAAATATGCTTGCCTAAAAGACTTGGTTATTAACTATTATGCTCCAAAAGTGAGAATTATTTAGGAACAAATAAATAAAATGAAAGGAGTGCATTATGGAGGGATTAGTTTCGTTCATGTCTAACTTAATTGCACTTGGATCAAAATATATATGGTTGGTTTAACTCACAACATACTCATTGATATAGTTCTTCCAGTTGTGAGATGTGATGCTATCATACAAATGTTCCAACAGTTTTCCTGATAAATCTGTGTCAGAAAGTTTATTATCCTTCCAATGTTTGTTCTGCTGACGTTCTTTTAATAACTGTTAATAATCCATCCCTCGTGCAGAGAGGCTGGTATCACAATGTTGTTTACTTGGGGAAGGAGAGAGACATCCCGATTCTCACAATGACGTAGGTTTACAGACGCCTTGATGTTTGTGGGCTGGCAAATTTGGGCCATTATAATTTAATTTTCAAAAGTGTAGGCTAAATTTTCCCTGAACACACCCCAATTCAGGCTAATTTGTCATGTGTTTCTGATAAATTTGACCTACATTTGCAAAAAATTACAAGTTATGAACCTACATGTGCCAAATTATAATTTAATGGCCTAAAGTTGCCCGCCCGTATCCTCCTTTAGTTACGGTCCTAAAATGAAACACATTCTACACTCTCTGTTCTTACATTTGCATCTATTTAGGTGCTCTGTCTCTGATGTTGAAAGTTTCATGTCTGGTAAAGTCCCAATCAATCCACCATGCAAAGAGTATGCTAATGTACTGGTTAAAGGGCTCGTAGACGGAAAGCAGCTCTCGGAAGAGGAAGCCTCAGATTACATACAGGAAGCATCTACCAAACCTTTGTGATTGATACGCAAAAAAATCTTGATTATGAATTATTTAATTTAGTATTTTGTTTTTGTGCAGAATGTTGTTAGGTATGAAGTTATTTAGAAGTGCCAATATATAGATGGCATTAGATAGCAGTTGATTTTGGCTTTACTGAACTCAATTTTTAGTAAATTGGGTGTATATACATACTGTTTGATAAGATTACTGACTTCTATGATTTGGTTTGTTCGATGGGTGTTTATTGTATCAGAATCTATCCGTACTGTGCCCTCAGACTATTAACCTTTTAATATACTATTTATTTCTCTTTCATAGTCGGGTATATGAAAAACACGACATTGTCACCGCTATAGAATAATCATATAACATCATAATGATTACTTCATATTTTTCAATGGGAATCTAAAGGTTTATAAACTATGGTTTTGAATGTTAAATGTATTTTGTTGTTTATATTTTGGTTTTTTTATTACGAAATGTTTGTATTTTGGGTATATAACGAAGTTGAAGGTCGTACGATTACCATTCGCGCGTTTTCTTTTTAAATATTTCGTCAAGCAAATTTAGAACCTAATGTATTGAAAGTTATGTAATATTTCGGAACATAATTTTCTAAAATTAAATAAAAATTTGGAACATGACTTTTGAACACATGTCTAAGTTTCGGAGCATGTCCGCCGAAATATTTTTTTCCCCAAAAATTTGGACAAATTTTGCAAGATAATGTCCAAAATGTTGGTATAATCTTAGGAAATCAGGTTCGAAACCTCATTCTTCTATAATGCTAGCGCTCTGTTTGTTCTACGGTGCATATTCTACTCAAACTTGACCAAACTACTATAAAATCAAATAAAATCCTAAAATAAACTATCAAAATGAAACTAGCCATTTTTTGATCCCTCCATATTGTCGCTGGTCATCGTTGGTCACGTCACGCGTCGCCTTGGTCACTTGGTTGCTGAAATTTTCATGGCTATCGAACTTTGGGGGAGATGGACGTGTATAATTTTGTTTTAAATTCTATAAGTGAAAAGAGAAGTGAAAATGTTTAATACATTAAGGGGGCGTTTGGTTCGCTGGATTGGATGGGACTAAAATTTTAGTCCCACTCATTCCATGTAATATTGCGTTTGGTTCGCATGTTTACGACCCGGGATAATTGGGGCCCGAGTCATAAACCTGTCCAATCCATCAAATGAGGGACTAACTAATCCCTTAGGGTATGTTTGTTTTGGGATTTAAGTGTGCGGGGGAAGTCATGACTTTGAAATCTTAGGATGTGAAAATCTTGATGAATAATATGAGTATGTGTTTGTTTTGGGATTTTAGTAGGGTGAGATTTTGCTTTATGTAAAATCAATGTTTATTAGTAATTGATGTTGTATTATTTTATTATATTGTGTAAGAGAAAAGTAGGAGAGAGGTTGAGTGGATGATAAAAAAGTGATGATGTGATTGTATTTAATTATATGAAAAATAGTAATAGGTTTATAGGTAGGGATTGAGTTTGGGATTTGAAAACCCGATTTTAAATCCCGAACTCGTATGGGGCGTGGATTGCAAAGTCCAAAGTCCATCCGTGTGAGTCCCAAAACAAACATACCCTTAGGGATGGTGGGACTCCATAGCCCATGCTTTAAAAATGGTATATTGCACTTTAAACTCACTTAATCCTACAATCCAAATACACATTCCTCCTCAAATAATCTTATATAATCCAATCTCATCTAATCAATCCCATCCCGTGAACCAAACGGCCCCTAAGAGTAGTATTGATATGACATGAGTTGTGTATCTACTAATGTTAATTAAATTGTATAGGTGAATTAATTTGAAGGTGTATCTCCAATACTTGGAGGTATTTAGTCAAACCCTAACACTTATAACGAAACGAATACCAAAGAAGAATACGAAGGAGCCCCAAAAAGGGAAAAAAAAAAAACATAACCCAGACTTTTAAATTCCACGTTTGAAGATGATCAAGTATCATAAATGGTTATGTAACTTTTATTCGAGTTTATAAATAATTCTATAATTTAATACTTTATCAATTTTGATCTTTTGGCCCAAAACATTTAAAATTTGGTTGGAAAAATGAAGCACTCTCTTGTGAAATATTTCATATGTAAAATATATTTAAAATAGATAAATATTTAAAAAATCGCAGGTCGGGTCGCTTCAGGTCAAAATTCGTGGATTCTAAGTGGGTCAAAAGTGATTTAAAAAAAAAATTGCATAAGGCTTATTTCAAAAAATTTGCTCTTAGATTGTGTTACTATATGAGCAAATGTGTATTGTAAGGCAAAGTGTATGTTACTAATCCTTAAAAAATAGTTTTTTTTGTACTTTAATGACAATAAGGACATATATGTATTTTTACAAGAATATATATATGTTTTTTTATTTATTAAATCTAGATTTATTGTTTCATACATTAACACGCATTTGCTCCAATAAAATAACATACATTTGCTCTAACATTAACATAGTTTTGCTCCATCATATTTGCGCTAACATTAACACAATTTGTTCCAATAGTAACATATATATCCTCTAACATTAACACACATTTGCTCCAATAGTAACACATATTTGTAGCAACAGACATTTACTCTAACACTAACACACATTTGCAGTAACACATATTTACTCTAACATTAACACACATTTGTTCCAATAGTAACATATATAGTTACTATAACATTAACACACATTTGCAGTAACACATATTTGCTCTAACATCAACACATATTTCCTCCATCAGTAACACACACTTGCTCTAACATTAACACATATTTACTCCAACAGTAACATACATTTGCTTTTACAGTAACATACAATTGTTCTTGTGGTAACACAACTTGAGAGGGTGCTGTTATGTATTTGTGCAAACACATCTTTATTCATTGAGTAAGACAAATATTTGTGTAAACCAATATTCGAGTAGATAGTAACACACGTTTTGCTATTATATTATATGAAAAAATATTTATTTCAGTAAAAACACAAAAAAATTGGTGAAAAATATTTAGTCGAATAGTAACATACATTTTGCTCTTCAGTAACATGCATTTGCCCTCTAGTAACACAAATTGGGAGCAAAAATCCTAAAACTTGACTTGCGCGGAATTTTGAAAAAAATTCATCAAATCTGACCCGACCCAACCAAGATCCACAATTTTTTTAAATCTAGGTTATTCTACGGATTCTATATCCGTAGAATATTTCATATACTCCCTCCGTCCCGGTCTAAACGTCTCATTTCTTTTGGTTGAATGGTTTAAGAAAGTGTATTTGTTTATTAATATATGGTGGAAAAGTAATGAATAGTGTTGAAAAGTAATGAATAGTGTTGAAAAGTGGATTGAATGAGTGACATTTTTGGTAATATTGTGTGAATTTGAAGGTTAAAGTTTATATGTAGCAGAGTGTTGCTTTTTCCATTTATGGAATGAGACACTTAGTGTGGGACAACAAAAAAAGGAAAGTGGGACACTTAGAGTGGGACGGAGGGAGTAACAATTAGTGTGGAAAAACTGCCAGAAATCTGTTGTAGCACACATATTGACATGAAAAAAAACATCAAAAGGACGAGTTCAACAACAAGAAGAGAATAGTATATGTCGGGACCTACAACTCACCACAAATCGCTCGTAAGTAGCCACAGGAATGGACAAAATTTACGATTTGAAATCACAATTTTTGTGATAGGTGTAATCGAAACATGAAAATATTGAGAGTTATCTTATTGGATGCGAGATGATTCAAATGATAGTAGTGAAGACCGTCAACGTGACCAAAATAAAAAATTAAAATATTTTTCAGATCAAAATTTATTTTTTTTGTAAAAAAGAACTAAAACTGATACAAGAAAGAGCAAAATTGGTAAAAAGAAGAAATTACACGACCATTTGTGAACTCAGACATAGGGCAAAATGCATCTTTAGGTCTCTAAATTGTTGATTTTTGTGGTCCTTAAATTATTTATTTGTTTTGAAAAATCTCTGAATTGTTGATTCTTATTTCACAATGTCCTTAAACTATCAATTTTATCTAAAAAGGCCCTTAAACTATTTGTTTGTCTTTAAATTACTAAAATCTTGTTTCACGAGGTCCTTTAAGAATAAAAATTGACAATTTCTTTTTTACTTATTCTAATAGAACCGTTAAATAATATACGCTTTATTTTTTCTATTAATTTTATTAGTATTTAAACATTACATTTTTCAGTGTTTTGAATGTTATTTCAACTTCCCTATTTCAAAAGGTAAGTTTCATATTGAGAGATCTCGTGAAACAATAATCAATAATTTTAATTTTTTTTAATAACTAAATAGTTTAAAGACCTTTTGAAATAAAAGTTAATATTTTAAGGACCCCATGAAATACAAATCAATAATTTTGAAACTTTTTAAAACAAGAGTATATATAAAGTGAAATTGGTTCATACATGAAGCATTGAAAAATATTAGTTGTTTTAATTAAAATCGTATTAATTATTTTCATCGAAGAGTCTTGGTTTATTTTTAGTAAACAACTAATATTTTTTTTTAGTGAAAACAACTAATTAATATTTTTCAACGGTTCATATATGAATTATTTTCATTCTAAACTTTAAAATAAAACAAACAAGTAATTACTTTAAAAACCTTTTAAAATAAAGTTAGTTTAGGAACGTAAATATGCTGTTGTTTTTGCAAAATATTATTAAAAGGACCCTTTGTATTTTTTCCATTGAAGATAGATATTCTAGTTTCAGGTTCAAATTTATGCATGACATTTTAATTTGATTTCGGGGAAGTTTGGATTCGTGGCTGATAATGGCAAGTTCCGCCATCTCTTCAGTCTCCGGCAGCTTCCTCCAGCGGAACTTGTTCTTTTCAAAGAATCTCGCCCGCGCCCTAGCATCCCCTTTCAACCATATCCACAAACGCCGAAACTTCAATGCCGTAACCCGAAGCTTCAGCTGCATATCTACTGCAACTCCTGGTTTTGTTTCAATTCCTACTTCTAACAATAGGTACTTAACAATTTCTCGCTTCTTCTTTTTCAAATTTGATTGATGATATGAGACCACATTTATGCATGTACATTCATTTTATCTGCTAATCAATACGTTCTGTATTATTTGAACATCAACTAATCCAGGTCTTCGTTTATGTAATTGTGTATCCATTCTAGAAATTCAATTTTTGAACTAGAAACCCTAGCTAGGATCTAATCAAATTCAGGCATTATTGGGTAACCAAGTTTTGGAATCTTTTACTCCTTCAAATAGTCTGCACCAAACGATGAAAACCAGTTGTCTCCTTTATTCATCAGGCTCCTCCTGCATTCTTACATTTTCAGGTAGCTTTTGAAAAGAATAGGAATACCAGTTATCCAACTCCTCCTGTACTAGGAACCCGAAACTGTATATTTGAGGAAACAATCGTGTTAAGTAATATCTCCATGGAGGTGTAATTCCTGAACCTGACTTGTTGCTGTCATCTGCTACCCTTTGTAGAAAGTATATTAGGGACATCCTGTAGATATGATGGCATACCCTTTTAACGAAACTACGTTATATATGGTCATCTTCGTCCTTGTCTTTTCACGACCTCAATGCCTAACTGTCTTATTAGAACAAAGGGGAATAACTATCAATTTTATCAAGGGTAGATATGACATCTAAATTGTTCAAGTGCCAAATGGGAATGGACTATGGAATTTCTTGTGAAAACATATGTAGATGACACTTATTTTTGTTTGGTATTGAATGCTTGAATTATCTCCACTTGTTATCTTCACATCAGTGCCTAATTATTATTTCCAGCTATCCTCCTTATGGCCGCCTTCTTCCTTGCCCATCAGAGAATGGACCTCCAAGGGTGGAACACTTAGTTGTCGTCAAAGGTGGTCCAGTTCTTGAATACATTAGTAATGCTTTGGATCTTCCACCCCTGTGAGTTCCGTTGCTCATCCTCCATTTCACTTGAATAATGGTTTGACAATTGCAATGATCTGCCCAAACTTAAGTTAGTTCTTTTTTCTTCCATCTCTGAAGATTCGTTGCAGATCTCATACATTTTGGAGCAGTATTTTTTGCTCTTGTATGCCCAAACCCTCCTCTAAGTGCTACACCAGAGCAAATAGAACTTTTCAAGGAATTTACAGATCCATCATTTCTGAGTACAAGATCATCAATTAAAGGAAAGACATTTCGAGAAGCGCAAAAAACTTTTCGTATAACTCGTGCTGATGAGTTTGTTGAAGTAGGAACTTACTTACGGGTTCATGTACACCCAAAACGCTTTCCAAGGTATTCATCAGATATGTGTACAACTTAGGTTCGTTTCAGAAAACTCTTTTACAATTCTATATATCTTCTCTCACCAGGTGTTATGAGATTGACTGGAGATCTCGAATTATTGCTATGACTGAAGACTATGTTGTCTTAGATAAACCAGCGGGTACATCAGTATGTGGTTAATATTTCTAATCTCTGATCCAGATAGCTTGTTACCCTTCTTTCTTGAGATTGGTTTCTAGTTCATGTTTTAGGGCCTTCTCTTTTTTCCCGAAAAAAAATTATCTGGTGTTTTATCAGGAAAGATACTCATTCAATCTTAATCTTGCTTTATTTTCCTAACCATAAATAAAAATGGGTATTTTTCCTGTTCCATGGCTTCCTCAGTGCGATATATCCCCAATTTCATACCGGTCTTTCTTCATTTTCTGAATAAGAAATTTAGTGTTCAATTTGCAATATTCTCAACTTTAACTTGTCTTACAAACTCATATATGCTGCATTGTAGTCCAATCTGAAGTTCACAGCTTATGTCTGGTCCTGAATTTTTTATGCTAGATTTTAGAACTGCCGTGCTCTGTGAACCTGTCCCAGTATTATTCTTGAAAAATTAATTCAGTGCCCACATCTTCTGCTAAAATTCACATATACACCTGAAGACTCAATAGTTCAGTTTATAATACACAATATCCATGAAAAGGTGAAAGTTAACCCTTTTTCTTATTTCAGAATTGGATTCATCAATAACAAACATTTTTTCTTCTCTTAATTCAATGTTCCTTGAGAATTTTATAAGCCATATTTAAAAGTTAGTCTGTTGCTTGCTTATGATGCCTAACGTGTATTGGCTCTGCTCAGGTTGGAGGAACCACAGACAATATTGAAGAAACTTGTGCAACATTTGCTACTCGTGCCTTAGGATTAGAGGCTCCATTGAAGACTACCCACCAAATTGACAATTGTGCTGAGGGTTGGTGAGTGTAAAATATATACCTATGCATATTGTACAACTGTTGAATTGTTAATTTTCTATATTTTATTACAGTGTAGTCTTTTCAAGAACAAAGGAATACTGCTCAGTTTTTCATTCCAAAATCAGGGTTAGTGACAAACTTTTCTTTTTCTTGCTTAACTAATAGCCGGATATAATCTTAAAAAGGGCAAATAATTTGGAGAAAATTGAAAACTCTAGTTTTGGACTTCCTTTAGTTGGGTAGTCGAGTTTGAAGCTCTGTTTCACAGATTGCATTCCGTGTAACAGTCTTAAAAAAAGAAAAAGCTTTAAAACTGGTTTTGTTTTTCAGGAGAAAAAGGTTCAGAAGCTTTATCTTGCACTTGTTGCTGCCCCTGTATCAGTTGGATTAGTTACACACTATATGCGTCCAGTCAATATTGCACCCCGACTTCTTTCTGGAGGTATCCATTGTCATTATATCTCAATGAATTTATTGCACTTTCGTTGTGAGAGTTTGATCCCTACCTTATTTGGCATGGTAAAGCATCAGAATTTCCCGTATGATTTTCTTTGATTAAAAGAATGTCATTGTTTTCCATGTAAATAAAAAAGCGTCGTGGTGCATGCAGATTTCATCAGCAGCTGGCCCTTATGCCAACTTGAGGTCTTAGAATGCAACAGGGTTTCTTGGCCAAATAAACTAATTGAAGAGAAGTATAAAATTGAGGATTGTGGATGGCCTAATCAAGATTTTGCATACGAGTGTAAAATCAACCTTTTAACGGGTCGGACGCACCAGGTATTGATCTGGATCTATTTGTTTGTATTTGAGGGATCTTATATTCTGTTGTGCTCGATATCATTAATTGTTACAATCCTATTTCTTTTCACATTCTGCTATTTTATGGAATGATTATAAATAAATTCATTTATGATGAAGAGGATGAGCTTCAAGATAATAATTCGGAGTTCTTGTAGAGTAGATCTTCACAGTTTCTGGTAATTTAGTCGTGAACTTTAATTTTAATAATATTACACACTTTAATTTTTGCAATTCGATACAAAAGCTAATTTCCTTCAACTTACTGTTGGCATGGTAAAGAATTATAATTGCCACGTCAGTAGTAAGTCATCGAAAAGTAACTTCATATATTGAATCGGAAAAAGTTTATATGATATAAATCCGGTAAAGGTATAAGTTATAATAAAATTACATAAATATATTTCAGTTTATTTTTAATTTGTCTGATTTTTTTCCATGCTTTTTGTAGTATATCGTCTTTTTCTTTTTCTTCACAAGGTGGGGATATTTGCACCCCCAAAATTGTTAAATTTCAACTGCTAAAATATGTTGAAAGTTCGGAGTTCCCCTCAAATGAGCTTTATTCTGAAAAATTATACTCATGCTTTCTAAATGGTACTACCTCTGTTCCAAATTAGTTTTATAGTTGATTTTTTAAGACTTTAATACGAGAGTTAATTTGGAACAGAGGGAGTATATATTTTAAATTTTTAATGTATTTTCTTCTTACTTTTATCTTTACCTGAGCTAGGATTATTTATTCAATTTTCAAGATCGAAAATTAGAAGATAAACAACTTAAAATGCAAGATATAGCTTTTAGAAGGCAATATAACATTTTTAGGATATAAGAGTATTTATTTTTAATTTTTAGTAGGTTTAACTAAGGTGTATGCATGGTGTGAAACTTGTTTATGGTGAAACTAGTTTGCACTATTTTTAGGAGAACAATTCATACCCTTTAGTGCAAACTCATATCTTTAGTGAAACAGCTCATACCCTCCAACTTATACTTTTTAGTGAATACAATTTGTACCCTCCAGAATTAATACCCTTTTGTAAAACAGCACATACCTTTTAAAGAAACAACTCATACCCTTTAAAGTGGTTTATGTATGAATAAGTTTTACTTTATTTTCTGCCTTTACTAGGTTCTTTTTTTCTTTTTCTTTTTCTTTCTGGGAGTGATTAAACTAAGTTGTTCTAAAGATAGAGAGAGTCGGTCAAAACTCCTTTTAGTGATACCTTACCGTACAAGTTAGTGATAATGTATAGGTGTATAAATAGTAAAGTCCATTCCATCCTTTACGGTTTCTCTTCATATTGTTTCCAGAACACTATTCTCTCCCCAGTCTGTAAATCTTTCTCATTTCAATTTTTCAATACGATTAGCTCCACCAATGTGATTTCTTTTGGTAGTTGTGGAAAGAGGAAGGAGCAAATAAGGGCACACAAATCTGTCTAAACAACACACATCCATGGAGTTTTTGTCTTTAAGAGGCCTACTATACACTACTTTTATTTCCTTGACAAAATTTGGTGAATGCAGATTCGAGCACAATTGGCTGCTTGTGGTGCCCCTATAGTGGGTGACTCAATGTACATGCCGGCTGCCATTGCTGAGGCGAATAATCCCAGATTGAATCCGTTCGGAAAGAACAAGAATGAGTACCCCAATGGTGATGATGAAGATGTTAAAGCACTTGCTATCCAAGAATGGATTGCAAATCATGGGAAAGAACCCACTATTGCTATTGGTCTTCAAGCATTTAGGATTTCATGGGATGAAGGAGACCACTCTTATGAGGCTGGATCTCCATGGTGGAGACTAACGGATTTATAAATTTGAAATATAGATTTTTTGTGTTAATTGTTGTAGATTAGGCAAAGTAGATAACTCCTCTCTCGTCCTCGACCCACCCTACAATTAACGATTTATTTTACGTGATATTTTTTTGTTTTGGTTAAAAATTATTTTTGGCTTTTGACCAATTTTCCTGTATTTCATTTCATATTTAATTCTTTTTTCACTTACTTACCTTCTAAAAGATCTTAAGAAATACGGTGTGAATTATTTTGTCCATGTGTGTTTTCTTTTTGCCATTTTGAATGTTTAGTGCATGCCTTAGCGAGTGTTTGTAGTCTAAACTACTAAATTAAAAACACTCATATTTGTATCACAATATGTTTGCAAACTCAAACAAACTATTAAGTAATTAAAAGTAGTTTAAAAAAACAGCAGAAGTATGGGTGCTTCTACTGCATCATTCTAATTTTGACTATTTTGTTTATTTAAAAAAAAAAAAAGTGATTAAAACACTACCCACATTCACTTAAGCTACAAAATTAATTTTAACCACTTTAAAAGGAGCGCTATGGTTTACAAACGCACCCTAGTCTTGCATACGCTTAGATGTATTGTGCAATTCAAATGTATTTTTAAAAAATTATTATTCTTATCACTAAAAAAATACCCTTGTTTTTACTGAAAAATCACCACTGTTACGATTTAACTAGGGGTGGTTTTTTTTAGTAAATATAATTTTTCCATATTGTACACTATTATAAATTGTTATTGTAATATTAAAAAAAAAAAGATATTGCAATATTTTATTATTGTTAGCTAGTGAGATAATGATTGAGTGAGTGAAAAATAGAAGAGAGAACAAATGTGTAAAAAAAAAAAGGATATATAATAAGTGATTGAGAGAAAAATAAGAGAGAAGATGAGTGAGTGAGGAAAAATATAATGTAATTGTATAAAGTGGAGTGCAAATAGGTGTGTAAGTGGGCCAGATTCAAATTCGGATGAGATGGAAGATTGTTCATTACATTCGAATGACCCCATCCCTAACTAAATATGACATAAAGAATTTGAATGAGGATGAAATGTGCCATTCAAATTCGGATGAGATGGAAGATTGTTCATTACATTCGAATGACCTCATCCCTAACTAAATATGACCTAAGGAATTTGGGCTTGAATTAAAATTAGTGGGCAGATTAGTTTCAATAATGAGCTTGAATTAAAATTAGTGGGTTGAGAGAATTGAATTTAAGTAGACAATTTTGCTAAATATAATGTGAAAATAAGTTTCGATGGATAATTGGTAAGAGATCGGTGGAAGGAGGGAATAATTGTATTTTTTATTTTTTATTTTTTTATTTTTAAAAACAATACTCCACCGATCTCACATCAATTTGCACTTTTGCTATCTTGGTTTATCTCACATCAATTTGTATATTATTAAAAAAAAAAACGCTCACAAATATATATAAATAATTATACATATGCTGATACTTTATTAAAAAACACATTTTTTTAATAAAACTATATAAATCCTTTCTGTGTGGGACGGTAGTTACGTGTGGGAATGTGTTGCGTATACAGATGAAAGTGATCCAAAATTGAGATACTTGGATGATCTTGGTCATACTCATACCTCGATATGGAGTAATAATTGGATATATGAAGAAGCAATTGGATATACCAAAGTTAGAAATTATTATTACTGTACACACAGAATCTCCTTCACCACCACGTGCGCGTCAGCAGCAAGCTTGTCAATCTTCGTCCCACCAAAAGTCCCATCCCCATCCATTTTTCCACTCTTCTCAACATATATATAGAGAAACAGAGAGTCTTCTGATAAGATAGAGGCCAGAGTAAGATGGGATCTTTGACGACAGATAATGAAGTCGATAGAATTGATGGGTTTGAATCAAAGGAACCCATCTTATACGTTAATGGGGTCCGTAGAGTTTTGCCTGATGGCTTCGCCCATTTCACCCTTCTCGAGTATCTCCGAGGTAAAATCAACACCGATTACAATTATTGGAAGATATGAGTCGATTCCGCTTCTTCTCAGTTTGTTCTAATTATTGCTTTTGCCTTTTATGGTGAAATCATACCCATGAACACAAAGATTTCTTAAACAACATCACTTTGATCTTTGATAGTATGTACTTCTTTTAACCGCTAGATTAGTTGAGTGCTACTAATTTCAATCGCTATGTTATCCAACGCCAAACTATATTTGTTTTGGGATTACACTAGTTAGATTCCGAAATCCACCAAAATCCTAACACATGACACCTATAATCTATTACATTGTTTTCAGTAACTCACACTTTTATTTTTCACAATATTATAATATTTCCATCTCTTACTTTTTCACTATATTCTTCTCATACCCTGCAACAAACATACAAGTCAAATTTACCTATACACTATTAATGAATTTCCCAATCCATTTTTCTCAATCCCCCTGCATGTTGAACCAACCATATATGTTACCAGAATTATAGTGATGTGTAAACATTGATCTTATTTAGACTTGTGTATGCTTGTACTCCTTTTGAAGGCATTAGCCATAAATGGATGTATTGGTAAAATTGAAGAAGTACTCATTACCTTATGATATTTCACTACCAAAAGATGATATGTCTATTTCCATCCTCATGGAAACTGCTGGAAAAGTGTTTAGTTTCACTATGCAAGTGTTTTGGAGTGCAGTGATCAGATGTCTAGAATTAGTTCAGGCAAAATGAATGATTGTTTTGGGGAAATGCTATGTATGGCCAAAAGAAAGAATTCTTTATGTTTTAACAATTTTTATGCCTTTTAATTATGTTAGAATTGCCATTTCATGGAATTATGATTGATTGCGGTTGATATATACGGGTCTAAGGTTGATGCCATTTTGTTGTTTAACATACCTTTCAATATGTTTTCTTTGCCTAAGGTTTCCGTGTAGTTATTTATTGATTTTTTTCTTCTTGCATTTTGTACTCTGTTTCCTGAATGCAGACATGGGTTTGACTGGGACAAAACTTGGCTGTGGCGAGGGAGGATGTGGGGCATGCACCGTGATGATCTCCTATTTTGACCCAAATTCAAAGAAATGTGTGTGAGTCTCTCTCTCTCTCCCCCTCTCTCTGTTTGTGTGTGTGTACTATGTGCACACAGACACACCAATTAAAATAAAATAAAAAAATTCTTGTGAATCTTGCCTTAGTAGATTGTTTTTGGTGATTTTATTCTATGGTTCTTCAATTTCTGCTGAAACCTTAGTAATGAAGCTCTCGATAAGTCATTGACTTGTAGAATTCAGAGTAAACCTGTCTGCCTTTTCTAGAATTTTTGAGAGTTAATTTTGTCCTATAGGTCTTATTTAGGAATTGAGTTCACAACAGTTCTAATGTATTTATTCTGTTACCTATGGATACTTGAGATTCTGGATCAATTCTGTCCTTTGTTTGGCATCACTTGTGGTGTCTGTGTCTACAATTTATTTGTCTTACACCACTCACAGAGGCTTGGATCAGGTTTGTGATGCAAAATTTATTTCTTCTGTTTCGTTTTGGTTCTGCATGATAGTTAGATCATCATTTGAAATATTAGAAGTCATAAATGTTAAATTTGCTAGCGATGAGAACAGCTGGTCAGAAATCATATTATCATATTAACATTTAATATGAAGATAGAGATCGATGAACTGATCAAGTGATCATTGTATAAGACCACAATATGATGATGATATTCTTCAGTATCTAATGTATACTTTTCTCTCCACCACTTTTTTTTCAAATACCTTGTTATCTGTTAAGAGAAACAGGAAAGCCTTCTTTAAATTCTTGAATCTACTCCCATTATCTGTTCATTTTCCATAGTACCATGTATTATATTAATGTTGTATTTACCCAGTCTGCTTCATTCATAGCTTAAGGCTTCATCCATCCTAATCTTATCTTGGTCTATGTGTCAATGTTTACTGTATTTTTGTGACAAATAAACAAGAAAAATATGAATAACTTTCTACCTTCTACTCCTTGATCAGGCATCATGCAGTTAATGCATGCTTGGCTCCACTGTATTCTGTAGAAGGAATGCACGTAATTACAGTTGAAGGTATTGGCAATCGCAAACACGGGTTACATCCAATACAGGTATCATCCTTGTTTTTTCTATAAGAGATGGTAGTTGTGGATATCTAAATTGCTGCAGATAATAACGTTGCGCATTGTTAAGATTAGGTATTGCTTTAAATTTGGTAAGGCTATTGGTGATTATTTTCATTTTAGGCATCATTCAGTATCTAATGTATTTTATACTGTTGTGGGCTGAGTATGAGCTTAGTTTCTCTTTTTGGGCCGTGATGTCTAAATTTTCCAAGCCTTTCTTTGGACTTTCTTTTGTGTTTGGGCGTTTGTTTTGGCCTTTCTGGCTCTTTGAATTCTTGTTGTTTCTTTGTTGAGCTTTCTAACTGCATTTGGGCCAGGTTGTGACCTCTCCATTTTCTTTTCTTTTTAATAATATGTTCACTTATTTGCTCTTAGTGACAAACATAAATTGGATTTTAGAAGTCACAATCACCACATCACCTGAACTTTAGTTATTTTCTCAACTACTGTCCACTTTTAAATATTATGCAGTTCACTCAAGGGCACTAGCTCATCATCTTTAAATTATGTGACGACATAGCGAGTTGAAGTATGCTCTGATACATCTGTAATGTGCTGTAGGAATCCTTGGCAAACACACATGGCTCACAATGCGGCTTTTGCACCCCTGGTTTTGTTATGTCCATGTATGCCCTACTGAGATCATCAGTCAAACCACCCACCAAAGAGGATATTGAAGAAAGCCTTGCGGGAAATTTATGCCGTTGCACAGGTTATAGACCAATAATCGATGCCTTTAGTGTATTCGCAAGAACAAATGATGCCTTGTACACCAGTGGGTCCTCAGGCCTTTCGAGCGGTGAGTTTATCTGTCCTTCAACTGGTAAGCCATGTTCATGTGGGCCGAATTTAAGGGATGATAAAGAAAGTACCGAAAGTAGGACCTGTGAAGGTGATATTTGGAAGCCAATCTCTTATGGAGATTATGACGGAGCTGCATACACTGAGAAAGAGCTTATTTTTCCTCCAGAGCTTCTACTGAGGAAATCGACTAATTTATATTTGAATGGGTCAAATGGACTTAAGTGGTATCGTCCATTGAGCCTTCAGCATTTATTTCATATAAAATCAAGATATCCCGATGCCAAATTGGTTGTTGGTAACACGGAGGTGGGTATTGAAACACGGTTGAAAAGCTTCCATTATCCAGTTTTAATCCATGTTTCTCACGTGCCTGAACTTAATAAGTTGGTCGTAAAAGATGAAGGCTTGGAGATTGGTTCAGCAGTCAAACTTTCACAATTAGCCAAAGTACTGAAGATGGTTATAGACGAGCACCCTTCTTTTCAAACTTCTTCTTGTAGGGCAATAATTGAACAATTAAAATGGTTTGCTGGAACACAAATTAAAAATGTGGCATCTGTTGGTGGAAATATTTGCACAGCAAGTCCTATTTCAGACCTTAACCCTTTATGGATGGCCATTGGAGCAAGATTCTACATATCTGATTGTAAAGGAAACACAAGAACATGTGGGGCCCAGAACTTTTTCTTGGGTTATCGTAAAGTGGATCTTGCTAGCAATGAGATCCTTATTTCGGTTTTTCTCCCATGGAACTCTCGATATGAATTTGTGAAAGAATTTAAGCAGGCCCATAGGAGAGATGATGACATTGCCATAGTGAATGCTGGAATGCGGGCCCGTCTTGAAGAGAAGGATCAGAAATGGGTGGTTTCTGATGCATTGATTGTGTATGGGGGTGTTGCCGCTTATTCTATCTCAGCCTTTGAAACACAGAAATTTCTGATAGGGAAACATTGGAATAAAGAGCTATTGAATGGTGCTTTAAAGATACTGGAGAAGGACATTGTGGTGAAGGATGATGCACCAGGAGGGATGATAGAGTTTCGGAAATCCTTAATCCTGAGTTTCTTCTTTAAATTTTTCTTGTGGGTCTCTCACCAAATGGACGGATTGCCACTCTTTGATGAAACAGTCCCGATATCTCATCTTTCAGCCATAAAACCATTTCAGCATCCTTCCATTATAGGAAGCCAGGATTATGAAATTGTAAAGCGTGGGACTTCTGTTGGAGCTCCTGAAGTTCATCTTTCATCAAGACTTCAGGTTTGCATGTTTCTAGTGCATAAATTTCACCACGTGTACAATTTATTTGTGCAAGCAAGTGATCTTCTACTGCTGCTTTCTTTGTCAAATGGGGGGTTTTGATGCAACCTCACATTCTTATGGTTTTCCATTTGTTAGCATCATTGGGTAAAATAAATCAACAGATAACGTTTTGGTCCTTGGTCGTTTTCCAGTCTTAATAATGGGCACATAGGTTTCACCGTCTACCAGTTAAGAAATTGAACCTTTTGATCTGACTTTTTGGGTCAGTGATAAAATGGATTTTTTATTTTCACTTTTTGAAATCAAATAAATAAAAAGCAGTTAATTAAGAAAAATATTTTTGGGGGAAGGATGATTCTATTCCTTAATTCATAGTAGGATTTACAGGAGTTGAGTTGAGCAGAGAACAAAATACAAAATATAATTCTAAATTAACGTTCTTTTTGGTTTTTAAGTGATTTTTAAAAATCGATTTTTGAAATCTAGGGGATTTTAAAATGTATATTTGTTTTGGATTTATGAGTAAGTGTAACTTTATGATGTAAGAATTGTATTATTATGTTATTTGTATTGTGTGATTGTAATGATTAGATAATTGTTATTATTTTAAAAGATGAGAGAGAGTAACTTTGGTCAAAATTGGTATTAGATGGAGTCAAAGTAGAATGATAGTTAAAGTGATATTAATTGATACTCCCTCCATCCTGTTTTATCTGTCATTTTCTATCCATTCACTCAAACCAATTTTTTCATTTATTAGGACATCAAAATACACTTGCACCCTTATATATTAAGCTTATAAATACTACTCCTTCCGTCCCCAAATCTATTCCCACTTTCTTTTTTTATCTGTCCCCCAAATCTATGTCATTCTCTTTTAAAAATTTATTACTTTATTATCACCCTCACAAACATTCACTTTATTCATAAATGGACTCCACAATACCATTACTTTATCTACTTTATCTCATTTTTCTTAAAACTCGTGCCCATTCCAATGAGAATAAAATTGGGGGATGGAGGAAGTACTATTTATCAGGGGCAATATTGGAATAATAGGAAAAAACTGCATTGTTATAAATAGAGTAATAATATATAAAGAGACATCACTTTGGATAAAATGAGACAGTTAAAAAAGATCGATGGAGTAGGTTTTATAGGTTATTTATAGGGGTTTAGGGTTTTTAAAATCAGATATTGAAATCCAAACTCGAACGAGCTTTAAATTCAAAACCCTTTCTGAAACCCAAAAAGAACACCACCTAAACTAAACTAATGAATCTTAAAACACCTATTTTGAAAAAAAATCTGGTCATCAATTTGAATTTTTTCCTAAAATATTGCATTCAATTAATTCGTAAATCTAGACGATTATTTATTCATAGGTTATTATGAGGTCAAGACAGATCTGGTGTTTTGTCTTCAATGGACAAGGAGATTATCCACCTTGATCAAATGTTCTTCATGTAATAAGAATAATGGCTTCCATAGAAGGCTGCCGTTGAACAATGCACATTTACAATGTTGTGCATAGTTGAGTTTGCTCACAATATGGTTTTGTGCTTCATTTCTATGTTAATTACTGTTTTCTCCCAAAATTCCAATTTAAAAGTAAAACAGTGCAATATAGAACACAATATCAGTGCAGATAAATTTACTTGCTGCTCCCTTGAAACCTTAATAACCTTCTGGATTTGATTCATTGCTCAACTGAGCCTATAAGCAGTTACTTCCATCCACTGTTAGTTGTTGTTCTTACTAATTGGCCGATAAAATTTCTGAAAACTATAAGTTGTTTTATCTTTTATACACTCGCACCTCTATTCAGCAAAAAGTCACTCTATGTTTGGGTAATTGCAGGTTACAGGTGAAGCAGAGTATACAGATGATGTTCCCATGCCTCCAAATAGTTTACATGCTGCATTAATATTGAGTAAAAAGCCTCATGCTCGTATACTTTCGATGGATGATATAGCAGCCAAGTCTTCTCCGGGATTCGTAGGAATATATTATGCGAAGGATGTGCCTGGGGACAATATGATTGGGCCAGTTGTTGCAGATGAAGAACTTTTTGCTTCAGAAGTAGTCACTTGTGTGGGTCAGGTATATTTTCCATTCGTTATCTGCTTCTGCAGAATACTCTCTTTACCAGTTTTGACTTATATGAAAGAACTTTTCCGAAGTGTTTACATTTACTCCCTCTGTCCCACAACACATTGTGGCAACTTTTGGACACAAAATTTAAGAATGGTGTAATGAGTAGAGTATTGAGGGGTAGTTTCGTAAATTTTTATTTATAAAGTGAAGAAATTAGTTGGATTAAATGTATGTGTGGGCCCCAAAGTAATGACATTTTGTGTAAATACATGAATATTGTGAGGGTGAAGTTCAATGAGGAGTTCCTTTTTGGTTGTGCTAAGTGTTGTTGGACGTCCCAATAAGGAAAGTATGCAATGTTTTGTGGGATGGAAGGAGTAATTCACTGTACGTTAGATAATTCTTACTAGCATAAATGCTTTTGACTGCATTAGAAACATATAATTTCATCAAAGTTTTGGAGTTCCATAATTATTGTTTTGCAGGTTATTGGGGTAGTTGTGGCTGATACTCATGAAAATGCAAAGAATGCTGCTCGGAAAGTCCACATTCAATACGAAGAACTACCAGCAGTCTTATCCATTGAAGATGCTATTGCATCTGATAGCTTCCACACTCAAACTGAAAGAAGTCTAAGAAAAGGGGATGTGGACCTCTGCTTCTTATCAGGGGAGTGTGATAAGATTATAGAGGGAGAGGTTCGGATTGGGGGTCAGGAGCATTTCTACTTGGAGCCACATACCACTCTAACATGGACGATTGATGGCGGAAATGAAGTCCATATGATCTCATCTACTCAAGTAAGTTTCTCTAATCTGACATTTATGACATTCTACATACCTTTCTTACATGGCCCTCTGGTGGAGCTATTCCTGTGTAACTGTGTTGTTCTTGTGCTTCCTATACTGTTATTACTGCAGAAGGTGATTCACAGACACTCCTTTTGAAGAATTATCATGAATTTTGGTTAAGTTAACCTAGGAGGCGTTAGTTTATGGATTGGAGTGAATTTCAAATCCAGTAGGTGGATTTGATGAATAGTAAAAGATGTATCTAAATTTTGTACTCCCTCTGTCTCTAAACACTCTTCACACTTTGGAGGGTGCACTTTTTAAGAGAAATGTGTAATGAGTATAGTATTGAGGGTTATGTGTAAAATTTTATTATTAAAGTAATGAAACTGATTGGAGTGAGTGTAAAATCATTATGTTTTCAACCATTTCAATGAAGGGTTATATTTGCAGATAGATCTGATTGGTGTGTCTATACTAAAATTTAATGCTTTTTACTTTTCCAGGCCCCTCAGAAGCACCAAAAATATGTTGCCCATGTTCTTGGTCTTCCAATGTCCAAAGTGGTCTGCAAGACTAAAAGAATTGGTGGTGGTTTTGGAGGGAAAGAAACAAGGTCTGCTTTCCTTGCTGCTGCCGCTGCTGTTCCATCATATTTACTAAATTGCCCTGTAAAGATTACATTGGATAGGGATATTGACATGATGATTACTGGACAACGCCATAGTTTCCTCGGGAAGTATAAGGTATCACTTGATCTTTGATATCACTTAAGCTTTATTCAATTTTCATTCCTAATATCAACAATAAAGACCACAAGCTTGATTTGACAGCCGGATAATTTGTGCATCGTTAGAATTTATGCATAGCATACTGAAATAGTGTACCATGGCGGGATAGTAGTCTGCAACTTAGCAGAAATGGATAAATACCGTTCATGAAAATCATGTCGGCCTTCAGTCAACCCAATGTTTTATTGGTCTGTGTAGAGCTCAAAGTGTGACTATCTTTGTGGGATGGAGAGAGTACTATTTTTACTAACTGTGGAAACAATTAAAGGATAGCTTATGTATTCAGCTGTTGGTGAGAAAAGGCTCCATGAAATTAGTGTTTTGTTGTGCCTCTTAAGCATCACCCCTCACATGATTACTATATAACAACTTGGCTTGTGAGGAAACATCAAGCTGAATGTAAGTCCATGTAATTTTGAGGATTATTGTCTTATCTCCTTAACATGTTGATTTTAGTAATGACTTGATACAATTAATTCTTGGTGATTGTTGAGTTAGTTTAGTGTTTTAACCAAGGTAGATTACCCAATGTTCGATGCTAAATCATTGCTGGCAAAAAATATTGTAGGTTGGCTTTACAAATGAGGGGAAAATACTTGCTTTGGATCTTGAGATCTTCAACAATGGGGGAAACTCACTTGATCTCTCACTTGCAGTGCTTGAACGTGCCATGTTCCATTCGGACAATGTATATGAGATTCCAAATGTTAAAATTAAAGGCAAAGTCTGCTTCACTAATTTGCCTAGTAACACTGCTTTTCGAGGATTTGGTGGTCCACAAGGAATGCTAATTGCTGAAAACTGGATTCAAAGAGTTTCCATGGAGCTTAAGAGAAACCCGGAAGAAATTCGGGTATTTATTATGCTTCCTTAACAATTTCCTTTTCTATAATATCCTTTTGGTGGTCATCTGATTGGTCACCTTTGTGATACTCCCTCTATCACTAAGATAGACTTGGACAAATTTTCACACAGGTTATGAAGACACATTAAATGTTATTTGAATTATAAGATTTTTCTTCGTTGCACAAGATGACAAAAAACTAAATGTTCATTGCAATTTTATTAAAAAGCGTGTTAAATAGGGACATTTTTGTGAATTGAAGACTATTGCGGACCTATAATTTGGGACACACGAAAGTGGAAAGGAAACCTATCTTAGCTGTTCAGAGGGAGTAATAGTTTATAAGTCTATATTTATTAACTTCTGTATGCATATACTGTTTTCAGGAGATCAATTTTCAGAAAGAGGGATCAGTATTGCATTATGGTCAACAAATAGAACACTCCACGTTGGAGCGTCTCTGGAATGAACTGAAAGCATCTTGTAAATTTTTGGATGCTCGTGAAAAAGTCAAGCAGTTCAATGCTGAAAATAGATGGAAGAAGCGTGGTATCGCTATTATCCCTACAAAATTTGGCATCTCTTTTACTGCCAAGTTTATGAATCAGGTACTTTTTATTCCTTCTTCATTTAATATATTTAAATTGATTTTCGTTTTAATTTATCCACGTGCTATTGGTTATAGGCGGGTGCACTTGTTCAAGTTTACACAGATGGAACTGTATTAGTGACACATGGGGGTGTCGAAATGGGGCAGGGTTTGCATACAAAAGTGGCTCAGGTTGCTGCCTCTTCTTTCAACATTCCTCTCAGCTCCGTATTTATATCAGAGACCAGTACTGATAAGGTGAGAGAAGTTCTCTCTCTATATTTATTATTTGCCAATCTCAGAGATCACGACTATACAAATATTGAATTTCCACCAATCATTTTGCAATTCAGTAATATTGAAATTCTGGTCATCTGTGCAAATGTAACCAGATTTGATTTTGTTTAATATCAATTACTCCCTCCGTCCCAGACGTATTTGCATACTTGAAATTGCACGTGGAATAAGAAAAGGGGTAAAATAGTGACATATGGGTAAATATGTGTATATTTTTGTGAGTGTGCACACAAATCATTGTTTCCTTTTTAGGTAGTGTGCAAATTGGTGTGGAACGTTCAAATAAGAAAAGTGTGCAAATTCCTCTGGGACGGAGGGAGTATTTCATTCTGATAATCACTTCCAGAAGCTTCTAGTTTGTCTGAGTAACCTTTCCTTAGAGAAAAGTAGAATATACCATGCCCATGTATATGAAGTTCTGTGCAGAGCTGTTGCTGAAAGAGGAAAATAAATTACGATTCATAGGTTCAACATTAGAATTTATTGACTCGGATACAAACATAAAATTGTTGGGATTTTGCACCATATAGTCTGAAACTTATATGACATTCTTGGATAACTTCATTATTTCCCGGCCCCAACTCATTATTTTCTGGGTATATTTGCCAATAATTAGATTTTTTTAATTTGAAAATTTCGAAAATCTTAGGGTAATGGACTGGAATCTGCACCTATTTCTTGGGTGACCTAATTATCTCCTTACTCTTTAACTGTTGCTTGGGGTTGCATGGAAACACAATCCATTTTTTTTCCATATATCCATGTTTAACCTTTGTTGACTGTTTTAAAATATTTGAGTTATGCGTCTGGAAGCAAAGATATTTGTATCAGCCTACTTACATTGTACGTCACCTGTTTCTTAACTAGGTCCCAAATTCATCACCAACAGCTGCTTCTGCAAGTTCTGATATATATGGTTCGGCAGTTTTAGATGCATGTGAGCAAATAAAAGCACGTATGGAACCCATAGCATCCCAACACAATTTTGGCTCTTTTGCTGAGGTAATCTTATCACTGCTCATCTTAAATATTCACACTGTTTGAAATCCAGGTTCTGCTAGCTGATTACTATATAATATGGAGATTTTTTCTAATTAAAGAAAGTAGATGTGTTACATTAACAGAAAACTCAAGCAATGATTCTCTCATGAAGATTGGTTATTTTACGAAGTAAATGAAATCTAATAATTCAACTGCAGAGATGCAACAGAAGCCTAAATTGATTATATTGATGGCTGGATAATGAAGAAATAACTGCTATTTTACATGGTCAAAACATAGGGTATCTCATTTAATGAAGAAATGACTGTTATTTTACATGAGAATTTAAAATACGGGGCCCTCAGGTAGAGTTTATTATATTGTTACCAGTGGGGAATGCAGACTGGACTAATTGTGACCACCAATGACCACCAATAAAAGGGAGAGAGAGAGATACTTTGTCCAAATACATCTTCTTGTAGTTCTCTTTAGTTGATTTCATCTCAGTTTCTATTTTTGCTGTCCATTTTTGCATCTGAAGTGAACTTTTTGAGATCATTATGTTGAACGGTGGAAATATATAAGCAAGATGGATATGATGCTCAAATACTATTTAAAAAACAATACTATACTAGTCCACCTTTAAAATGTGAAAAATATTTATGCC
This sequence comes from Ballota nigra, assembly GCA_947034835.1. Classification (NCBI taxonomy): domain Eukaryota; kingdom Viridiplantae; phylum Streptophyta; class Magnoliopsida; order Lamiales; family Lamiaceae; genus Ballota; species Ballota nigra. Next base: position 25,903,529 of record OX344723.1, read on the forward strand.
TCATTTTATATCACCTAATTCTGTAGCTGTTAGCTTGATTTATGCCTGTTAACTGTATATGTTATCTTCATTTGCCTTCCGAAACACTCATTTCACATGACTTTCATGCAGATATTTATTTATACTAAGGCTGTGTTTACTTCAAATGATAAACCCCATTTAGAAGAATAAGAGAGGTTTATCTGTTGTTTACTTTAAATGTTAAAAAAGCCGGGTAATATGCCCAACCCGAAATAAAGGCCTATTAAACACCACTTTTAAATCCATCCAAAATGGGCAATTTATATTTATCTGGAGCACTGTTCGGCATTAAAACATCTGCTCTCTCTCTCTCCTCTGCTATTTCTCTCTCTAGTAAAACTGTTTCGAATCAAGAGTAATAAACACAACACAACTGAGAAAGAAAGAAACTTGAGATTCTTCAGCTTTTAAGGTTGGTTCATTTAAAGCTAACTAATTGAATATGGGTATCTTGAGTTGATCGCAAGATTTTGTTTAATTAAGGTGCAGTATAGATTGGTGTGCTCAATTCAATGATTTTTGTAGATTAAATGCTGATCTTTGGCTATAATGGGAGGGCAATAGATCTTTCACCATCTCTGATTTTTCCAATCTTACACTTTTGCTCTGTTTTCCTTCTTGTAAGAAATTGAAACTTCAACCTCTTTTGAATAATTCATATGTTTTTTATTTCGTCTAAATTCATTTTCTTAGCATTTCTCTTTGAGTGTGAGTAAAGAAATTAAATGAGAAAAGTAATTAGAGGGTTACAAATTTTCTTAATTTTATGAGGATTCAATGCCGTAATAGATCAGTCGTTTCACAGACCGATGGAGGGGATAATTGTGCTGGGAAGGTATAAAAATTAAGGGGTATACTAGTAATTTACTTTCTTATTCATACAATCTTGAAAAGTAAATTAGTATATATTAGTTTAACCCTCAAACAAATCAGTCTGAGTAAATAGGTATATCTTGAGATAACTTAGGCAGACCTGCTAATTTAACCTTATCTACACAATCCCTCTATGCCAAAGTAAACATAGCCTAAGCAGTTGGTTTATTCTAGTCATTTTGATACAAGTTCTGTGCTTTGAATATCAGCTTGCTTATGCATGCTACATGGAAAGGATAGACCTCTCTGCTCATGGATTCTATAAAACGCCTGATATTGGGTTCGATTGGGAAACTGGTAAAGGGACTCCATTCAAGTACTTCACTTGTGGGGCAGCATTTGCTGAAGTAGAAATCGACACATTGGTAGGAGACTTCCACACGAGGCAAGCTGACGTGATTCTGGATCTTGGGTTTTCACTGAATCCAGCCATTGATATTGGACAGGTTGGTGTTCCTAATATATGATTCTTTTTTTATTCATACAATTTTTTTCCTCTTTCTACTAGTGCTTTATGTCCTCCTTTCCATCTGTAGCAGAGGTTTTTTTGTAATATTTGCTCACCTAATCTGATTACTTTTCTCTTTTCTGCAATGTTTGGTTGATTTTAATCACTTGATGCATCATTAGAAGAAAATGCAACTTGTTGCAAGATCATATGCTGCCTTAAAATTTTAATAGATCCGAGTATTATACAAATTAGACTGTTCAAACAATACCATACAATTTTGTTTTAGTGTAGGTTGAGCAAGGAGATTTAAGTTATTGCATAGTTCGTCCAGTTCACATTTACATAAGCATACTCAACGTCTGAAGCATACGAGTAAAACTAAATCAACCTGGCTAAACTTCTTGAACATGAATTTGACTTGAGATAAAACATGATAGTAAAACTAAATCAACCTGTCTAAACTTCTTGAACATGAATTTGACTTGAGATAAAACATGATAGGTACTTATCAGTGACCCCAGAAATACCTCAAAAAAGAGGAAGCTGATAGGAATTTAAGGAGTAATTTTGTAAACCTTTATGCATAAAGTAAAGAAAGAAATGGGTTGAATTGTGTATATGTGCAGGCTAAGAAATAATGACATTTTGTGTACACTTGAGGATATTGAGAAGGTGGAGTTTATGGAGAGTTTTCCATTTTAAGGGTATGAAAGATATGGAAGGGACAAAAAACAATAGTGTGAAAGGTGTTTCTGCTCTTTTTTTTGCACAGAATCAACATGCTTAGGGGAAGGATTCTATGATAGTATTAGCAAAGAAACTTAGTCTCATGTACATCAGTTGCACCGTGCTACTGGGTAGGGGGTGAAACGTGATACCAGTTTTGGCTGAAATGTGACGCAACGTGCAGGCTTAATAATTGAGACGTGACACTAAATTTGACCGGAAACGTAATACTAGCGTCAACTGAAACATGACGAGACTTGGCGTAGCAGAGATAGGATTTTGGTAGATGTTACTCATCCAATTTGAAATATTTTCTTGGAAATTGATTTGTACATTCCTTTTGTTGTGGATGGTGCATAGATCGAAGGTGCATTTGTTCAAGGTCTTGGATGGGCTGCACTTGAGGAGCTTAAGTGGGGAGATGCTGCTCACAAGTGGGTCCCACCAGGAAGTCTCTACACTTGTGGGCCCGGAGCCTACAAAATCCCTTCCATTAATGATACCCCCTTCAAATTCAGTGTCTCCCTCCTCAAGGTATTCAATACAAACTTCCCATGCACCAGTTCTACTGTGAAACTTATTTGCATTTTGTTTGTTTTCTTGAACAATATTTTAAAATTGCACAGTGAAACTTTCTTACAAGAGGTTTATTCCCCCTTCCTCATCAATATATTAAGCATGTATGTATATTGGTTGACAGGATGCTCCAAATCCGAAGGCTATCCACTCATCAAAAGCAGTGGGGGAGCCGCCGTTTTTTCTTGCCTCGTGTGTTTTCTTCGCCATCAAGGATGCAATCATAGCTGCGAGGGCCGAAGAAGGCCTCACCGAGTGGTTTCCTCTGGATAACCCCGCAACACCCGAACGTATACGGATGGCTTGCTTTGATGAATTCACCAAACCCTTCATCCACTCTGCTTTCCTTCCAAACCTTAGTGTTTAGCCTCAATTCTTCATCCTTGATAACATACCATAAAAAAACCATTCTACTCCATAGTTCTGTTGTCGTTTTAATCCAAAACACGGGTTAAAACGTGTCATCTCGTTTTACAGGACGAACAAGTCCATGCATACAATTGTTTTGTTGTAGATTTTGATTTAAAATGCTTTGTAAATCACTATAATTTTCTGGTTTTTCAATTTGGAAAAAAGAATTGAATGCGTTTTGTTCGGAGTGATTCCGATAGAAGTAGCACTCTTTTATGTCAGTTGTATAATGTAATTGTATATAATATTTTTTAGTAAAAACAATTAATATTAATAAATATTATCTTTGAAAAAAAATATTACTCCATCTGTTCATGAAAAATGGTCCTGATAAAAAATGGTCATGTTGTCAAAAATGAAAATAATAAATTTTATCTATATTTTTCAACACAAAATATTTTTAAAATAATTTATTTTGTATCTAATGTGATATAATATTTTTGCTTTTTACATAACAGAACCAAATTTTAGGGACTGAGGGAGTACTGCTTAAAAATATGCTTGAGCCACATGATGCATTTGGTGCATATAATTGAATGATTGATTCAAAATGTATTCTATAATTGAACTATTGATTCTTTTTTCAATTATAAGTTGAGGGTACATTTTCTAGATCCTTCCCACGATTGGTTTATAGATGAAGAATGCAAATTGATTGGGCTATTATTTCCCCCTTATCCATTACTTCAAGTGTTGTAACATTCCGAGTAAAATATAAATTCTATATTTGTGTATCAGTAGACAAGAGTGTAACATATTTAGATAGATCAACTTTGATAGCGTAAGAATCCACTAATGAAATTATGACTGAACCCATGCAAATTGGTTTCTTTACGAATATGTCAACTATAGCAAGAATTGTTCCTAACTTTTATTTACTAACATTGCATATGTGATAATTAATGAGAATTATCTCCTGCAAAACGGAAGTCCGGGGTTAAATGAAGTTAGGGGAAAGTTTAGGTATCAACGCCGTCTCACTTGAATTTCTTCCGGTTATGACATTACCTTCCAAAACGTGATCACCTAGTATTGTTAGGACCAGTCTAGTTTACAAAAGGTCATTTGTCACTTCAATATGTGCACCATCATCGTCCTCGTCTCCAACAATACCTCTCCAATTGCTACCATCCATTCTGAGAAGGATGTCAATCGTTCATCAGCTGGACTTAAGTTCTGGAGTCTCATACTTTTGTCAGTCTAAAAACGGTGCAAGCATTCCACAGTTAGGAAGAGTTGATTGTGGCATTGCATGATTTTCTGTCTCCGTCCCTTTGAAATGACCGATAATACAATGTATGTGTACCATTGAAGCTTCATCCACATTATTCGTATGTATCTAACCAACAAATTTGCTAGTTGATTGTCCTGTTTGATGTTACACATTGAGTCCTCCGCAATGTTAATTTGGATGGTAAATTTGAATGAGCAGTTCTTTCGTCCGAAAGTAGAAGAGATGTGTGATGTTTAGAACAATTCCACCCTTTAATTTGAGAGTCGCAAAGAAAGTTCTCCATAAGTATATCTTGTCCATTCCGTAGTACCCATAATCAAAGGACACACCACCTTTGTTGGAACCAATAGTTTTTTTTTTTCTATTATCAATTTTAAAGATCTTATATTCATTAAACTAAAATTTATATTGAATATTTTATAAAAACTTAAAATCTTTGATTAATATATCTCAAACATATATACAATTTCAATATATTTTTATATTATTTGTCAATATTTATTATAAAATATATCTAAAAAATATACTTACACTAAATATCGTAGTCTTATATATTTTTTCTTCATTTATCATAAAATACCTAAAAAAAACATATATTTATACGATCAAGCAAAACAACTCAACATATATAAGAATGTGAACAAGTTGAGTCGAGCTGAGCCGAATGCAATCAAATTCTAGCTCAACTTGTTTGATTTTTTTAAGGCTTGAACTCTAATAGTTGAGTTGGAGCTCTGCTCGTGTAGTTTATTGAGTTCGCGAGTAGCTCTAACTGGACTTGTGAAATATTCATTTACAAATAAAAGAGCTTGGCTTGAGCTCCACCTAAAAAAAGCTCATTTGCAAATTTATCAAATATAATTTGAGCTCGAGTTCGGAAAAAAACTCCTTTGCAAATTAATTAAATATAGTTCGAGCTCGAGTTCAAAAAACTCATTAAAAAGTTAAATGAGCTCGGTTCGATAAGCTCGTTAAAATTTTAAAAAATACACAAACATAATAGAACCTAACATCAACGTCTAATTAAAAAGGCAACTAACCGAGCCTATATCGAGCTTACTCACGAATATGTTCGCAAGCCTGCTTACGAGCTTATTCGCGAACTTTATAAATAAACTTGTTCACAAGCTTTCGAGTCGAATATGATCAGGCTTGAGCACGACTCGATAAAATAATTGAATTTAAATTTAAATTCAAACTCGATTCATAAAATTTAACGAAAGAATAAAAATGAATATTTTTTTAGGCGAGATTTGAATAGTTCACAGACGAATTAACTCATCTATCCCTGCTCAAGGTCACATAGACAAAAGCTCTGGTCAGATCTTAATCAATGTTGTCTACTTTTTTTCAGTTCGAGAAGCAGAAAATGTGGCTAAAAGGGAACATTCTTTAAAATTTTGACTGCACAATTGTCAATGTATCTAAAGTCGTAAATCGTAAAAAGGTACAACCAAACATGGCATAATTGTTTGTGCAGCACATACATAAAGTTTGATTGATTTCTAAGTTCAAGCTTGATTTCTAAGTGGCCCACAGTACAAAACTGACAAAAGATTGTTCACAAGTTTAATTTGACCAAACCCCACCATCAATTTAGTTTGTCTTGAAAGTTCAAAATAATAATGAAGTAAAATCTAATGAAATTATGGCAATCAAATTAGGTGTTAATACTCCCTCCGTCCCAAACGAATTTGCACACTTTCCTTATTGGGGTGTCCCAAACGAATTTGCACACCCCAAATAAAGAAAGTGTGCATTACATTTATCTACAAAATTGCCATCACTTAACAACTTAAAATTCAGCCCAAGCCCACTTAATTAATTCATTAACCTAATTAAATCATAATCCTAAAACCAACAATATCATTCAGCCCTACTCCCACACCCCCTCAATTCCCGACTTCTCACCTTCACCCTCTAGAACATTCAACTCACCCTCTCTCTCTCGATCTGCTATTCTCACCCCCCCACCCTCGCCGCCTCTCACCATCGCCGCCTCTCACCCTTTCTCACCCTCGCCGTCTCTCACCTCACCCTCTCTCGCTGTTTCTCATTGCGGCGACGAAAACCCTAAATTTTCAAATATGAGAAAATACGGTTATGTTCCAGATTCGTTATCCCCGTCTCTCGATTCAGATGATGGGGTTGATTCCTTATCCCCGTCTCTTGTTTCGGAGGCGTGGTCCAATTTTGAGGCGGAGTCGGCGGTGCCGCCCTATTTTCCGGTAAATGGTTCGCCTTTACCAGATTGGTTCGTAGAGCTACCCGATCTATTCACTACGGATTCGATGGAGGCGCCCCTCGATTTGCCGATGCGGTCAACTTTTATGGCCGATTTGAGCACGGCGCCGCCCGATTTACAAGCCAATCCAAGTTTTGAGGCCGAATCGTTGGTGGCGCCGCTCGATCTACTCTCGGAAGAGTCATTTGTGCCAGAGACTCATATGGAAGAGATTGTGCTTCCACCAGTGGTATCTTCCTTCGATACCCCAGAAAAGCGTGCATTTTTTATGAATTTTCTTGCTCTTCAAGCTCCTGCTGTTCTTAAGGTGACCTTGTAAAACCCTTTTTTGGCATGACGATTTCTATTGGGTGTTGATTTCTGTGGGTTATATGATTTCTACTGGGTTATGATTTCTATGGGTTATATTGTTGATGATCTGTTGGTTATATGATGTGGCTTCTATGGGTTATATTGTTGGTTATATGGTGTTTTGGTGTATATACGATCTGTGGGTTATTTATTCATGATGATCTGTTAGTTAATTTCCAGTGGGTTATACTGGTTATATGATCTTTTGGTGTATATATGATCTGTTGGTTATGGTCTGTGAGTGTAGCATTAAATTAATGTCACCACTAGGACAATTTAGTCCTAGTTAGGAGACTTAATTTAATAGCTATACCTCTTACCCAGTGATGATAATGTTCTGAGGGTCAAGAGTTATAATGTGTTCTGCTGGGATATGATTATGCTTATATAGTGTTCTGCTTGGATATGATTATGCTTATATGGTGTCTTGTTGAGAATATGATATGTGGGTGTAAATGGTCTGTGAGTGTAACATTAAATTAATGTCACCACTAGGACAATTTAGTCCTAGTTAGGAGACTTAATTTAATAGTTATACCTCTAACCCAATGATGATAATGTTCTGAGGGTTAAGTTTATTAAAACTGTCATTTTCATTCATATATTGTCCTTCACATCTGCACAAAAACTGTCATTTACCTTGCACATACTCTTCTTTCACAAATATTGTCCAAAAATCCAAAAACTACCCAACTTACTACCCTACTTGCAAAAAATATGTCTTTTTCATTCATATATTGTCCTTCACATCTGCACAAAAACTGTCATTTACCTTGAACTTACCCTACTTTCACAAATATTGTCCATCTGCACAAAAACTACCCAACTTACTACCGTACTTACACAAAAACTGCCCATCTTACTACCTTACTTACACATACCCTAAATCTGTCATAAGAGTATCAATTTCATATTCTGCTCCTTCAATGTGATTGTGCTCCACCAAGTGGTCAATGCCCTCCCTAACCAATACCTCATCAACTTCTAAAGTTAGTGGTAGTCTTCCTTCTCTGATCAATGCTTCTTTGCCCAAATGTTGCTGCTTAAAGTTGTTATGTCCCTTCACCTTGATTATTTCAGTCAAGTTAGACTGTAAACTCAAGAAGACATTATTTAATGCAATATCATCTAGCTCTTCAAAAGCCAATTTCACATTCTGAACCAATTCATCCACATTCTTACTTGGTCTGTCATCTTTCAATGATTGGATTGCCCTGAAAAACCCTATGTCATTCACATTTGTATCTGGTGAGTTAGCTGGCTGACACACCAGTTTGATATTGAAGCCATTTGATGATGCAGCTTCTCTAAATTGTGGATCAGAATCTGAAATATGTGGCTTTGCATTGTCTTGTTGGATAAATATGTCTTTGCTTGCACATTCTGGCCATTTTTCCTTAATTGCTGGTATGATCTGTGTAACATGTCATCAATGTGTTTGCTTTGGTTTAGTTGAACATGGTATTCACATTAGGAGACATGAATGCATGCATAAACTATATGATGACATGAAATCTGATAGTTTATCATAGTCATCAATGTGTTTGCTTTGGTTTAGTTGAACATGGTATTCACATTAGGAGACATGAATGCATGCATAAACTATATGATGACATGAAATCTGATAGTTTATCATAGCCATCAATGTGTTTGCTTTGGTTTAGTTGAACATGGTATTCACATTAGGAGACATGAATGCATGCAAAACTATATGATGACATTTAACTTAAAAAAACCTGTGTCAATCTTTTTACCTGATGCACAAGGCAAATTCTAGTCACATCTTTAGTGATTGAATCAATGGGTTGAGTCTCCATTGTGCCTCTTACTCTGTTTTTGCTATTCCTTTGAGCTGGTACCCTCTTTGTGAATGGGAAAATGCCAATCTTTCCATCAAAGATGAGTTCACCATCAATAGAATAGAGTGGTCTTGCCACTGCACACATGAACATCACTTTCACAATGTACCTCTTACTTTTGCATGCTCTATATGGCTCAACTTCCCCTGGTACTATATAAAACCTCTCACATGACTTTGACATGTAAAACCATTTCTCATCAATGTGTATGACATTATGCATGGTTTGGAACTTGATTTGGTTGGAGTATATATCATATTCCAATGAATGTAGGCTGTACTTCAGCCTATTCAGCATGTTAATTGGTGTTAGAGCAGGATGTATAGCATTTGTATGGGGTAAAATTTCACCTTTTTTGATCCATCTACCAACACTGCTCTTACTGGCTTTTAACTCCTTGGCCAATTTTCTTATTGTGCTTCTCTTGCTGAAAGGTACGAGCTTCATAGCTTCAACATCTACTTGAAGTGCCTCCTTACCTCCTAAACCCTTCTTTTTTTACTTGAATAAAACAGGAACACCATCTAACATTTGTTGTTTTGCAGCTTTCCAAGTGTATTGAATAGTCCTCCTTGAAACTCCAAATGATGATGCTGCTTCCTTGACCTTTCCATTGTTCACAACCCCATCTTTGCTGTTGGCAAGTAAAAATTGGGCAATCAACACTCTTTCTTCTTGGGAAAGATCAGCTGCTCTCATGTTGTTAACCATCTTTTTGAATCATTTATGAGAGCATTGAATGTGGTTGTTAAGAGAAATTGTATTTATAGGGTTTTTATTTAGTCTGATGGAGTTTGGAGGGACTATAACTTTTGAATTTTTGGTCATTCATCACTTAATGGTGATTAGATTGTTGAAATTGTGGTGGGAAATTTTTTCCCACCTTTTTTCCATGTAATTTTCGAATTGTTCAGATTATTTAGAATAATTTTGAATTTTTTTTTATTCATTTTACTGTTCATTCGATTTTGGTGGGAAAAATAGGAGGGAATAATTAACTCTTAAGCAAGAGTTAATTATCCTTCCTTTTCAGCTTTGAAAAGTCAACAATAGTAGGCTTTTGCCTTTTCCTTAATATGTGTGCCATCCCAGGGGTGCAAATTCCCCTGGGACGGAGGGAGTATTATTTTCTTTTGAAATTATGTATTCCCCCTTCAATTTTACTAGTTTTATTTTTTCATCTATTATTTTTTATTATATGATGGAGAATATTATGAGATATTGTAAAATACATTTATAAATAAATTGATTATTTATGGAATTAATGTTTATTAAGTATCATATTTTTTATAAACAATTATTTTGTTAATTATGAATCCCATAATACTCCATAATACACTACAAATTATGACATAAAATAACAGACAAAAGAATAAGACTAATAAAATTGGACGCAGGAGATAATATTTTTCTGTGCTCACTTGTATCTTATCTTTTCACCCAAGGAACAAGATATATTGTAAGCAAAACATTATGATTGCTAGTATTCATGTTCAAATTAATCACAGTCTTAATTATTACTTAATTTTCCAATAAGAATCCATGATGATATTCTTTTATGCATTATAATAGTTTAAAGATGAAAAAAAAGAATGAAAAGAGTTCTTGAAATAAAAAAAACAAAACAAATTGTGTATGAGACTGTTTCATATATGAGATGAAACGTTTTTACAAGTATTTGTAATATTAATTAATAGAAATATCGTAAGAAATGTAAAATTATCACGTTTTACTGTGTGAGACCGTCTCACACAAATTTTTGAATAAAAAGTATTTATGAATTTGATATTTTACTCTTCAGAAATGGAGGGGGGATTATTGATCTTAGAAGAAAAGTCAAGCTTATAGAAAATAATTTCAAACTCTTGGGTGATGTTCTTTTTGGTTTTAAATAATTTTTAAAAATTGATTTTTGAAAATAAGTGGTTTTTTAAATTCATGAAATTTTAAAATCTGTGTTACTTTTTAATTTTGAATAAGATTGATTTTAACTTTATGATGTAAAAGTAAATAGAAATTGTATGAGTTAATTTAAGAACTGTAGGATTATAATTTTAAAATTTAAACTAAAATGTATTTTAAAATGCAAAATGCAAATTCGAATTTTTAAAATAAAATAAAAAACATATTTTTGGAGTATGAATTTTCCACTCTTTTATTTTTAGGCCTTATTAAATTCACTCAAGACAAAATGATGATGCAACATAGGGAAGTAAAAGTTAACATAAAAATAATAAGAAATTAGTAGTTTCGAAAGAAGTTAAAGGTAGCATTTTATAACATATTCCATGATTATATAGAGTGGCCCCCTTGATCACTTGGAGTGGAGGCAAGTACCCCAGAAAGAGCACGCACAAATCCATCAATATTCTTTTGTCTTTTCTATCTTACTTAGTTATTATTTATCATTAATTACAACAAAAACATTAAATTATATTCCCTCCCTCAGAATTTTTGCTCACCACTTTGTAACACTTTATTCTTGATTGGATTGGTTTGTAAAGGACGATTTTGTCAAAAAGTACATTTGTTGATTTGTTAAAATATTTTATGTAAATATAAACAGAATAAAATTTATGAATAAGTTTCTGTTTTTGCTATATACAAATAATATTGGGACGGATCGAAATAAATATGGAAATAATCGCAAAACATAAGAGTAATTTTTTTTTTTTTGAGAAAAAATGTTGTTATAAATTGAAAATCCGAAGTATTAATGATACAAAATTACAAATGCAGTGTAACTTCAGTTAATATTTAGTTAGTAAAAATGAGAATGATGTAGAGTTCACCGGGTGGATACATTATTTGTATCCACCAATAATGTGACAATGTTGCATCATTGTATATTATAGATATAATCGTATGAGATCTTCTAGTCCTTATTTATGTCTCACTCCTATTCATTTTTTGGGACATTTACTATAGGGTACATTATATTAAGAGAAATTGCTAACAACTAGTTTTACTTTTTTGAGTTTAAATAGACTACATTGTATCCATTTGTATACCCTTTCAGTAGACTACATTGGACTGAGGTGAGAACAATCACATAAAACACTGTCCATAATTTGAAAAAACACTCTACTGCCCCACCCTCCCTCCCTCCCTTCTAGCTTTCTGTTCATTTCTCTCACCTTTTCGTTTTGACATTCGCACCAAACCTCCTTCCCTCCCCCCCTCGGTAAGAAAAAGAGGCATCCCACACCGGGTGGCACGAGGCCAGAACTGGTTCCTATAGGTCGTGGTCAACGAGAACTTATAATCGGGTGTTCAACAATGTAAGACGCGAGCCTACTTTCATTTGATCAATACTACATTTACTTTTCTGGTCAAAAAAGGAAAAACATATGTAATAATAAAAATAATATTTATAATTATTAATAATTTTAACGGTCAATAATAAATTTAATATTAGTAATAATTTTAAATTAATACCGATAAAAATTAATTTTAAATAAATAATTATATATTATTAATAACAATGCTTCGAAAATCAGTAATAAATTAAAAAATTAATAAAATACATATTAATACTATATATTAAAAATTATTAATAATATATACACATATATAAAAATTATTAATTAAAAATATTTATTAATAATAATAATTCTACAATCTAAAATAATATAGCAATTTTTTAACAATCAATAATAATGTTTTAACATTCAATAATAATAACAAATAATTTCAACAACCAATAATAACTATAATAATTAATTAAAATAAATACACTCAATAATTACATTTCGTTTGTAGTTTATACAATTATAAAAATTGTCATTCTTTTTCCATTTTAATTACGTTCTTGATTCCATTTCTCTATAATTTTAATTATTCCATCATACTAATGCTCTCTGTGATTGAATTTGCCCGAAATTTTGTGTCATAACCAAACACCAACATGATAATATATATAACAACAAAGCTATAGATACAATTTAAGTACCACCAACATGATCATGATAATGATAATGATAATATATGTAACAACAACAAAGCTATAAATACAATTTAGGTACCACCCACATGATTCAAGCTATAAATACAACAAAGCTATAATTCTAGTGTTTTTTTAATAAAATATAAAAATTTCTCTAGATATATCCCTATCACCTTGAGTCATGAGCAGAAGATTTACTCTATGTATAACACGTTTTTGTAGGACACAGTGTAAGTGAGTTAACATTTGATTCTATATTAAATGTATTTTTTAATGTTTGATTACGGCTGTTCAATACATTACACCAATTAGACGAAAGTACCTAATGGGCCAGTTTAAATTGTAGTCTTTTGCCATTATTTTACAATTAAGGGGTTATAATCGTAAAGTACGTTTATTGGCACAAGTTATTGAGAAAAGATGGATGTGGGGTATTCAATTAAAATAACAAAAGCAGTATTCTTGTTCATTATGTGTTGCTCATCTTTACAATAACATATATATTTGTCTTTATAGTAACTATAAAGACAAATATATATTTTTTAATTTAGTTTCATCTCTTTAAATTTAATTTTTTATTTTACGCTAATACTATTTTTGTCATGTAATAACATGTCTTTCTCCATACATTAACACATTTATATTCATATAATAATATATTTTTCAATATTTTACATGCGTTACCATAAGGACCAACAATTATTTTCCGTTCTAGTAACACACATTTATCCTTACAGGTTCACATGTTTAGCCTTATAACACCACCTTGGAGAACTTTTGTATTTTTGCATGAAAATATTTTTCTCCATATTACAATACATTTGTGTTTTTTGTAGTAACACGTTTTTCATTACCCTACATGTGTTAATGTTACTATATAGAAACATATTTATTTTTCAGTATTTATTTTAACAGTAACACATATTGTCCTTATAGTAACACAAATTTGTCCATATAGTAACACAAATTCAAAGCGAACTTCTAAATTTATTTTGCCTTTGCACAATTTCTTTTGTAAAGACTTGCCCTACCAATCCGACCCAAATAGGATTCGTGAGATTTCTAATATATATGGACTATATTTTAGGAATTTTAGAACCGTGGAATATATTATATGAGTTGTGTTTTTTAAAATATAAAAAAATTAAACTACTCACGGATCTCATTAATGAGATAAGAGCATGTTTTATATGAAAATGGTTCATAATAAATTTATCAAGAAATTATTTTAAAGTATCGAATAGTTAATCAGGGGTATCAAAAAGTTCATCAGAGGTATTAATAATTTGAATTCAAGAAAATTTATAACAATGACAATATAATACAACTGACCCAAATTAATGATACTTCTGATGAGATTATTGATACTTTAAAATTGTTTTATGATAAACTTATCATGAATTATTTTCATATAATATTTTACCCCTGAGATAAAAGCTTCTGGATTACTATCTTCATTGGCACGTTAATTAAGATGAGAAGGTGAGTCAAATGAATAGTAATTAATCTATTTAAACTTGAGCACTTATAATTAGTCGTTGTAATTCCCTAATAATTATGGATTATTATTGATGGAACCGATTATTTGTTTTCTAATAAAGTTATTAATTAAGAGGTGAAAAAAAGAAGTTAAAGTTGGTGACACCAACTTACTTCCATTTTCAGCAATGCGTAGGCAAAATGTGGGTCGCACCCCATGCACGTTCTGATGAAGATGGTTCACCGAAAGGCTCTCTAAAACTTTTTTGTTTGGCTATTTATATTGTATACATGTCTTCTATAATAAATCACAATTATATTAGCATTAGTATTTAGTATATATTCAACACATGATATTAATGTAATAAACACCACAATTATAATATGAGTAGGATATCATAAAACTGTTTTAAAATATCGAATATTTGACAAGGAGCATCAAAAAGTTTATCAGGAGTATCATTAATCTGGGTTCAAGAAAATTTACAAAATTACAATATAATATCACTTACCCAAATTAATGATACTATTGGTCAAATATTTGATACATTAAAACTATTTTATGATAAACTATTTTGTAACAATTTGTAAAAAACTGTTTGGTATTGTATTATCCTGCACTTATTCCTAAACTTATCATGAACTATTTTCATGTAATACTTTTATTTTATAATATATAATACCTTGTTGATACAAATTGGTTAATCCTAATTCCACTTGAAAACTGTGATTAAGAGTGGAGATTCGTACTACATCTTATATTTAAATATAATTCTGCATCATTACCCGATATGGGACATCTCCTGAGGCTTACCAGCCACCAAAGAGTCCTCCCCTTAATTCGGGAGCTAGATCGATGCCCCCGCATCATCTATCCTAAAAACATAGTTGTATGTTTTCCGTCTCATGGTATGAGACAATGAGAATGAGTGTAACTATGGTCTCATGCCATAAGACGGTTTCATACCAGTATCATTTTTTTTAATAGATTAAATGAGTCTACAACCCATCAACTCTATAACTTATTATTAAATCACCATAAGGGGATTATATAAATTCTAATTAAAAATTAACTTTGAGTTTTGAAACAAAACTTTTTTACTAGGATAAAGATAGATTTTAAAGAACAAATATATTGTGACCAATAAAAAAGAAAAACAAAACACACAAGTTTTTTAACATTGTGTGATTAGTTAAATACACAAATATGGGAAAAAAGAAGAGAGATAATAAAGTTTCTTTTAGTTTAAGATAACCAAAGTAGAGACCTCCCAAAAGACTCATATGTTATAAAAAAAATCATTAAAAAGTTGTCACGTTAAATTGCTCCCCATCTACCAAATAAGAGCCTCCTATCCACATGATGGCATTCGTATTTCTTTTCCAAGTATAAATAGGCCACCATGCATCTCTCACTCCCATATATTATCATAAACTAAGCTAGTGAGATATATCCATCAACTCCAATAATGGTTTGTGAGAGAAACTTGTCCAAGAGAGTGTGTGTGATCGGGGCGGGCCCATCGGGGCTGGTCGCGGCACGGGAGCTGAGGAAGGAAGGGCACAATGTGGTGGTGATTGAGCAAAACCATGATGTTGGAGGGCAATGGCTATACACCCCCAAAGTTGATGAAGAAAATCCCTTGGGAAAAAGTAACAAGTTTCTAAAGGTTCATAGTAGTGTTTATGAGTCATTGAGATTAGCTTCACCTAGAGAGATTATGGGGTTCTCTGATTTCCCATTTGGGGTTAAGAAGGGTAGGGATGTGAGGAGGTTTCCTGGCCATAAGGAACTTCTTTTGTACCTTCAAGATTTTTGTGACAAGTTTGGGTTGAGAGAGATGATTAGATTCAATACCAGAGTTGAGAATGTGGAGATGTTGGATTATCCTGTTTTGGACAAAGATTTGAAGTGGGTCGTCAAAACGACCAAGGCCGTCGAAGAAGTTTACGACGCCGTGGTTGTCGCCACCGGCCACTACTCTCAACCTAGGTTGCCTAGAATTAAAGGTATTGCAACTCAACTACATTTTTCTCAATAGTATTAGTTGTTTTCATTGAACAATATTAGTTGTTACTCTTTGAACTCATCAAATGTTCATCAAGACAATAATATAATTCAAGATTTTGATCTTGGATTTGTTTAGGAATGGATGCATGGAAGGGAAAGCAGATCCATAGTCACATTTACAGAGTTCCAGAACCCTTCAAGAATGAGGTGAGACAGTCCTTCTTTTCTTTTTTCAAGAACTTCTCATATGTTTCAACAAAAAAAAAGAAAAAAAAAAAGAACTTCTCATATAAGTCACAAACAAACTCAAACTTTTTTTTATATAAGTTTATTTCAAGTAAAGAAAAACACAATAATTTCCAGATGGGACCACTCATGGAAAGAGTTTCCTGTTAAGGAAAGTTTCATTGCCCAGTACATATATATGCAAACATGCATATATACCAAATACCTCAATTTAACCACAAGTCACTTTATTTTCAAACATACTATTTAGCTTTTCATATATGTTGTTTGTCATCATTTTACAGGTGGTTGTGGTTATTGGGAGCTCTTTCAGTGGGCAAGATATCTCAATAGATCTTGTGAATATAGCAAAGGAGATTTTTCTAAGTGTTAGATCTTTTAAAATTTCTCAAGGCTTATCAAAAGTCATTTCTAAGTATGATAATCTACATCTTCGTCCACAGGTTAGTTAACTCAATCATATTACATGCCACCATAATTTAAAAAAAAAAAAAAAAAAACGAAAAAGCGAAAATAAAACAATAATCTTTTTAATTGAAAATTACTATATTTTTATAATGATGCATGGTATCTTGCAGATCGAGTCACTCCATGATGATGGAAGGGTAGTATTCACTGATGGCTCATGTATCATTGCAGACTCTATCATATACTGCACAGGGTAAAATATCAACCTTAACAATCTAGAGAAAGTATATAAATATTCAAGATTTTAAAATGTTGTCAACATATTAACCAAAAATTTCACTAATTTTCTCCAATTAGCTAAAGAGTTGTTTAAAAAAAATGGTTTTAAGTTCTTTTTTTAAATGATTGAATCAGCAACTTTGGATACTGAGATTGCTTTGTCTTTATTGCATTACTTGATTGGGGTTGCAAAAGTGTAGCCTATCTTGAAGTATACACTATTTCTTGATTAAGTTTGTTTGATTAAAAATAAAATAATGAGTACAAGTGGTGGATTTGCAGGTACTCATACTCATTTCCATTTCTTGATACCAAAGGAATAGTAAGAGTAGATGATGGCAGGGTGGGGCCTCTCTATGAGCACACATTTCCTCCTTCACTAGCTCCTTCTCTATCTTTCATTGGCATTCCTAGGAAGGTAAATCTTTTACTTAACACAAAAACTTATGTCAGGCAGTTTCACATCATATTTTTCATGTTTCACGGGGTATATTTCGTAAGACAAAATCATAAATTAATTTGACAATACTTTGTCAGATTGATCGTCTCATTAGGCGACCCACACTTTACTAAATTATCTTTTAAATGTAACTGTACTATGTTCAGTGTGGAATGTTTTATGCTAGTGTTGGACACCACAAGAAACTCATCATTATCATTACTATCTACATACATGTGTGTGTTCAGATGCTATAATTCTTATTCTCATATTCTAATTTTAGGTCAATTATGGTTTTATGTAGATTATAGGGTTTCCTTTCTTTGAATCTCAAGCAAAATGGATTGCTCAACTCCTTTCTGGGAAAAGGAGGTTACCATCATGGGATGATATGATGCAATCAATTAAGGAGTTTTATGATTCTATGGATGCTGCTGGAATTCCAGAGCAGAATACACATGATATTGCAAATTTTGAGGTAACAACAACTACTACTAATGTAGTAATCTTACTTAGAATTTTCCTTTTACATTTCATATTTGGTAAGAACCACTATTTATCCGTGTTTTAAATGACATCACAAATTAAAACTCGATCAACAACATTTCTTTCAAAGATCCTAACAGTGAAATACATTGTGTGTAAACGTGAAAAATGGAACACTTGATCTAGTTTGAATTAACACGTGACATGAATTAAAGGTAGTAGAGTTGGTCTTGTACATGTTTATAACTTCTCTTTAGTGAAACAACTAATACTCTAAATAAAACTAATATCCTACAAACAAGTACCACGGTGAAACTTGTTCACCCAATACTTTGCCAAGGTAACAAAACACAATATGAAACACCAATTGAAATAGACCCTAACCGGATTTATACACATACATGTAATTTACATAATGCCTCAATAGTTTTCAACATCTTATCAAGTGTGTCAAGATTCAAGAACATTTGTCTACCTACTTGATGTAAACATTAAGATGATCCAGAAATTTCAAATAACAATCTATTGACACATTTGTTCTACTTGGATGTGTTTGCAGTACTGTGATAAATATGCAGACTACACAGATTTTCCACGTTTAGAAGAGTGGAGGAAAGCGCTCTGCGTTTCATCAATAATGAATGCTGAGGCCAACTTGGAGATGTATCGTGATTCGTATGAACAAGATGATGACATGCTTCAAGTTGCTCATAACAGCCCTCACTTTACTCAAGATTTTACCTTTTCAACCACTTAGATCTATTTATCATATCATCTACGCCAATTATTGTATTTGTTGTTTTGCTACTTAGTACTAAACAAATAAGAAAATTTGCTCAGTGTGTGTGTGAGAGAGAGAAACACTTTTGTTGCTGTATAATCAAACATGTTACTAGATGGTATGGTCAATTTTTATTCATATTTTTGTATTTATCAACGATGATGATCAAGTATGAAGTGCTACCATTTTATTTATACGATCACATTGATGTTGATTCTCCTTGTAAGAAATACTATAGCATTCATTTACCTGCTCTTCTGTTAAATAATTGTAGCTCACTTGCTCAAGGGCCAAGCTAATCTTCTTCTATATCGTTCCAAATTTATTTGGTTTGCTCGAAGCGATGCCTTTCTATAGAAGATCAAACTTCCTGCATAAAATGAACAAAGCGTTTAGCAACTTTCAGTGTTTTGTTCTCTTTATCAGTATCTATTGATACCACGAAGTGGTGAAGTGAGGAGGTGATACAAAGAAACACTCAAAAGAATAGACTTCTCACTAAGGAATCCACCAAAGAGGTTGCAATTATTCATCATCTTAGGGAATCCACCAAAAGGTTAAGAGGGAATATGAAGAAATCCTTCTTCTAAACAAGTCAATAGACTCAAAAGATAATTTAATTTTGATTTCACTCTCCGAAACATTACAAATACATGGCTGTTTATAGGAGCCAAACCATCATTGTAGACCTTCAAAATAGTTAAAATCTGACCTTGACTAAGGTGAATACATAACGTCCACAAACATGCATGTAACTCGAAATTCATCGCAAAAAAAAAAAAAAGTTTGAAAGACACAACACCAAATGCAATGAACTTGGCAGATTTCGCATGAATCTATCACCTTTCAGAAAAAGGGTCATAAGTTCTTTTAGAGGACTCCAAATGACCTCTCGTTTGGACCGTTACATACTAGACACGGTGAGATTCAAAACCATTTATGCCATGAAGTCCAATTAAACTAGATTTAAGCAGTTTAATATTTAAATTTGACCCAACTGCTGTTTTACACAAATGACATTTTTATTCGTTTGGTCATTTCCTTTCCGCACCATCTATCTTGTAATACAAAACTACACCTAAAATAGAATTCATGGTTGAATAGAGAAATACATGTTCTAATGTTAGGAATCCGAAAGGCAGCAGACGTGAAAGGCTCTCAATTTTTTTAAACAAGCTGAGGCGAGTCCATGCAGAATATCACTTTATCATGTGTGAAACACGCACTTGGAGGACATCGTTCCCAAAGCTCCGCTGCTCCATCAGTATTTCCTCAGCTGAGGCAACTGCCGAAGGTTTGCATACTTGCAAATCAATCAACTCAAGCGTCGGAATATCCCCAATCCCAGATGGGATTTCCTCCAGTTGCATACAATCACGAATCATGAGGCTCTCAAGTAGTGGAAAGTGTGTGGTATCGCCTCTCCAGTGCTGCAGTTTGTTGGAGCTCAACAGCAGGAACTTCAGTCTACAGAATTCGCCTTCTGTTGGTTCCCACACAGGGCCAGTGAAGGCATCTCTATGGAGTTTGAGCACTTCAAGATTGGGCAATGAACCAATGATAGTCATTGTCTCCCAAGGAAGTTCAAGGCCCCATAGACTCAGCCTTTTGAGGGAATGTGGGAAGGCGATATCCCCTGGAGAAATCTTGCTTAATGCCACACAAGTGAGCGATTGAAGTTTATTGAGACAAACAAGATTGTTGAGATCATAACACAACCATCTCCATCTCTCGCCTCGTTTGTTGGCTTTTTCATCCTCGCAAACTATTGCCAGTTTTGCTACATTTGGGAGTGCTCTAAGGAAGTTGTCCGTACACCTTATGTTCTTTATGCCCTTTACGATCTGCAGATTTTCAAGAACCACAGAAGCTGGAGGATCAGGCAAATAACCATTGAATTGGAGATGCCTAAGTTGTCGCATCTCCCATATTTCATATGGTAGAATCACTGGTTTACTTGTAAATATTCTGACAATTAAGGTCTGCAAATTCCAAAATTTAGCAAATGAAGAGGGAAACCTGCTGCGTATATCCCATTTTACCGTAAAAGAAAGGTACCGCAAGTTAACTAGACGTGCAATGTGATTCATTGAGTGTGTGTCAACTGTATCCAATACCCTCAGCAATCTGAAGTTGGTCGTGAGATGCGAGCAATCCCCTGCACAGTTGTAGATTAAAGAGCGCGCAAGTGATGCTGATTGCAGGGCATGAACAACTTCAGGACGGTACTTATTCTCCCACGCGCTTTCTTGAAGACTAAGGCGACGCTCATTTTCTATTCCCTCTGAGATATCAAGGCTAAAGAGCTTTGTGACACATATAAATTTCTCTTTATGAGCTTCTCTTATGCACAAATCCCTTAAAAGATCATGCATGCTACAAGTTTTTGGTTTCCCATTTGTGCCCCTCTGGCGAACCACAACTAGATGCCTGTCGATAAGATCCTGTAAGTAGTCCTCTGCAACCTCTTCCAAGCTTTTGCCATGGATTGGTTTCAAGAATCCCTCAGCAACCCACAATCTGATGAGTTGGGAAACACGAATGTGCTTCTTCTCCGGGAATACTCCTACGTACAAGAAACACGGTTTTAGATGAACGGGTAAGTAGTCATAACTCAATGATAATACATTCACAAAATGTTCATCGTTTCTCCAATTAATAATGGAGTTCAAATCCTTCAAAACATACTCCCAATATTCTTGAGTTTTTTCAGACTTTGCAAGAAGACTGCCAATCATGTCGATTGCCAGAGGAAGCCCTCCACAGTTTCTTGCAATCTCCTTCCCAATTTTCTCCAATTCTAAAGAGCAACCTTCTCCGGCAAACACTCTTTTGCAGAGTAATTTCCAGCTCCGATTGAGGTCAAGAAAACTCATTTTATAAGGGCTCTTAGACCCAATCTGCACAGCCACATTTAGTTCCCTAGTAGTCACAAGAATTCTACTTCCATTCCTATAATCTGGGAAGAAAGTCTTAATCTTATCCCAAGCCGCCATACTCCACAAATCATCCATTACAATTATATACCTCCTCCCACACAAACTTTTGTACAAAATTTCTCCTATCGCCTCATCGCTCTTTTTACTCATTTCAGCAGCTAAACTCTCGAGTTTCACTTCACTACCAAGAACTCCACTATCATGCAATAGGCCTAGAAGAATCTCTCTCACATTGTACTCTTGAGTTATAATAACCCAAGCACTAACATAAAAATGTTCCCTAATTAATAAATTGTCATAAACATCTTTAGCGAGAGTAGTCTTACCAATGCCTCCCATCCCGACAATGGGGATAACAATAAGGTTAGATTCGTGCGTGGTGAGTACGTCCATTATTCGAACCAAGTCATCATTGAATGCCACTATACTACTGTCACTATCTCCGGGAGTATAACTTGAAGCAGCAACAGCAGGGATCTTGGGCAGCTTCTCCACTGTCTCCTTAACTTTGGCTACCTCTTTCTTGATCAGATCCATAGATTCCATCACTTTGTACATGTGTTGACAGAAAACATCAGATATATGCTCCTTTTTGCTACCAGAATCGGCATATATATGACGTACTATATCCGATTCGATGATGTCTTCTGCTGCATAAGCTGCATCTCTCACCAGGGTCTGCAAATCATCTGGCTCTTTGAATCTTTTCTGTGAGTTATCTTCAAGAAAATCTAGCAAGAAAGCTATATTTTCGCAGAGGGATTCGAATTCGATATGCTGTTTGTTTACAAGAAAATGGTGGGGAGCAAAATGCTGGATCTGATGTAGAATATGGGTAAGAGAAACAAGAGCTGCATAAGCCATTGATTCTTTCTGTTTTTTTTATGGAAATTAACTATACTGAATTGATTGAAAAGCATGTTTAATTTCAAAACATTACCCTGCCTACAGTTTAAAGTAATATAAGTCGCCATCAAGACGTAGATATTTTCCAGCATAATTCCAAATCTTATGCCCCCATAAGAAGAGAAAACATACTATTTAGATCAGACATTTTTTCCAATTAGAAACTACCTATTTGAAAAACAGAAAAACTAACTAACGTTGGTGCTTTCTTGAATCAGACATTTCGTCGAACAGAAGATATGCGTAATCAGATCGTGCCCATGAACAATTGAGCGTAAATCAAGATATGATAACGCACAGGAAAATCTTTTTTTTTTTCTCTTTGGAAACTAGGAAATATCAATTTTGAAGAACTTAACATTATTAGTGATTCATTGGACAATATAGCATCAGGAAAACAGGATCAAACTTACAGCAATATCTACGCCTATTAACAGTCTTTTTTTTTTTTTTTTTTTTAAGAAACTGCAGCAACTGTCCGAGTATGTGATCGGAAAAGAATAGATGGAGAAATTTGAAACCATGACCTTTGATCACCATATTTATTTGCTGTGCCACTATAATTTCTGATTGGGTGATATTAAGTGAAATTGATTTATATCTAAATTATTTATTCAAGGTATGAGTTATCTTTAGTAAAAAGTATTAATTTTTTTTATTGAAAGATATGTGTTGTTTATAATAAAAAATATTAGTTTATTTTTACTAAAAAAATTAATACTCTTTAGTAAAAAAAAAAAAATATTCTTTAATAATTTATGTATAAATTATTTTCACCTTATATCTTGACTTGTATGCTAGTGAATGAAAAGGGTGGTTAAGACTTGAAAGCAAATTGTTTCAAATGAAAAAAAAAAAAAAAAACTTAGAGCAAATTAATTGGAAATCTTTAAAGCACCGAATATTTGTATACATACAAAGTATAGAGTGAAAATGATTCATACATGAAATATTGAATGGTATTAGTTGTTTTCACTAAAAAGACTAATTGTTTTTATTGAAAAATATTAGTTATTTCCACTAAAGAGTAATAGTTTTGCAGTGAAAAATAAACTAATATTCTTCAGTATAAACAACTCATACCTTTCAGTTGAAAACAATTAAGACTCTTTAGTGAAAACAACTAATACCCTTCAATGATTCATGTATGAACCAATTTCACTGTATACATACTCTTGCACACATCTTTCTTATAAATAAACTCGTCGCTTGTTTTTACTCACTTTGAAATTTAAAAATTATAAGCAGACACACCTTGTACTACCAAATATACCGTTATATCCATAAAAAAAAAGTTAATACCTACAATCATGTTTTTACAACGTTTATTTTTCACCTTCTTCGTTCTGAAAGTGTTAGAACTAAGTTCGTGGATTTAAGGTTCTATAGTGAATAATATTTGATTGATTTCATGGAATTTGTAAGGTAGATTTTGTATTTATTTCAAATCTTATTCGCTGATAAGCTTGATTTCAAGTCATGTAAGGTATTTTTCTATTTAATTTGAGATTTTGCCTCTAGTCGGCCGCTACATATAAATGACAATTTTTCTGTTCTGCAACCCCATTTCATTGAGGAGTGTACGGACAAGATCGCTGGGAAAGTATTCCTTTAGTTTGTAGAAACTCCTGAAATTCCTTGGACATATATTCTCGTCCAGAACACAATATCTTCATTGTAGCAGAGAATTGTATGTCTAAATATGCTATAAACCTCTTAAAAACTTAAAAGACTTCACTCTTATGTTGGAGAAAATAAATCCAAGTGAATCTACTAAAGTCATCAATAAATGTGACAAAGTATCAAAACTTTGCATGTGAGACAATAAGACTAATTCCCCACACAAGAAAGTGAATAACATCAAAACACTTAGAAGCACGACCTCCATGTAAAGGAAAATGAGGGTTGTACTTTTTCCAAGACAACATGCATCACAGGTAAAATGTGAATTAAAAGGTGAAAAATAATCTTTATCACCCAAACAACCATCGTTGATCAGATGAGACAAAACAACAGAAGTATGATGTACATTATAGTTATTATCAACCAATTGTCCAATCGAAATCAAATTAGTGGATAGGCCTAGTGCCACAAACACATGAGAAACTACCCCCATAAGCTACCAGTAGCAGTAATAGGCAAAATACTACCATTTGCAATCTGAATATGTTATGTTCCCTTATACTCCCTCCGTACCAGAATGTTGTTCACACTTGGGTTTGACACATTTTTTTAAGATAAATGGGAGTATGTAAGTGTGGAGTTGAATAAAATAATGATAACTTTATGCTTTATTGACTTTTGTGAGAGAAAGTTATTTCCTTTTTTTGGGTATGAACAAAATCTTGGGACGTCCATTTAAGGCAAGTGTGAACAAAATCTTGGGACGGAAGGAGTAACTTTTAATATTTGTGAGCTCATTAATACAATATGTCATATGATTAGAAGCACCAGAATCAATAAACCAAGTTTGTTAGGCTTACTTGATGTCCTTGGGAGCCCAACAACTAAAAGAGTTACAACAATCATCTGTTGCACCACCTCCGGTGTGAGAGTAGATGATGTGGGGTGAACCTGTGGTTAGAGATGCTCACGGTTCCGGAACCGGCGGTTCCGGTTCCGAACCGGCGGTTCCAAAAGGTCGAATGCAAGAACCGGAACCGAACCGGCGGTTCCGGTTCCGAACCGCCGGTTCGGCCGGTTTTCCGTTTTTTTTTTTTTTTTAAGTTTTTTTTTTTGTTTTTTTACTTGTATTATTTGGTTTTTTTAATGTAAATGCAGAATTGCAGATGAAAAATTTAATAAATAGAAAATAATTTCATTATTTAATTGAATTATTACAAAAGAATTGAACTATTACAACAAAATACAAATTAATAATTCTAATATTAAAATAAGTATCTATTCTAATATCTATTCTATCTATTGAGTATTGACTAATGATACAAACTAATTGAAATATATAAATTTACAAATGAAAATATTGAACTATTCCAAAGTAGTAGAATAAATTACAACTTAAAATTTTAAATTTTACAAAATAAATTTGAGGGAGGGGGAGGGGTTAAAGAAATTGGACTTGAGCTTAATTTTAAGAAATAAACTTAGAAATTCTAAGTTTGAAACTTAAAATTAAGTTGCCTACGTATCCAAATAAAATTGGAATCAAAGTCCACGTAGTTCTCTTACCTCACTTACCTTTTTGGTTCCGGATCGATTCGGTTCCGGGTTCATGCATCACTCCCGGTGGTAGTTTCTTCGGAGTCTTCATCATCATTTTCAATGAATTCTTGAGCTCTCTTTTCGGCTCTTACCCAATCATCAAGCAAGCATTGATTTTCCACATTTTCAACGGTCATATTTGATCTCGTTGCATCCAAAGTGTAACCTCCCAAACTAAAAGCTTGTTCCACGGCTACGGTTGAGGCGGGAGATGCAAAAACTTCCCTTGCTAAACTTGCTACCGTCGGATAGACATTTTTCTTCTTCGACCACCACTTTAGTATGCTAAATTGACCACCATCCTCATCCTCATCAAACTCAAATCTAGAGGTTAGATAATAATCAAGTTCGTGATAAGGGTTGGTAGTAGACCTTGGACCTTTTTGCATACGCTCATTATAAAAACTCGATAATATTTTGTCAATTTCATTTGCATATTCACCCGATGAAGATCCACCGGCACCGCTACCACCAACATTAGACTCAAAATTGGGACCACTATATTCTCTAAATAAATCCATTAAAATAGCTTTAATCTTACTAACAATCTCTTCCGGCTTAGGATATGCATCAACATCATCATCATCATTCGTGACCACAAGTCTATTAGGAAATAAAGAACTATAATACAAATTCAACAATAATAGTAATCCTTCTAATCTTACTCTAGGATCAAGTACTTTAGCAACCAAAAATAAATCGGGAATATGCGTAAAATATTTTTTCCATTTTTGCATCATAGAGAAAGTAGCACCATGTAATAAAGGATTTGTCATACTATCATTTAAAATATGAGCAACTTTAATACAATAATCAAGCGCCAAATTACTAGTAGGATAATAAACACCGGATAATACTTTTGTGGACTCATTAAAAATTCCCAAAATTTGACACAAAGAAGTGCATGAATCCCAATATTGAGGATATAAACGAAAACCACAATTTTCTTGAGAAAAAAATGTACATAAAGCTTCTTTATACTCCATAGACTCCTTTAACAATTTATACGTAGAATTCCAACGAGTTGACACATCAAGAGAAAATTTTTTGGGACGCATATGGTATGTTTTGCAAAAGTTTTTCCATTTTTTCATCAAAGTCGAACGTCTCGACAAATAATAAATAGCGGATCTAATAGGACCAACTTGTTCTTTCAAAGCTTCTAAACCATCTTGAACACATAGATTTAAAATATGACACATACATCTAACATGAAATTTTTTTCCACCAAGATATGGTTGACAAATATTTGTAAGATCTTCTATACTAGCCGTATTTGCACTAGCATTATCAAATCCAATAGAAAAAACTTTTCTAGTAAGAGCATACTCATTTAAAATATCATGCAATTTATCTCTAATATTTACGGCATTGTGTTCCGTATCAAAATCTCTATAAGCAATCAATCTTTTGTTAAGAGTCCATGATTCATCAATCCAAGTGCATGTAACTCCAATATAACTATGTTTTTGAAAATTATCACTCCAAATATCCGCACATATACAAACTTTAACATTTAAATCGGCAAATAAATTAATCAAAACATATTTATACTCATTAACAACTTTAGCAACATCACGAGTAGTAGTATGACGTGAAACTTTTTTGCATGCGGGTTGAAGGCCAAGTTGGACAAAATCATTATAAAATGAGTTATCGGCAAATTGAAAAGGAAGGTGTTGTGTGCACACAAATTTAGCTAATAATTTTCTATATTTCATTTGATCAAATGCAAATAGAGAAAGGGGATTAGTTACCTCGCCTTCAACTCCTCCACTACCTCCGGTTGACGCCGTAAATCCATGACCACCAAGTTGTGTTTGACTTGATTCATAGTCATCTTTATCCGGGTGACATAATTTTATATGCTTCCGTAATGTTCCATATCCTCCTCCTTTCACAAAAGAATAGACAACGTTACAATAGTTGCAATGAGCGGTAAGTTTATTGTTTACCTCGTCGTTCACTTTTCTAAAGTGACGTGCAAAAATAGACGATTTAAGTGGTTTTCCTCGACTTGGAGTTGGAGTTGGAGTAGACCCGGTCTCGTTGGTTGGGTGGTTTTCACTTTCTTGAGTGGGACGTCGTGGTAGCTCCTCGTTTTCAAGAGGATCCTCATAACCGGGACCAAGTTCGTGCTCGATTTCTTCTAAACTCCACTCGACCGGTGCCGATGGTGGTGGCATTGAATTTGGACGACGAACGGAAGAGGTGGTGGAAGAAGCTTTACCCTTTCCCTTACTTTGACGGCTTGCCATAATATTAATAATATAAATGTATATGTAATGTAATGTAACTATGTAAGTATATCAGTATATGAAGGATAATATGTAATGTAATATAGTAGTATAGTAACTAATTAGATATATTAGAGAACTACTAATATGAAAACTTTGAGAATTGAGTGTGAGAGTTGAAAGAGATGAGAAGAGAAAGTAATGTTTGCTTTGGGGTGAATTTTGGAGTAGAATGAGGTAGTATTTATAGGAGAGGAAAGATAAAAAAAAAAAAAAAAAAATCTGCCGAAAACCGGCGGTTCCGGTTCGAACCGCCGGTTCCAACGGCTACAAAACGGCTACTTTTTTTGAATTTTGAACGATGAAAACCGCCGGTTCCGGTTAAAACCGCCCAGGAACCGGCGGTTCCGGTTCGAACCGGCGGTTACGGTTCCAAAAATTAGGGGAACCGGAACCGAACCGTGTAATTTACGGTTTCGGTTCGGTTCCGGAACCGGAACCGCGGAACCGTGGAACCGGCGGTTCCAGAACCGCCGGTTCCGGTTATTTTTGAGCATGTCTACCTGTGGTGTTGCATCGACATTTGCATGTAGTGCTTGTGGACGACGATTTTGTGGACAGGTTGGACAATCTTAATAACATGACCGAGTTCCTTGTAATGATTACAAGATTTCTTTGGACAGTCACTAGGAAGGTGACCAAATTCATGACATTTGAAGCAAGGCCCAATTGTAGCACCTCTCTTTCATTTTGCAACATATGCAATGACCTCAGAAGTCTCAATCTCATACACTTGGCCTTTTAAAGTGCTCATGTTCGTGGAACAACTCTCCAAGGCATATGTACAATGATAGAACATGATCCCGATTTAGTAGATTCCCACAAATAATTTTAAATCCAGGACGAAGCTTAATTAGAAATTGATCTCGTTGACTTGTTGCATGCAATGTGTGTATGGCCTCCAAAGAATCATTGGGAACCTTAGCAGTGACAATACTAGAATATTCGTTCCACAAGGTTAGAAAATTGGAGTAGAATTGTTCAACATTTAAATTACCTTGTGTGGGCGGAGCCAATTCTAGTTTCATTTGAAAACGCCGAGCAGTGTGATCTTGATAATAAATATGACCAAAATAGTCCCACATCTCTTTGGCGATGAAAAATAAACCCAAGTTGTTGATCATGTGAGGTTCAGTAGATGTCAAAATTCACGACACTACCTTAGCATCGTCACATACCCATTTAACAAAATCAGCAGCCTCATTTGGTGCAGGTGTAGTGCCATTAAGGTGAAAGGAGAAAACATTTCTCAGCCATTAGAATGAGCTAATGGACAAAATGAAACTGAAAAAAAAAACACGCTAACTTCCACTCGCTGAAAAATTACCCTCTAAAACAGTTCTACCAAAAAAAAATTGAAATCTGATCTACACTATACAATCAATGTACTGTAAAAAAAAAAAAAAAATTCATGCTCAAATTCCACCATTTAAAAAAAAAGTTTATAAATAATTGTATTTTGCAATACAATTTTTTTTTTATCAAAATGCAATACAAAATCATTAAATACATATGAGAAGAGCAACACAATAGCTCTGATATCATGAATGTTGAAAGTAGAACAGTTACAAAAATCAATATTATAAGGAGCAAAAGAATACAATTGAAATGTTTCACGAAATTATTTTCACAATTTAAGTGACTTTTAACAGTGCGTATGTGATACATATATTTTAGAGAAATTCTTTCTTTTCACGTTTTCGTCTCCGGTGTGCAAGAAAATAGGAAAGGGACCGTTCTCATTTCAGTGACCGTGTGTCAATGTTAGCGTATGTGAAAAACCAGATGGAAAAATAAATCTCATATTTTCCATGATGGAAGTTACCTAAGAATTTCCTACATTTCTTTTGTGGATGAAATATAATTAATATAAATATAAATAATACTTATAATTATAATTATATTGCTTTTTCGGGGGTATATATACTCCCATTTCACTTTACGTCGACGTCTTATTTAATATTTAATAAAGCCTCAACTGTCCCCAACGAATTTGACCTAACATATTAAATTGTAGTGTGAATTTGGTTCATACGTGAATTATTTTAAAGAGTTTGAGTTTGTTTTACTAAAAATATTATTTATTTTTATTAAAGAGTACTTCCTCGGTCCAAAAAAAAAAAGACTTACTTGTCTTTTCTACGGTTATTAAGAAAGTACATATAATATGTAAAAAGTAAAAATATTGTGTCAAATCAAGTACAAAATAAATTATTTTAAAAATATTATATGTGTGTGTTGAAGAATGTAAATAAAATTTATTATTTTTATTTTAGAAAACATGATTTTTTCTATGAACGTACAAATAAGACAACCAAAATCATCTTTTGTGGACAAAAGGGAGAGGCAATAATAATTTTAGTAGGGGGCATAAATTTAGTATAAAAAGTCATATAAAATTGCTTGGTAGGACATATAAAAAAGGTCATACTAATTTATGCAAAATTCTTATACTTACTTGGTAGGAAGTAATAAAAAAGGTAAAAATTAGCTCCGGCGACTTTTCGGCGGCGGTCCGGCGACTTTCCGGCGACTTTCCGGCGACTTTCCGGCGGTCCGGCGAAATTCCGGCCAAATTCCGGCGGTCCGGCGACTTTCCGGCGGCGGCGGCGGTCAGGCGGTGGTCCGGCGGCGGCGGTTCGTGTGACAAACCAATAATAAAATAGTACGACCTTTCGGACCGAATTAATTTTGTAAAGGTGAATAGTGCTTTGGAGGTATTACGCCTTACTATTTTACAGGGTCGGACATATAAGAAACGGGTCGATATTATTTTAGTATGCCCTACCAAGTGGAATATTAATTATATGTCTGCCCATAATATGGCTTTTTAAGCCCTACCAAGTGCAGGGTACAAATTGTTTTACGAAAGAGTATAAATTGAAGGGTACAAATTGTTTTACTAAAAATTTTAGTTGGTTTTACTAAAATGTACTCCCTCCGTCCACGAGTAAACTTCCCACTTTCCTTTTCGGGCCGTCCACAAGTAAGTTTCCCATTCCATAAATGGAAAAAGCAATGTCCTACTATTTATAAACTTTAACCTTCAAACTCACACAATATTACCAAAAATGTCACTCATTCAATTTACTTTTCAACACTATTCATTACTTTATCCCAAAAGTCAACATGTGGCCCACCATATATTAATAAACAAATACACTTTCTTAAACCATTCAACAAAAAGAAGTGGGAAACTTACTCGTGGACGGAGGGAGTATGAATTATTATCTAAAAGTATATGAGTATTTCATGTTGTAATAAATACAACATGTTAAATTCAACACATATACTGCAAGGTACGTATCATTAGATATTTAATCAAAATTTTAGATTTATGTTGTTATATTTTAATGTGTTGAATAATATTTGAATATTATTTCACAATTTTCTGATCTACTTAATGGGCTTGTTAAGTCCGTTTGAGTTGGAACTACAACGGGAATATTTTTATAGCAAAAGCTTATAACTATAATTTTGACCTAATTTTAACTCATTTTAATAGATTGTTGTGTTGGAATTTTATTATTTTAAATGTATTAAAGCGGTTCATGTAATTAAATTCACAATATATTAATTAAGGTCCATCAAATTTTAATAATAAAAGATCATATAATGATGATTAACGGGTATTACATATTTATTAAATTTTGAGATAGTTTTAAAACTTGTCAACAATGATCTGGTCTTAAAATCCCCTCTCCCACTACCAAAATAAATAAAATTAAGGGACCATTATTTATGAGTTGGAAAAGAAAACGCAAGAGGGAGAGAAATATGCAGCGAAAAACATAGTACAGAACAAAGAGATAACTATAAATTCAATTATAAATTTATTCACTTTTCAAGTGTGAATTCTTGTAAGATAAAAAATCCTTAGATGAATAACAGGTTTCAGGATTTTTTTTTAGAAAAGTACTTACATATTGGACCAGGTAAACCAGAATGAGCCCGCATGGGCGTAGCTCAGCTGGTTCCTGGGTGGCAGATTGCTACAAGGACGCAGGATCGAGCCCTGACAGCCGCAGTGTGAGAGTTTTATCCCTCCAATGTGGGGGATAGCTCCTTGTGGGCACCAGGCACTGGTCCTCCCACCTAATGGGCCGCTGAGTCACCATGATTTACTTCCTCCACCCAATCCTGTCGGGCCAGGGGGTGGGGGCCCTGGGGGCGAGGGCTTCGCCTTTTGCTACAAGGTAAACCAGAATGAAATATATTATTCATGAAGAGATCTTATGTGATACAGTCTCATACGTAAAAAAAAAAAAAAAAAAAAAATCAATTTATTTTTGCCAAAAATAGTTTTAAATAAAAAGTCAAGATTACCCATTCATAAATATTATTTTAATTATGAATTAAATTTCTTTTAGTTTTTCACACCATTTTCTCATTCTCATCATCACAACATTAACATTTTGAGATTCCTAAAAATCCAGTTTCTTGATTATTTTCATTAAAACCCTAAAACCTAAATTTCTGGATTATTTTCATTCAAATTAACACAAGATAATCCAAGTTTCAAACGACAAAAAAAATCACATTAATGTAAGTATTTTTTTTCTTACGCTGAATGACAAGTTAATATGTTACATAAGACATTAGTATTATTTTGTGTGAGATTATGTTTGCATTTTTTCGGTAGCACAAGTGAGTAATATTCATATACGTTAACTTATAGTTTTCTTGGTAAAGATAAAATATTTAGTGTACTTGGAACAAAATTTTAAACACACTTTGTTAGCCTACGTTGTATTTTTTTTTTTTTTTTTTTTTTTTTGCAAATTTTATTTTCTTGCAAAAAAAATTCTTTTTTTTTTTTTAGATTAAGAATATCACCTTTTTTTTATTGTGTTTGAATGAATTCGGAGGTCAAATTCTTTGTTTTGATCGTGTATATGTTTAAGTGAATAGAATTGTGAGTTTACAATTATTTACTTTATTTTTTTGTGTTTTAAATGTAGATTAATTTTTTTAAAAGGACATAATTGTCTAAACTTGGGGTATGTTTAGTAATCATATAAAATAATCATATTTTTATGGGGTTTGTATAGTAATTGGGGTATGTATAGGAGAATTGGGAGTTTGTTTAGCAGCAGCCTTAGCTTTAACTAGACTAACCAGTAAAAGAAAAAAAAATTGGAACTAAACACGTTAGATCAGGAAAAATAGAAAAAAAAATCATACAACAAATAACATCATACCTTGGAGAAATTCAGTTCTCTTCTAGTTCTCCAACTCTTAACATCATGTTGGAAAATAGAGTTTGTGTAGACGAAGATGAGTAGATGGACACTGACTTTAATACGGTAAGTCGAGGCAAGAGTTGGACTCTTTCTCCGTAAGACGATATTGCCCCGTACTTTGATGCAATACGGTGTCAAATGACAATCGTCCCCAAAATACGACTTTGGAACTTCTCGATTGCTGCACTACGAATCGAAATTTATCGGTGAACGGACTCGGGTATCCAGAACTTTTTTTGACTCGACTCTAATGCAAAACTTAAAATACTAGAATGCTTTGGAGGGTTTTGAATGCAGAAGGCTTTATTGGTTGTTGTAATGACTCGAATGCATTTTGTAGGGGTTTATTTATAGTTGTTGAAGAGTTGTGGTGTCTTTTCGCATAGGATTGCAACCTTTCTCCCCGGATGAATCTGAGCCCTTCGATCGCGTCTATTAGATCAGACGGATCTGATCGCATCCCTCCGCGCGGAGCGGTGGATCATCCCGAGTGCGAGCCATGGTCGAGCCACTTTCCTCGAAAAATTTAAAGCTCATCAACTCCTCGCGACGATGCGCACGTGCAAAGTGCGCCTCTAAAGCGCCCAATGCAACGTGCCCTAGCCCGTGCGAATCAAGGGTCTTTGGGTTAGCCCTTTGGGCTAACCTAGGCACCACCACTTTTAGACTTAGTTAAGATTATAAATTTATCACTCAAGTCTACTTATATGGAAGGTCCATTTCTTTCAAGTTTCCAATGTGGGACAAGAAACTCCTTTTTCCTTCTTTCCATTTTCCCTCTTCAACTTTAGGAATTTCCATGATAAATTTCCATCTTTATGTATTAATATCTCAAAATTGATTTTGAGCAAATTAATACACCAAATTCATCTACTCCGAATGTAAATTATGAATTTACCATTTATTTCCATTGTTCGTAAATGAAACATCAAATTAAAATTGATCAAACTTAGATCAAATACCCAAATTCTAAACCAATTTACAACGCATCATACCCAAGGCATATAAAACAAGGTCAGATTCCATGGATGCTAGGACAAATTTCAGGACTCCCTTTAGCAATTGTTGTGAATTTTAATATGGGAAAGTATATGGCGAAAACAATTAATATTTTTAAATTAATTTATATTTAAACCATTTTCACACTATAGTACTATACGTATAATTTTAATATATATTTTTTTACAAATTTTATTTTAAGTTAGACAAAATTTACGGTGAATGAATTCACAATATTACTTATTTTATTAAAATGTATAATTAATTTACCAGTAATATTGTTTAAGAAAATAATTAATACTCCCTCCGTCCCAATTTTATTTTCCATTTGACTGTGCGCGGAAATGCGAGATTGAATTTTAGTATTTAAATGAATAAGATAGTATTGAAAATGATGAATGGTGAATAAAGTAGTATTGAGAATGGTGAATGATGAAGACAAATTCTAGGGTGCATTCAATTGCATAGTTTGAACTCGAATTTTAAGTTCAATTTTGACTTCAATTTTAATTTTTTCAAAATACACATAAACACACCGAACAATGTATTTTTTTTTTGCAGTTGGGTATTGCTGATGTCTTCTACGGGTATTACTGATGTCTTCTTGGGGTATTACTGATATCTTCTTGGGGTATTGTTGATTTCTGCTTGAAATATTTTTTTCAAAATCCAAGTGTATACCATGCCCTCAAGTGCACACTAAAACTAGTCAATGATGAATAAAATATTATTTAAATGAGTAAAGTAGTTTCCATTTTAGGGATGAGAAAACAAAATTGGGACGGACCTTTTTGACAAATGGAAAAACAAAACTGGGACGGAGGGAGTATTATTTTAAAATTTACTATTTTTCATGGTGAAAATAGTGTACAAGAAATTTACTATTTTATTGTTTAAATCGAAACTACCAAGGGCTGAATCTTATTTTATAGAGTATGGTTTGTCTGAAATCGTCTCATGCCATTAAATGGTGAGAAAAAATATAAATTGAACATGACACATTAATACTTTGATATGAACAAATATTTATTTGTATTGTTTCATGTCATAAAACAAATCTCACCCAAATTTTTGCTATTAGGAACATGAAGTAACAAACTTTTCTTTGTTCACTTCCAATGTTTTCCTACTATACTCACAATTGAAGGTAAGAATCCTATGCAAGAAAAGTTCCATACTCTGGCCTAATTTCACCAACAAAAATGATCTTTACTTTTTCTTTCTTTAAGAATGTGAGGTTGTGTGTATTTACTTACAAAAAGAATCACAACTAGAAAGCCTATACATGATCAGTGTAACATTATGCCTAATATCCCAACCTAAATTTAAATCAAATCAAATCATTTGTACTAGTAATGTCGTTTAAGCTGCAAGAAATCTTGAACAACATAGCCAACACCTCTTTCATATTAGGCCTAGCATTAGGGGTTTCAGCAGTGCACCATATCCCAACACGAAGCAGCTCGCTCATCTTCTCGGCCCCATCGGCTAAACCCGATACCAACAGAGCAACGGGTATGCTACTCGTTCCTCTGTTGGTACCGTCTCCCATCACTCTTTTTGCCCACTCGACCAAACACTCCTCTCCTCCATCCAAAGCCTTTCTCCCCGTAGCTAGCTCCATCGCCAACACTCCGTAGCTATACACGTCCCCTTTAGTTGTTGCCTGCCACGTTTGCCCGTATTCTGGCGCCACGTACCCCACCGTCCCTGCCACCATCGTGCTAACGTGACTACCCTCGGCATCCACAACCCTAGCAAGCCCAAAATCGGTAACCCTAGCCTTCCCACTTTTGTCGAGAAGCACGTTGCTAGCTTTTACGTCTCGGTGAACAATACTAGGATAGCATTCGTGGTGCAAGTAGACTAAAGCACGAGCGACGTCTATGGCTATTTCTAACCGCCTTCTCCAATTGAGGCTTGTTCGGTCCGTGATGAGATCGTCTAAGCTTCCGCCTTCCATGTACTCGTACACTAACAACTTCTCCGACCCGTTGAGGCACCACCCGTAAAGAGCGACTAGATTCGGATGAGGCCATCCGAATCCATTCCCACTTAGTACTTCCATTTCAGCTCGGAATTCTCTCTCCCCCTCCATCCCTTCCGTTTGTAGTTTCTTCACCGCTACGTTCCTCCCATCGGGCAACACGCCTCTGTAAACCGTACCGGATCCTCCTCTACCAATGATTCTATCATCCGAAAAACGTCTAGTAGCATTCAAGATATCAGAATGTGTGAAGGCCGTTTTGTCTAGACGGATAACTTTTATCGTGTTGGACATCCATGGTGAAGATGAACCCGAGCTCGTCCCTTTCGACTCCTCCAGCAGATAACCAGGCGAGTCGACCGGGCTCTTCGTGAGAAGATAAATTATGAGAATCATCACTCCACATACTAAAGCAGCAAGAATCAAGGCGAGAACCACCAAGAACACGCCTACTTCTCGATTTTTCTCCCTTTCCTTTTCCTTGCCCGTTCTACCCTCGTTCGTCGTGTTAGTAATGAACGGAGGTAGACGGAGAAGAGGGTCTCCGAGGAACGACCACTTATCAAGCGTGGACAACTGACCTGTCCCCGGGACCAACCCAGAGACGTACGGATTATACGAAATGTTAAACTTGGTTAACTCGTTCAAGTTGTTCAAACTGCTGGGAAACTCACCGGAGAAATTGTTGTACGACAAATCAAGATTCTGCAAGCACTTGAGGTTCCCAATCTGCCTCGGAACCACACCGGAAAACGCGTTCCGTGTAACATTCAAGACAGATAAAGGCAACCGTCCGATCTCCGTGGGCAACTCACCATCAAACAAATTATGTCCAAAATGCAGCATACTAAAATTCATCATCGACCCGATTTCAACCGGAATCGAACCCGACAACTGATTCCCACCAACCTGCACGTACCCGGATATCTGCAGGGTCCGAACATTGGTACCCGGTAAACAAACCGAAAACAAACCGTAACCTTTCAAAAGCCTATCCCACAAACTCCGACACTTCTTCCTCGTGAGAAGATCATACACGAAACTAAACGGCGGGTAATCCGCCGGAATCCACCTCATCATCGCCAAGCACTCCCCTGAGCCCGCAGGCAGCTGATCGCTCCCCCTATTCAGCATAAAAGTGGGCGTGGGATCACTCCCAATTCTTGTTAATTCCGTAGGCATTCTCCCCGAAAGCCGATTATTCGCAAGATTTAACCACAACAAGCTACTACAATTTCCCAACTCACGTGGGATCGACCCTGTTAAGGAATTGTTAGCAAGCATTAGCCACAAGAGTGACTTTAGGTTCCCCAAAGACGGTGGAATCGAGCCTGTTAAGTCGTTGAACGAAATATCAAGCGCTTGGAGGCCCGAAAGGTTTCCATATTGGGAAGGTATGCTCCCGTTAAAGCGATTATAAGCAAGCACCAAGAACTTCAAGTTTCCCATTTTGGAAATTTCGCGGGGCAAGGGGCCCGCGAACTCGTTGTAGCTCAAATCCAATCGGGCTACGTTGGGTAACGTTAGCACGCCAGACTCGGTCATCCCTCCTTTATACAAATTCTTATGCAAGAGAAGGAATCTCACTTGCTTCATTCTTCCAAAAATGGGCTGAATATCTCCCCCAAAGTTGTTACCACTCAAATCAAGAAAACTCAGCCTTCTTAACCCCACTAAAGTCTCAGGAATTTCCCTTGAAAAATTGTTTTTACCGAGATAAAGTGCTTGAAGATTAGATAAATACCCTATCTCTTTAGGAATTACCCCTGTAAAATTGTTCCCCCATAATGTTAAACTTTCCAGCTCTTTACACTGGGAAATTTGGGGGGGAAAATCCCCCCAGAATTGATTCTCTGACATATCCAGGAATTTTAAACTGCAAGTTTCGGAGAAAATCCATGGATTCACAGCTCCGGAGAAACGGTTATCCGATAGAGAGACCTCCACCATTCGATCAAATCCGGGCCAGATATCGCCCCTCAAAACGTTGGCGCTGAGATCGAGATGCCTCAAATTGATGCAATTTTCGAAAACGCCCAAAACTTCCCCTGTGAAATTGTTGTTGGAGACGTTTGCGACTTTTAAATTCGTGCAATTTAACGGAATCGTTAGGCGGATATTGCACTGGATTCTGTTTTGGGAAAGATCGAGGACCTCCAAATTGGTTAACGCCGTTAAATTGAGGTCGCCGGTGAGGATATTGTGAGATAAATTCAACGATTTAAGGCTCCGGCAGCGGCCCAAATCTTCCGGAATTGCCCCTCCGATAGTGTTCCCGGATAAGTCTAGGTGGGAGAGCTCCGTGAGAGCGGAGAGGTTAGAAAAGAGATTTCCGGCGACGTTGCAGTTGGAGAGGTCGATTCCGGTGACGCGGTTGGTGGAGTCGTCGCAGGAGATTCCGGCCCATTTGCATGGGGAAACGACGTCGTTCCAGTCGATGTACCGTCTTTGATTGGCGCGGATAGGGTTTGCAATTTGGAGAGACGATCGAAGCTTTAGTAGGATTTCCCTGTCCGTTTCTAGCGACTGCCCAATCACAATCTTCCCTGTTACCAAGAATCCCAACTCAGTGAGTCGACTC
This sequence comes from Ballota nigra, assembly GCA_947034835.1. NCBI lineage: Eukaryota > Viridiplantae > Streptophyta > Magnoliopsida > Lamiales > Lamiaceae > Ballota > Ballota nigra. The sequence goes on from OX344723.1 coordinate 25,942,525, forward strand.
AGAATCGTTAAGAATAAAGATTATTGAAAAACCCCATTAGGGTTTAGTTTGATTATTACTATTACCTGTAATTAGGAGCAAGAAAAGGAGAAATACAACTCGGAAAAGGAAATGATCTTCATCTTCTGACATGATTAATGCTTCTGGTATTTTGGGATTGTCAGAAAGGTTGTTGGGATCTCATGTTCTTGAGAAAATAAATTTATGAAAAATATTTCATTAAAAAAAGGAGATGAAAATTCAAAGGAAAAAATGGGAATTTTTCCCTTTTTTAATGGCGTAATGACAATAGTCAAATTTTGTGAAATTGGAGTTGAATATTGGGAGGCCTGCAGGAGATGACAAAACCAAACTTGGAAGAGATGCACGTACGCTGAATTGAATACTTGTTATGGAGTGGATTAAGAGGAAGAAAGTGATTAAACTATAACTAAGAAAGTGGTTAAAGTATAATTAAGGTGGTGATTATTAAATTTAAATTAAGAAGAAGGAATAGTTGTGGTGATGGTTTTCTTGTTTGAATCGTATTTGTTGGGGGTGTGAGAAAGAAAGAGATGAAAGCCGCCCACCCAAGTTGACCAGTTTTTCTATGTTCTTACCGGCTATATTTGAATCAAACTTTATTAAAAAAGTCAGAAGAGCTTCTCTTTTCTTTCCCTTTCATTTTACATTTTTTATAATTTTGTTTGATGAAGACATATATTATTGTTTTTGTTCTTGTTATTAATTTATTTTGAGGCACTTGTGCCGTGCGATATTTTACCACTTAGGAAAAATCTCACAAAATTTAGAAATTTTGCTACTGAGGTCATTTTTCGTTAGTACTATGGCTAGAACTACATTGAATTTTAAGTTTAATTTAAATTTAATTTTTTTTAAACCACACACAAATATATTGAACTGTAATTTTTTTTTTTTTTCATTTAAAGTATTACTAATTACTTCTTCAAATATTATTGACTATATCTTGGGGTATTTTTTGAAGGTATCATTAATTACTTTTTTGGGTATTACTTATTGTTTGTGGTATTTTAAGGTTTCACAAAACACACTAGAATTACTCTAATACTATATGTTACTAGGATAAAACTCACCAATTAGGCTGGAAGAGAATTGTATGTATAATTAAATAATTAGATTTAATTTTTTAAAAACTAAGATATTTATTATAAATTTATAAGTAAAATAAATTTGTAATCAAAATAAAATTTGCTTCAAAAATTAATTATAAATTATGTAAACATTTAAATTACATGACCAAAATTATAGTGAGTGGATAAACACGCATATCCATTTGTTAACTGTATTATAGGTACTATACTAGATTAACTCCCGCGTAATACGCGGATTAATGTGATACACTTGAAAAAAAAAGAAATATATATATATATATATATATATGGAAAAAACCTTCATTTCATAAGTGATACTCATTAGTTTTTGGCATGAAATTTAATGTGAGAGTTGTTTATATATATAAAGATCTCACGATTAACTGCATCAATTAGCATTATTCACTTTTATTCAAATGTAGATTTGAAGTCTAAATCTTATGAATATTTATAAAAAAAAATATAAAGTATGTTTTGATACTATGTAGATTGATGAGTAGATTTTATAAAATTGATTTTAAAGTATAAACATATCAATAATATGTAGACTCGACATTTTTTTATATAAATTTAAGAATAATATAAAAGTGATTTTGACTTCTTTCTTCATCCTTAAAAATTAAAAACTGCAACACCATATAAATTTAAGGAATATTGAAAATAATTATTCAAAGCAAAAATTAAAAACTGCAACACCATATAATTTTAAGGAATATAGAAAATAATTATTCAAAGCATACAAAGATTTGTATAGTGGCTTAGTTGGTAAGTAATTTCAAATTCTGTAAGAGGTTATAGGTTCAAATCTAAGTTGTTACATTTAATTTTTTATGGACTTTACATTAGCTTGATACATGTATGTCGCATATTAAGAGGAGTGTATTCAGTTGGGATTATATCGGAATTTTTTGGACTTTAAAAAGTCTGTGGATTTAGAAAACCTATAGACTACATACAGAGTTTGACTGACTGTTTTTATTGATTTATTTGGATTTTCATAGACTTTACAGGATTGTGGAATACATTTTTTTATTGATTTACATGGATTTACATAAACTCCGGCGCTGGAACCATTGATGAAAATATATATGAGACACACTTGTATATAAAAAAAAGTTATCCAAATTATTTAGAAAAAAAATACATTAGTTAAAAAAATTCATTATTATTTCATCTTCATTTCCATCACCGTTATACCCCGCCCTCATTAGAAGTCTCAGGTTGTTAGAAAAAAATTTGGAGAGTAAAATTTATTTATATTTTTTGGAGAGTAGACTTGACAACGGGGCGGGTAATCCCCAAAGCAAACAGGGACGGAGAATTTTTTTGCCCCGTATACGGGGACCGGGATAGTAGTCTCAGCCCGGGGGATCCCCGTCTCGTTCCCCGCGGGGAGCCGCATTATTTTTTATATAATTAATATAATTATATATAATTTTAATGTTAAAGTAAATTACAAATAAATATTTCATAGTTTCCTACTCAATTAACTATTTATTAAAAATTATATTTTTTTATTTAATGTTATGTTATTAGTTCCAAATTATATTATTTTCACTTTAGTATATATGTTAATTAAAAATATTAGAATTAGAGGTTTTTTCAAATTGTTTAAATTAATTTTTGTAACACCAACTTAAAGTAATTGTTGTGTATGATTAAAGTTTTTAATTTACATATTCTTTTATATTTTAAAAATGAGATAAAAAAAATAAGTAGGTGGGGAACGGGGAATCGCCGCGAGACGGGGATCCCCCGCCTCACCGGGGATGGGGGAAAAAATTTCGCCATTTATTTTGCAGGGATGGAGATGGGGAATGATCCCCCGTCCCCGCCCCCGCCCCATTAACATCCCAATAGAAAAGAATCAAAGAAAGTTCATAAACTGTTGAATACCTAAATATTTTTTAAGACTTTTCAAAATCCGTAGAAATCTCTGGTTATTAGAAGAGATTTTGAAGAGTGAAATCTATTCATATTTTGGAAGGAAAATCTAAGAAAATTTGTGGAGTATTAAAATCCATAAACTGTTGAATACCTAAAGATTTTTTAAGACTTTTTAAAATCCGTATTGAATACCTCAGGATTTTTAAAGACTTTTGAAAATCTAGATTGAATACAGACTCTATAAATAGTCTAAAAAAATCCTACAGACTCTATAACCAATACGCCCCTCTAAATGTCAACCAATAGAATTATAACACATGTATACCGCATATTAAATGTCAACCAATAGAATTTTTTATGGACTTTACATTAACATGACACGTGTATGTCGCATTTTAAATGTCAACCAATAGAATTATAACACATCACTACAATATACTATTCACTTCATAAGAACGTGACACATCATCCAAATACTTCTTCATCAGCCTAAACTCCCTATTAGTATAATATGGGATAAAAATTTATAAAAAAAAAAATACAAATATAACATAACATAATATATATTATGAGGTAATGAATTTTTCCTAATTTTCTAAAGTTGACCAAATAAGTAGATCTTATCAAAGAGTAAGTCTCTTATACACTTGGTGCATGGTGCACTAACTCAACAGTTGATATTGTTTACACTGAAAAGTTAGTCTAAATTACAATGAAAAGTTAGTTCCAATTACACTGAAAAGTTTACACAAAAATTAAATTTCAGTGTAAACTTTTCAGTGTAAGTGGAACCAACTTTTCTGTGTAATTGAGACCAACTTTTCAGTGTAATTGAGACCAACTATTGAGTGAGTGCACCGTGCACCCGGTGCATATGAGAGTTTGCCCTTATCAAAATATGATCAAAATTTATTTTGGGATCAAAATCAAACTCTATTATATTTTGGTCCTATATATCATTATTTTCCTTAATTTTTTGCATAATGAAATGAAATAATTTAAAGAATCAATCAATGTTATTTATAAAATTGATTAAGAATAGAATACCATAAATATAGGATGGATTGAGGCAATAATTAAGGGTTCTAACTAATACTAATCGAAACAAATAAAAAATTGTTCACATTAATGAATGAATTTGTATATAGAGAAATTTTAATCACTGTGTCAAAATTATATATTAAAGAAAATACATTAATCGTCAATTATATATCAAAAAATATAGAGTACGTATAGAGTGAAATTGGTTCACACATAAATTATCAAAGGGTATTAGTTGTTATCACTAAAGTGTATTAGATGTTTCCACTGAAATGTATTAGTTGTTTTCACTAAAGAATCTTAATTTATTTTTACTGGACAACTAAGACTCTTTAGTGTAAACTAGTAATACTCTTCAATAGAAACAACTAATACTGTTTAGAGAAATCAACTAATACCCTTCGATGATTCATGTATGAACCATTTTTAGTCTATACTTTGTAAACAATATAATACTCCATCCGTCCCACTTTAATTTGCACGTTTACTGTTTTCGCGTGTTTTAACAAGCGAGTTTTTTATTAGTATTTAAAATAATAAAGTAATTTTCAAATTACTTTATAATAGAGGAGATATAGATCAAGCAAACTCTACCTTAAAAATCACTTTGTCATTTTAAATATTAATAAACAACCTGCTCGCAAAAACACAAAAATAAAGGTAGTGTGCAAATTTAAGTGGGACAGAGGGAGTACTATACTCCCTCCGTCCCAAATTAGTTTTCAAAGTTGACTTTTTGGGGACTTTGGTATGAGAGTTGATTTGTAGTATTTAAATGAATAAACTATTTTTTGATAATGTACTATTGTTCTAGTAAATAAAATAAAATAAATGTATTTTTGTGTGTAAATTATTAATGGAATTGGATGTAATTTAAAGGTCCTTGTAAGGAATGAACAGTACACTATAAAAACTGATTTGAGATAGATGGAATATATTATATGGGATGATTAATACATTAATACAGATGACCTTTCTTAAATTTCAAAAGTTGACCACATAACACAATGATATAATATATAGTATAAAATGATTAATACATTACTACAATGATTTTTTCTTAAATTTCAATGGTTAACCAAATCAATAAATCTAAGAGTGATTTTAGGGTGCATCCAAATGCATACTATGCACTTAAATTTTGTCCCCAATTTGCAATCAATTTTGACTACCCATTTGAAATTTGTGGGTCAATTGACTAGCCATTTAAAATCTGCGGGTCGAATAACAAAGAGGATCATAAACGGGTCAAACACAATTCATACAAAAAAACATACTCCCAACGCGTAGAGAATATTAGAACAGAGAAAAATCAAATCAAATCAACAGGGATCTGAAATGACAAATTCTAGGGTGCACCTAAGTGCATAGCATGCACTTGGATTTTAAGCTCAATTTTTACTTCAATTTTGTTTTTTTTTCAAAATACACACAAACACACCGAACTGTGTGTGTTTTTTGTAGTTGGGGTATTACTGATGTCTTCTTGGGGTATTACTGATTACTTCTTGGGGTATTGCTGATTTCTGCTTGAGGTATTTTTTTTTCAAAATCTAAGTGCATACTATACACTCAAGTGCACACTAGAACTACTCATCTGAAAATCACAGCAGAAAAACATCACGAAATTATAGTGAAACATTACAAAATCTTTGTGCTTTGATTTGTTATGAATCTGAAAAAAATACTGTGAAGCAGAGAGCACATGAAATTGAAGGAAATCGATGAGAATTATAAAAAAATTGAGAAACGAGAACACAAATCATCGCGAATTACAGATGAACAGAAATCAAATTAAGGAGATTCAATCAGAATATGGCCGACTCTGATGAATCAGGTATTTGATCTAATCTCCTAATTTTTGAATTGTGATTTAACAAATTTATGAGAAAAATTGCATAACATTGTGAAATGAAATTATATAAGTGAAAATTAACATTATATTCAAGTTCTACCAGCATAAGGAGAAGATATTATATGAACAAAATCTTCAAAAAGATGGTGAGATGTTAGAACCAATCACAGTTGAAGAACTTTTTGTGATAGTAAACAAAGGCACTAAAATATTCTTGGAGTATTACTAATTTTTTCTTGGGGTATTAATGATTAGTGATTAGTAGCTTGGGGTATCACAGATTTATTCTTGGGGCATTGCTAATTAAAGGTTATATTCTATTTTACTGATTATAGTGTACATGTATGTGTGTTTAAATAAGATGATAATATTGATTGTGTTGATATAAGAGGTTCTCTGGTCGGTGTGGAGCAAAATACAGTTGAACATATGTATTCTTTATACTGTAAGCATGCACGTTGTTTGGGATTTTGTGTTCATAAATTAACTAACATATTTTCTGCAACTGATAATTCTATATTGTTAAGCAAGTAGTTTGTGTGCTCTTAAGAAGAAAAAATGAGAGTAGTTCAAGTTCTGGAACATCTGTGGAAAAAAAAAAGGGGTTGGTATAACAAGAAAAGACTGAATGAACGGATGCTGGTAAAAAAAATTAAAGAGGGGAATTATGCAGTTGTGCAACATGACATATAACACAATCATGATTTAACTAGAACAGAATGAAACCATTTGTAGCGTTCAAAAAGATAAATTACTATAGAAAATAGCAAAGTGATAGAGGATATGATGTCTTTAGGGATGAGAAAAATAGACTCATATCGCTATATGACGAATGAAGTTGGAGGGGAGAAAAACTTAGGACACACGATGAAGGACCATTGCAACTTGGTAAACAAGTTTAAAATGGAAGCAGTTAAAGGAGGTGATGCTAGTAAATCTCATTGACATGATGGAAAAAGAAGATTCTAGATATATATATATATATATATATATATATATATATATATATTTTACAAACTTAGGCTCAATGAAAATGGGAGATTGTAAAGTATATTTGGAGGGATTCGTTGATGATGGAATAATTTTTCGAAATCTATGGAGATGTCATGGTTTTCGATACAACGTCTAGAATAAACAAGTACAACTTGATTTATGCTCCTTTTGTTGAAATAAACAACCACTGGAAGAACGTAATATTCAGTTGTACATTCATATCTGATGAGAAAACAGAAACGTTCGAGTGACTTTTTTAGATATTCAAAAAATCAATGCGGGGGAAAGCACCTAAAACGGTGTTCACAAACTCGGACTTAGCCATAGCAAACGCAATGAAGAAGGTAAAAAAAGAATTAATATTGTATCCTTTAATTATCGTGAGGTATATCTGATTGATACTTGAGATATTGATGATTTAACCTTGAGGTATTGCTAGTGTTTTATATTATAATGTTGATTAAGTTCTGTTATTGGTAGTTATATTGCTAGTTAATGCTTCGGATATTGCTAGTTAATGTTTGGGGTACTGCTAGTTTTGCTTTATGTGTTTTGGTTTATTCATTAGGAATTGATAAATTTTGTTAGGGGTACTATTGATTATTCAATGTTATTTTAAAAAGATTTCCCAAGTTACAAATTTTGTCTCTGTCACATTCAACAATATGCAATTGCCAGATTCGGAGAACTGTAGAAAAATGGTCCTTTGAAAAGTGCATTCAACAATTGTCTGTTAGGATGTGCTGATGAGAATGACTTTGAAAGCAATTGAAAGAACACGATATCAACATTAGGGTTCGAAAGAAATACTTGGTTTAAGAGTCTATACAATTTAAAAGAAAAATGGTGTACGACATTGAGCAAGAACGTATTTTCTGCCGCTCAAAGAAGTGAAAGCGCAAATCATGCAATCGGTTTCAGAGCACATAAGCAGACAAATTTGACAGAATTTTATTGGGATATTCAAGGATACAGTAAATCAATAGAGAAGGACTGAAAAAAAAAAAAAGATGAATTCAATTGCTCAAAAATGATACGTGAATCCAACATTTGATGTGGAAGCAGTGAAGTAGGCGAAACAATTAACTAGAGTAGTGGAAGGAAAAATGATTAGTGAACTCATGTTAATGACATTTTCCTCTATTTTAACGACGGAGTTATGCCCCTACCGTGTCATTCACTCACCGGAAATAATGGGTGGGAGAAGTAGAAGGGATTTTTTTTTTTTTTTTTGTGAATTTGTGCCAGCAGTTAGGGTTTCATTTTCAATTTATTGAAATTTAATGGGTTGGATTGATGAGTTTCATTTTAACTAACTAAAAATTGAATGGGTTGGGCTCATGGGAGCGCGGATGGGCTTCTTGAAATTGTATTTGACTAACTAAACTATAAAATAATAATATTTTAAAAAAAATCGGTTCCGAAATACTGCGTTATGCCGGTTTTCCATATCATTATTGTACCAAAAATTTCGATATTTTTTTATACGGTAAGCGCGTATACCAAAAATTTTGGTATTTTTCCCTCCGACATGATACATAGATTTCTATTCCAACCTGAGTGAGTGGGTCCTCTGCCGTAATTAATCAAATTAAACGGTCAAAAAATAGAGGATTGGTTAGACTAAACTAGGTTTATTAAAATTTTGGGTCAACAAACTCAAAACACGTGCATACTTAGCTAACCAACTAGCTATATCTTTGAATATATCTAGAACCTAGACTAAAAAGTTGAGCATAATTTGCTCACAAAAATTTAAGTACGTAGCACAAATTCCATATCTAAAATCAACAGCCTAGATTAAATGGTGGTTGATGGAGGGTCATTTGACCGTTTCTTTCCCTTATCCTCGTAATTTTTTTTTTTTCAATTCTTGATTAATATCTCAATTTTAAAATTTTAATGAAATATTTTAGACAAACTATAGAGTGAAACTAGTTTATACATAAATCCGTGAAGGGTATTAGTTGTTTTTACTGAAGAGTGTTAGTTGTTTTTACTATTACTGATTTACACTAAAGAGTTTTAGTTGTTCGGTGAAAATGAACTAAAACTCTTCAATGTAAACCAGTAATACTCTTCAGTAAAAACAACTAATACTCTTCAGTGAAAACAACTAATACCCTTCAATGATTCATATATAAACCAATTTCACTCTATACATACTCAATATTTTAGATACAAAGCCCAACTTAATCATATTTTAAAGGAGACTGTTTCATGCACTTACTCTTCCAATTTCTTGCGGCTTAAATATAGGAATATGGCAAAGTATAGAGTAAAATTGGTTTATACATAAATCTCTGAAGGGTATTAGTTGTTTTCATTGAAGAATGTTATTTACTGAAGAGTATTACCGATTTACACTAAAGAGTCTTAGTTATTCAGTGAAAATGAACTAAAACTCTTCAGTGTAAACCAATAATACTCTTCAGTAAAAACAACTAATACTATTTTGTGAAAACAACTAATACCCTTCAGTGATTCATATATAAACTAATTTCACTTTATACATACTCTAGGAATATATATAAAACTAGTACGTACCCAGGCAAATTTTGCGGACTGAAAAAAAATATTTGTTATTATTATTTCAAATTATAAATATTATTTTTTTAAAAATATCTTGTAATTTTGATATAGTTTTAAAATTGTAATTATAATTCAATAAATAATAATAAATACTAAACATGAATAAATATAAAATTTGAAAAAATTAATTAACTCACACATTTAATCTCAAATTACTATAGCACAATATTTCTTAAAATTACAGTTTTTGTATACTCACATGCCCAATTTTCTCCCATGATATGAAGATACAATAAAAATCGGCAAAAGTTCAACTCTAAAGATAGAATCCTACATATCTAAATGTAACATTTGACAAAAATAATATCTTAATTAAAATAAAATATTGAGTAGATGTTTGTGTGGGAACAATTGATTAATGTGTTGGTATTTATAATACACAATTCAACAATAAGAATTGACCCTTAGACGCTAATCTTTTTTTTTTTTTTTTTAATTTTCCACCTGGACATTTCACATTTACAGATATTTTGCAAAAAAAAAAAAATGAAAAAAGAGTTAAAAAATTGAAATTGTTGAAAAAATTCAAATTCCTACTACAAAATAATATCTATATTTTACAGTTTCAAATTCAATTTTGCAGGTATTTATAATGGAAAAATTCAACCCTAAGAATTACATTTAAGCGACAATTCGAATTATTTAAAAAAATTAATTTCCACCTAAACATTTCATGTATACATGTATTTTATATAAAAAAATTGTTAACCTTATGTGAGATAGTATTATACATGGTAAGATATTGTATATCATGACAAGATTTTTTGGAAATAATGTTATTTCAGTGACAATATCTTTTGGGTAGTAATATCTTGTACAAAAAAAAAATTAATGTTACAATATGTTATCCATGGTAAAATATGATATTGGATGACAAGATTCTTTGAGAATCTTGCCATCTTTTACGTGACAATATCTTTTGCAAAATATTTCAATATTCTCCTACAAAATTAGCATATATAAATATTTTGCAAAACTAAATTCCAAAAATATCTATTATTGTATTATACATGGTAAAATATTGTATTTTATGGCAATATTTTTTGGAATAATATGTTATTTCAGTGACAATATCTTTTAGGTAGTAAAATCTTGTCCAAAAAAATTAATTTTACAATCTATTATCCATGGTAAGATATGGTATTGAATGACAAGATTCTTTGGGAATCTTGTCATCTTTTACGTGACAATATCTTTTGCAAAATATTTCAATATCCTCCTATAAAATTAGCATATATAAATATTCTACAAAAAAAATTCCAAAAATATCTATTATTGTATTATATATGGTAAGATATTGTATTTCATGGCAAAATTTTTTGGGAATAATATGTTATTTCAGAGACAACATATTTTGGCTAGCAAAATAATGTCCAAAAAATAAAAAATTAATGTTACAATCTATTATACATGGTAAGATATGATATATGAGAATCTTGTCATCTTATACGTGACAATATCTTTAGCAAAATATTTCAATATCCTCCTACAAAATTAACATATATAAATATTCTATAAAAATAAATTCCAAAAATATATATTATTGTATTATACATGGTAAGATATTGTATTTCATGGCAAGATTTTTTGAAAATGATATGCTATTTCAGTGGCAATATCTTTTAAGTAGTAAAATCTTGTAAAAAAAAAAAAAGTTACAATCTATTATTTATGGTAAGATATGGTATTGGATGGTTGCCATCTTTTATGTGACAATATTTTTTGCAAAATACTTCAATATCCTCCTACAAAATTAGCATATATAAATATTCTGCAAAAATAAATTTAAAAAATATATATTATTGTATTATATATGGTAAGATATTGTATTTCAAGGCATGATTTTTTGTGAATAATATGTTATTTGAGTGACAATATATTTTTGCTAGTAAAATATTGTCCAAAAAAAATAATGTTACAATTTATTATCCATGTAAGATATGGTATTGGATGACAAGATTTTTTGAGAATCTTGCTATCTTTTACGTGACAATATCTTTTGCAAAATATTTCAATATCATCCAACAAAATTAGCATATATAAATATTTTGCAAAAATAAATTCAAAAAATATCTAAGTATGAAACTTAGTGTCCTTTTTTTTTAATTCGAATTCACTCCCATACATTTAACATATACTTTCCACCACCATGCCGGCTGAATTTCAAGTTGAATTGATTTTTTTTTCGGATTAGTGGAGTGAAACACCGAGAATTTTTTGATATTATCAAGCATTTGTTCTGTATGTGTAGTGTTTGTACCCAATTGATTCCGTGAATAGAGAAATGCATATGTGCAAAAGGATCGGGAGTTTACCTTGGCTGGAGGAAAGAAGGTGCTGGGTTAGGCGGAGGAACAACGGTGCTAGGCTAAGCGGGTTGGCTGTAATAGAGCAGCGAGAAGGCGCTGGGCTACGCGAAGGAACAACTTGATACACAGAGAACACTTTATACCAAAGATAATATCGCAAAAATTCGTGAATTAAAATAAAATCCTAACCTTTGAAAGATTCTGAGAATGAGGCGGCGTGGACATGGCAGACGGCGGTGAGAAAATTATAATCTGGTATAAGTTGCTGGTCCGCGCTAATAGGAGAGGGGGCAGAAGCGGCGCTCTGAAAAACATCGAAGAAGAGTGTGGTGGTGTGAGGGAGATCGAATGTGAGATAGACGACTTATGGGAGAATAAAAATGATGAATAATTATATTAACCCTAATTACAAATCAATGATTTAAATGTAATGATATAAAATGAATGGTTGAGATCAAAACTTAAACCAACTTTTAATGAAAGCGCAGTATTTCGAAATGGAGAGATTTGAGACATGTCACCTCATCCTTAAAATAAGGTGGTGTTGACACATCACCTTGGAGAGGTTTGGAAATATATTATAATACTCTCTCCATCCCCGAGCTTTCTTCCCACTTCTCTTTGTTGAATGGTTTAAGAAAGTGAATTTGTTTATTAATATATGGTGGGTCATATGTTGACTTTTAGAATAATGTAATGGATAGTATTGAAAAGTGAATTGAATGAGTGACGTTTTGGTAATATTGTGTGACTTTGAACGTTAAAGGTTATATGTAGGGGTGTAAATGAGTCGAGTCGAGTCGAGTAGTGTGATTAGGCGTGAAATTGTCATGATTCGTAGCTAGAAACGCCCTAGTTTTGGTCGAGTTTATAGAGTATTTAGAGTCAATTGAGCATTATTTCTATACATTGATAAATTTGTCTCTTTGATGCTCATAGGTGAATAGAGGATGAAAAACGGAGTTCGTAGGACTTTGAATCGACTCAAACGGATGCCCGGATGAGAAGATATTGAAGAAATACGATCGGTATTAGTGCGGATGAAGAAAAGTATCACTTGGGAGGAGCTTTGAAGTCACTCGAGCGCCTTACTCGAGCGCCACCGCTCGAGCGCGCAAACGTACAGAACCATTCTTGCGCTCGAGCAGCTCGAGCGCCACCGCTCGAGCGCCCAAAACATACAAAGAAGATTTAGCGCTCGAGCAGCTCGAGCGGAACCGCTCGAGCGATTGCGTCATTCGAGCTACACTGCTCGAGCGGGACCGCTCGAGCGTTTTGCTCGAGCGCCCATCGACTTTTGCCTCCGGATGCGTATTTTCGGCCCATTAACTCTCGTTTCGACCCGTGCCTATATATACCTCGTCCAAACACATTTTGAAGGATCCCCAACTTTTAGACATCACGTTTCATAGAGTTTTTAGAGCGAGAAGGAAGAGAAGAGACGAGCGAGCTATAGATTTACGGTTTTGAGGTTTTTGCTTACGAATTTACTTTACGATTTCACGTTTTAGCTTCGATTCTTAATAACTTTTGTTCTTAAATACGTTGAGACCTAGTTTTTGGTAATTAATTTCAGTTTAATCTTTTACATATTAAAACCTCAGTTTATGTTCTTTCTTTTCTTCGTTTTCGTTATCATGTTCATGTTCGTCACTTGTTTAATTATTATTGTTTACGTTCAAACTATGTCTAGCTAAAACCCTTGCATGCTTAGGGTAGGATGAACTCGTAGAAGTAGGTTGTGGGTACGTAATTAGAGTAACTTGTGACGTTAGGTTTTAATTCTCTTGATTAATGAATTCTTAAAATTAATCTAGATTTCACTCTTAAATTTCGTTCGAAAGGTGTTAGAGTGAGGACGACCGTATCACTCTTTAACAACGAGTAGACTTAACGAGAGAGTTTAGGAAAGGTTAATTCATCTACCGGTTTAGCGAAGGAGGACGACCGCATCACCTTAGTTAAATTAGGGTCTCATTAATTAAGCACTGTCTATTAACTTGTTAGTGGATTAGTGAAGTCGAGTGTTAGGGTAAAGTATTAGGGTTTAGAATCTTGAGCTTTCACCTTGCATTCTTGGACTTAGGTTAATTCTTGTGTGTCACAGTTATTTTGATTATGTACCCGCTCCGTTAGTATACGTAGGGATTCCTATCCTAAGCATCACCATCTCTTATTTGAATCCAACCCTTAGTTAATTCGTCTGCTTTAGTATTTTAGTTTAGCTAGTTTATTTTAATTTAATTAATCTTTCTAAAAAAAAAAAAAAACAATACACTCATATTAACTACGACGCGTAGATCTTCAGGGATCTATTCGCATATACACTGTCCCTTGGGTACGATATACTTGGTTGTTATACTTGCTAATACTACAGTGAACCCGTTCGCTTGCGGGTGAGCGACTAGTAGAAGTTAGTACAATCGCTTCAAGTCAATGGCGCCGTTGCCGGGGATGGCGTTATATGCTCTTTGAATAGGACTTGTCGATAGCTTAGTAGTTAGTAGTGGGTGCTTATTTTCTGTTTTTATTTCTTATTTTTATTTTTATTCATTCGGCAGTTGCGTTTTGATCCATCTGCTAGTGTGTCAGGTTTATGAGAACACGCTCACAAGGAAATACGAGCGAAGAAAGGATACCGTTGGATCCTGAGACAATAGCTAGAAGGAACCGAGCTTTCTTGAGAAGAATGAACGCAGCCGACTTAGGGAAGGAACCAATGGACCTCAATAATGAGTTGGACGATGCTGCTAACGAGTTCAATCAAGCAGTAGACCGGGTTGATGGCTCTGGAGGGAGTGGTGGTCAGAATCAAGACTAGTTCGTAGATAGTAGTAGCCAGAACCCGGGTGCACAAAATGTGAACAATCCAGCTCAGAACCTAGTCCCAAATCCTCTGAACAATCCTGCTTACCCACAAAACCCAAATAACCCTTTCCACAACCCAGCATATCAACATTACCCATACCCACCATACCCTTATCCACCATACCCGTATCCTCCACCTCCTGTCTATAACCAACCACCTGTGTACCAACAACCTCCAGTTCAAAACATACCAGCACCACCTGTCGCTCCTCAGCCTGCGCCCCAGAACGCAGATCAGAATATGGCAATTCGGGGCAGGTTCGCGGCACAACCGCAGAGGTACTACGATGGAGTGGCCTTACCACCTGTGGAGGCGAATAACTTTTCAATCTCCCCAGGAATTCTCAAGCTGCTTACTGAGAATCAATTCAAGGGGGAGGTTGGGAAGGAGAACCCTCACACGCACTTGAGGAGTTTCCTCATGATTGCATCTACTTTCAATTACAATGGCATGTCTGAAGATGCCAAGAGGCTCAGGTTGTTCCCATTCTCTCTTACGGGAATAGCCAAGGAATGGTATGATAACACGCTCCCTCGGGGAGGTGTTAATACATGGGCCGAGCTCGAGCGTCTGTTCCTTGAGCGATTCTACCCTCCATCAAGAACGATTAAAGCGAGAATTGAGATCTCTTCCTTTCGCCAGAAGTCTGGAGAGGATTTACGCCAGGCATGGGAGAGATACTCGAATATGTTGATCGAGTGCCCGCAGCATGGGTACAACGAGGGAGATATTATGGCTTTCTTCTACAGTGGAGCCAGCAAGGCTGGCCAAGCCCACCTAGATGCATGTGCAAGTGGAGCTTTTCTGAACCAAGGGGTAGCGAGGTGTAGAGAGATCGTGGACAATATTGTCACGAATGCTGGTGCATGGAACGAGGATCCAGAATTTCAGAGGGTATGCAAGTTGGAGGAGAATGAGGGTACAAGAAAGCTGTTGATGGCTATGATGGAGAAGATCAGCAACCTCGAGATGGGGCAGAACTTGGTTGGAGGAAATGGAGCAGCAAGCGAGAAAGTGGAACCACCCATGAATCAACAAGAAGAGGCCAACTATATGGGAAGGCCTAATTACCCACAAGGGGGGTATCCACAAGGTGGAAACCAGTATGGAAGACCTTCTTATGGTCAACCATTTGTACCTCCAGGCCCACAGCCGCCTCAAAATCAATGGAGGAACACACAAGGATATCAAGGAGGGCAGCAGCCTCCTCAAAACACTTGGAGGAAAAATGAGAATTTTTCTTATGCTAACCCAAAAGCTGGTATTACTTTGCCTGCAGGTGTTGATCCGGGGTCTAAACCTCCTGGTGGAGAAGGCGGTGCATCAACCGAGGAGATGTTGAGAGCGATCCTTCAGAAAGTGGAGGAAGGTAGCAAGCGTTTGTCCTCTTTGGAGTACGATGTGAAGGAGTTGCATAAGAAAGACGATCAGCGAGATCAAGAACTTCAGAAGAGAGACATCGAGTGGAATCGAGTTCAGCAAGAGAACAACAGAAGATTCAATTCCATGGAGTACCAAATTAGCCAGATTGCAAAGTCTCAGCCAAGAGAGCCTAGCAAGTATCCATCAATGCCCGAGGATAACCCAAAGGAACATTGCAAGGCTATTGAGTTGAGAAGTGGGACCAAATATGATGGTCCCGAGATGCCTGCTGATTCTGAGACGCTCAAGGAGAAAGATGAGACAGAAGGGATAGAGTCTCAAAGTGATGGAGTTGAGGTTGAGAAGGAATGAGTCAAGATGAAAATTGATGATAAGAGTCAAGATGTGGATGAGACCCAGAAGAGCAAAGTGCCTGATGAGGAGATTGAGGAGATAGAGAGAATTCCAAAGTGGAAAAAGGCAAAGGAAGCAAGGGAGAAAGATGAATGGGGGGTACCCAAATCGGTGATACCTGTCCCATATCCACAGCGCTTCATGAAAAAGAAGCTTGATGAAAAGTTTGCTAAATTCCTTGATGTTTTTAAAAAGTTACATATTAACATCCCTTTTTATGATGCCTTGGAACAGATGTCGAACTACGCAAAGTTCCTGAAGGACTTGATTGCGAAGAGACGGAGAATAGATGGACCCGAGCTAGTGCACCTGAACCACGAAGTGAGTGCTATGGTGCACAAGGCGCTTCCGCCTAAGCTGAAGGATCCCGGGAGCTTCATCATTCTTTGCGATATCGGGAACGGGATCAAGAAAGGAGCTTTGTGTAATCTCGGGGCGAGCATTAATCTGATGCCCCTTTCATTGTTCAAGAAGTTGGAGGGAGTTGAGCTGCAACCCACGATGATGACACTCCAGCTTGCTGATAGGTCCATTACTAGACCTCAAGGAGTAGTGGAGGATGTTCTAGTGACGGTGGAGAATCACGTTTTTTCCACCGACTTCGTAGTACTCGAGATGGAGGAGGATGAGCATGTCCCGCTGATTTTGGGAAGGCCGTTTCTAGCTACTGTCGGGATGGTGCTTGATGTAGCGAATGGGAAGATCACGGTCAAAGTTGATGATCAAGAAGTGAAGATAGCTATCTACGAAGCTATGAAATACCCCATGGGAGATGAGAGTTGCCACTTCATTGACATCACGGATACTTGTGTTGAAGACACACTTCTAGACCCTTGCTCTTTTTATGTTCATCAATTTGATTATCCTATTCTTGACGATATGTCTTATGATTCTTATAATCTTGATTATTTTGACAGCTTGAAAGACAATGAAGACGTCAAGTTCTTGGAGTTGAAGAAAGTGGAGGATGAAGATGACTTGGAGGCCGAGGAGTCAACTTTCGAGAAGATGTTCGATAAGGCGCCACCATTGGAGGCGAAGAAGGAGTTGAAGCCGCTGCCCGACCACCTCAAGTACGCTTACTTGGATGAGACCGACAAATATCCGGTAATTGTATCTGCCCTTTTATCTGATGATCAGCTTGAGAGACTTTTAGTGGTGCTTCGTAAGCACAAATCTGCTATAGGATGGTCGATCGCGGATATTAAGGGAATTAGCCCCTCGATTTGCATGCATAGGATTAGATTAGAAGAGGGTAGAAAACCGATAGTGCAAAATCAGCGTAGAGTTAATCCGGTGATTCAAGAGGTGATACATAAGGAAGTGTTGAAGTTGTTAGATAGCAACATGATTTTTGCTATTTCTGATAGTCCATGGGTGAGTCCTTTACACGTAGTTGCTAAGAAGGGGGGTACCACGGTGATTAAGACGGAGTCTAATGAATTGGTAGCCACTAGATTAGTGACGGGTTGGCGTGTATGTGTTGATTATAGAGAGTTGAACAAGGCAACGTGTAAGGATCATTTTCCTTTACCGTTCCTTGATCAAATGATAGATCGATTAGGTGGTTTTGAGTATTACTGTTTCTTAGATGGGTACTCGGGGTATAATCAGATCATGATAGCCCCCGAGGATCAAGAGAAAACCACCTTCACCTACTATTATGGGACTTTTGCTTTTAGGAGGATGCCGTTTGGGTTGTGTAACGCACCCGCCACCTTTCAAAGGTGTATGATGGCGATTTTTCATGGCTTGATTGAGAAGATTATGAAGGTTTTCATGGACGACTTCTCCGTTTACGGGGAGTCGTTTGATAAATGTCTAATCAATCTTGAAGTTGTGTTGAGCAGGTGTGAAGAGACGGACTTAGTGCTAAATTGGGAGAAGTGTCACTTCATGGTAAGAGAGGGTATTGTTCTTGGACATCATGTGTCCTCGAAAGGTATCCAAGTGGACAAGGCGAAAGTGATTGCTATCGAGAAGCTTCCACCACCTTCGACCGAGAAGGGGATTCAGTCATTCTTAGGACATGCGGGCTTTTATAGACGTTTCATAAAAGACTTTTCACAAATAGCTAAACCCCTTTCGCGGCTTCTTGAAAAAGAAGTCGCCTTTGAGTTTACTAATGAGTGTTTAGTGGCTTTCAACAGGTTGAAAGAAGCGTTGGTGAATGCCCCGATACTTGTCACACCGGATTGGTCTAGCCCGTTCGTGCTCATGTGTGATGCTAGCGATTATGCGATGGGGGTTGCTTTGGGGAAAATTCGTGAGAAGTGTTTTCACGCTATTTATTATGCCTCGAAGATGCTGAATTCTGCTCAAGTGAATTACACTACGACCGAAAAGGAGCTGTTAGCGGTCGTGTATGCTTTTGATAAATTTCGACCCTACTTAGTAGGGACGAAAACAATTGTATATACGGACCACGCAACGATTCGGTATCTTATGAGTAAGAAGGATGCAAAGCCCCGTCTCATTCGTTGGATTTTGTTGCTCCAGGAGTTTGATGTAGAGATTCGAGACAAGAAGGGATGCGAAAACGTGATAGCCGATCACCTTTCAAGATTGGAGCTCACCAAGGAGAACACCGTGGAGGATCGAGAGGTGAACGATGAATTCCCTGATGAGAAGCTCTTTGGCTTAGGAGACTTCCCAGTGTATAGAGTTGAGGGGAAGGCACCTTGGTTTGCAGATTATGCTAACTATTTAGCAAGTGGTGAGTTGCCCGTTGAGATAGACTCGGTGCATCGGAAGGCATTTTTGAAGAAGGTTCGGGAGTTCATTTGGGATGACCCCTACTTGTTCAAAAGAGGGATCGATCACGTGTTGAGAAGGTGTGTGCCAGAGGAGGAGTGGAGTGATATCATAAGGCATTGTCACGCCTTGCCATGTGGAGGACATTTGGGTGGAGAGAAGACCGGAAGGAAAGTCCTTCAATCCGGGTTTTATTGGCCAACTTTGTTGAGAGATTGCATGGAATGGGTTAAGAGGTGTGAGAAGTGCCAACGATTCAGCTCCATTACTAAGAGGGACGAGATGCCTATGCACGTGTTCATGGAAGTCGAGATATTCGACGTATGGGGGATTGATTTCATGGGTCCATTTCCTCCTAGCAATGGATTCTTGTACATTCTCGTATGCGTCGATTATGTCTCGAAGTGGATTAAAGCTGTCCCAACTCGTATGAATGATTCCCGTGTCGTCATCGAGTTCTTGAGGAAGAACATCTTTGCGAGATATGGAGTTCCAAGAGCTTTGGTAAGTGATGGGGGAAGCCATTTCGTGAACAAATGGATGGAAAAGCTGCTGTCAAATACGAGGTAAGTCATCGAATCTCTACTGCTTATCATCCTCAATCTAACAGTCTTGCAGAGGTTTATAACTGTCAAATCAAGGAGATCCTTGAGAAGACGGTGAGCATAAGTAGGAAAGATTGGGCGATGAAGTTGGATGATGCACTTTGGGCATATAGGACAGCTTTCAAAACTCCTCTTGGTATGTCTCCATATCAATTGGTTTTTGGAAAGGCATGTCACTTGCCCGTGGAGTTGGAGCACAAGGCATATTGGGCGATCAAGAAGCTGAATTTTGATAGTGCCTTGGTTGGTGAGAGGAGATTACTCCAATTGCATGAGTTGGAGGAGTTTCGAGACGTTGCCTACGAGAATGCCCGAATTTTCAAAGAGAAGACGAAGAAGTGGCATGATGCACGATTGAAGAAGAAGGAATTCAAGGTGGGTGATCAAGTCCTCGTATTCAATTCGAGGATGAAGCTGTTTGGTGGAAAGCTTAAGTCCAAGTGGAACGGGCCGTATATTGTGAAGGGAGTGCACAAGAGTGGATTCCTTGAAGTTGAGACGGACGATGGACAGAAATTCATGGTGAACGGGCATCGAGTGAAGAAATTCTTTAACTTCTCTTATGAGAATAAGGGAGGTATTTTAGAGTCTCAAGTCCCGTGAGCTCCTTTGAGCTCGGTCCGGCATTAGGACCTTAAAACTAGCGCTTAATGGGAGGCAACCCATTTTTACTTGTTTTTTTTTGTGTTTTGTTTATTTTTAGTAGTTTGGGAATCGTAAGTGTTAACCTCGTTTGTTGAGATTTGTGATGTAGGCTTGCTTCGTGGAGTGAAGTTCTGAGAGAGAGAGCTTAAGACGGAAAGTCATGAAGTTGAGCACGTTTCGAGTAGGAAAGCATTCGATTCTTGAAGATAGAGGTAACCGAACCCCAAACGTCGACCTCTTTGCGAAGTCGAAGTTTGGGGGGGTGATGTTTCTTTTCGTTCATTAGTTTGCATTGGTAGAAGTCGAGTTCATACGAATTTTGTGTACTTACTCTTACGTACTCATTCGTTTCAAACTTTGTTATCGCATAGCAAGAACAAAGTTTGGGGGGGTGTGTATTCGTACTTCGGGTTCGTACACGAAATTCTATGAAAAATTGGTCAAATTTTTCGAAAACATCAATGCTCGAGGGTCGTTGAGTCGAAGTGAGTGAGAGTGCTAAGTTCGACTTGAAGTGGATTGGTGATTTGCACGTATGGAAGAGACCCCAACTCCTCGGTCGAATGAGCGACCTGGCTTAAATCGAGGAGTTCTCAGGTTAGTTCGTGTTTTGGGTTGAATGTGATAAGTTGTCGAGCTTGGTTCGGATGGAAATTTCGAGTGTTGAACATAAAAAAAACAAAGTTGAAATTTTGTCGCGCTCGAGCAGCTCGAGCGCCACCGCTCGAGCGCATTACTCGAGCGCCTAAAACATACAGAACACATTCGACGCTCGAGCGAATCGCTCGAGCGGGTCGCGGGTTTGACCCATCGTATGCCCCAGCTATAAATATCTCCCCCACACATTTACACATACTTTCACACACTATTTGGGGCGATTTGGGGCGATTTTAGGCGATTCCATACGAATTTTGCTTGGTTGCTCACGAATTCACCCGAATTTCTTCACAATCCTCCTTAAATCTTCGAACAAGGTACGTAATCTCTAACTTTTGTCATTCAATTCGTAGTTTAAGGTTGAATTAGGCATGAGTTGAGCATATGAACTAGGGTTCATGAGTAGTTCGAAATTTTTGGGGATTTTTGCGAAACTTGTTGATTCTTGATTCCTTGATTGATGAATGTTGATAATATGCTATGGGTTTGCTTGTTTTACTTTCAATTTTGGAATTGAATGAGTAGAAGGGGTGAATTTCTAGAGTGAGAAGTAGGAATTTGAGAAAAGGAAATGGGTTTTGCATGTTGAGAAGAAATTTTTGTGAATTGAGAGGGTATTGAGCATGAATGAGTATGAGTTGAGTCTTGAGCATGTAAATTACATAATTTGTGTAATGTTACTTCATGATAGACTTAAATGTGGGCAATTTTTGGGTTGAAATGGAGAATTAAGTGTTGAAGGCTTGAGAACTTTGAACGAAAAACATGGGTTAATTGTTGTGAATTACTTTGAACTTGATTGAATGCTTTGAAATGAGTATTGCTTCGAACTTGAGAAGAGCATGAATTGTGAATTGAATCGATTTGAGAGGCATTACTTGGAATTGCTTGAGTTTGAATGAATGTTGAATTGTTGTGAACTTCAAGAATGTTGCTTAAATCCTTGCTATGTCATGATTAGGTACAATGGCTCCTAAACACAAACTCCTGAGCGACGAAGAACTGAGAGTGCTCACGGAACAGCTTAGACAGAAGAACTTATTGCCCTCGAGATGGGGAGGGTTAGATTATCACGATGACTGGAAGTACATGGCTTACAGATGGAGCCTCATAACCGGGAAGGTTGAGAAAACCCGGAGACCAGTAGTGAGCTTCATGAAGGACCTGGGGATTGAGGAGGAAATACGAAGGATCTTCACCAGGAACAACATGACCGAGTTCTTCGACATGTTGCTGCACATGGAGACTAACGCCGATCTGGTGGAACAATTCCTAGCCACAGTGGAAAAGACGGGCACCGACACCTTCAAATTCAAATACCAGAACGAGTGGCAATACCACGAGGTGGGGGTTGTCAACCTCGCATTCGGGCTCCCAGCCCTATCTCGTCCCAACCGTGAGCTAAAAGCGTATAACGCTAATGCATTGTGGAAGGAAATAATGGGCGGCTTGGTTGGGGACTACAAGGGGCAGTACGCGAGGGCATCGGCTATCCGAAACTCGGTGATCAGATATCTGGAGCGGATACTGGGGAACACGATTTATGCCAAGTCTGAGACGGGGACGGTGACGAGCAAGCAGCTCTACGGAATCTGGTGCCTTTTGCACAAAAAGGACCATGACTTTGGAAGGGACTTCCTAGAGCACCATTTCGAGGCTCCGTTCAAGCTTGGAACGAGAACCTCGAAGATCCGAGGAGGAGGGCTGATTTCAGTTTTGATGAAGCACCTCGGATTCGAGCCGTGTTCGGGACCTTGCAAGGGCATGGATTTGGGATTCGAGCAGATGAACAACACTTGGATGTTTGAGCACTGGATGGGCAAGTACTGCATTAGATACAATGATGATGGCTTGTTCCCGTTGCCGAACAAGAAGCTCGTGACGCTGGTTGGGATGAAGAAGGATAACGTCGGGATGAATGGAGAGCAGCACCTCACTATAGGTGCTAAGTACACATCAGAGATCAATGGCAAAGGACTCCGGGACGTTAGACTTGTCAAGAGGAGCAGAGGAAAAGGCACGAGTGGTGCCGGATCGAGTGGAGCAGCGGATCTGCAAGAGGAAGAAGAACAAGAGTACGAAGAAGGAGGAAACATAGCTGAGGAGGAAGAAACTGATGTGGGTGAAGGAGGTCAGGGACCTCAAGAGATGGAGTTCGGGATACCTGATGCACCGACTCCAGAGCCGTGGTACCCGAACCAGATGGAGTGGTACAGAATGCGAACCGACATTCAGGGCCTGAGGGCAGATGTTACGGAGCTTCGCACCACTCAAAATCAGTGGTACGCGGAAGCTTCTAGCATGAGAGGGGAGTTTCAAGGTGTTCGATCGGAGGTGTCAGACTTGAAACGCTAGATGGAGGCACTCTTTGTCTCCCACTTAAGATCCGATCACCCTAGCTACCGGCCACCACCACCACCCGATGCTTGAGAGACCTGGGATGCCCCCAATTTTCTTTTCCTTTTTCTTTCCTTTTCTTTTTCCTTTCTTTTCTTATTTATTTATGTTCCTGAGTATGAATTGTAGTGTTTGTGTGGAGTGCATGTTCTTGGGGATTGTATTGGAAGTCTTTTAACTTTTGAGGGATTTGTTTCGATTTGCTTTGATTGATGATTGATGATTTTATGCTTACTAACTCTTCTAGACTGCTTATTATTGATTCTCGAGTATGACTTAGTGAGGAGAGTTGAGTTGTGAAAGTGAGTTGAAAATCCCTTTGTGTAAGTATGTGAGTTTGAGTTGATTAGGGAGAGAACCCGTATGCTTATGAGTTTTCTTTTGAGTGCTTGTGTGATGAGAGTGAGGATTCACTAGGACTAGCTTGGATGTGAAAGCCGTGAGAGTTGAGCCTTACGAGATTTAAATGTATGATTTAATCTCTTCGTTTGTGAGTGGATCGTCACCTTAGAGGATGCTAGAACTTGCATGTGCTCTTGCTTCTAGATTGTATCTAGTTTGATATGCCGAATAGGATCTTAGGCCATCTTTGATTTAATTAAGTCACTTAGCCAAAATTTTCCTTACCAATGACATTGAATCCCTTGTTAGCCCCTTTGAGCCTAGAGCCTATTTTATTTGCTAGCACATATGAACACTATTCCAATTCCTAAGCCTTTTTTGTCCCAATTTGAGTGGAGAATAGGAAAGTGTGAATGTGAAGGGAGTGAATTGAGTTGAAAAAGGAAAAGGTTGTTTGTTGAGTGAATATGAGAAGAAGGTGTGATGAAGTTTTGAGTTGTGGGAAAGAACAAAAAAAAATTGAGAATGAGCAAAAGAAAAATGAGCTCATGTGTTTGTGCGAAAAAGAAAAAATGAAGTGATTAAAAAAAAGTGAAAGAGTGAGAAAGATGAAAAAAATTGAAGTGTTGAGAGAATTGAAAGCGAAAGTGTATTGATTGAATACTTTTGAAGTAGTTTGTTCTTAATCTCGAAGTACCGAAGTTTTGAATTTCTATTCTCCATTCACTTGAGTCATTTTACCATATTGTTATCCCACCTGTCCAAAGAGCCTACATTACAACCTTGATAAAGTCCTTTTTGATTCGGCATTGATTTCTAGAGTATGGTCGAAGTTGAGAGCATTTACAAGCCTATGGCTGCCAATTTGTGTGATGGATTGTTTGAGTGAGTCCCTTAATCATTGTTATACACTTGTGAGGGAGTTAAACACATCGTTGAGTGCACATCCATGCTTGATCTTGGTGTTTCTTATTATTGTTGCATGAGTACGATAAAAGAAAGTGAGTGAGTATACGGGTGATTGACTTTTGAAGCTTGAGTTCATTAGCTTGCATGATTGAATTTTTTGACTCATTCCTAACAATTTCACTTGACTTATTATTTCATTGCTTGGGGACAAGCAATATGGTAAGTTTGGGGGGGTTGATTAGGCGTGAAATTGTCATGATTCGTAGCTAGAAACGCCCTAGTTTTGGTCGAGTTTATAGAGTATTTAGAGTCAATTGAGCATTATTTCTATACATTGATAAATTTGTCTCTTTGATGCTCATAGGTGAATAGAGGACGAAAAACGGAGTTCGTAGGGCTTTGAATCGACTCAAACGGATGCCCGGATGAGAAGATATTGAAGAAATACGATCGGTATTAGTGCGGATGAAGAAAAGTATCACTTGGGAGGAGCTTTGAAGTCACTCGAGCGCCTTACTCGAGCGCCACCGCTCGAGCGCATTACTCGAGCGCGCAAACGTACAGAACCATTCTTGCGCTCGAGCAGCTCGAGCGCCACCGCTCGAGCGAATCACTCGAGCGCCCAAAACATACAGAGAAGATTTAGCGCTCGAGCAGCTCGAGCGGAACCGCTCGAGCGATTGCGTCATTCGAGCTACACTGCTCGAGCGGGGCCGCTCGAGCGTTTTGCTCGAGCGCCCATCGACTTTTGCCTCCGGATGCGTATTTTCGGCCCATTAACTCCCGTTTCGACCCGTGCCTATATATACCTCGTCCAAACACGTTTTGAAGGATCCCCAACTTTTAGACATCACGTTTCATAGAGTTTTTAGAGCGAGAAGGAAGAGAAGAGACGAGCGAGCTATAGATTTACGGTTTTGAGGTTTTTGCTTACGAATTTACTTTACGATTTCACGTTTTAGCTTCGATTCTTAATAACTTTTGTTCTTAAATACGTTGAGACCTAGTTTTTGGTAATTAATTTCAGTTTAATCTTTTACATATTAAAACCTCAGTTTATGTTCTTTCTTTTCTTCGTTTTCGTTATTATGTTCATGTTCGTCACTTGTTTAATTGTTATTGTTTACGTTCAAACTATGTCTAGCTAAAACCCTTGCATGCTTAGGGTAGGATGAACTCGTAGAAGTAGGTTGTGGGTACGTAATTAGAGTAACTTGTGACGTTAGGTTTTAATTCTCTTGATTAATGAATTCTTAAAATTAATCTAGATTTCACTCTTAAATTTCGTTCGAAAGGTGTTAGAGAGAGGACGACCGTATCACTCTTTAACAACGAGTAGACTTAACGAGAGAGTTTAGGAAAGGTTAATTCATCTACCGGTTTAGCGAAGGAGGACGACCGCATCACCTTAGTTAAATTAGGGTCTCATTAATTAAGCACTGTCTATTAACTTGTTAGTGGATTAGTGAAGTCGAGTGTTAGGGTAAAGTATTAGGGTTTAGAATCTTGAGCTTTCACCTTGCATTCTTGGACTTAGGTTAATTCTTGTGTGTCACAGTTATTTTGATTATGTACCCGCTCCGTTAGTATACGTAGGGATTCCTATCCTAAGCATCACCATCTCTTATTTGAATCCAACCCTTAGTTAATTCGTCTGCTTTAGTATTTTAGTTTAGTTAGTTTATTTTAATTTAATTAATCTTTCTAAAAAACAAAAACAAAAACAATACACTCATATTAACTACGACGCGTAGATCTTCAGGGATCTATTCGCATATACACTGTCCCTTGGGTACGATATACTTGGTTGTTATACTTGCTAATACTACAGTGAACCCGTTCGCTTGCGGGTGAGCGACTAGTAGAAGTTAGTACAATCGCTTCAAGTCATAGTGCTGAGCTCGAACTCGACTCAAATACAATACTCGAAGCTCGAAACTCGACTCGAACTCGATCGAGCCTTTTTTTAGCTCGAACTCGACTCGCCCAAAAACTCGATAAACTCGAGCTCGACCCGACTCGACTCGATAACTTTACTATTTTACAAAAATAAAGTGTAAAACGTATTTAGTCTATTTTTTTGTCTAAATCTTGCATATCAACCACACTTGAAAATTTAAACAACTCAAAGTTCATAAATACAATAATATTCATTAAAATTAAAAAATTGAAAAGCATTGTCAAATGGACAAATATTCCCTAAAAAAATAAAAAAATAATTATTTTGTGGGTCGTGAGACGTGATTTTCATTCAGATTTTAGAAGTTATAAGAACGTAAGCGTACCATTTGTATATATTTTATTTTATATTTAAAAATATTACTATATATAATATAATTAATAAATAAAATTAATGGTAAAATAGTAAATATTATGCAAGCTCGATTAGGCTCGCGAGCCTCGCGAGCTGAGTATTTATAAGCTCGAGCTCGACTCGATTAGATTCGAGTCAATTTCGATCTTTTTACAAGTCGAGCACGAGTAGCTCGCGAGTTGACCCAACTCACTTACACCCCTAGTTATATGTAATAAAGTGTTATTTTTGTCATTTATGGAATGAGAAGTTTACTGGGGGACAACCCGAAAAGGAAAGTGGAAAATTTATTCAGGGACGGAGGGAGTAAGATATAATAATGTTTCTTAATCTAAATCGTATTGTTGATGACCTTAATCCAAATCGATAATTAGTGGTTGTTTTGCTCTTATAAGATCATCAAACAAGAGCATAATCGAAGATTAAAGCTGGATTTTTATAAGTAGGGATTGAGAGAGAAATTTGCAAGAGTTTTGCCTATTTTTGAATTAAGTAAACTTGTTCTTATTATCCCATGAAGGGGTATTTATAGAGACACAAGCAAGTAGGAGGTGTCACCTCCTTAATCATCCTTATTTTCATGGTGACAAGTGTTAAGACACTTGTTTTATTCCTAAGCTATTACATCTTTACACAATGACAAGTGTTAAAACACTTGTTTGCTCCTAATGTAATGCCTAATTAGTGGGATTTCTGATGATCTTCCGAGGTGCCCTCTTACTCGACTAGTCGCCTCCTTTAAATTTCTTCTTTACCCTTCTTGTTCTAGCTGGTCGCCTCCTTCTTGTGTCTCAGGTGACCAGCTGCTCGCCTCCTCTTACTGGGTCACCTGACCCAGCTGCTCATCTCCTCCTAAAAGTTTATATGCCTTGTTGCTCGCCTCCTACGTCCCTACTCCCTGCTGCTCGTCCTTCTCATTATTTCTTTATTTTTGATGATCTCTTAATCTTATTATTTTAATATTTTTATTTCTAATCTTGTTGCTCGGCTGTTCGCCTATCAACACGTATGTTATTTTTTAGGAGCTCTCTTGTGAAATATTTCATATATTAAATAGACCTAAAATAGGCAAATATTAAAAACATCATGGGTCGGGTCGGGTTTGGTGGTTTTTTTCCAAAATCTCGCACAAGTCAAGTTTCAGGATTTTTGCTCCCAGTTTGTTTTACAGGATAGACAAATTATATGTTAATATATGGGCAAATGTGTGTTACAAGTCACTAAAAAATAGGTTTTTTCTACTTTAAAATAATAATAATGACAAATATATATATTTTTACAAGATCAAATATGTGTTCTTAATTTATTTCCCATCCCTTTAAATTTAAAAATTTATTATTTTATGTATTAAAACATATTTGCTCCAACAATAACATACTTATGCTCTAACATTAAATACATTTTCTTTGCTCCAACATTAACACACATTTGCTATAACATTAACATTTATTGCTTCATTAGTAACATATATTTCCTCTAACAGTAACACACATTTTCTACAATAGTAACACATATTTTTAGTAATATACATATACTGTAACATTAACACACATTTGCATTAACACATATTTACTCTAATAGTAACACACTTTTCTTCAATTGTAACACATATTTCCTCTAACAGTAACACACATTTGCTTCAATAGTAACATATATTTTTAATAACACACATTTACTCTAACTTTAACACCCATTTGCACTAATTCACATTTACCCTAACATTAATACACTTTGCTTCAACAGTAACACATATTTAATCTAACAATAACACACATTTGCTTCAATAGTAACTCATTTTTATAGTAACACGCATTTACTCTAACTTTAACACTCATTTGTAGTAACACACATTTACCCTAACATTAACATATTTTGCTTCAATAGTAACACATATTTTCTCTAACAATAACACACATTTACTTCAATAGTAACATATATTTTAAGTAATACATATTTACTCTAATATTAACATATATTTGCAGTAGCGTATATTTACTCTAATAGTAATATACATTTGCTCCAATTGTAACACACATTTATTCTGACAGTAACACACATTTTCTCCAATAGTAACACACATTTGCTACAATAGTAACATATATTTTTAGTAACACACATTTGTTCCAATAGTAACATAAATTTTTAGAAACTTTTTCGAGGCATTAAATCAAACAGGTGGTGTGCAAGGTCTATTACGAAATTTTTACATCTTTATTAATATATTGAGAATTGATTCGCAGAGAAAAGGAAAATGAATAAATGAATTTTAAAATAGGGGTATTACATGGCCGTTGAAATTTTGAAATTTAGGGGTGGAATGGATAAGGTACAGAGCCGACTGTGGAAATTGAGGGTGAGGTCAATGGCTTGCGTAGCATTGGGGGATGGGGGATGGTTTGCATAGCAAGCTGCGGAATATGGTTTGGGGCTACGCTGCGGGAATTTGTATGTTGTGGTGGGGAGTTGGGGGTTGGACAATGGTTTCGTAGCAAGGCTGCGGGAATTTGGTTTGGGTGCCGCAGGTTGGGTGGGGTGGGGAGGCGTGAGGGGCGGCATAGCAGGACTGTTCAAATATGGTGAGAAGGTGAAGTCACGAGGATCCATTTTTTAATATGAATTATTTTATGGATTCAGGATCCGTAAAATATTTCATATAACAATTTGCGGTTATTTTTATCTACAAAATAGAATCACTCTCGTGAAATATTCCACCGTACAATATATTTAAAAGTGACAAGTATAACAATCTTGCAGGTTATGAGTCGATTCAGGTAAAAAAAAACGCAGATTTCAATACAAAAAAATAATGATTTGCCTACAGAATTAAAATTGCCTATAGTTTTTTCAAAAAAAGGTTTGTATTATCCAACGTCAATCAACTCATACTAATCATAAAATAAAAATTTGAATCAAGTTAAAACTTCATGTTAAGCACTTTACCAAGGGGCTGATACCTCTTAGCATACGAAGTATCACCACGTTTTGTACTATTATCATCATCATCATCATCCAATCTCGAAATGGATTCTTCGCGAAGGGCGGCCAACGCGGCCCTTCGCCTCTCTTTGACCTCTTTCCTCTTTCTCATTTTCTCCTCCAATGCCGCCTTCCCTTTCTCCGCAGCCTCTGCTCTGCTCGTTGCTTGCTCCGCCCTCATCCTCAGCTCCCCCATTTTCGCCGTCGCATTTTCCAATTCTCTCCTCACCTCTCCCACATCTTCATCAACTCCCTCTTCAACCTTCTCACTTTCCTTGTGTTCCTCATTAGCCAACTGCATCCACTCTTTCAGCAATCGGTTCTCCTTGTTCGTTTCTTCAGCCTCCAGCCCCATCTGCTGGAGCGCGTTGTACAGAGCCGACTTCTGAACCTGTGCTCTCGTCTCGGCGGCCTCAGCAGCGGCCACCTTCTCCCGACCTTTGTGCAGCTCGGCTTTCAGCATTGCTTTCTCGATTTCAGCTTCATTTTCTTCTTCTTTACGCTTCTCCAGCTCTGTTCTCCCCTGTTTCAGCTCTGTCTCGAGTAATTTGATGTACTCCGCTTGATCACGCCTCGTTTCCTCGCGTGCTTCCGCATCTTCTCGCGCTTTGTTCAGCTCGGAAATAGCGTCGGAAGCAGCTTTCTCCGATGAAATGCGAAGCTCATTCACTTGGTTTAGTTCCATTTTCAATGCATCAATTTCAGCTGATTTTTCAATCACCTGATTCTCCAAACCATGCATGCTTTCTAATTGTTTTAGAAGCTTCTCCGACTCCCTTTTCGCGCCTCTTAGAAGAGTGACTTCTGTTTCCATGTTAATCAGCTTGTCTCGCGTCGATTCTTGAGCCTTCTCCGATTCTGATAGCACTTGCTCGAGCTCATTTACGCGCCATTTGGCCTCGCGGGATTCGTTGATGTAGTATTCCTTCTGAAGATCGGATTTGTTTAGCAAGATTGAAAGATCGTCTGCTGTTTTGTGATGGTGATCTATCATCAAAAGTGCTTGCTTATAAGCGTTGTCCTTTGCCTCCAGTTGAACTTTGAGGTTTGCAACTTCTTTCTCCAAGCTTTCTACTTCTCTCTCTTTCTTAACTTCTTCCTGTTCCGGACATAGTATTAAAATCATGATGCCAAACTAAACGCAGGACGAAATATCAAATCCAAATATCCTAATTCAAGAATGGGCAGCTCTAATGTGAAAATGGGTTCACATGATTTTTATTTTTTTTATTTTTTAGCGTAAAAAATTAAACATTGACACTTCGTTGGGTCACATAAATTTTTTCCTTCAAATTTGTACACACCAAATGCACCGTAAGCAAATGTTATTTTACTAATTATAACATCCG
The DNA here is from genome assembly GCA_947034835.1 of Ballota nigra. NCBI lineage: Eukaryota > Viridiplantae > Streptophyta > Magnoliopsida > Lamiales > Lamiaceae > Ballota > Ballota nigra. The sequence continues at coordinate 25,973,907 of OX344723.1, forward strand.
TCCACAAAAAATGATTTTGGTTGTTTTATTTGTAGGTCCACAAAAAATAGTCATATTTCTAAAATAGAAATAATAAACTCTATCAACATTCTTCAATGTACACACATAATATTTTTAATATAATTTATTTTGTACTTGATTTAACACAATATTCTCACTTTTTACCTATTATATTTAATTTTTTTAAGAATCCTGTCAAAAAAAAAATTACTTTTTTAAGAACAGTAAAAAAGAGAATAAACTTATTTTTTTGTGGAAGATGAACAAACAATCTTGAAACCCTTTGAAATGAAAAGTGCTGAGACAATTAAATGAGGCCATACTTCTTGTTCATCTTTTGCAGGACTGTTTTTCTTCTGATCATTACTCTGCCCAAAGAAAGAGATTGCAGTTTGAACTGATTCAATTGGTTTTGTATCAATCTCTCCCATTTTTACACCAAGATAATCCCACCTGCAAAATTAATCTGCATTTACCATAAATAAATCCAGCGTAAAAAAAAAAAAAACAAATATACATACATGAAGAATTAAACTTACAAAATGTAGTGATGATGCAAAGAAAATCTTCATAAAGTTATAAGGAAAACAAATATTTATACATATGATGTTAGATGGGTTGTCGTAAAATGCTGTCTTAGGTTATTGGATGGATCGAGGTGCCCAAATTTGTCACTAGGAAAGAATTCACGAATTCATAAATTACAAAAACAAATTCCTTGACAAGATCGACCTTGGTTTTCTTAATCAATTTAATTGATTTTTCTGGATAACCATGGCCTGCTTTTTCATTGTCTCTTTTTTGTGTTTTTATTCTTTGTCCAAGAATACATTGGCGGTTGAAAGTTTGATAATTGAAACATTCGGACCCTACTCATTCTAATTTCACTTGTAGATTATCAATTTTTTTCTTTCTATAAGGACACTAAGTAATTGCAATATTATCCTAATTTTCTTATCTAGAAATAAATATTAAATTGTAGAAAATATTACATTTTGTGGTAAAAGTGTTTCAATTTATTTTACGGGTTCATAAATGAAACTAGCCTCCTATGCACTTTTCAAGTGTTTTCCATGTTGGAAATACAAATACGACATGCGAGTTAACAAGGAGTCCATTCAACCGATATAAACACGTCCTAAAAACTTCTATCACGGACTTTAAGAAATATTACAAGTGTCATCTTTTATTTCGAAAGGCTCTGGAATTGCAACGGAAACTTACGGATATTATTGAATCAATTTAAAATTTTCCCCTAAACTATAATCAAATTGGTTAGTTTCAATGTTATTATATTTCGATGCATTTAAGATCAAATTCCAATTAAAAAAATTCATTTTGATGGACTGCCAAAAAAGAGTCTTATAAACAAGAATAATATACTCCCAAGAGTTTTTTTTTAACGAAAATAGTTCAGGAGCTTATGTACAAGAACTGTAAAGTTAAAGTGTTTTCTAAAATGAAAATTAGTCTAGGACCTTTCGAAATAATTTTTTAATGATTTAGGGGTCTTTCTATCATTACCAAAGTAAATATTGATGGTCGCCCTTATTGGAATAATACATGCATTTCAAGCTTCTGTAAGTTGAGACCTTTCACCATCTTCACAATCTAAATCCTCAGAGCAAACATTTTCTTCATCAGAGGCCTTGATACTACCATTCTTCATCCTTCTGTTCTTCAAAATACATGCAGATTCCTTCATCAAACCAATATAACTTTTCCTCACCTTTGCAAGCGGATGTGGATCGACACTCCCGCTATCACAGTACGCTTCTTTCAGAATAGCTGTGCACGTTTTATTCTTCAACGACAAATAAAACATATGGGGATGCCTCTCGAACGCCTTGTGAATCTTCTGTGGTAGCATCAATGGTTTCTTCAAGCAGAATAGAGTCTTTCTTTCAGCAGCATTCTCAACAAACAAACATAATAACTCGTGCAGCAATCCCACTACTCGTTTCTCTGATATATCGCTGTCGGGATTCAATAACGAGGGATCTTCATATGGGGACACATAAGGAAGCTTCTGAAATTCAGCCAACCAAACCTTTATCTTCTGCTTTAATCTCAACCCTTTAGAGGGGTACAATGGGAATTCAATCACCTCATCTGCACCCCCATTGTACACCCCTCTCTTCATTGCATTCTTCTGCATCGTCGACAAAATCTTATCACTACAATCGTGTGAAACTGCCAACCCCTTTAATCCATCTTCAATATCGACAATCTCAAAACATTTATTGTCTCCAATATAATCCAAAGGGTCCTTGAAAAACTCATCTGGCAAGCCTAGATTCCAACGCAAGCCCTTGATTACCTTTAAAGGAAGCATCTTTCTATTGCCACTCATTAATATGAGCTTCTTTAATCTCTCAATGATATCGTCTTTGAAATCTTCATAAACTATTCTTTCCTCTTTATCAAGCTCGATGGCTTTATCGGTCAGTCTAAACCAAGGTAAATCATGTTGAGGGCCCTTGAACTCCTCGAAGAAAGAAGGATAGTTCCTCAGGAACCTTGCAACTTTGATGCTTATACCAAAGTCTTGGCCTTTCTTAGAGATAGCTGAGATGGGAATAGAATAATTCTCTTGTGATGAGGATGATGATATAAAGAAGTTTTTAACAGTGAGTACGGGCTTGAGCTCAAGGGACTTGTGAATTGAATCAATCGAGTCATAATTTGGGTCTTTTTTCCATTTCATGTAAACCTCTACGTAAGTTTGTACTTGAGTAAGGGAGTAAGGAGGTGAAGGATGGTAACCGAAAGGGAAGATTTGATTATGTGAAGAGGTGAAGAGGAGTTTCTGGAGAAGGGCTTTGGGGTTCCTCATTAGGTTGGTGGGGTAGCAATTCTGTCAAGATCTGGTAAACCAATTGCAGATTAAGGTCAGAAAGCAAGGAAAAAATGACAAACTGATAATATTAAGGTCAATAAGATTGCAGCTTCTCATTGAACCAAGAAAACATTAAATCACACAGTATAGGCAATAGAATGAGAACATATCTAAAAGATAATGATAGCAGAACAAAGGCAATATAAATTTCCGATATTTTTCCCTCGTTCAATCCAGACATGGAGAGACCTAAGCACTTTAGAACATTTATAGCTAAAAGCTTCCCAGCTAAAATAACAATGCAGTAAGAAACCAACACTCATTTAGATTAGAGTATTACAAATGAAATAATTAATTGACAACCATACACTGATTCGCAAGTTAAATAGCAACTTGCTCAAAATCAAGCAATCAACATTCTAAGATGGAAATTATTATTGACAGATATGAGTACCTGAGTTAACATAATTGATTACTTATTGTTTAACCTTATAAAGATTGTGATTACGTCGTCATCTTAGTTCACTACTCAGTCAATAATTACCACACGACTTGTAGAAAACAAAGCTAAAAGGCTGGTGCAGTTTTTATCTAAAGAGACAATTTATCAAACAGTTGGTGTGCACTTCTGAAGAACATTACTCCAACTTCAAGAATCCTCTGCAGGACTAAAAGGGCTCTAGTTAACCATTAATCTAAATTAGTCGAGTGGCCACAAGGTTTTATAATTATTTATAGGACCAAATTATCAGAACTAAATGCATAATCTGGAAGAATCTAATCTAAGATTAAAAAAGAAAAAACCCCGAAAAACTCACGGCATCCTTAGAGGGAAACTCACCGCCAGCTAATTGATGAAGGGAGGAAACCGTTTCGCCGGAAAAGGGTTGGAGGAACTGAAATAGTTCGTTGATTTAGAGAGCTGATACAAAAGGATGGTTAGTGGCTGATGATTTTTTTTTTTTTTTTTTTTGAAAGCGTTACTTGATGATGATTAATGGCATATGAACAATTTTAACTCGTTTGATTTTAAATCTAATTACTCGGTTTCTCATTTTCTTATTTCCATAGACTTGCCAATATAAATTTCTCATTCATATATTGATAAATATTTTTTTCTATTTTATACAAAAATTAATATGTGACACATTATATATGAATAAATAAATATAGTTTTTTTTTAAAATAAAATAACAAAAAGAAAGTGGAAACATATAATGGAACAATGGGAATATATGTTTTGCGTAGATGTGTTTTTGTCTGAGTTCGTGTGAGTGTTTTTATTTAAATATATGACAATTATAAGAATTTACGCTTCAATTTTATATCCTTAGTGTTCTTTGAATGAAAGTGGTTAAATTGAATTTTTGTGCATATTTTTATCAAACACGTAAAAAAAAAAAAATTATACAATTAACAAATCATATAGGTGTTTTGTGCATTTATCATAAAACACGGTGATATTTTTTGTTTTTTACCCATATTTTATATGAATGGTCCTTAGTTTCCTCTTCAATATATTAATTGAAATTTATTTTAATAACTACTTTCTCCGTCCATCAAAAATTTATTCACTGTCTTATTTGTCCATCCACAAAAAATATGCACACTCTCTTTATGCAAATTATCATTCCATAATCACCCTTTAATTATCAGTTAATTACATACATGTCATTTACTTTATACTCATATAATTACTTTATTTATAAATAGACCCCACAATAAACTATAATATTTTACTTTATTTACTTTATCTACTACTTCCTCTGTCCCACAATAAGTTTCTATCTTTCTAAATCAAGCATCCCACGATAAGCTTCCGTACCTATTTTTGGAAACTCGCATACCCCCACTTTTACCTGTTATTATTCTCACCCTCCATTTTATATCATTATTCAATTACATCACTTGCTTTATTATCTCTATTCAATCATATCATTTGTGTTATATTCTATTTTATATTAGTACTTCTTATTCTCTGTGAAAAATATTCGTGGGAAGCTTATTGTGTAACAGAGGGAGTATTTTCTTAAAAATGAAGGGAGTACCCTTTTTTTATATTATTAACTTACATATTTTTTTATTGATATATTTGTAAAAACAATTTATATTATTGAAATATTAAGTTAAATCTTCTGCAGTTATTTATGTTAAATTTTCGTAATTTTTAGCGATATCGATAATTCGTTTATTAGTAAATTTAAAATGCCGATATTACTTTCGATACCAATATTTCCACCTTTGCTGGAACTATTTCTGAGCAAACATTCCAATTACTCTTGTGATGTTCAAGGAAAGGTATCTTTTTTCTTGTTGAACCTCGTGATTTAAATGTATCTCCCCTATCACAAAGCTTATTCAACTCCGTTTAGGCAAAAAAAAAAAAAAGTCAAACAAGCGTGTTTATGAATAATTTTATACTCTATTGATCACAATCAAGAACCAACGTTCAGGCAAACTGACCTTCAATATCAACAATAAGAATTTTCACATATATTTATAACTTCTTCCCAACAAACAAATGAATTTCAGATTCCCCAATATGAACAATTTATATGGCAACATAAATGTACCAACACTTTGATCTCAAAAATCTTCGACCCCGGTGGCATCACGGGGCAATTCGTATGCATCTTTCGATCTTGCTTTCTTCACCCCGGCTGTAAACCACACTTTATCGAACTTGTAACTTTCGATATTGATGCTGGTAACCTTGACCCACACTAAGACCTTCGTCTTCATTCCCTCTATTCCGGAGAGCTTTCCTCTGGACAATGTGGCTTTAACACGGGTTGAGTACCTTACGAGGGACGAGTCCTTGAAGCATACCTCACAGGGAGAGGCAAAGTATACGATGAGCTTCGATGTTGACTCATCGAATTCGTAGCATCTTATGTTCTGAGGAAAAAGGCCCGCAGGAAGGTTGTTTTCTCGGAGAAGGTCAGACAAAGATTTCAGTGGCTTCCCTGAGAATGAGTATTACAAATGAGATGGATGGATGATTCTTTGACATGTTTTATATGTGTGTAGAATACATCTTATCTGATTTAGAGATTTAAGAGTAGGGTAGGATTTAACTTTATTATTATAATAATTTTAATGCATTTTATTGGAAGTTGTAAAAATGAAAAGTGGGACTAAAAATATCATATTTGCATTAACGGGTCATTAGCGAGAGTGTGATAGGGAAAAACTGGATCTCAAATCCACTATATTTCTATTAGAAGATCAACCGAAGTTAGATTTTGAAATCTCAAATCAAACATAGCCATGAAGTCTTGATTATGATCCCAGATCAATCATATTGGCCATTAACAGACTGAATAATGCAGGTTTTCTTAGTCTAAGACATCCAACATGTTTGGGATATATAAATATCAACACACATGGTATAAAATGTAGCAATATATTCAATAATGTCAATTAAAACTGTGGAAACGTATTCAGGGACATAAAATGGTAATGAAACATATTTTCAGCATAAAATGGCATTAAGGGATGTTGTCTTAGTCTAAGACAGAAAATGTATGAATCCTCATCATTCGATTATTTAGAACATGTTACCTTTGAGCTTGTTGAAAACCCATTTTGCCTTCTCTTCTACAGTGTTTGAGAAAGTCTGAAATATGAAGGCAAAGAAGCAAAAAGAGTTAAAGACCAGGGAATCACAATATTTAATGGCAGCAAAGCAATTTTCATGTTCTCTGTCTGATGGTCTAATGAGCAAATTATACCACATTTTCGAAGTCTGTAGGAACATAATAAAAGAGCACCTAATTTACCCCACAGTCCTACTGCAAGCAAATCTAATAAAATTGTTATACTCAAATCGATGGATTACTAATCATCATTCTTTTTTCCATTTCAATCCATAACAGTTAGATGCTGTCATAGAGCAAGAAAAGGACAATATTTTGGCAGAATTTACAAGTAGATTGGCATCATAATTCAAAAGTAACTTATGAAAATTTCACTCATGTATTTAGTATCTACCATCATTTCTCTTCTTTGGCATCATATATCAATATTTTCACACATCAAGTCTCATCATTGCAAAAAGATGAAGCCAGATTTCAGATTTAGCAAGAATTGTCAGATCTTTTACTGATAAACAAAATTCAGCACCAATTTCAAAGTGGGCAAGTTTGAATGCACCAGCATTAAGAACAAATTAAGAGCATAAACATAAGTTTGAAGAAAATGGACCAAAGTAAGAAAAAGCATACAGAAAGGTCTTGAGAAATGTTAGAGATCTCTTGTTTGGCTTTGTTGGAAACCCAAAATGTGCTTGCTTTTATGCTCCCCACTTTTATCAAAGCTTTCTCCATTTCTTCTCTTCTTCCTCTGCTGCAATTTGCAAACAAGGTGTGTGACTGTGTGAGTGAGGACTCTCTCACACAACAGCAGATGAGTGTGTGAAACAGCTAATCCGATGTTGGAAATTTGGCATTATTAGTGAAAATAACGGCGCACCGTAAAACACTCGATTCGATTTGGACTTTGGAGTGGCTAATTCCTTCTGCACCCAATAACCACAAAAATATATAAATTACTGGATCTATTTTTCTTCTGGTAAAATATTATATAAAAATTATTCAGAACTATATTAAAATATTAAATATTTGATAAAAAATATTGATAATTTCACTAGAAGTATTATTAATTTGGATCGGTAATATTATATTATAATTGTTGTAAATTTTCTTAAACTCAGGTTAATGATACTCCTGATGAGATTATCAATACTTCTGGTCAAAAATTCGATACTTTAAAATAGTTTCATGATAAGCTTATCATGAACCATTTTTATATAAACCTTACTTTTTTTTTAATGTCCAAATTTTACTAGGTCTATTTCCTAAAAAAAAATTGCACTCTCCACTTACAACTCACTTTATTTTTATACACAATATACCTAGTAAAATTGGACGGATGGAGTAATAAAACTAGATTTAAAAAAAGGTCTAAATGCACTAAACCCACCAAACTATTGATGATTTTGCACCAAATTACCAAACTATATTTCTTGCCATTATTCCATACACACTATCAAATTTGGCACATAAGACCATCTTTATCAATGCCCGGCCACAACCGGGTCATCAAATATAAAATTCATTTAATCACTCCTCCACCTATACATTTTACATCACAACCTAAACTCATCTTTTTTCATACTTTATCCATAACCACCACAACCACAACCAACATTTAATCAATTATTTTTTTTATAATTTAATAATTATATCTATTATTTCTTTTTTTAATATTTACACAATATTAAAAAAGTTAATAACTATAATAAAAAATTATCATACACTTAAAAAAATTACAACATTCAATAATAAAATTAAAATAAAAAAAATTAAAATACAACTGAAAATAAATAAATCAAATTACAAATAAATGCATAAATTACAAAATGAGGATAATTAACACAATTTAGAAGAGAAAAAAATTAGGAGAAGAGAAAAGGGAGTGTGTAAAATTGTGATCCAATACATATCAAGATTGGTCTCTATTTATAGAGAATTTAATTTTATGAATTTTGGTATGTATATATATATATATATATATATATATTTTAAGTAGATAAGTGAAAATCGAAAATTATCTAAATAAAATATGACCGACGAATAAAAATTTGACATGTGGCATGCATAGATTTTTTTGGGATAAAAAATTCCCCACTAAAAACATTGTTGTTCATGGTTGTTGCTCAACCATGGTCATGGGATTAATTGCCTTTTTTTTTTTTAACTTTTTTTGTCTGTTGCCCCACGCCCAGGGCGTATCACCACCGATAAAGGTGGTCTAAACCATTAAACTTTATTTTCAGCCAAAAGAAATTTCAATTTCAACACATGAGGAGTATTTTAGTAAAAAGAAAAAAAAGGTAAAATTGATGAAAAACAGTGCAAGAAGGGGCGCATGAGATGGACACACGAGGTTGTGTACAATGGAGCGAAGACGCGAAGCGGTAGACGATGAAAGTGGTGATGAGTTTTGTTTATTTTTCGTTTCAATTGGAATGAAATTATGAAGAGTTTTGAGAAAATTATTTTTTTCTAAGGCATGTGATTTTATTTTTTTATTTTTTTTGAAAAATTGATCAAAATTAAATTTAGTGATTTATGTACCAAAAAATTTGATAGTAATTTATACGTCAAAATATATTGGTTGGTATTTTAATAATTTTATGTGTAAAATCATCAATAGTTTAATGAGTTTTGTGCAATTAGACCTTTAAAAACACCATTTTCACTTTTAGATTTCCCATTGTGTTTGCACATTTAAAAATACTAAACTGCAAATCAAATTAACAAATTTCACTTAATTCTAATCTAATTTAGAATTTTAAATAATTGCAAATAAATCTTCATTTTCAAATATTTTTGCAAGTTAGTCTTTTGGACAACTCTTTTTTTGCCCTAACATGTTTTCTTATATTTATTTACTAGATTGAATTAAAAAATAATGTCGTTTAATTAAGAAGTGTGTCACGTTTACAAGACACGTCAGACTCATACACAAAAAGGTCTGTTAGAAGAGTATGTATAGAGTGAAATTGATTCATACATTAATCATTAAAAAATATTAGTTGTTTTCACTAAAGAGTATATGTTGTTTTCACTGAAGGGTATTAGTTATTTACATTGAAGAATATTAGTTTGTTTTCACTAAACAACTAATATTTTTCAGTAAAAACAACTAATACACTGCTTCATGTATGAATCATTCTCACTATATACTTTGTCCTGTTAGAGAGACCGTTCTACAACAATATTCAAAAGTGATGATTTAATTTACAATTAAAACCATATAAAATTGTGAAAGTATTTCTTATCATAATTTGAAAGTTCAAAAGCTGAGAAAAGAAAAAAACTTATTTTAAGCAATAATGAATGTAATAAATAAATATATATGGAGTAGATAGAATGAGTTGATGTGTAAACTCTTTTTTTTCAAGTATTACTGTTATATATACACACTATCATTGTTATATATATATATCATCTATCATTGTTTTAAAAATGTTAGATTTTTTTTTTGCTTTAAAAAAATGTTTGATTTTTTTAAAAGTGATAGTGAATATACATAATAATAACAGTGTATACACATGACAGAGATATTTGAAGAAGTTGAGTTGACGTTAATTCGAGTTCACACAAATTTTATTCATATTTATATATTACCATAAGAAAAATACAGTGAAGCATGAGCTATATTATTTATATTGGAAGATGCATGATTTATCATAACCATTTTTACTTAGTTTGTAGAATACTACTTGTACTACTCTTTGATGAAATGAATATGATGATCATAATGAAAAGATGGATTTCTCGTAAACCTAAAGTTAGCCACAAACTTAAATTTTACTTCATTTTAAAAAATAAAACCATGATCGAATAACAACTAAGATATAGCATTTCCTTACTCCTACATTCAATAATGCTACGGCAAAAGATAGCAATCAAATTAGTCTTGGTATCTCTACGAATAAAAAGTAGATCGATAGTGAAAATTGAACATTTGAAGGCTATAAATGAAAGTGTGTTTGGGCCTCTAATAAAGGCCCTGAACACCAAAGTTCTTAAAACACACATAAATGCAATGATTCAAACTTTTGTATAGATTAAAATAAGTATATATGTACCTCAAAGTGAAATATCCACAATAACTTATATATATATTTTTTTTATCGGTAAATGTTAGTTGTTAGTTGTTAGTAGTTAGATTAGTTCACCAAGTCCCCAAATACACCCAGAAATCTCCAAGCCCTCCTTATAACTCCCATAATTCGTTGATACACGTACAATGAAACAAAAATTTAGAGTATAAATACTAAGATGTTGAGATGGGTATATAATACCAGTTTTATGGTTATTTATAGAGAACGAATGCAATCACTGGGTCGGACTTAGAAACCATTCCTTCACCAACTCCATTAATTCCTATTAATGAGATGTTCAACCTCTCAATCTTGTAATTCCTCAAAGTTATCTGCAACGACCACAATATTAAGCACAACACTCAGAATTATAAGGAGAAAACAAATCCATTATATATGTTGTCTAACACATTAAACCACACTGGTTATAATGTCAACTATAAATAAAGTATTTTCGTGCAGTATATATAATTAATTTGATTTTCTATGCCTAAAATCATGAACATCTAAAACAATTGATGAAATGTTTAAAAGATACGTGTTTTTTAATCAAATCCCAAAAGGTTAAAATTTCCATGACGGTAAGTATGCTTTTGGTATCTTTTCATCTTTTGTATATGTGAATAATGGAATAGTTTTTTTTTTTTTTGCGTTATGTTTTATTAATTTACTAAAGTTTTATCACGTGATTGTTTTATTAAATTTTGCATAGTTTGTTAATTTCTACAATATGTACATGAATGAAATATTTAGGGGGCGCTGGATTAACAACTCTTCAATGGTAGTGGGAATGAGGTTGAAAATTAGTGTAATTAGCATGGTTCATGAGAACAAAATCACTACATCTCCTTCTGAATAAGGTAATCACTACTCCATTTTGATTACCCTATTTTCTTCCTACAAGCATCCTCCTCAATCACTCCCCCATTCCTCCACCAACAACTATTTGTTGTCCACCTCTATTCCTAAATTGGGGCATGACACTAGCAATGGAGTCACCATTGAAACACTTCTCCCCCTAACATATCATTTTTATTATAAGGGCATAGATGGAAATCAATTTTCATTCTCATTACCATTGAAGAATTGCTAACCAAGCGACCCCTTAGTTTCTTGACGAAGTGGTATAAGCTCAACTGATTTGTTATAAATCTAGAAGATTTAATATTCCAAATCTAGGAGATTTGGTGTGGACATTACTTGAGGACCAAGAATCATATTGAGCTTTATCCATTAGACTAGGGTTTTACTATTATATATATCCCTTTGTATTCATAAATTATGCACTCTCATACACAAGAATATTAGTGGAACTCCTGGCTTGGATCGCCCCCAGACGTAGTCGTTCCCGACGAACTGGGTCAACAAATCGTGTCTCTTTATTTACGCACTTATTTACAACACGTTATCAGCATGAGTCTCTGCCCGAGATAAAACGGTACGCCTCAGAATTATTCTCCTTTAAATCACATGAATTAATTCACGTACTTGAATTATTCAATCCATGTTTTGCATGATTTATATGCACGAATATAATTATCATGTTTGATTCTGATATTCGTTCTTGTTTGAATTATATGTGTTATTGTATTAAATTCGTTAATATTATTTTATGGATCGAGATCGAAAAACGAACGCCGGTTGATGCCGTGAGACGCACGACGTCGCGCTGCCCGAAACGGCCCCGAAGCGCCGCCGTAGCAGCGCCACGCCGCCTGAAGCGGCCGTGCCTCCGCCCGCCATCACCACTGCGAGGCCTGCGCACCGCCGCTGCTCCAGGCGCGGCCCTGCCCGTCGTTGCGTAGCCGCGCACCGCCACTGCTAGGCCAGCGCGGCCTCCCGCCGCCGCCTCCTCGCCCGCGCAAAGCTTCGCCGATGTCGTCGCCGCCGTGGCTGGAAGCCACCACGCGCGACGCGGCCTTGCATCGCCGCGACGCAGGCAGCTTCTCCCGACGGGACGGCCATCGCCGTGCACCTCCCCGCCGCCTCCACGCGCCTCCAGGCGCCGCGTTGAGGCAGCGCTCCTTCTCCCGCGGCTGAAATCGCGTCGGGGAAGGGGGCCTGGAAATCAGCCTCGATCGCGCCCAGTAGACGCGATCGGAGGCTGGGTGTCGCGCCTATAGAACGCGATCACCCTAGCCAGTCGCGTCCCCCAGGCGCGACTGGCCCCGATTTTTTATTTATTTTTTTGTTCTTCTTTGTTTTTCGATTCTCTCCTCTCGCCGCGTGCTCCCTGCATGTCTTACGTGCACTTTTACTCACATGTTGCGATTATCCCTTGTGAATTTTGTGATAATCCCGATTTCGCTTCGGTTTTTGTATCACAAAATTTATATTATATAATCCTGAAAATATTTCGTTAAATTGCGTTAATATACACGAAATAATTACTCTAATGATTATTTCCTCTGTCTATTAAACCGTATATTTTCTGTAAATTATTTTCATGCGATTATCGTTATTTATTGTTATTGCATGCTTAAGTGATTTTATTATCCTACGTGCATTAACACTGTTGGTCCCACTAGTTAGATTAATTGCGGAAGCTTAAGTTAAATGTCTTTCAAATTCTTTTTACAAGAGAATAAAAGCAATAAGACAATAAGTAAAATAAAGCAATAAAGAACACAAGATATATAGTGGTTCGGATTTGAATATCCTACGTCCACTCTCCCTTATATCCAAGGGGTCTCACTAACAACCAACCAACTCACTTACTTACTGGAATTTGGGAAGTACCAGTTCCTTCTTACACCTCTTTAGATTTAACTTAAATCTAAAGATCAACAGCCAACAACCTTGTCTGATAGATGAACAGGTTGTGATTTCAATAACTCCTTTAGAGTAGATGGAATATTATGAACAGTAAGAGTGCTTGGAATGAATATCAAAAGCTTGGATCAACTTGTGCACGTATATGGTCTCTCTAGAGCTTTTTCTTGAACTGCACTCTTGTATATTATAGAGGGACTTTGGGCTAGCCGTTGGAGGGCTAATCCAATCAGATCCTCTATATAAGGAAGCCTCAATCAATCAATTCCCTAATTGATTGATTGGGTTGGTGAGATCCTTGGATTGATTATCTTCAAACTTTCCAATCCTGATCTTGTTGACTTGATTTGAATCACCAACGATCAATAGCTTCCTTTGCCTAACTCTGATTCTCTCCAGAGAAGGCAAGACCAGACACCAGGCAACCTCGGTGTCTTCTGGTCCTAATCTGGTGAACAACCAGAATACTCAGCAGAAACAGGAGATCACACTGAGCATCTTTTGTTCCACCAGACTCGTCTGGTCTGGGGAAGGTCCTCTGCCTCTGGTCTGATCTCATCTGATGAAGTCTTCTAATGGAGTCCTCTGGTGAAGTCCTCTGGTGGGGTCTTCTGGTGACTCTTCTGGTGAAGTCTTCTGGTCTAGCAGTTCCCCCTAGACTAAGTCCTAAACTAAATCATCATCTGGCTAACAGGTCCAGATGGTCCTATTACATCTTCTGGTTTGTTTTAACTCATCAAAACTAACAATTTTTATCCTAACAATTTCCCCCTTTTTGATGGAGTTAAAACACTACCAGAACTGATCACAAAGAAGACTTAAGCAAGAAAAACAATAAAAGATAAGACCTTAGAATAGATCTTATCAGGCAAGTAATTAAGACAACAAGAGGTTGTCTTTGAACATAGAGGATATGAATTTCATTGATAATAAGGATAAAAGTGATTACAGATTACAATGCAATTCTGGTCCTATCTAAGCATATCTTCTGTTTTCCTTGGGCACCAGAAACCAATCCAGAAACCTATCCTGGACGGCCTTCAACTCTGCAGAAGATGTTGGAGTGAAGTTCACCAACACCTTGGTCTTGTACAGTCTCTTCAGCTCAGCCCGATCAACCTGGTCTCCTGCCATGGGAGTGTTGAGATAAGTGAACTCAGGGGCAGTCACCTCCAGGTTGAACTCAATGGTTGAGTCCATCAGTTGCTTGTACAGCTCTGCATCATAAGCTTGCATCCAGGTGTGAAAGGTTTTGTTGATTAGCTCATCATCCTCTGGTGCTGGCCTCTGGATATAGTGTTGGATGAACCAGAGAGTCTTTGCCTCCTTCCATTTTTCAATCAGGGGCACAGGCACAGTAGAGTCAAAAGACCCTTCTGTCCTGAGAGGCAGAATGTTCATCACTTCAATGGGAGCTTTCCTCCTCTGGCTTGAGCCACTTGCACCAGAAGAAGCACCTGCTTCTCTGCTCTTCTTGTTTTGCCTTCTAACATATCTGAGCCTCTGCTCTTCATCTATGTTCTTTCTAATTCTTGCTTGCTTCTCCTCTGGAGTCCCTTCCTTGTACCTCTTCTGAGCTTCTTCAACAACAGTCTCAAGGAAGCTTTTCTTGACTCTTCTTATCTTTCTCTTTGCAGGTCCAGAGATGGAGATTGGATCCTGCTCAGCTTCTGACTCCTCTTCTGCAGCAAGCTGCTTAGCCATGGAAAGGGATTTGAACTCCTTCTTCTTCTTCTTCTGCAACTCAGCCTGGGCCAAAGTATTCTCCAGCAGGTCCAGACGAGCTCCATGGCTGAAGAGAGTTTCATTTGTGGTCTTCGCCAGATCAGTTCTGGCCTTCTCTTCCCCCTTTTTAACTTCATCAAGGAGGGGCTCCACTACCTGCCTTATAAGATCAGGCAAGGCAGTGTTGGAGGAAGAGTGAAGATCACGCAGCTGCTTGGCCTCCTCCAGGTAGGCTTTAGACTCTGCAACCAGCCGTTCCTGCTTCTCCAACATCTCCTGGAGGGAGTCCTTCATCTTGGCAGTCTGAATCATCTGGCTTGCCATCTCAACTTTAAGCACAGAGACTGGCCTCATCTGCTCCAGCACGTGCTCCTGGAGCTGCTTCTGGCTGTGCATGACATCCAGTTTGACAAAGAGGCCATTGGCCTTGAAAGAAGCCTTAACTTCTGCCAATGTAGACTTGATCTGCTTCAGAAAGATCCTCCGCTCCTGCCTAATTTGATGCTCTATCATAGCAGGGGCCATGTGTTGAATAGCTTTGGAAAAGCGCCCAATCTGCATGATTTGCTCATTGAAGAAAGCCTTCATCTTCTGGAGCACAGCAGGAGACATCTCAAAGTCCTCCTCGTCTGAATATAGCTCAGGAGGGAATGTGAAATGAGGACCAAAGTTGTAGGAGAAGCCCTCTGGAGTGAGCATAACTCCTCTCTGGATAAGGAGAGTTCTGATGAGGACCTTGGCCGCCTCTGGTGTCTCCAACTCTGCTGGGTTTTGAATGTTTAACTTCTTCTTCAGCTCAATCTCCCAAGCAGTGAAGGTAGAGGGAGACATCTCCTCTAGCAGAAGCATGAGATCTTCAACATCTTGGAGTCTGGCCATACTCCAAACCTTGGCATCCGTCAGATCTGCCAGGAGGGGTGAGTGCTCCAACAAAATTGGAAATTGCTCTCTTAGCCAGAGCTGAGCACTCACACTCATACTCTGCCTGATGGGACCCATCTCATCAGAAGAGAAAATAAAGGGTATGGGCCCAGAGGCAGAGGAGGAAGGTGCTAAGTTAGCAGGCTCAAGTGAAGCTTCCTCATCTTCACTATCATCGCTTGTTAAACAGGTTGGGGAAAGGGGAGGGGCAGGAAATCCCAGAGCCATAGAAATGGTTGGGTCCTGGTCTGTATGAGTTTGGGGAGGGTTAGGATTTTGTGAGGTAGAGGTGGAGGGGATGGGTTGCTCTGCACCAGAAGAAGGTGGGATCTTGGTACAGAAGGTGTAGGAGGTATTTGGGATGTGGAAGTGTTTGGAGGGGGGATTTCTGCACCAGAAGAGGTTGAGGGTACCTCTGGTATAGAAGGTGGGGGGGAGGGGTTTGTGGGAAGATGTGTTTGGGAATTAGGAGGAGAAGGTGTTTGAGTAGGAATGGTTGAGGGAGTATATATGGGGGTAGCAGGAAGAGTCTGCTCTGGTGTTTCAATAGGGTTACCAGAGGCAGATGGGGTTTGGGGAAGGTTATCTGGGGGAGAGGTAGAAGGGGAGACAAGATTAATAGGGGTAGAAGATGGAATGGAGGGATTTACCTCTGCTGGGTCAACACCAGCAGGTACAACAGGTTCTAGAGCAGAGACATCTTCCATCATCTGGGAGGCCTCATCAATGGCCTTCTCCAAGGCCTCTCCAAGATCAGATCCATAGTCAGGATCTTGAAGAATAGCCCTCTTGGCCTTGGATTTCTTCACAAGAGGCACATCCTCGTCTTCATCTTCCTCCTCTGATGGCTCATCCACCAGAAGGGTTTTCTTGGCCTTCCTGCTAGTCTTTGACTTCTTAGCAGAGCCTCTCCTGGCCTCCTCTGGCCGCTTCCTCTTGGCTGCTCCAGCCTTCTTAACAGCTTTATCATCATCACCATTCTTCTTAAGCACTTCAAGAAGGGGAATCTGGTCCTCCTCTGAGGAACCAGAAAAGGCAATGGTTGAAGAACCAGTTGCCTCAGCAGACTTCTTGTGGGTCTGCTGCTTCTGCTGCTTTCTCTGCCCCTTTGGAGGTGAGGGAATAGATTGAATAGGAGGGGCAGGGATTGCTTGCTCTCCATCAGAGTCGGCATGGCCATGTAGAGGGCCATCCTTGGAGAAGAGAATCTTGGATTTGTGATAACTATGGCACCAAGAAGCTTTCCACTTCTTCTCTGGAAGGAGAGAATCCAGAATTAGAGTCAACTTTGTCCCCAAAGAGACATTTGCAGTAAAGAAAAACTGCAACTCCCCTGGCTGAGAAGGGCAAGGCTCCTTCTTCACCTTCAACCTGTTCTTCCTCAACACATCCCAGAAGAACTCCGCCCAATTGCATTGAACACCATCATATAAAGCCCTCATCACACACATCCTGCCGTTGAAAATGGCATCTGTGCTGTGATTCTCACACATAAGCACCTTAACAACTATATCAAAAAGGACCTTGTACTTCTGCCTCAGATGTTTGTCCAAGAAGCCCTTTGTGATATTCTGGCAGGAAGAACGAGCAAAAATCTTGAAGGAACCAATGATATCATCCTCCTTGTACGTCAAAGGATCAACTCCCACTGCAGAAATGTTCTCGAATAAAGCGCAGAAATCGTGCTTGGAGAACACCAAATCATCGTCATCAATCTTGGAAGAGATATGATCCTGGTGAATCTTCATACGAACCAACAACTGGGCCGCATAACCGTCAAGAGTGTGAAAATCCTTGGGAACTGTGGATATCAACTTCTCCACCCCTGCTCTCTGGAGCATCTCCAGAATCGACAGCACAACAGGGTTCTTGGTGGTATAAAAGTCCACCACCATCTCCGTCTTTAGCTTTTTCATCATCAGGACATGGTCAAAATTGCACGGAGGGGCCATATCTGGGAAATAGAGAGAGAGAGAGAGAGAGAAAGAAATGCTTTGCAGAGAGAGGTTAGGGTTTGAAAGTATGGAAACGTGAAAGGACAGATTGAAAGGGAATTGGATTTAAATAGGATAATACGCGTGGCTTGATTATTAAATGAAGTGTGAACGCGTGTAATTTCAAATTTAATTGAGGAAACAAAATCAATTTAAGCATTGATTGACATTTTGCACAGTGATTAAATCCGATGGCCACGATGAAAGGCGAGATACAGATTTAATCTGGTGCGTTGGCATAATCATTGGGACTGAGCATAAAGGGGTTTTGTGGCAGTCAAGAGAAAAAGGCGAAATGATTGCCTAGGCCCTATACCCTAGTTATAAATACACTCCGAAGTTGAAAGGTTTTGAGTGTACTTACTAATTTGAATAGTGTATCCCAATGATAGAGGCCAGAGAAGTAAAGACATACCTGTCACCTGATATTGTAACCAGATGATACCACAACTAGTCTGGTGATACATCTCCTCTGATGGAACTCATCTGGTCCAGATTAGAAAAGACTTTGTACATTTTCTCTAATCTGATTCATCACTTCATCTGGGACAAGTGTCACCTGGTGTATACCTCATCTGGAGATATACCTTCTCTGACATGTCTAATCTGCAGGTATGTTAGTTTTGTTTAAAAGAAATATGAAGTAAAGGAATGAAACAAAAGGATACTTCTCTGATGTTCCCCCTAAAACAAATCTGTCTCTGGATCCAACAATCCCAACTCAAAAGTTAACTCTCTGAATCTGGTCTCAGCCAAAGGCTTAGTTAAAATATATGCTCTCAGCTTCTCTGTTGCAATCTTTTCCATCCTTATATCTCCCTTCTCAACATGATCTCTGATAAAATGATGCCTTATATCAACATGTTTGCACCTGGTATGAAGAACTGGATTCTGGGTGATGGCAATTGCACTATTACTATCACAGAAAATAGGAATATTCTTAGCTCTAATCTGGTAATCCCTAAGCTGTTGACTAATCCAGAGAAGCTGTGAACAACAACTCCCTGCAGCCATGTACTCTGCTTCTGTTGTTGATGTAGCAACTGAAGTCTGCTTCTTAGAAAACCAGGATACCAATTTATTCCCTAAAAATTGGCATGTTCCACTTGTAGATTTCCTATCTATTCTGCATCCACCATAGTCTGAATCTGAATACCCACTTAACTCTAAGTTATCATCTGCAGGATACCATAATCCAAGGTTTACTGTTCCCTTAAGATATTTCAGTATCTTCCTAGCTGCTTCCAAATGACTCTTCTTGGGATTAGCTTGAAATCTGGCACAAACACCTACGACAAAAGTAATATCTGGTCTGCTTGCAGTCAGGTACAACAGAGAACCAATAAGTGCTCTGTACTGAGTCTGGTCCACACTCTCTCCAGACTCATCTGGATCCATGTTGAAATTTGTCATCATAGGGATCTTGGCTGCTTTGCTAGATCCTACTCCAAATTTCTCTAACATGTTTCTGGTGTACTTTGCCTGATTAATAAAAATTCCCTTCTCTGATTGCTTAACCTGCAAACCTAAAAAGTAATTCATTTCTCCCATCATAGACATCTCAAACTGACTCTGCATGAGCTCACCAAACTTCTCACACAGCCTCTTGTTAGGGGATCCAAATATAATGTCATCAACATATATTTGGACCAGAAGGATGTTCTTTCCTTCTTCTTTCTTAAACAAGGTCCTATCAATCTTACCCTTGGTAAAACCATTGTCCAGAAGAAATTGAGATAGAGTGTCATACCATGCTCTGGGTGCCTGCTTCAGCCCATAAAGAGCTTTCTTAAGCTTAAACACCTTCTCACCTTGTTCAAAACCAGGAGGTTGTTCCACATACACTTCCTCAATGAGAATCCCATTAAGAAAGGCAGATTTCACATCCATCTGGTATACTTTGAACTTCATGTGAGCAGCATATGCTAAGAACAATCTGATGGCTTCTAGTCTGGCAACAGGAGCAAATGTCTCATCATAGTCTATTCCTTCAGACTGAGAATAGCCCTGGGCCACTAGCCTTGCCTTGTTCCTAGTAATGACATCATTCTCATCTTTCTTATTCTTGAAAACCCACTTAGTGCCTATCACCTTTTGATGTCTTGGTCTGTCTACCAGCTCCCAAACATCCTGTCTGGTGAATTGATTCAACTCCTCCTGCATAGCAACAATCCAATTTGAATTTTTCAGTGCCTCCTTGATGTTCTTGGGCTCAATCAAGGACACATAGAAACTGAATAAGGCAGCTAAGTTAAGAGTTCTCCTAGTCTGGACACCCTTAGTTGGATCTCCTAAGATCAGGTCATTGGGGTGATCAACCAGGGTCCTCCTTCCCGTGGTCTTGCCTGGTTGATCATCTTCTACAGTACCTTGGTGATTATCACCTCCTGCAGAAGAGCTTCCCCCTACAGGAGTTCCAACCTCTTCTGGTTCTGCTCCTTGTGAAGGCTTCTGCTTCAGAGAACCAGGAGAAGGGTCATCATCTGAATCTGAATCTGAATCAAGAATAGGTGGATTGACTTTGATAACTCTGGGTATAGTCTGATTCTGAACCTCATCAGAAGACTTTAAGTCCACCTTGCACTCATAAGCAGATTCATCAAAAACAACATGAGGTGTTTCCTCCACACAAAGTGAATTCTTATTAAAAACTCTAAAAGCCTTACTGGTGCTGGAATATCCTAAAAATATTCCATCAGCCACTTTGGCATCAAAGGTTCTTAACTTAGATTTCCCATTGTCATGGATGAAACACTTACATCCAAAAACATGAAAATATGAAACAGATGGGGTTTTACCTTTCCATACCTCATATGGAGTCTTATTATGTCTCTGGGCAATTAGGCACCTGTTCTGAGTGTAGCAAGCTGTATTAATGGCCTCTGCCCAAAATCTCTGTGGAGTGGTGTACTCTGCCAGAAGTGTTCGTGCAGCTTCTTTGAGGGTCCTATTCCTCCTTTCTGCTACACCATTTTGTTGGGGTGTTCTGGCAGCAGATGTCTCATGAAAAATCCCATGGTCCTTGCAGTAATCTGCAATGTGTGAATTCAAAAACTCTGTTCCTTTGTCACTTCTGATCCTGACAATGCTCTGTTTCTGCTCATTCTGAATCTGCTTGAAGAACTCTGGCAGCTTAGTCATAGTTTCATTTTTCTTAAACAAGAACACTACCCAAGTGTATCTTGAAAAGTCATCCACTATCACCAAGGTGTACTTCCTTCCACTGAAACTAAGAGGAGAAACAGGTCCAAACAGGTCCATGTGAAGTAGTTGAAGTACTCTGGTTGTGGTTGTGCTCTGGACATCCTTAAAGGAAGTCTTGGGTTGTTTACCCTTCTGGCATGAACCACAAACATGATCCTTCTTAAACACTTCATTAGGAAGACCTCGAATGAGACCTTTTCTGGCAATCTTGTTCAATGTTTTGAAGTTAAGATGACACAGTCTCTTGTGCCAAATCCAGCTGTTCTCTGCAGATCCTTTTGCAACCAGACAAGCATTTCTTGGGCAACTGCTAAAATCTGCAAGATAAATGTTACCCTTCCTCAAGCCTATTAGCAAGATATCATTATAATCAGAAGAGAAAACAGTGCATGAATCACTAGAAAACTTCACTGAGTATCCCTTGTCACAGAATTGGGATACTGAAAGCAGATTATGCTTGAGTCCTTCTACATAGTAGACTTCATCTACAGATACTCCATTGAAGGTCAATTTTCCAACTCCTCTGGTGACTCCATAGTTGTTGTCACCAAACATCACTCTTGGTCCATTCAATGGCTTGAAATCTTGGAGATTATCCTTCTGGAAGGTCATGTGCTTGGAACATCCACTATCAATGTACCAGACATGATTGCTTGAAAATCCTTTCTCCAATGGACTCTTATCTACCTGCAGAGAAATCAATTAGGTCCCCTACTAGTGCTGGGTCCTGATTGGTTAGTTGCAGGTTTTGTAGGAATCCATAGATAAAGATCATCCCTTGATGGGTGAGGAGATCTTATCTTTCTTCCAAATCTATCTACCAGCACATGTCCTCTGACAATGACATATTGAGCTACTGGTCTGATAAGGACACCTTTCCTATAAACAGGTCTGGTGTACCTTTTCTCAAATCTGGCCTTTGGAATGGCCTGCCTCAAAGACATGGTCTTAAAGGTCTGGTTGTAAGGGTACATCCTAGAAGAACCATCTCTGGTGTCATAACTTCCCAGATCAGTTGGTTTTCTATAGATGGGTCTGGAAGACCTCCTCTGGTTCTGATAATTAGACTTTCTCTGGTGGTTATAGTTCCTTTGAGTATACCTATTCTGGAATTGATTCTTTTGAGAAAATTGTCTCTGGGGTACCTGGTGCTGTTGAACATTGTTCCTTCTCTGGTAGTTATTACTCTGATTGGTATTCCCCTTTCTTGAGTGTTTCCTTTGAGGTCCCCTAATCTGGTTAGGTTCCCTTTGAGGATTTCTCTGGGGTCCTCCAATTTGAGTAATTTCTACTCCTTGGGACTCATTGTTCACAGAACCATCAATCTTCAGTGGTTCCCCTTGTTGACACTTATGCTCTAGCATCTTCTCTTCCAGAGTAGTCAACTCTTCTGGACCATATGTTATGTGATTAACAGAGTGATTCCTTTTCCAATCAGGATTGTGAACCAACTTGTAACCATTACCAGTTAAGTCTTTATCATCCCAGATTTCTACCAATTTACCAGCTCTTACAGACTTGTCTTTATTATACAGGTATTTATGAGTTTTAGTGGTAATTCCAGAATATCCTAAACCACTCTTATCACAAATGCGCTGAGAAGACTCTGATATGATAGATACAACAGATGGTATCTTAGGAGCTTCTCTGGGCATGGGTATCTCCTCTATGTTGTGAGCAACTTGTTTTCCCTTGATAAGAGTCTGGTATTTGGCTCTGAGTTCAGTGATCTCATCTTCTTGAGAGTTCTTTTCTTTCATGAGTTGATCTACCAGAGTATCTCTTTCTGTGATCTTATCCTGAAGTTCAGAGACTTCTTTGGAATGATCTTTCATGAGTTCTCTGGTGGATTTATACTCATGAGAGAGAGATTGAACTTCAGCTCTGAGCCTACCATTCTCTTTCTCAAGTTTTTGACAGAGTTGGACACAATTTTGGAGATCTAATAGCATTTGTTGCATATCAGACTCTCTGGAGTTACCAGATGAATTAGAGGATTCAGTACATTTGGAATTTGATAAAACTAGAGTAGTTTCATTTACCTCAGTGATGTCTGCCATAAGACACACATCATCATCTGATCCAAAGTCAGAAGAAGAAGAACTGGAACTAGTATCCTCCTCCTCTGCTTCTGCCAGTAATGCTCTCTTATCTGCATATCTCCTATCTCTCTTGATTCTTTTCTCTTCTCTTTCCCTTGGAGTAAGTTGAGGACAATCATAACTGTAGTGACCAGTCTTGTTGCATGTGTAGCAGGCATTGTCTCCTCTGGGACTAGGACTTGGCTCTCTCCTCCTCTGGTTGTAGTCTGACCTGGCTGGACTACTTTCTCTCCTCTGGTAGTCCGGTCTGCCAGAGCTACCATCCCTCCTCTGATAATCTGATCTCCCAGAGCTGCCAGGGTTGTCATCTCTCCTCCTTTCTGGAGTTCTGAATCTGGTCTCCCTTGAGTCTCCAGATGTCTTCTCCTTCTCTGCAGGCTTGAAGGAACTCTTCCTATCTCTGGTAGATTCCTTCCAATGCCTTTTGTACCTGCCATATTTTGAACTCATTTTATCTAATTTACGAGTTAGAAGTGCTACCTGCTCCTTGAGGCTCAAGTCATCTGCAGTAGACTCCTTTGGCTTGACATCAGGCTTGATGGTAGAAGAGAATGCAACACCTTTCTGACCAGAAGAGGAAACCTCTTCTGTTTGATCCTCCTCTTGAAGATCATACTCATAGGCTTTGAGATCAGACAACAGGAGATGATGATCCAGGGTATTGAGATCCTTGTTGTCCTTGATCACAGTGACTTTAATTCTCCACCTGCTTGTTAGTGAACGCAAGATTTTACTATTAATTTCTTTTTCAGAGTAGGTCTTACCTAAGGCACTAGCCTTGTTCAGGAGGTTTGTGAGACGCATGTCCAGCTGGTCAATGGTCTCGTCTGGTTTCATCTTGAAGGTGTCAAATGAGTGTTGAACAGCTTGGAGCTTGTTGTCTTTGATCTTCTCTGTTCCCTCACAGAGTAATGCCAGTTTGTCCCACATCTCCTTGGCAGTGGCACACGTTCTAACCTTTTCAATCACCTCTTTGGTAAGTGTGTTGATGATCTCTGTTCTTGCCACCTGGTCCAAGTTGTAGAGCTTTCTTTCATCATTATCAAGCTCATCTCTCTTTTTGAGAATTCTCTGCCTGGGGACTCTGTCCTCTGCAGTTTTCTGGGCAGCTTCACTAGTTTCTTCTCTGGACTCTGACATGCCACTATCAATAGGAGTCCAGTAAAATTTGATGGGGCCACTTTCAACCACATCTAACATGCGGTGGTGAATAGCTCCAAGATGATTGCTCATCATGAAGCTCCAGTGGCTGTAATCCTCAAAAGAGAATTCTGGGAGCTTACGGCTCTTGTAAGAAGATTTTGCAGACATTTTGATCAAAATAAGGGAAAAAACAGGAACTTGAACAAAAGCACTAAAGAGCAATGGATCTGCCCGGTGACCACCAAAAGCTTTTCAAAGCAGTGGTCGTTGGACACACTGCTCTGATACCACTTGTTGGTCCCACTAGTTAGATTAATTGCGGAAGCTTAAGTTAAATGTCTTTCAAATTCTTTTTACAAGAGAATAAAAGCAATAAGACAATAAGTAAAATAAAGCAATAAAGAACACAAGATATATAGTGGTTCGGATTTGAATATCCTACGTCCACTCTCCCTTATATCCAAGGGGTCTCACTAACAACCAACCAACTCACTTACTTACTGGAATTTGGGAAGTACCAGTTCCTTCTTACACCTCTTTAGATTTAACTTAAATCTAAAGATCAACAGCCAACAACCTTGTCTGATAGATGAATAGGTTGTGATTTCAATAACTCCTTTAGAGTAGATGGAATATTATGAACAGTAAGAGTGCTTGGAATGAATATCAAAAGCTTGGATCAACTTGTGCGCGTATATGGTCTCTCTAGAGCTTTTTCTTGAACTGCACTCTTGTATATTATAGAGGGGATTAGGGCTAGCCGTTGGAGGGCTAATCCAATCAGATACTCTATATAAGGAAGCCTCAATCAATCAATTCCCTAATTGATTGATTGGGTTGGTGAGATCCTTGGATTGATTATCTTCAAACTTTCCAATCCTGATCTTGTTGACTTGATTTGAATCACCAACGGTCAATAGCTTCCTTTGCCTAACTCTGATTCTCTCCAGAGAAGGCAAGACCAGACACTAGGCAACCTCGGTGTCTTCTGGTCCTAATCTGGTGAACAACCAGAATACTCAGCAGAAACAGGAGATCACACTGAGCATCTTTTGTTCCACCAGACTCGTCTGGTCTGGGGAAGGTCCTCTGCCCCTGGTCTGATCTCATCTGATGAAGTCTTCTGATGGAGTCCTCTGGTGAAGTCCTCTGGTGGGGTCTTCTGGTGACTCTTCTGGTGAAGTCTTCTGGTCTGGCAGTTCCCCCTAGACTAAGTCCTAAACTAAATCATCATCTGGCTAACAGGTCCAGATGGTCCTATTACATCTTCTGGTTTGTTTTAACTCATCAAAACTAACAATTTTTATCCTAACAAACACTGTGCACATAGTTTATAGTCCGCTCTTCATGCCCGGGTAGGTGGCGCCCGGTATTTGTCGGACTGTAATTTTATGCCTTGGGTAGACGACGCCCAGTACATGCATCTATGTGCCTTAGAATAACTAGATAAATCCTTGTCTCTCGTTGCCTACGTTTTGGTCAATCCTCTTACCCATGTCACTTTAAATTGTAGTGAACTATGTCTGATATTACCAAAAGAGAATTTGTTGAGCTTACTCTTGATGGTAGTAACTACCAGACATGGGCGCTAGATGTTGAAATACATCTAGCCTCGAATAACCTTAGCGGCACGATTGTCGATGATCCAAAATCAACTGACGTCCAGAAGGCGAAAGCTTTGATTTTTCTTAGGCATCATCTCAATCAGGACCTGAAAAATGAGTATCTCACTGAAAGATATCCTGGAACGTTGTGGAAGTCCCTGAAGGACTGTTTCCAACAACAAAACGATATACTCCTCCCCCAAGCTCAATACGATTGGTTGAACCTTCGTTTCCAAGACTTTAAGTCTGTAACGGAGTACAACTCAGCCCTTCATCGTATTGTATCTCAGTTAAAGTTATGTCAGAAGACGATAACTGCGGACGACTTAATCCAGAAGACTTTGTCGACTTTCCACGCAAGCAACCTTGTACTCCAGCAGCAGTATAGGGCTAAGAACTACACCGTACACTCTGAACTAATTTCCGCACTCCTAGTAGCGGAAAAGCACAACCAGCTCCTTATGCATAATCATAATGCGAGGCCAGTTAGCTCAGAAGTGGTGCCCGAAGCACACGTTGTAGCTCAGAGTAGTAAAAGAGGTCGCAAGCGTGGGAGGGGGAGTGGAAGTAAACGAACTCGTAGCCAAGGCCGAGGTCGTAACAAATCCGGTAATTCAGGTGCCTCGAATGACAGTCAAGCTCAGGTTCGTGGGAAGGCTGCACCTAACACGAACTCCTCTCCCCGAAAATCTGACAATCAAGATAAGGGTGAACAATCCTGCTACAGATGCGGATGCAAGGGCCATTGGTCTCGCACGTGTCGTACTCCCAAACATTTGGTCGAGGCTTATCAAAAGCAGCAGAAGGATGATAAGGAGAAGGCTCCGAGAGTTGAATCTCACCATGTCAGTCTGCCCGAAGCAGACTCTGACCTAGACAATGAAGATCATAAGAGCATTAAGCTTAGGGATTTCGGTGATGACGAGTAGATTTGTGTATTTAGTTATTCCTAGTAGTTTGTTTTCTAGATAAAACAATTACTTATTATGTTTTTGGATCCTTTCTTTCGGATTATTATTTATGAATGAATTAGCTTTGATATGTTTACCGTAATAGCTGTCCATGAGTTTATTTGGATATTGTTGTTTTGATTTATGGCTTGTAAAGCATATCAGCTATTAGGTTTGGACTATTTCCTCTTGCATGATGGATGCCCATAGTGATTTATGTCTGGTAGATAGCGCCACCACACATACGATCCTAAAGGATAGAAAGTATTTTCATAACTTGATTAATCGTAAGGGTAGTATAAGTACAATTGCGAATGACAGTACATTGATAGTGGGCTCTGGAAGAGCTTCCATTGTCCTCCCCATGGGTACTGAATTAATAATTGAAAATGCTTTATTGTTTCCGCAATCTAAGCGTACCCTACTCAGTTTTAGAGACATTAGAATTAACGGGTATCATATTGAAACTAAAACTGAAAATGATAACGAATACCTTTTGATGACTTGTACTCGAGGTAGCCGTAAGCAAGTTATAGAAAAGCTTCCATCCTTCTCCTCCGGTTTGTACTATACCTACATCCGGCCGTCTAGTTCCCATCTAGCGATGAGTATGAAATTCCATGACCCAAATTCTTTTAAATTATGGCATCGGCGGTTAGGTCATCCGGGACAAACAATGATACGTAGGATTCTATCTAATTCAACTGGTTATAATATTGCAAATAATAGAATCCCTCCCGTCGATGAGTATTTCTGTGATGCATGTTCTAAGGGTAAGTTGATAGTGCACCCGTCGCGCACCAAGGTTGGACTAGAGTCTCCGGTTTTCCTTGAGCGAATTCAAGGAGACATTTGCGGACCGATTCACCCAGCATCAGGACCATCTTGTTATTTTATGGTCCTTATTGATGCCTCCACTAGGTGGACATTTGCATGTTTGTTGTCCACCCGCAATCAAGCTTTTGCGCAGTTCATTGCGAAAACTATCGAGCTTAGAGCTCAATTCCCGGATTATCCAATTAAATCGATTCGCATGGATAATGCAACTGAGTTTAGCTTAAGGCCTTTACAGATTACTGTACGGCCCTGGGAATCAAAGTGGAGCATTCGGTCCCCTACGTCCATACCCAAAATGGTCTTGCTGAGGCGCTAATAAAACGTATCAAATTTATCGCGAGACCATTGCTTATGAACTCTAAACTACCCACCTCATGTCATGCATCACACTTGATTCAAATCCGTCCAACTGCATATAATGATCATTCCCCCCTACAGTTAGTGCGTGGGAAAGAACCTAGCATTTCCCATCTGCGTATTTTCGGATGTGCGGTATACGCAAGGATGAAAATATCGGTATCGGTGGAAATATCGGTACCTTAAATTTATGGATATATCGATGGAAATATCGATATCGAATATCGATATCGGTAAAAAAATAGAAAATTGATGGAAATTTTATTAAAATAATGGAAATTTAACATGAAATTTTATGGTATATTATATCTAACATTAATATAAATAAATTTAATTTAAACTTAAACAAAATGAATTGTTTATGACAAATATATAAAAATAAAATACTTAACAGTCTAAAATGATATAATAGGTGTTCATAATAATTTAATACAATACAAACAATGCAACTAAGCATGTTGAAATTTTTTTCTTGCAAGATTTTTGAATAAATGGTGATTTTTAGTAACTAAATCCTCTCAAGATTTAAATTAATATTCATGGACAATAAACGAAAAAGTGAGATTTTTTTCGATATTTACCGATATTTTCCCAATTTTTACCGATGTTTCACCGATGTTTCCTCGAAATTTCCAGATATTTTGCAAATTTTGAACTACAGCTCACCGATATCGATATCGATACCGATACTGATATTTCCCGATATTTCCCAATATTTTACCGATATTTTGGAAAAAATCTCGTTCCGGTGGATATCCATATCGAGACCTCCAAAAAACCGAAATTTCGCAATTTTTTCATCCTTGGGTATACGTACCGATTACGATACCCAAGCGAACCTCTATAGGCCCACAAAGGAAACTCGGTATTTACGTAGGATTTGACTCTCCATCCATAGTGAAATACCTCGAGCCTTTGTCCGGGGATCAATTAACGGTCCGGTTCGCTGATTGCACGTTCGATGAAGATTACTTCCCGGCATTAGGGGGAGATCCGAATTCAAAATTGAATGAATGCCGGAACTTATGTGGAACGTAAGTAATCTTCAGTATCTAGATCCGCGCACTAATCAATCTGAACTAGAAGTTCAGAAGACCATTAACCTGAAGAACTTAGCAAATAACCTGCCAGACGCGTTCACTGACCATAGAGGCGTGACTAGATCGCATATACCAGCAGTAAATGCTCCCCAAAGGGTTGAGGTCCCAAGTAAAATGAGTTTTCATGCCCCCACACGCCAAAAGCGTAAGGGAACCTCAAGAGATAGTAATACACCTAAACGAAAGGCTAGCAAATCTGGTCAGTCGAATGGAAAATCTCTGGAAGAGATCCGTCTAGATAAGTCCAAGTCTCAAGGAGACGAGAGTCCTAGTGATGAAGCACTGCACAAAACATTCCATGCACTAGGACCATGGAACGACCAAACCCAGATACAATGGGAAATGAGAAAGGTCTGGTTGACGTAAACGTCAAAGTCTCTGTGAATTTCACAGATACGGGAGAAACATGTAATATAAATATTACTGTCGTCGACAACACATTTGTAGCGACATTTGCTCTTTCCATTAATGATCCGGATCCAGAACTCAAAACTATCGTAGAGTGCCGGAAGCGCTCCGATTGGGTAAAATGGAAAGAGACAATTGAAGCAGAGCTCGCATCGCTTAACAAAAGACAAGTATTTGACTCTTTCGTTCGTACACCCGCGCGCGCTATCCCTATAGGATATAAATGAGTTTTTGTACGAAAACGAAATGAGAACAATACTGTGGAGAGGTATAAAGTGATGCTTGTAGCACAAGGGTTTTCGCAGAGACCCCGAGATTGATTTCGATCAAACCTGTTCTCCCGTCATGGACTCAATAATGTTCCGCTTATTGATATCTTTGGCAGTTAAGTTGAATCTCCAAATGAGATTAATGGACGTAGTAACCGCGTACTTATACGGATCACTAGATGCCGACATTTATATGAAAATTCCAGATGGATTTGACATTCCTCAGTTAAGGAATGGTGAAAATCGCAGTATGTATAGCATACAACTGCGTAAGTCGTTGTATGGCCTGAAGCAATCGGGCCTTATGTGGTACAACCGACTTAGTGAATTCCTTTAGAAGAAGGGATACACGTTCGATAAAGCTTTCCCGTGCGTATTCACGAAGAAATCGCAAGACAGTTTTTGCATCATATCCGTATATGTTGATGACCTGAACATAATCGGAACATGCAAAGAGATTGAAGAAGTCAGTTCAATCTTGAGAGCTGAATTCGAAATGAAGTCCTTGGGTAAAACTAAGTACTGCCTCGACTTGCAGATCGAGCACCTCCCAGAAGGAGTCCTTGTTCATCAGTCGACCTACGTGAAGAAGGTATTGGAGAGATTTCACATGGATAAGTCTCATCCACTTAGCACCCCGATGGTTGTCCGATCCCTCGAAGTGGATAAGGACTCATTTAGGCCAAGAGAAGATTCAGAAGAAATTCTAGGACCAGAAGTTCCTTATCTTAGCGCTGTTGGAGCTTTGCTCTATCTTGCAAATTGCACCCGGCCGGACATTGCATTTGCTGTTAACTTGCTTGCAAGATATAGCGCTTCTCCTACGAGGAGACATTGGAATGGTGTTAAGCATGTTCTACGATACCTCCAAGGATCTCAAGATCTTGGACTTTTTTATCGTAAGAACCAAGACAAAACCTTAGTAGGTTATGCGGATGCTGGCTATTTGTCTGATCCCCACAACGCCGTATCCCAGACTGGTTATGTTTTTCTCTGTGGTAGAACCGCAATCTCGTGGAGATCGGTTAAACAATCCATGGTTACCACGTCTTCAAACCACTCAGAAATACACATTGGTGACTCGTGTGGTATCGCCAAGGGTGATACACCTCCCACCGTTATATTTGAAGACAACGCTGCTTGCATCGCACAAATGAGTAATGGGTACGTCAAGGGAAACCTAACGAAACATATTTCACCTAAGTTTTTCTACCCATACGAACTCCAGAAGAGTGGCGTGATTACCATTCAAAAGGTGCAATATAGTAACAATCTTGCAGATCTGTTTACTAAATCCTTACCTACGTCTACTTTTGAAAAGTACGTTCGTGGTATTGGGATGCAAAGACTTAAAGTGTTGTTGTCTTCAGGGGGAGCGGTAACCTCGAAATAAATCTGGAAGATTTTAGATCTAGAAGATCGATGACATTCCTCCCTACTTATTATTTGGCCGATCCTTAGCACGTAGAGTTTTTATGACAAGACATTTATGTTATGTCGTAATTTCCAAGGGGGAGTGTTATAAATCTAGAAGATTTAATATTCCAAATCTAGGAGATTTGGTGTGGACATTACTTGAGGACCAAGAATCATATTGGGCTTTATCCATTAGACTAGGATTTTACTATTATATATATCCCTTTGTATTCATAAATTATGCACTCTCATACACAAGAATATTAGTGGAACTCCTGGCTTGGATCGCCCCCAGACGTAGTCGTTCCCGACGAACTGGGTCAACAAATCGTGTCTCTTTATTTACACACTTATTTACAACATGATTAAAGCTCTACTATTTATGGTTAATAAATTATTAGTACGAATCATAACTTTACCAATATAAAAGAACACTAGTTTATTCGATTTTTTTACTAGTAATATCAATTAATAGTTCTCTATTTTAGGCTTTCTTAGTTGGACAATCCTGACTCCACCCCTTTTTGTATAAAATGTAAGGCTGAAATTTTAAATAATTTTTTTAATGGAATGTAAGAATTTTGAAACAAAATAATTTGGTGGACTCTTTTTTTTTTTTTTATGAAAGTCGTTTTGCCACACAAACTTAAACAATTTGGCCAAACATATTGTAAATAGGTTTGAACGTAAAATTTATTTGCATTTTGTGTGTATTCTTAAATATTAGTAGTTATTTTATTAAGTTGTATTAGTTTGATAATAGGAATAATTATTGTGTACTACATAAAACCTAAAAGTATTCCTCTACACTACATAAACCAAAAAGTATTTCTCTTTCCTCCTTTGACTTGATGGTAAAATGGCTAATGTACCCCTCTTCTCTAAAAGTCCCACAGCTCATCGGCTCATCCTTTCTTCTTAATGTCCCATCAATGTGTACAAATCTTCCATTCAAAATTCAAATACACAATCAAAGCTAATGTCAATACTCTGCTTCTCATAAACTCGATCAAATTTCCATTTCCCCTTTATTTTTTTCACTCCCACAATCTCCTCTAAAAAATCCCAAAAATCCTCTGGCTTGCCCATTTTCCTTCACTGTACACAAAATTTCTCTTCTTACTCTCAACCTCCCCAGACCGGCGAGAATGGCGTACGAATGGTGAAGGAGGCAGTGACGCAAGGCCGATTGATGGCGAGAATGGCGTACAAATCACCAAACCCCACCATCCCAATCGCACCGAAACAGCCCCAGAACAACTCCCTCCACGATCTCTAACGAAAATTGTATTTTCGCAACTATCTATGTCGCCGTACTTTCTGAAATCAATTAGAGAGATGAAATAGAGAAGTGCGGCGTTCTTCTCCACAAAGAAGATGATGATAGATCGGGTAAGTAGTTAGAATTAGGTTTTAAGTTTAATTTTAATGGGACAATGACAGACCAATTGAGTGTAATTTGTCTTCTTTTTGAAGGTGTTTTGACTTGCTGTGTTTATTGGTTTGTGCTTTTGACCATCAGAAGAGGTTGAAGATGGAAGGTAGGAAGGGTGAGTTTCTTCTATTTGGAAAGTGCAGCTTAAAGGGGAGGAGATGGAAGTTGTGTGAGTGTGTGGTGTGTGTTTGCAATTTGCAGTGAGAGAGAACTTGTGTACCACTATGTAGTGTTGTGTGTGAGAGAGAATTTGTGTGAGTATATATATATATATATTGCTTCATTTATTTTTTCACAGTGTTGAATGATTTCATTTTCTAAGTTTCAAGTTTCTCTTTGGTAAGTTGTTAATTGAATCATTTGATAAATTTCATGACTTTATAGATAGGCCTTGCACTTCGGCTTTGTTAAAATGCAGATTAATGCGCTTTTATCCAATGGCTAGAGTAATATCATATATATTTTCATTAGGTGTTAATGGAAGGAATTGAGGTTGATTTGTTAATTGGGACCAAAGAAATTAAAAAGGAATGACTTAAAAGCAATTATGATGTGTTAATTGAAGAAATTGAGATTGATTTTGTTAATTGAGATTGAAGTAAAAAGAAATAATTTGGCACAATTAAGAGACAATGGAAGAAATAATTTTTTTTTTTAGGTAGAAGAATCATGTATTAAATATTTATAATTAATAATTGTGTACAATTAACAATTAAGAGTCTACAACTTAAATTTACAATATTATATTCACTAAAAATTCCAATATACAATATTTTATAAAATATATACAGTATATATATACATATACCATTTTAATGTATAGACACAATATTTATTGAATATATACAGTTTTAAATCATATATACAATTATTAATAATTCCACTATACAATGTTTTATAGAATATATACAATATATATATACATATACCATTTTAATGTATATACACAATATTTATTGATAAAAAAATATATATATATATACATACATACATATACCCTTTTAATGTGTATACACAATATTTATTGAAATATACAGTTTTAAATCATATATACAATTATTAATAATTCCAATATACAATGTTTTATAGAATATATACAATATATATACATATACCATTTTAATGTATATATACAATATTTATTGAATATATATCATTTTAAATCATATGTACAATCATTAACTCTAAATAGGATACTTAATAATAATAAAGTAATTAGAAAGTTGTACATATAAAGTAATAAAGTAATTTGACATTGTACATATAAAAGAAAAAAAATTATACAATTCTTATTTAAAGAATTTTTTTTTTATACAAAAAGGTCAAATTGAGAAAGAAAAAAACTTGGGCTCCTATTTTTATTCAATAAGTCACGGCCTATTTCTTCTTCTGCAAAGAGAAGTCCAAGGCCCATTTGGCCAAGTCAATTAGGACTTGAACTTGTTAGTTGTTATCAAGGATGAAAAAATCGTGAAATTTCGTCGATATTTCGCCGAAATTTCGGTTTTTTGGAGGTCTCGATATGGATATCCACCGGAACGAGATTTTTTCCAAAATATCGGTAAAATATCGGGAAATATCGGTAAATATCGGGAAATATCGGTATCGATATCGATATCGGTGAGCTGTAGTTCAAAATTTGCAAAATATCTGGAAATTTCGAGGAAATATCGGCGAAATATCGGTAAAAATCGGGAAAATATCGGTAAATATCGAAAAAAATCTCACTTTTTCATTTATTGTCCATGAATATTATTTTAAATCTTGAGAGGATTTAGTCACTAAAAATCACCATTTATTCAAAAATCTTGCAAGAAAAAAAGTTTCAACATGCTTAGTTGCATTGTTTGTATTGTATTAAATTATTATGAACAACTATTATATCATTTTAGACTGCTAAGTATTTTATTTTTATATATTTGTCGTAAACAATTCATTTTGTTTGAGTTTAAATTAAATTTATATATATTAAAGTTAGATATAATATACCCTAAAGTTTCATGTTAAATTTCCATCATTTTAATAAAATTTCCATCAATTTTCTATTTTTTTACCGATATCGATATTCGATATCGATATTTCCATCGATATATCCGTAAATTTAAAGTACCGATATTTCCACCGATACCGATATTTTCATCCTTGGTTGTTATAATGAACGAGAAGCTAAAAATGCATGTGACTAACTAGCAGGAAATAAAGGAAGCGGGGCCCACAATTTTGAAAAGATAAAAGATAGAAGCTTGGAATTATCTCCAAAATAGCTGTTGGGTCCCACACCTTATTTTTGACCGAGAAGGGAGAAAAATATTAATGGAGAAAAGAATCCATTTCACGTTAGCTCACATTGCTGGAAATGGAGATGAGATGCCGGAACAGGTTCGAGCCTTAGACGACGGAAGAAGCTTGTCGGGAATCATGGAGTAAATTCGACATTGTTGCCGAAATAATTGGAACTCCAAGCCAGAAATTGAATCGAAGCAGCTGCCACGCCGGAATTTAGAAACCCCGCCGGAATTTCCAAAATTCGTCACCTGAAGAAAAGTGGCCGGAAAATTGGTGAAAGTGAAGCTCTTCCTTTTCCGATCCACCATCATCTTCACTACTTCGTCTTCCTCAAATTTCTTCTCCCAGCTACGAATTTCAGTCCCCCATATAGTTGATTAGGACGGTTTCTAGAATTTTAGAAAAAAAAAATTGAAAGCTAGAAAATGGGGGAAATTTAGAAAGTTGGGGGAAACATACGAAATGGGGATTCTGTAAAATTTGAAAATGGGGAAAAATGGGGAAAGGTACTATAGGGAACTTGTCTGTTTTTTGTGATTGGACACATAATTGGAAAATGGGAAAGTTGTTGCATGTGTAATAGGAGGGTAAAATGGACCTATAGGCTTTTATCTACACTTTATTTCTTTGACTCAAATCCTATGTAGTGGACAATAAAGTATAAAATGGGTTCATGACCTTAGAGTTTTTCCCCCTTGATAATACTATTGTAAATAAAAATAATTAATATTATTTGAATTGGTGTCAAAGAAATTTGTATTTATATAGTATTAAGATCAGATTTGATTAATCCTTGTTAACACATAAATTTATTCAAATAATAATTGTTAAATTTAGAGTATAATTTTTTCCAAAGTAGTCAAACTTGTAGACATTTGTGTGCAAGATTAATCAAGTGGGTAATGCGTGCATATAATTCAATAAATTTTACGCATTCCCTCGGATTTCTACTAGTTCCTCCCGTGTTTTTTTTTTTTTTTTTTTTTTTTTAAGAAATGTGTATCTATAGCTGTCAAATGGGCCGGGCCGGTCCGGCCCAGGCCCACTGGGCTTTTAGTTTTTACTGGGCCGGACCGGCCCGGTTGTTACCGGGCCGCCAATTTCCAAGCCCGTCCTGGCCCATCTCGGGCCACCGGGCCAAACCGGCCCAACTTTTTTATTTTTTTTAAATATTATTATTATATTTGATTTATATATTTACCTTATTAATTTATAATCTAGCATACAAATTATACTCATATAGTTATAAATATTATTTAGTTTGTCAACAACAATTCAACAATTAAAATAAAACTCAAATTCCTAAATAAAATTTAAGAATAATAATTCAACAAATCCTAATAGAATGGAAAGTGTTATTTTTTATTTCAACAATAATTCAATAATAAAAATTCAACAATTTAATAGGAAAGTGTTATTTTTTATTTTGATAAGATAAGGATATTATAGAAATAAAATGGGGTATGTTTAGTAATGGATGTTAATTTTTAAATTTTATTGAGATTTGTTTAATAAGTTGAGCGAGTTTATAGGATTTTGGGGTTTGAGTAGTGATACTCTTAAATAAAATCTTATCCCTCAATTAATATTTGCCTTAATTGTACAAGTGTGTTATGTGTACCACCAATTTGTGGTTGTTCATAAGAATTCGTTCATTTCCCTGGATGAAAATTCAACCAATAAATAATAATGTATTTTATTTTAAAAAATGGGGTATGATCATAAATAATATTATACATATATATAGGGATGAGGAAATTAAGACCATAGTGAGTATAGGGATGGATGTGACCTGTGGCAACTATTACCAACCTTGGCCAAATCACTAATCTCGCCTACTGCTCCTTTTTTTTCTTATCTCTAGGTTTTCAATTTTATTCAAATAAAAAAAAAACCAAACCGGGCCGGCCCAGAAAACCGGGCTAAGCCCGGCCCAAGCCCATAGGCCCGCCGGGCCTACTGGGCCGGGCCAAAAAAGCCCGGTTCTTTTCGGGCCTATATTTTTAGGGCCCAACCCGTCCTTAAAACCGGGCTTTTCGGGCCGGCCCATCGGGCCGGGCTCGTTTTGACAGCTCTATGTGTATCCTCCTACCTGTGAAAGGTATTTCAAAGATGAATGGAGTATTATTATTTTAGGTGGTCAATTCGAGAATCACTCCTGTAAAATATTCTACCATAGAATATATTTGAAATAGACAAGTATGATAATCTTGCGAGTCATGAGTTTATTAAATTAAAACTCAGGGATTCTAAACAGGTTGCATTGGGTCAAGTGGATTTTCTCGAAAAAAAATTGTGTCAAGGCATAAAATGAAAACTCTATCCCAAGTGTTACTATAAAGGGTGAGTATGTTTTACTTTAAGGGCATGTGTTACTAAAACTTATAACAAGTATTTGTATTTATAATAATTATAATGATATGCACGTGTTTTTATAAGAACAACTATTTATTTCTTAATCTATTCTTCATCACTTTAAATTTAGATTTTTTATTTCTTGTTGATACTATCATGTTCATGTAGTAACAAATATTTCTCCATGCATAGAGTAATACACTTGTGTTACATATAGTCACACATTTTTTAATATTTTACATGTATTACTATAAGAACAAAACATTTACTTTTGTAAAGATAAATAAATATTTTAAATATTTGTATGTACAATAATATATTTTTTTTTTATCGGCAAAAAAGAAACTTTATTAAACTCAATAGGAAGGGTATAAGACATACCCCCAACAGTAGCTTACAACAGAAACTCAGAAACTTTAGCTCATATTTCCAACAACTAATTTACTAATCCAAACCAAGTCTCAAGCTCGTAGATCAATAATATATATTTGTCCTAACAATAATACAAGTTTATTCTTATGATAACAACTACCCTCTTCTATTCGTTTTGTTAGTTTGTTTTATGTTGTTGCACACATATTAATAAAAATAAGGGAAAATGACAATGGGGTATACTTTATTCATCTAAAATGCAAGGTGGTTTACTGCCTTTTTTAAAATGCCATTAGGTATACTTTGACCAAATAAGTAATAATCAGACATATTATCTTCTCTTCTTGGCTGTCTAATCTATCAGCTATGGGTTCCTATTTCCCTCACCTACGTCCCCACTCTCTTTCCTCAATTCAAAATTCAAATTCCCCAAAATTACTGTGGGTTGGTTCGATCATACCAAAATGATAAAAAGACTGCAACTATGGGAAAATCTGATTCAAAGCAGAGCATGCCCAAACCTCCTGGTCGCCTTCTGAAAATCGCGTCGCCTTCTGAAAATCGCGTTTGATCAATCGCGTCGCCTTCCGAAAATTCATCAAATTCTAGTTCATTCCATGGAGCCAGATTGCATCCTTGCTGTTAAATATCTTCAAGATTGCAAAATTGTTCCTGTTCATTGACTTGAAGCGACTACACTAGCTTCTACTAGTAGCTACCCCGCAAGAGTACGGGTTCACTGTAGTATGGGCAAGTATAGGGACCAAGTATTATCGAACCCTAGGAATGGTGTATATGCGAATAGATCCCTGAAGATCTACGCGTCGTAGTTAATATGAGTGTGATGTTTTTGGGTTTTTGAAAAATTAATTAAAAGACTGAATTAAACTAAGTAAACTAAAGAATGAAAAAGAACGAATTAACTACGGGTTGTTTTCTAATGAGAGATGGTGATGCTTAGGATAGGAATCCCTACGTATACTAACGGAGCAGGTACATAATCAAAGTAATCGTGACAAACAAGAATTAACCTAAGTAAAAGAATGCAAGGTGAAAGCTCAAGATTCTAAACCCTAATACTTTACCCTAACACTCGACTTCACTAATCCACTAACAAGTTAATGGATTGTGCTCAATTAATGAGACCCTAATTTAACTAAGGTGATGCGGTCGTCCTCCTTCGCTAAACCGGTAAATGAATTAACCTTTCCTAAACCTTCTCGTTAAGACTACTAATTGTTATTGAGTGATGCGGTCGTCCTCTCTCTAACACTTTCGTACTAAATTCAAAGGTAAAGTTCAGATTAATTATAAGAATTCATTAATTAAGAGAATTAAAACTAACGTCACGAATTACTCTAATTACGTACCCACATCCTACTTCTACGAGTTCATCCTAACCCAAGCATACAAGGGTTTTAGCCGGACATGGTTATAACGAAAATAAAAGCAACAGCCGAAACAACGAACAAAAACATAATGAATTTAACAAAGAAAATAAGAAACATGAACTAGGGTTTAAAAAGAAATAAATATGAAGAACTGAAATTGAATTAACTAAAACGAAATTAAAAGCGTTTAAAGTAACGAACTAATGAAAAGAAACTAAGAATTCGTATGCAAAACCTCAACAAAACGTAAAATAAAGCTTGCTCTTCTTCTTCCTCTCCAAAAACTAAGTCTAAAATTATTTCTAAAGTTGGGGATCTCTCAAAACGTGTTTGGACGAGATATATATAGGTACGGGTCGAAACGGGAGTTAATGGGCCGAAAATACGCATCCGGAGGCAAAAGTATATGGGCGCTCGAGCAAAACGCTCGAGCGGTCCCGCTCGAGCAGTGTAGCTCGAATGATGCATTCGCTCGAGCGGTCGCGCTCGAGCTGCTCGAGCGCTGAATCTTCTCTGTATGTTTTGGGCGCTCGAGTGATTCGCTCGAGCGGTGGCGCTCGAGCTGCTCGACCGCAAGAATGGTTCTGTATGTTTGCGCGCTCGAGTAAGGCGCTCGAGCGGTGGCGCTCGAGCAATGCGCTCGAGTGATCTCTAATCCTTCCAAATGATACTTTTCCTCGTCCGCACTAATACCAATCGTATTTCTTCAATATCTTCTCATCCGGGCATCCGTTTGAGTCGATTCAAAGTCCTACGAACTCCGTTTTTCGTCCTCTATTCACCTATGTGCATCAAAGAGACAAATTTATCAATGTATAGAAATGATGCTCATTTGACTCTAAGCACTAATCGAAAACACTCAAAACATGAGTAAATTGGGCTCCAAAACATAACAATTTCACGCCTAATCAACCCCCCCAAACTTACCATGTTGCTTGTCCTCAAGCAACGAAATAATAAGTCAAGTGAAATTGTTAGGAATGAATCAAGAATCAAATCATGCAAGCAATTGAACTCGAGCTTCAAAGATCAATCACCCGTATACTCACTCACTTTCTTTTATCGTACTCATGCAACAATAATGAGAAACACCAAGATCAAGCATGGATGTGCACTCAACGATATGTTTAACTCCCTCACAAGTGTATAACAGTGTTTAAGGGACTCACTCAATCAATCCATCACACAAATTGGCAGCCATAGGCTTGTAAATGCTCTCAACTTCGACCATACTCTAAAAATCAACGCCGAATCAAAAAGGACTTTCAAAAGGTTGTAATGTAGGCTCTTTGAACAGGTGGGATAACAATATGGTAAAGTGACTCAAGTGAATGGAGAATAGAGATTCAAAACTTCGGTACTTCGAGATTAAGAACGATCTACTTCAAACATATTCAATCACTACACTTTCGCTTTCAATTCTCTCAACACTTCAAAATTTTTTTTTCTTTCTCACTTTTTCAAACACTTCATCATTTTTTTCTTTTTCGCACAAGCACATGAGCTCATTTTTTTCTTTTGCTCATTCTCAATTTTTTCATTTTTCCCACAACTCAAAACTCCATCACACCCTTTTTTTTTTTTTTCATATTCACTCAACAAACAACCTTCTCCTTTTTTCAACTCAATTCACTCCCTTCATATTCACACTTTCCTATTCTCCACTCAAATTGGGACAAAAAGGCTTAGGAATTGGAATAGTGTTCATATGTGCTAGCAAATAAAATAGGCTCTAGGCTCAAAGGGGCTAACAAGGGATCAATGTCATTGGTAAGGAAAATTTGGCTAAGTGACCCAATTAAATCAAAGATGGCCTAAGATCACATTCGGCATATCAGACTAGACACAATCTAGAAGCAAGAGCACATGCAAGTTCTAGCATCCTCTAAAGTGACGATCCACTCACAAACGAAGAGATTAAATCATGCATTTAAATCTCGTAAGGCTCAAAAGCTCACGACTTTCACATCCATGCTAGTCCTAGTGAATTCTCACTCTCATCACACAAGTACTCAAAAGAAAAATTCACAAGCATACAAGTTCTTTCTCAACTCAGCTTAAACTCAAACACTCACACAAGAAAACTCCTAACTCAGCCTCACAATTCACCCTACTCATCAAATCATACTCAAAGATAGCAATCAACAAGCATAAGGTGATTGATAGGCATAAAATGTTGAGTAACAAAACAAATTAATAATGGCCCAAGGAGCATCTCAAGGCACCAAATAACTAACTCAACTCAAAGATAAGGGGTGCATGCATGTGCAATGTAACAAGAAACATAAAAATCTCCACCCCCCAAACTTCGACCTTGTTAGAAGTCTAAGTTTGGGGTTGTGGGTTACCTCAACCGAACAATTCAGTTTCTCTCAATAGCTTTGCACACTCCTTTGTCTCAAGTTGGTTCCTTCAATCTGAATAACTCCATGATACCTTTACTCCTTTAGAGACAAGCCTACAAAATAAAACTCTCAAGTACGAGGTTAAACATACGACTCAAAATATTCCCTAATAATATAAAAAGACACTAAAAATAAATGAAAGCAAATAAAAATGGGTTGCCTCCCATTCAGCGCTATTTTTAAGGTCCTCATGCCGGACCAAGCTCAAAGGAGCTTATGGGACATCATACTCAAATTTACCTCCCTTACTCTCATAAGAGTGGTGTTTGAACTTCTTTCCTTGATGTCCCTCCATCATGGGTTCCTTTCCTCTTTTCTCATCCCCAAGTGTTATGGGTCTCAACTCCTTCTTGCCTCTATCTGGAGGAGTCTTACTAAACAATTTCTTGAGTTTGGACTTTTTCTTCTTAACTCCTCCTTTCCCTTCTAACTGGACCACGTCCACTTTCTTCACCTCTTCATCCTTCAACTTCTTCACTTTATCCCTATCAAAATAATCAAGAACGTAACGCTCATGGGTTAAATTATCAAGTGAAAAATTATAAAATTCATGAATATGAGAAGGATTAGGGAGAAAATGCGTGTCTTCAACACGAGGATCAATTGCATCCATGCAATACAAGCTCTCATCCTCCCTCGGGTGTTTCATGGCTTCATATAGGGAGATCTTCACTTCTTGATCGTCAACCTTC
Organism: Ballota nigra; assembly: GCA_947034835.1. NCBI lineage: Eukaryota > Viridiplantae > Streptophyta > Magnoliopsida > Lamiales > Lamiaceae > Ballota > Ballota nigra. Next base: position 26,016,159 of record OX344723.1, read on the forward strand.
AATGTAATCTTCCCATTCGCCACGTCTAGCACCATCCCCGCCGTAGCTAAGAACGGTCTTCCCAAGATCAATGGAACGTGCTCATCTTCCTCCATCTCTAGCACTACAAAGTCGGCTGGAAAGATGTGATCTCCAACTCTCACTAGGACGTCTTCAACAACACCTTGAGGTCGAGTAATAGACCGATCGGCTAGTTGAAGCGTCATCATTGTGGGTTGAAGTTCACCACCTTCCAACTTCTTGAAAAGCGATAGCGGCATGAGATTGATGCTTGCTCCAAGGTCACACAACGCTCCCTTCTTGATCCCGTTCCCAATGTCACATAGGATCGTGAAACTACCGGGATCCTTCAGCTTTGGTGGAAGCGCCTTGTGCACTAATGCACTCACCTCGTGGTTCAGCTGCACCAACTTCGGCTCATCCACTCGCCGTCTTTTCGCGATCAAGTCCTTCAAAAACTTCGCATAGTGCGGCATCTGTTCCAAAGCATCATAAAAGGGAATATTAATATGCAGTTGTTTAAAAACATCAAGAAATTTAGCAAATTTTTCATCAAGCTTCTTTTTCATGAAGCGCTGTGGATATGGGACGGGTATCACAGATTTGGGTACCCCCCATTCATCTCTTTCTGTTTCTTTCACTTTCTCCCTTGCTTCCTTTGCTTTCTTCCACTTAGGAACTCTCTCACCCTTCTCAATTCCTTCCTCCTCAACTCCTTTCTCAACTTCTTTCTCCTCAACTCCATCCCCTTTAGGCTCAATCTCTTCTTGGGGCGTCTCAAAATCAGCAGGCATCTGAGGACCTTCATAGTTGGTTCCACTTCTCAGCTGGATCGCCTTGCACTGCTCTTTCGAGTTCCCCTCCGGCATTCTATTCACTGATTCTGCAATCTGGCTCATCTGGAGCTCTAAAGAGGTGAACCTTCGATTGTTCTCTTGTTGAGTTCTAGTCCACTCAACATTCATCTTCTGGAGCTCTTGATCACGTTGATCACCCTTCTTGTGCAACTCCTTCACATCGTACTCCAAGGATGACAACCGCTTGCTCCCTTCCTCCACCTTCTGAAGGATCGCTCTCAACATTTCCTCGGTTGATGCACCGCCTTCTCCACCAGGAGGTTTAGACCCCGGATCAACACCTGCAGGAACAGTAACACCAGCTTTTGGGTTAGCATAAGAAAAATTATCATTCTTCCTCCATGTGTTTTGAGGAAGCTGCTGGCCTCCTTGAACTCCTTGTGTGTTCCTCCATTGATTTTGAAGTGGCTGAGGGCCTGGAGGCACAAATGGTTGGCCATAAGAAGGCCTTCCATACTGATTTCCACCTTGGTAGCCATTCTGATTGTAATACGGACCTCCCATGTAATTGGCTACCTCTTGCTGTCCACTGGGCTGGTCTACTCTCTCATTCTCCACTGCATGCTCTCCAACCATACTCTTCCCCAACTCGAGGTTGTTGATTTTCTCCATCATGGCCATCAGTAGCCTTCTCGTTCCTTCTCCCTCCTCAACCTGATGCACTCTTTGCAAATCTGCATCCACACCCCAAGCACCGGCATTCGTGACAATGTTGTCCACGATCTCCCTACACCTCTCTATGCCTTGATTGAGGAATGCTCCGCCCGCACATGCATCTAAATGGGCTTGACCATCCTTGCTGGCACCGCTGTAGAAGAATGCCATAATATCCCCCTCATTGTACCCGTGCTGCGGGCACTCAATCAGCATGTTTGAGTATCTCTCCCACGCTTGGCTTAAATCCTCTCCAGACTTCTGGCGAAAGGACGAGATCTCAATTCTAGCTTTTATCGTCCTAGATGGAGGGTAGAATCGCTCGAGGAACAGACGCTCGAGCTCGGCCCAAGTGGTAATACCTCCCCGCGGGAGCGTATTATCGTACCACTCCTTGGCTATTCCCGTCAATGAGAATGGGAACAGCCTAAGCCTCTTAGCATCTTCAGACATGCCATTATAATTAAATGTCGAGGCTATCATGAGAAAACTCCTCAGGTGAGTGTGAGGATTCTCCTTCCCGATCACCCCCTTGAACTGATTCTCGGTCAGCAGCTTTAAAATCCCCGGTGATATCGAGAAGTTGTTTGCCTCAACTGGAGGTAAAGCCACTCCATCATAGTACCGTTGTGGCTGCGCTGCAAACCTCCCTCTAATCGCCATATTATGATCTCCGTTCTGAGGAACGTGTTGAGGATTAGCAGCAGGTACTGGTACTTGTTGGGGTGGTGGTTGGTAAGCAGGTGGTTGGTTGTAGACTGGGGGTGGATGATATGGATATGGTGGGTAAGGATAAGGTGGATATGGGTAATGTTGGTATACTGGGTTGTTAAAAGGGTTATTTGGGTTTTGTGGGTAAGCAGGGTTGTTCAGAGTATTTGGGACAAGATTCTGAGCTGGATTGTTTATATTTTGTGCAACTGGGTTCTGGCTACTACTATCTACGAACTGGTCTTGATTCTGACCACCACTCCCTCCAGAGCCATCAACCCGGTCTACTGCCTGATTGAAATCGTTGGCAGCATCTTCCAACTCATTATTGAGGTCCATTGGTCCCTTCCCTAAGTCGGCAGCGTTCATCCTTCTCAAGAAGGCTCGGTTCCTTCTGGCTATTGTCTCAGGATCTGCAGGTAATCTCTCTTCGCTCGTGTTGCCTTGTGAGCGTGTTCTCATAAACCTGACACACTAGCAGATGGATCACAACGCAACTGCCGAATGAATACAAATAAAAATAAAAACAGAAAATGAATCACCCACTACTAACTACTAAGCTATCTACAAGTCCTATTCAAAAGCATATAACGCCATCCCCGGCAACGGCGCCATTGACTTGAAGCGACTACACTAGCTTCTACTAGTAGCTACCCCGCAAGAGTACGGGTTCACTGTAGTATGGGCAAGTATAGGGACCAAGTATTATCGAACCCTAGGAATGGTGTATATACGAATAGATCCCTGAAGATCTACGTGTCGTAGTTAATATGAGTGTGATGTTTTTGGGTTTTTGAAAAATTAATTAAAAGACTGAATTAAACTAAGTAAACTAAAGAATGAAAAAGAACGAATTAACTACGGGTTGTTTTCTAATGAGAGATGGTGATGCTTAGGATAGGAATCCCTACGTATACTAACGGAGCAGGTACATAATCAAAGTAATCGTGACAAACAAGAATTAACCTAAGTAAAAGAATGCAAGGTGAAAGCTCAAGATTCTAAACCCTAATACTTTACCCTAACACTCGACTTCACTAATCCACTAACAAGTTAATGGATTGTGCTCAATTAATGAGACCCTAATTTAACTAAGGTGATGCGGTCGTCCTCCTTCGCTAAACCGGTAAATGAATTAACCTTTCCTAAACCTTCTCGTTAAGACTACTAATTGTTATTGAGTGATGCGGTCGTCCTCTCTCTAACACTTTCGTATTAAATTCAAAGGTAAAGTTCAGATTAATTATAAGAATTCATTAATTAAGAGAATTAAAACTAACGTCACGAATTACTCTAATTACGTACCCACATCCTACTTCTACGAGTTCATCCTAACCCAAGCATACAAGGGTTTTAGCCGGACATGGTTATAACGAAAATAAAAGCAACAGCCGAAACAACGAACAAAAACATAATGAATTTAACAAAGAAAATAAGAAACATGAACTAGGGTTTAAAAAGAAATAAATATGAAGAACTGAAATTGAATTAACTAAAACGAAATTAAAAGCGTTTAAAGTAACGAACTAATGAAAAGAAACTAAGAATTCGTATGCAAAACCTCAACAAAACGTAAAATAAAGCTTGCTCTTCTTCTTCCTCTCCAAAAACTAAGTCTAAAATTATTTCTAAAGTTGGGGATCTCTCAAAACGTGTTTGGACGAGATATATATAGGTACGGGTCGAAACGGGAGTTAATGGGCCGAAAATACGCATCCGGAGGCAAAAGTATATGGGCGCTCGAGCAAAACGCTCGAGCGGTCCCGCTCGAGCAGTGTAGCTCGAATGATGCATTCGCTCGAGCGTTCGCGCTCGAGCTGCTCGAGCGCTGAATCTTCTCTGTATGTTTTGGGCGCTCGAGTGATTCGCTCGAGCGGTGGCGCTCGAGCTGCTCGACCGCAAGAATGGTTCTGTATGTTTGCGCGCTCGAGTAAGGCGCTCGAGCGGTGGCGCTCGAGCAATGCGCTCGAGTGATCTCTAATCCTTCCAAATGATACTTTTCCTCGTCCGCACTAATACCAATCGTATTTCTTCAATATCTTCTCATCCGGGCATCCGTTTGAGTCGATTCAAAGTCCTACGAACTCCGTTTTTCGTCCTCTATTCACCTATGTGCATCAAAGAGACAAATTTATCAATGTATAGAAATGATGCTCATTTGACTCTAAGCACTAATCGAAAACACTCAAAACATGAGTAAATTGGGCTCCAAAACATAACAATTTCACGCCTAATCATTCATTCCCACACAACATTCTCCTATATTTGTGATCAGGTATTTTCTTTGTGGACTGATTTTGCTTCCGACAATTGCTCATTTAGATACTCAGTGGGTAGTATTAGTAACTGTGTTTTGCAATCTGAATTTGATCTATCCAATATGATATCTGTGTGCAAACACACCATGCAAAAAATAGTCTCTGTTGTGGCTTATATTAATTCTTCAGATGTTGTGAAATCATCCCAAGCCTCCAGACCTTCGAATTTCTTGGTTAGCTTGTGTGGAAGTGCTCCTTCAGTAAATAATCAATTGTCCTCTGAATTTTTAGACCCACCTTCTAATAACATTAGTTGTAACCCCTTATCCATAGTTTTCCCTACTGACGTTGGGTCTAGAATTTCTACAACCATCCCCCAATTTTTTAGAAGTGTTAAAAATAGGTTTTTAGATGGTCAATCTGAAGAATTTTCTGGATATGGTTCTTTGCCCAAATATGACATATCCCCTGCTATTGAAAAGAAGGCTTTGTTGACTGATAGTTGGGGGGATATATTTAGTGATGGTGTTGGATCAATTTTTGAAGGTGGCAAAGAGGAATTCCAGTATGCCCTTATCAAGCATTCTACTCTCCTGCGATATAGTTTCAAATATCTTATTAACAATAAGAAATACATTCATGTTGAATGCAATTCCAAGTTTGCTGCTGGTTGTCAATGGTTTATTAAAGCTAGTGTTAGACCTGTGACACATACTTGTCGGGTTTACAAAGGAAATTTTTTCCATACTTGTTTGGGAAAGGTTATTAACACTAATTCCAGAAGGTTCTCTCCTAAAATTATTGGTAAATTAGTTCATGGAGATGTGAGATCACATCCCGATATGAGTGGCAAAGCAGTTGTGGACCATTTGATGGATAACTATGGTATAAGTATTCCTTACTACAAAGCATGGCGTACGTCTGAGTCGGCAAAGGATTATTTGTTTGGTAGGTATGAAGATTCTTATGATCATCTCCGCTGGTACTGTGAAGCAATTCGTCTTACAAACCCCGGTAACCGCTCACTCTTTCCAATTGTTGTTTATTCTTGATAGGACAATATCTAACTTAGCATGCATCCTGTGAAATTATAGTATTCTTTTGCTAAATTAATGTTCGTGGAATCGAGAACCATTAATGTGTGTTTTACCCAAATTCAAAGACTTTAAATCATTAAGCCTGTGGAAAATATAGGGAGATGAAACTGAGTTTTGCACCTGCGAAATGAAGGATATGAATAGGCACATTTGTATGTCTTATCATATTACTGGATTGTCTTATGGGAAGTGGCAAGAATACACCTTCAGATGATCTTTGACCAATTTGACACTGTGAAAAAAGTTACTAAGTTTTCAACTAATTATACGTTTGGTATGTTTTCATTACATTTGTTTCTTTTCTAATTGCTGTTTATTCTTGGTAGTACAAGAACTAACTTAGCTCTGTCTTTCACATTCATGTTTATTCTTGATATGACAATAACTAACTTAGCTCTGTGTTTTCAATTGCTGTTTATTCTTGATAAGCCAATAACTAACTTACATGTTTCCTGTAATAATCTTAGGTAGTGTTGTTGAATTGGAGTCATGTTCTGAAACATTCAACTTTCAGCGCCTTTTCATAGCATTTAAAGCCTGTCTAGACGGATTTGTTCATTGTCGTCCTATGCTTTTTATAGACGGAACTTTTATGGTTGGTCGTGCCAAGGGGATACTATTAACTGCCACTGCCAAGGATGGCAATAACGGTGAGAACCTAATCTATATTTTGTATTAATTCCCTATACTTATTGCAATTTGAATTAATTATGTACTGCCTTTATTATATCCAGAATATTGCTTACTTGCAGGTTTATTTCCGGTCGCAATTGCTGTAGTGTCTTCCGAAAATATGGATAATTGGGTTTGGTTTTTATCAAAGTTACGTGATTCGTGCTGTCACCATAAACAAATATGCTACATATCAGACAGAAACTGTGGATTAATGTCCGCTTTTCCTATAGTTTTCGAACGTCCAGTCCATTTTTTTTGCTTATTCCACCTACTTCAGAACCTTAGGTCTCGTTTTGCTGGCCGGTACTCTAATGCTCATCGATTGAAAATGTGTGACCTTTTTAAGGATTGTGCATACGCTCCAAATGTTATTACTTTTGAGGATAAGCTTTCACAGTTTCTTCAAGTAAGTCTAATCTTATAGCACGACAATTTCATACATTAACTGATATTTTGCTCGAAAAGTTTGAATCTGAACTTATATGTCTCTATCGTTGGTTATATATGGAACAGGCTGGTGGTTCACGCGCTGTTTCATTTTTGGAAGGTCTTTCCTATGACAAGTGGGCCGTTGCTTTCTCACCTGATATTACAAGATTCGGTGAGATGACTTCCAATGCTGCGGAGTCTTTCAATTCATTTCTTAAGGATGCACGAGGTTTACCAATCACACACATGATTGACCACATTCGGACTGGTAATTTACACATTATGATAACACTTTCTTGAGACTTTCTACTTTTTAGTTTACTCTTTAATCTTTCATCACTGTTTAACTAGAAATCAGTCGTTGGCATCTTGAGAGAAGAACACAAGGTGCTCTGTGGCAGTCCCTGTTAGTTCCGGTCAAGAATACCCAATGGTATGTTGATTTGGATTATGCCCGTTCTTGGAAAATTTCTCAATCCCCAGATGGCTCATGTTCTGTTGCTTCCACTCCTTCCGTAACTGTGAGTCTTCACCAACGCGATTGTTCTTGTTGCTTATGGAAGGTTACTGGTTTTCCATGTAAGCATGCCATTGCTGTAATTACAAAAATTGGTGTGCCCTTTCATAATTATGTCGATGATTGTTATTTCACTTCCACATACCAAAAGTGTTATATGTATGATATGCATCCCGTTCCCGAAACTCTGAAATATGAAATACAGTTACCGGAAAGCCAACATAAGATACTTCCCCCACTTCTCAAAAGGTTTCCTGGTCGTCCCAAAAAAAACCGAATCCCCTCTGTTGGTGAATTTTCAAGTAAGAAGAAATCAAAGACACACGTGTAACTTATTGCAGTTAAGAAGTTTTGTTCCTGAAATATATTAGAATGATAGTTTATGAAACTCAGTAGATGTCTTTGTTTTTTACTATGTTTGAATTAGTGTAATATTCCAATTATGACAATGAATTTTATGTACATGTTTTTCGTGCCTCTCTTACTATTATCTGAAGCCTTAAGTGTTTGTATACCTTAGCATACAAATGAATTCGAAGCTTTTTTTTTAGCACCCGCTACTATTTCATGAACTGGAAGTCTTTATATTAAAATCGAATTTAACTTCAAACAGTTGTTATATTATTACAACTAAAACAACATAGAATTCATGACCCCTATTGCCATGAGTATTAACATAACTGTTATTATGTTACCCACCACGTATGTCTTCAACTTGATGACATAAACTTGTCCTTCCTTTGTCTTCATTTCTCCTTCATCCATTCTTTTGTTGCTATCTTCTGGTGCTTCATCACAGTAGCTTCTTCCATGCCACTCATTCCTCTCCCCCCAGCCTATGGGATTACACCATTCACTAAAGCCGTGTAGATTGCAATGATAGTATAACCTATTCGGATTTTTTTTTGTTTCACTCAACATAATACATGTTGGCTGGTCACACTTTTTGCAGAGTGATTTCATGTATTTTGGGTATTGAAATGGTGGGTTTATGTTGCTGCTGCTTGACATATTGGTGTCTAGTTGTATGGGCTGATACAAAGACTATGCAGAAAGTTCTCATACAAGTGCTTAAATAGAGCCAAAAGTTAGCCATACAATTTGGAACCTTCAACGGTCATAAATCTCAACGGCTAAATATCTAATATAACCTTTCTTATTCAATTGTATGACAGCTCATTTGTTTCTAGCCTATGAACTTTATAAAACGATCATTTTTATAATTTCTGTTAATAGGGCACTTTTTTTTTTAATAATTGAAAAAAAAATACATTTAGTCAATGTTTTTTTCCTAATCTGCCTACTTAGTTTCATACAATATTACACAAATGCTGGATTAAAGCATATAACTAATTAAAATACATTGTACTCCCTTTTTTTTTACCACTAATTAAAAAGACAATATGTTATAACTATAATGTGTTCTTTTTCCGCTTGTTATAGTTCTATAATTTCGTTCAACAATGAACCAATATGAAGTTTCTAAATTTTAATCTTTGTTTAAATAATTCCCACTAATTAAAAAGACAATATGTTATAACTATAATGTGTTCTTTTTCCCCTTGTTATAGTTCTATAATTTCGTTCAACAATGAACCAATATGAAGTTTCTAAATTTTAATCTTTGTTTAAATAATTTCAAATCTGGACTATTTAATTTTTGGACCTTCTTATTCAGCAATTTAATATTATACTTATTCCCCCTATTGTTGTAATTTTAGACGAAATATTTACAACTTCTATAATTATATCAATTTTGAAAAGGTTAAACTTATTTTATAATCAAAATTAACAGGTCATACTATAATATAATTTATAATACTATAATTTAAATATATTATACTACACTAGTTTATAAATTTATCTTAATCATTATATTTATACTACCGTTTTTTTTCGTTTTACCACTAATTAAAAAGAGAGTGGCTGTCTTTTTTTTTTCCCTTTTCTTATTGTTATATGTTTTCCATTTCAAATCATATGGACCTATACTATGTTTTATGTTTCAATTTTTTTTTAAATAAATAAAAAAATACATTGGTTTTATTTAGATATTACATTTCCATCTAGGTAGAACACAAATACACAGGTTCAATTTTTCATACTTTTTTAATAATTTTAGTGTAACGATTGGAAAAATCTTAATTAGGAAAAAAAATTCACCTTACTTAGTATTCAACTTACTTGTTATATGTCTACAATTTTCCTTCACCGATGAACCTATATGAAGGATTATATTTCAATATTTGTTTAAATTATTCCCAAAATACATTAGGTGTGATTAAATAATAGATTTGCATCTAGGTAGAACACAAATATATTCGTTGAAGATATTTCCGTATTAAGACAATTTTGTGTCTACTTTTTTTTTTAAAAAAAATTCTAATTTCCAGTAAAAAAACTTTAAAAAAAATGTATTATGTGTCTAGTTAACTACATCATATATTAATAAGAATCAAAACTCAATTTTTTATTATGATCATAAAACTCACATTCATAAAACTTTCTTATAATTATATAATTTGTCACTCAAATCTGTACTATTATAAAACTCACATTCATAAAACTAGGTGTTTAGTTAACTATATCATATATTAATAAGAATCCAAACTTTCTTATAATTATATAATTTGTCACTCAAATCTGGACTATTTAATTTTGGACCTTATTATTCAGCAATTTAATATTATACTTATTCCACCTATTGTCGTAATTTAAGTCGAAATATTTATAATTTCTATAATTTTAGCAAATTTGAAAAGATTAAACTTATTTTATAATCAAAATAAACAGGTCATACTATAATATAATTTATAATACTATCATTTAGATATATTATACTACACTGGTTTATAAATTTACCTTAAGCATTATATTTATACTACCGTTTTTATCGTTTTACCACTAATTAAAAAGAGAGTGGCTGTCTTTTTTTCCCTTTTCTTATTATTATATGTTTTCCATTTCAAAACATATGGACCTATACTATGTTTTATGTTTCAATTTTTTTTTAGTTAAATAATTCCCAAAATACCTTATTTTTATTTAGATATTACATTCCCATCTAGGTAGAACACAAATACACAGGTTCTAATCATCATAATTAGTGGTAATAATTTTAGTCTAACGATTGAAAAAATCTTAATTATGAAAAAAAAAACCACCTTACTTAGTATTCCACTTACTTGTTATATGTCTACAATTTCCTTCAACGATGAACCTATATGAATTTTTTTTTCAATATTTGTTTAAATTATTCCCAAAATACATTAGGTTTACCCTAGATAATAGATTTGCATCTAGGTAGAACACAAATATATTCATCGTTGAAGATATTTCCGTATTAAGACAATTTTGGGTCTCCTTTTATTTTTTTTTTTTAAATTCAAATTTTCAGTAAAATACTTAAAAAAACTAGGTGTTTAGTTAACTACATCATATATTAATAAGAAACCAAACTTTCTTATAATTATATAATTTGTCACTCAAATCTGGACTATTTAATTTTTGGACCTTCTTATTCAGCAATTTAATATTATACTTATTCCACCTATTGTTGTAATATTAGACGAAATATTTACAACTTCTATAATTATATCAATTTTGAAAAGGTTAAACTTATTTTATAATCAAAATAAACAGGTCATACTATAATACAATTTATAATACTATAATTTAAATATATTATACTACACTAGTTTATAATTTTACCTTAATCATTATATTTATACTACCGTTTTTTTTTCGTTTTACCACTAATTAAAAAGAGAGTGGCTGTCTTTTTTTTTTTCCCTTTTCTTATTGTTATATGTTTTCCATTTCAAATCATATGGACCTATACTATGTTTTATTTTTCAATTTTTTTTTTAAATAAATAAAAAAATACATTGGTTTTATTTAGATATTACATTTCCATCTAGGTAGAACACAAATACACAGGTTCTATTTTTCATACTTTTTTAATAATTTTAGTCTAAGGATTGGAAAAATCCTAATTATGAAAAAATAATTCACCTTACTTGTTATATGTCTACAATTTCCTTCAACGATGAACCTATATGAAGTTTTATATTTCAATATTTGTTTAAATTATTCCCAAAATACATTAGGATACAATTTAGATAATACATTAGGTCTATTATATAACGGCTCTAAATTGACTATATTATAAATAGGCATATTACATTCTAACCAAATTTTCCACTGCATAAGAGGTCTATTTATACTCCCGTTTTTACTTCAAATAATTATACAAAAAACTATAAGTACTTCTTAAATACATGATATACTTTAGGGAATACTTTAGTCATCTAAAATGCAATGTGTTTTACTTTGACAATATGGGTATAATTAATACTGTTAGAATCAAAGGTGTTTTCTACCTTTTTACGTGCATAGCAAAATTTAATATGTTCTTAAAAAAAATTGATTTAAACTCACATTCATAAAACTCTTATAATTATATATTTTCTAACTCAAATGTTTCATTTTTCCTTAATATTACTATAATATATTTAGCAAGAATTGATATATTACTTTTTCTTTATTTATTCTCAATATAGTATTCTGACGTTACTCTCCAATTAATCAAAATCTAAACGGGATTATTATAACATTTTTATATAATTATATCAAAGGTGAAAAGTAGAAATCTGTTTTGAGGATCAACATAAATAGGTCATACTATAACATAATTTATACTACTAAACTGTGGACTAATGATTATACTATTATACTTATTAAATGTATCTTTCTAAATATAATTTTACTACTGTTTGTTTCGCCTTACCAGAATGTTTTAGGGATTGACTAATTTCTGTATGATTATTTTTTCTCTTCCTATTGTTATAATTTTGAAATTTCAAAACATATGAACTTATACTATGTTTTAAGTTTCATTTTTTGCAATCTTGAAGATTTCCCAAAATAAGTAAAGTATATGTTCAAATTAGATGAACTTAGTATTCATAAAACTTACTATTCATAAAACTTTAGCAAATAATTATCTAAACTCCAAACTTCTTATGATTTGAGTGTATAGTAATAATATGCCGAATTTGATTAGGGTTAATATAGTATAGTAATTAAAAATAAACTTTAATGGTTTTTTTTAGGTTATGTAATATAGGTTATACTTTTGTGTATAATTTAGTCATCTATGATTATGGGGTGATGTATTTTTTTGACAACAGTGGTATTCTTTAGTCATGTAAATCATAAAGTGATGTTAATACCTCTTATGCAGTGGAAAATTTACAGAAAAGCATACTCTATAAATTATAGACATATTTTTAAACCCTCTAAAGAATACTATAAAGTACACAAATGAGTTGATCCAACGATTTGCATGTAAAATATCAAGTCATCAATTGGGGAAATAAAATATAATGCAATCAAGTTTTATCTTTACCAATGTGATATGGTGCTATAATCTAGTTATTGACAACAAAGTAGTCCCAACTTGTTAATGAACAACAACAACAATTAAAGTTATCATAGCAGCATCCATCAAATAAGAACTGCAACAATCATATTAATCAAACATTGTAACATTTACTGATTATAAGATGAACTTTATCAGTTGCTAAACACATAATAACTTACATTAGGAAAATTTTAACAGTAGCTAAATATATATTTAAACAATACGGATAGTACATAAAAGACCTAAATAGACTACAGTGCACCCAGACCAATTAATATGGACCCCAGTTAGCTTTAGGATAGTTCCCAGTTTTTGAAACTTACATTGAGCAAACACCATAGGGAAGAGACCATTAAAATACTATTAAACACATTCAATCTGTTTAAACTCATTTCTTATCGATTATGAGTTTCCAAAGATTGAAAGCAAAACAGGGAAATTTTACATATACTACCCATATATTACAATGCCCCACTTAATCTAATATACGACCCATTAATCTAATACACGCCTAGGATCCATTACGCTGTGAACATATGGAAGAACCGTGCAATATTCCTCATGTTCCCCTGGCTCCAAAACAGTTTCATAAGTCCTCAATTCTGAATTATAAACCACGAGTATACCTAGCGGTTCAATACGACACAAAATACACTTGTTTTCCGGCTTCAACAAACGAAGGGGTTGAATGCATAAAACACGACCACCCTCAGGAATCACCTAACCCGCTGGAAAACGAAACCTTATCCAAGATTGGCTGTCATTGTAAGTCTCCAAAATCCACAATTCAAATTCTTCAAAACTAAACGTCAAGCTTGAATACACAACAAGTCTATCATTATCTAGTGCACCAATATCCCCATAGCTTGGTATTCGCTCAATTCCAAAAGGCAGGTTTATAAAGCCATATTCTTCAGTAGTCAAGCAAAAGCTACATATACCATAAGTTTCAAGAGAACGAGTTACCTGCCAATGAAGGTGACCCGCAACATACACACCTGGAGAACTTATTGGGTAGTCGTAGGGGAAGTCCCCAATCCTCCTCCACTCCATAGTTTGCAGCTCCAAAACCTTAACCTCTGAAGAAAATGAAGTGGTGTTGAAATGAGCAATTCTAATTATTTTGTAACCCTCAGTTACTTCATCATACCCTATTCCAAATATAATTGTAGCCTGGTTGCAATTTTCTGGAAATTCAATTTCTGTTGAAGTAATGTGCTTTACAACTGATGTAACTGGGTTTTTAATCCAGAAATCATCATAAACATTGCACATTACAACAAATCCATCACAACTAGCAACTGCATCTTCAAGTTCATCATCTTCTCCTATCAACCTCTGATTTTGACCATTCGCCTCTTCAGGAAGAATGTAGTTCAAAGGATAAAATCCATATTGAGCCTGGATTACAAAACCAATTGAGTTTTGCATTTCCATTTGAGGAAGGTGTAGTTTCTTCCCGAAGTATTTGCTTGAAATTGCAGACTCCCAAGCCTGATTAACCATTTTAAATCGCATTAATGGTTTGACTTGCATCCTCGCTAAAATTTCTAACATCACTTCATCGGGAAAAACACTTCCTCCAAGAGTTGGAGAAGGTTCCACAAATGGCCGCTGCATTTTCTGAATGAGAAGAACAATTTCGGAAATTATGATTTTGGTGAAAAAGGGTTTCTATAATTTGGAATTGCTGGAACTGTGAATAGTTTTCTCATTAGAGGGCACACATATATATAAGCCACTCTAATGTCTATTCGTTGCAGAGAGTTGCGTCCCTTCATATCGACTTTTTGGAGATTGTACTTACTTCTTCATCTTTATAGATATACTCAGACAATCTTTTTGAACTCTGCCTCTAATAGGGGAACTGTCAATTGGTTTCTTTCGTTGTAGTATTTTTTTTAGATGTGACTTATAATGTTTACGAAATCTAATAGTAAAAAATATTAACAATTAAGCAGGCAAATCTTATTAGACTATTGACCAAAAATCCTCTGTATCTTCATTGGAAACATTCATAGATTTAAATTAGATTGCAACGAGAATCCTACTGCCAAAATCATTGTACTTAACCGTAATTTCATGGTAATATTTATCTATTATAGTATAGTATTATTGAAATCCTTTAAAGTATTTTTTATAAACATCTAATTTTTTGCTAATATAATGCGTCTTCAAAAGCAATTTAACATTATTTAAAACACTTGTAGGAAGAAAATTTTAATTATTATTTAGAAGTATAATCTTTGCTAATTAAATCCCTTAAAAAATGAATTCGAGATTGTTTGTAGCTAAAAAATCTTGCCCCTAGTATTTTTATTAATGAACTGATAGTATAATTCATTCATTAGTGTCTGGAATTGTCTCTGGAATTCATATTTTCCAAGTTATAATCCTTTTGTAATATATATACCTAAGGATTTAAATTAATATACTATTTTTAGGTTATATAGTCAAATTTCTTTACTAAGTAAAACAATAAATTAAGTTTCTTGTACATTTTGTGTATCATACACTCACTCAACAATTGTTACTATATACTTTGAAAAGTTGGTCTCAATTACACTTTAAAGTTAATCTCAATAACACTGGAAAGTTAACACTGAGAACCAATTTTTGCAATTTAAAGTATAATTTGGACTAGCTGTAATAAATCCTTGAGAAAAACGCCTAAAGCTTTGTTTAGTACACAATAAGTAAAACTTCCATTTTATCATTGTTTTTGCACATAATATCTCATATTAATTTCTTAAATTATAGTAATTACCTTAGTGTTGAATTTATAATTGTTTTCATTTAGTAAAAGTTCATTTTAAAATTTAATTTTGGTAAGTAACACTTATATTTTATTTAACCTCTATTATACTGCAATAAATTAAATTTTAAACACCTATAAAATAGAAATTTTATTTAATGTATATTATACTGCAATAAATTAAATTTTAAACACCTATAAAATAGAAATTTTATTTAATGTATATTATACTGCAATATATTCAATTTTAAACATCTATAAAATAGAAGTTTTATTATCCAAGAATAAAGTACTATTATTGATGTTATTAATATCATTTTACAAATATTATAACCACAGTTTATAAAGTTTTATTTTTGGAAATCAAAGTATTTGTATTACAAATTTAGTATAAACTAATATAGTTATAGTATAAAACAATTTTGAATTATATACCTTTACTTTAAACTTTTATACTATACCTTTTGTCGTTTTACCCAAGTATAAAAACCAATTTTCAGCATCAATTGGTATATAATATTCTTATATAGCATTATACCATATTATACCATATTATGGTTTCTTAAATGTTTTTAATTTAAATACGTGGTGGGAAAAACTCAATAAACTAAATCTCCTGTAGCTTTAGAAAAATTAAGAAATTAAATCTCCTATAGCTTTACCAAAAAAAATCTAGAACTTAAATCTCCTATCATCTAATTTCTCAATTAAATTGAAAGATTTTTTTAAAATTCAATTCAATTTACACCCGATAATTTTTACAATTCTATTTACCATATCTCAACAATTATGGACAATAATAGTTTCATCCCCACCTTATTCTTCATTACTACATTTTACCAAATTTCCTTAGATATTTAAACCCATAGCTTATTCTGTCCATTTAAGACCATTTCTATAATATAATTTGTGCTTAAGATAGCTTCATTTAATTGTAACCACCATTCAAGTCACTAAGTAACCAACATACCATCATGAATTTATTTTTTGTTTATTGAACTTAATAGTAACATTTCTACATCTTATACCTATTATACTTATACTTCAATATATTACTATAATTTACTTTATAGTAAGCTTTATATCCTAATTGTTTTAATGTTTCTTTTTTGAAAAAATTGTGTATTCAATAATAATTTCCAGTTCATCATCATAATTCTAACTTTAGGTCGTCTTTTTATTATATAACTCCAAATTTGTAATATGAACCACCTAACTAATTTAAAGTAATATGTGCCACCTCAAAGAAAGTATTTTTATTATGTAATTTGTATAAACAGCATTAGTTATAGTATAAAAAATTTTAATTCTAAAACTTTATGTTTAGATTTTATACTATACCTTTTATCTTTTTACCAAAAACTAAAAACCATTTTTTTCAGCTATAGGAGTTCTATTATTCTTATACAGAACAATAGAGGTTAAATAAAATAAAGTAAAATGTAGTAATGAAGAATAAGGTGGGGATGAAACTATTATTGTCCATAATTGTTGAGATAGGGTAAATAGAATTGTAAAAATTCTATTATTCTTATACATAACATTATACCTTATTATAGTTACTATGGACATAATTTTAATATATAATCCAATCTTTAAAAAAATCAAGAAATTTAAACTCCTATAGCTTTAGAAAAATTAAGAAGTAAATCTCCTACAGCTTTACTAAAAAAAAACAATTTTTTTGAATCTCCTATACATATAATTTGTCAATGAAATTGAAACATTGTGTTTAAATAAAATTCTATTAACACCAAATAATATTTTTCAATTCTATTACGCACTTTATCTATAACAATTTTGAACAATATAATATTTGAAAAGACCACCTAGTGTCTTTATTCTTAAATTTTACCAAATAGTCATTAGCTATGCCTATTTGAATGATTGTTATAAATAAATTAACATTCAAGCTAAGTAGGCACAAATTATATTATACAATTGGTCTAAAATAGTACATTCTACATGTATTGAGATATTTAGTTTTCTCAACTTATTACCAATATTTTTAAAACTTATGCCTATCATATTTATACTTCAAGATATTTCTCTAACTTACTTTATGTAAAAAAAATTACCCTACAAGGAGATTTTATATTGTCACTCAAAATTAGAGACTTTATCTTCATTACTCTCTTTTTTCAATTTGAACAATAATATATACTTATTCCCAACTATAATACATGAATTATTAAATTTTACCAATTTGAACCAACTAACAAATAAAAGTAATATGTACCTTACGAAGCAAAGTATTTTTATTTTTGAACTAGTATAAACTACTATATGCGTTGGTAAAATACAAAGATTCATATTATACATGGAGTATAAATAATATACTATACCTATTATCGTTTTACCAACGCATAAAATTAGGATTATGCATATCATAGAACACTTATAATAGGTATTGTACTTTATTTTAATAAGGTATGTAATGATGAATTGTAATACGCATTTATATGTGGTTGTATAATATAGATATATATTAGATAGAAAGTATTTTTATTATATAATTTGTATAAACAACATTAGTTATAGTATAAAAAATTATAATTCTAAAAATTTATGTTTAGATTTTATACTATACCTTTTATCTTTTTACCAAAAACTAAAAACCATTTTTTTCAGCTATAGGAGTTCTATTATTCTTATACAGAACAATAGAGGTTAAATAAAATAAAGTAAAATGTAGTAATGAAGAATAAGGTGGGGATGAAACTATTATTGTCCATAATTGTTGAGATAGGGTAAATAGAATTGTAAAAATTCTATTATTCTTATACATAACATTATACCTTATTATAGTTACTATAATGTTTTTAATATATAATCCAATCTTTAAAAAAATCAAGAAATTTAAACTCCTATAGCTTTAGAAAAATTAAGAAGTAAATCTCCTACAGCTTTACTAAAAAAAAACAATTTTTTTGAATCTCCTATACATATAATTTGTCAATGAAATTGAAACATTGTGTTTAAATAAAATTCTATTAACACCAAATAATGTTTTTCAATTCTATTACGCACTTTATCTATAACAATTTTGAACAATATAATATTTGAAAAGACCACCTAGTGTCTTTATTCTTAAATTTTACCAAATAGTCATTAGCTATGCCTATTTGAATGATTGTTATAAATAAATTAACATTCAAGCTAAGTAGGCACAAATTATATTATACAATTGGTCTACAATAGTACATTCTACATGTATTGAGATATTTAGTTTTCTCAACTTATTACCAATATTTTTAAAACTTATGCCTATCATATTTATACTTCAGGATATTTCTCTAACTATACCTTTACCGACGCATATTTATGCCTATCATATTTATACTTCAAATTATACCTTTACGTATAAATAATATACTATACCTATTATCGTTTTACCGACGCATAAAATTATATTATGCATATCATAAAATAATTATAATAGGTATGGTACTTTATTTTAATAAGGTATGTAATGATGAATTGTAATAAGCATTTATATGTGGTAGTATAATATAGATAGATATTAGAGAATATACCAACTATATACTGATCATTCAAATACTTGAAAAACACATATACCTTATATACTAATAAACCTGATTATTTTGTCCTGAATAGAATATTAATCCATAATAGTCATACCAATGTCCAGCCATATTATACATATGGGATTGTCTAAGTTGGATTATCATAAAATAAAACACCATTCATTACTAACTGGGTATCAGTCATTTATTGCCTCCTGCGTAGCAATTTCCACACTAAGGGGATCCAAAAACCACTCAACCATCTTCTTCCTGTATTCTGCCACGTCACAAACAGACCACTCTTTCGATTCACTTTTACTTCCAGTTATCGCAACCTCCATATTGTAACAGACAGCCACTCCACAATCTAGTGTTCCACTAGCTTGTTCAATGCATTCCACAGGTATGGGCTTCTCTGAACACGTAGAGTTCAGTAACAAGTGGTTCGGTCTAGTTTCTTGGAATATGTTTCTCAGTGCATTGTCAACGTACTCAACCTAAAACCAAGTTAAATTAGTATAAACAACATAGTAAAATAGTATACAAAAAATACTTAAACTGATAAGCATATTGAAGAGACCAACCACTTTAATTGATCTTTCCAAATGAATATCCTTGGTATCTTTAGTTCTGGGAGGCTTTGAATTTAGAAAGCTCCATTTGCATGTTGATAATGAAAACATCAACAAAGTCCAGTGATCACCACCTGTTGCTGATTCACCTGGTAATGGCGTTGTGAGAAGCGGAAACAATAACACATCGTTGATGCCTACGGTCTCCAGTTTATTATCCACAAAATGCCTCAAATTTTTTCCAACCACCCCTTTGAACTGAGATATGAAACGCTAACAGAAAGCAATATAATTAGATGAATTATTGAAACATGGAAATAACCATAAAGCATTTGAATATCATTTTATATTAATACTCACCCAACATGCACCAGAGAATATATGAACATCTTTTGCAATTTCTGTCTTGTTCATGTATTTCTTTTTTAAAATCTCCCCCCATGAGTCAATTACCTAAAATAAACACATTGGGAAAAAAAGTCAATAACGAATATGGCAGAAATATATGGTTGATAAATCAATGCAACCAAAACTAGAGACAATATGTTATACCCCTAAAGAAAGACTATCATGATGAAGTATCGAAATGATGTCTTTCAAATACACAACCGATTCTGAATTTGAACCAATCCATGACCTGAACCTGTACACAAATTTTTCAAGGCAAAATATTTAAATCGTTAAAGTTCTCAAAAAAACAAAAATATATATATATAATATTAAGTTAAATAATGTTGTTAAGGTTTAACTTACCTTTCTCCACCTATTGCCCAACATTCTTCAATTGTATCCCTGATCTCCTTTGTTGATATTTTAACAGCAGCCTTTGATACATCAAATTTCAGATGACCACGTTTACGCTTCCCTGCCACCTTCAACAATTCACTACTATTTGGTGGCGGAGTAACCTCGATCTTCTTTCTATCCGCCTTTTTTGTCCTTTCCTTTACCCTCCTAGCTAATGTACTTGGACCGACATTCTTCTTTGTTCTGTCTTGTTTTTTTTCTGGAGTTTTTTCAATGTTCGTTTCTGGCATTTGAGATTGTTCTTGAGAACATGTTGTGAAAGCATCAACTATCTCTAATTGCCTTATGGTGTCTTCAAGATTATTCTTCTGAAGCTCCAACTTTGCATTCTTCTTTTTAGTCAAAGACAGTTCGGCCAAAGCATCCAACCGTTCTAAGTTGTCTGGGTTCTCCAGGACCTGAGTGTTTGTTGGCTCCTCCACTGACTTTATCTTCTTCCTAAGAACTTCTAGTTCTTCCCGAAGAACTTCATTCTCGCAGCTTTTTTTCAATAATTCTTCATTCCTTTCTTCCACCAGCCGTTTAATCTCCTCTTCTTGTTTCCTTCTCAACTCATCTATTTGTGTCTCTTTGTCTTTGATAATTTTCCTACAAGATTCTAACTCCGATCTTAAACTATTATCTATCTCTTTCCCTTCATCACCTGAAAAACTTCCCTTAATTCTACCACTGTATTTCTCAGATACACCTTTTGCAATCATCATGATATTGTTTATCGCCAATTCATGTTCCCTATCCAATTGATCAATAGGCTTACAAACCATGTAAGGGAATTCCGGTACTTTTAGAGAACTATATCTACCTCTTATTGAAGGCCCACCCTCATCCCTTTGGATTTCTATAGGTGTTTCTTGAACAGTTTCATCCAGATTTTGGGGAGGTAGAAAGTCAGGAATGTTTGTAGCAATAGGCTCAAAATGATCATCAGTACCTATATTGACTTCCAAATTATTACTGGGTGAAAATAAATTAATAGTTCGACCAACCCCTTCATCACTAGAGCTGAAATATTGATCCCCTAAAGTTCCCTCTCCAAAAGAATGGCTCGTACTTTCATCACAACCATCAGTTGAAACTTTCTCTGAGCCACCCTCGGTCCAGTATTTATCTAAAATTCGTACAACTTCCTTCTCATTTGCAGTAGGTTTTAGAGCAGATCTTCGTATCTAATTATGTCGAACCAAAAAAAAATAACCAATTAATATAGAGCATATATTAGCTGCATAGTAATACTTGAGAACAAATACAATTGAGTTTACTTACATATCTTGTATCCAGCTGTAGTAGATTAACTCTTGCCAACTTATTCGACATCTTTGACAAATCCCAGTTTAAAATCCTTGGGAACAACTTCTCTTCATTGTACTCGAATAATCTTGTGTGTTCACACAATAAAAACTGCATACGCATCCAAAAAGAGGCAAATTCATTTAAAATTCCTATTTTACACCATATATCATTATAATTAAGCATGAGAAGGAATTTATATAAAAAAAAATCTTACCGGCAGTAAGATTGCACACCCGCCAATAATCATGTTTTCACTTTTTCTTATTTGATCAATCAACACTTGAACAACCAAAGTACTCCAATCATAGGTACGTATGTCATCCATCCTCTCCAGATAAACAGAGTAATGCCACGGAACAGAAGAATTCCGACGAGGAACAAGTAAAGAACCCAACATATATAAATGTAACAATCTTGCCACATCACAATCAGATGTCTCATCTCCAATTTTGATTGTTTCAACAAGTTTCTTATACAATCTTTTCTTTGTCAGTACATAAGTCCCCTTAGTACTTCTAAACTCTTGTCCAAAGCAACGTTTTACCCATGGTGGATCCTCATACTCAATCAACTTTAATGGAATTTGCCTAGAACCACCTCTAATTCCCATAATAAGCATAACATCTAGGCTAGATATTTTAAATCTCTCCCCACCTACCATAAAGCTGTTCGTAGATCTATCAAAAGTCTTAAGAATTTTCCTAATAACATCCTCATTTTTGTACCAAGTTTTCTTAACAATTTTGTAGTTGACACAAATCATTGCATTAAATAAGATCCAAAATGGTGTCCTATGTATCTCCTTGAGATGGCTCTCAGTTAACCGTAGTTGCTGCAATTCCTTTGTACATGTAACCAAATTGCTTCTGTAATAAGTAACTTTCTCTTTCAACTTTACGCTCCCTAACAAATCCATAATTCAAAAATTTTCTTTTGAGTTTAAACATTATTATAAAATTGTTTCAAATTAACTTTTTTTTACTATAATTTCAAACTTAATACAATAAGATTGAATAAAAGCATCACTGACCAAAACTGTTTCGAGGTATTTCATCATCCCCATCGCTGCCATCTGAAGTTGACACGTCTAAGAAAACATCCCTTGACAATCCCTCATTTTTATATTTTTAATCTAACCAAAAAAACAATTATTCATTTACAGTAACTCAACAAAATGTCTCTAATATTTAAAATATTAAATTAAAATACCTTCTACCCTTATCTTTCTTTTTCTTGGTTTTCTTCTTCTTTTGGCACATTCCAATCGAGTATCATCTGTAAAATATTAAACAGAATGTATTCTTTATCCAATACATTCAATCAAAACCATACCAATTAAAAACATTATTCTCTCCCTATCCTAACTTAATACCTGAATCGGAAGACTCCATTTCTGTCACCATTATCGCTTTTCCTAATATGTACAACAGAAAAATATACGGTTGTGAAGAAGTATATATATTAAACATAATCCATATAGAAAATGGTATTCCATACCTTTGTGTTTCTTTTGTTCTTCATTACTACGTAATCTTTTCCTATAAGCCTCTGTTTAAGTTTTGTAAAGAAATATATTAAAATTCGATAAGTATCTTCAACAAGGTTTAATATTTTTAGCAAAAAATAAACCTTAAAAATATCGAAAGAGACTATTTAATCATATTAAAGTACAGAAATGACACTAAAAACTACCTAGACTACAGAAGTTTTCGACGGAGGATTAACATGAAGGGACAACAAAAATAATCTAGGTAAATTGTTTGTACATATTACCAAAAATTAATACTATACGGGTAAACCATCTTTATTATCTTCATATACAACAAAATTACTTTAGTTGATCTATTTCCACACGGAAGATGAAAAAGAATACTATGAGAACTATTTCTTACAGATTTCAGCCGCAAATTTCTAAGATAGCATGTTTGTAATCTGAAAAGGTGTAATAACAAACTTTACCTTTGTCTACAGGACATACTGTATCCATTTTCCTCTTTAGCTTTTGACGGGATTTCGATCTTTCTAACTCAACAGAACCCTCAATTCTCAAACCATTCTTTCTTCCTCGTGCCATTGTCAAAATTTATTCTGTAATTAAAAAAGCAGAGCATTTGTTAAAAGATTATAACAAAACCCTAAAAAATAGCCTAAATTGTTTGACACAGTTTCCTAAATTAGGTATTCCAGAACCAGATCATACTATGTTGTAGACGAAAAGAAATTTGCAAAAAATCCATTCTTTACATACCTAAATTGCAACACGGAGCCTCGCGAGATGAATATAGTTGTCGAAACATGGATGGTCTCTGAATTTTTTTCCTCTTACTTTCTCCCCCACCGTTTGTAATTTCCGATGAACATAAATGAAGTATCAAAATAAAGCAAAGAGTTTTTTTAGATGGTAAAGTTATTGTGTGTTTACTTAATTAATAGTGACTGATTTGACAACTCCCCATATTTTGCAGACGGGAGTTGATGGAGGAGATTTGGGAAAGTAAGGTTATTAATGTCATTTTAACACAAAATATAACCACACAGCAATTTACAAAAAGTAACATACTTTACTGCAATAAATCCTTAATAAACTAACCCAATTGTAAGTGCCCCTAAAAATAAATTATACCTACAATAACCCTATAATGATATGTATACCCATAAGTCAAAACATACTGGAAGAGAAAAAGATCACTTTTGTCCTCCCATAATTAAGGGCATATTTGGTACACATTGCCAAAACGTTATACATTTGTAAAAATAAAAAGAAAATTCACAATTACAAACAACAACAAAAAAAAAAAATAGGAGGGAGTAATATTTTTTACTGAAACAATACATATCTTATAAAGTTTCACTCTATACATTATTTGGCAGTTAAAATGGATACACTAAAAAAAATCCTAATTGTATATACTTATATACAGTCAAAACTTCGGACAAAATTTCATAAAATTTAAATTATAGTATAGTTATTACTATTTGCTTGCTTCATCGCCAATTAATTATATTATCAACATGTTATCTTCAACGGTTCTAAAAAAACGAAGCATGACATCTTCAACTCCAACAATTTTTGAAGAAGCATTAATACAACATGGCCAATTAGTGGTTAGTAATTAATGTGGAATTCACTTCAACCATAATGCTTGTTGGGTGCAAGATTAGGCGTCAGTTATCTCTTTATTGCAAATAAGCCTCACAGTTGGCATAATTGGTTGAGTCTGATTCAAATCACCACTCCTTCAAATCACTCTATTTTAAAATACAACAATTCTATGGATTTCGATTATTTACTGTGTTAATTTATAATATCTTTATATCTCAATGGTTCATTTATAATTCTCAATTTGGTTAATTTATATAATGAAATTTAATGTTTGAATTTATTAACATATTTCTATGGTGTTAAATAATTAATATATATATATATATATATATATTATCTCTATTGATTTTAATTTAGATAAAATGTCTCATAATAAATAGTGTTTTTTCGTAATTACGAGTAACAAATATTAAATAAAAAAACAAATTAAATTGAATTAACTAAATAAATATTTATAAACATTTATTTAAAAATAATAATATAATTTTTTATTTTATTCCACGCGGAGTTACACGCTAGTAAAGAGTATATTTTGCTTGTTTGTGAATTATCATTTGATTGCACTATTTGCAAGAGATAACTGGTAGTTAGGTCGATTCATGCTTGATATAAGCAAACACAGGTACTTTGTCACCTTTAGTGATGCATTCTACATTCTAGAGACGCTGGTTTCGAATTTTTTTTTTTCATGCGAATGAAAATGAAAATTACTTTTACCTTTTCACATTCGAATATATGGAATAAATTATTATCTTCACATAGAGAAATGATTAAAGAAGATGATTATAAAAAAAAAAAAAATCAAAATAAGATGATGATTATTTTATTTAGGGAAAAAAATAATATTTTAGATTTCTTTTTCATTAACGACTATAATTATCATATATTTATATTTTCGTTCTCATGGAAAAATTTCCAAACCACCCATGAGTTTACTTAGTTCACTTTGCTTGTTTGAGAAGCACCATCTACAGGTCTACTTTAGGACCACCTCTACCAATTAAACAGGTTCATTTAATTTCTCACCATCCTTGAGGATCTTCAACCTTGTCTTGGAAGAGACTCCAACCTTCTTATTATTAGGTTCCACGTCTTTCAAGGAGAAATATTCTCTCTTTTGCACCATCCCAAAGCAAGGACACATATAAAAAGAGAACTTAGGAGGCGTTTGGTTAGTAATTTCTTCAATGATAATGGAAATGAAAATTATTTTTTATTTATATCCCTATAATAAAAAGGGGGAATGATAAATAGGTTCCTTTCCTTAGACTTTATTACTATTTGGTTCTCTACCTTTTAGAAAATACAATTTGGTTCCTTTTATGGTCCCACCCACATACCTATCCTCATCCCAAA
This sequence comes from Ballota nigra, assembly GCA_947034835.1. Lineage (NCBI taxonomy): Eukaryota > Viridiplantae > Streptophyta > Magnoliopsida > Lamiales > Lamiaceae > Ballota > Ballota nigra. The sequence continues at coordinate 26,042,192 of OX344723.1, forward strand.
GCACCCCCCCAACCCCCTCTTTTTTGTCGGCTCGCATTCCCACTACCCCCTCCCCTCTCCTTGACATTAATTATTTCTCATTTCTTACATTTGCCTTTTTATTTCCAATCTCATTTTATTTGAATTTTTTTGTATAAATTATTCATTTTTAAATATTCTGAATATTTTTTTGGCATAAAGTTTTTGAACAATTATTTTACACCCATATACTTAAATATACTTATATATTTTCATCATTTATTTTGCATAAATATTTTACACATAAATACTTTGAACATATATTTTGCACAAAAAAAAAAATTCTATTACTTATAGAACACTGTATGTTTTATTTCATCATTTTAAATTCAAAAATAACATATTTGAAATTTAAAAATTGACAAATTAATAAAAAAAATACACATTTTGTTTAAATGCAAAAAAAAAGTGCAAAAAACATAAAAACTTGAACACTGTCTTCGTATTCAGTAATTGATCTCCTTTAAATCCCTGTCTTCATCTTCGTTCTTCTCCTCAAAAATCTCCCTATCATCCAACAAAATCAATCAATAAATCACAATAGACAAAAAAAAAAAAATCACCTCACAGTACAATCCAGCCACACAAATGATCCCACAATCCCAGCAAAAAACAGAGCATCAAAAGTTCAAGTCAATTGAAAAATTAATTATACAGAAGGCATTCCCCTAAAAATATATCATCAAAACTAAAGCTCCCACAACCCATTTGCACAAAACAAAAACATTCGGACTTACCGGTTCAATAATTTTTGAAGTGGCCGGAGTCTGGATCATGTCGGCAGTGGTGGTGGCTGACCCCTGCTCAGAAAAATTACGCCCTCTTTCAGATGGTGTCGCACTTGCAGATCGGCGACCATGGGAGAGAGAGGGAGGCGGCGCCGCTGCGTGAGTGGAGAGGGGGGCGGTGCCGCTGCGTGCTTACCCTCTGTGTTCGATCCAGATCTCGAGCGAGCTCCGGGATCTCAGAGCGGCGGACGTTCTCGCTTGGGAGAGGGAGGGCGAAATGGGAAGACAGTGCTGCGTGAGAGATGGGAGGGCGGCGCCGCTGCCTGAGAGGGAGAGGGCGGCGCCCCCTTGGGAGAGATCGAGGATGGCGCGCTGCGTGAGGTTTGGTAGGCGGCGCCGCTGCGCGAAGGATGGGAGGGCGGCGCCGTTTAGGTGTGAATGGGAGAGAGAGGGACAGAAGAGAGAGAAAGTTATTTGAAAATGAAATGGGGGAGAGAGGAGAGGTCAATAAGAGGGGGGTTGGACGGTGGAATTGGTTGAGTGGGTGTGGTCCCACTTTTAAAACCTAGATGCATTTTATTAAAAATGGAGAACCAATTTGTGTTTTAAGTGCTATGGGAGAACCTATTTGTAATAAACTCTAATAAAAATGATATGTTGAGAGCAGACTTATTACAATTGTGACTCAATTGCTAGTAGATGAATGGGGGGTGCTTGAAGAGGAGGATTGTAGGAAGAAAATAGGGTAATCAAAATGAAGTAGTGATTACCTTATTTAGGAGATGAGGTGGTGATTTTGTACTCATTAACCATCACAATTACACTTATTTTCAATTTCATTCTTATTATTATTGTAGAGTTGCTAACTAAGCGCCCAACAATTCTCCAATGGTAATGAGAATGAAAATTATTTTTCATTTATGTCCCTATAATAAATATGATATGTTGGGAAAAGACTTCATTGCTAGCGTCATGTCCCAATTTTGGAATAGACGTGGACAACAAATGGTTGTTAGCAGAGGAATGAGATAGTGATTGAGGAGGAAGATTGTAGGAAGAGAATAGAGTAATTAAAATGTAGTGATTACCTTATTTAGGAGAGGGGATGGTAAATTTGTACTCATTAACCATCACAATTACACTAATTTTCAATCTCATTCTTATTACTATTGAAGAGTTGTTAATCAAGCGTCCTTTAGTCTACTAAATGGTCACACAAATACAAAACTTACCATTATATGATGCATAAATGATGTTGGGGAGATTTTTGTCCAACTTTTGCTACCCAAAATATTTTTTTGCCCAATGGTAGAAAATCGATATATTTGCCCTCCCGGTAAAAAAAAAAAGGATATTTTTTGTCCTGAACTGTCTCTTGTACCCTTGTATTCCTTCATATCAATCCCACCCCTCCATTCCACTCCCAAAGTTTATTCTCTAAACACATCCTTTCTCATCGAACATTAAATCTGAAAACACTATATATTATTCAAAATCAAAATTATGAAAATAAAATACAGTTCTCTTTAGTTTAACTCCCTCAACCCCGTTTGAGAGCGTTCAACATTTCCACTTCAAGAACCACATCTATCATCTCAGTTGCTTCACCCACTTGTTTTAGAAGTCTTCCGTCCACAGTGTATTTGGATTTTGTTCACTAAAATCTAAAACATGTACGTTTTACTATTCATTTGCTCATGATTTTGATATCTTTTGGACATTTGAAGCATGTATAGCACAAATTTCCCTTCGATCATGATTTTGTGTAAATATCCCTGCAAAAAAAAGTGTTCGCACACAATGTCATCTAATGACATAAAACACAATGCATGTCAAATAAACAATGTTTGCATCTAGATTTCAGAGACAATGAATAGAAAAAATTGTGGTAAAACAGAGAAAAAATGAAATGAACAATACCTTGAGATCGCTTAAAAAGAAACAACAGCAATGAAATAATGGGGAAATTAAAATAAAATAAGTTGAATAAGTGGGTATGACCAGAATTGAACAATAAATACCGTGCAACCGGTTCATGTAACAGTAAATTAGCTCAGCATTGGACTCTACAAGCTATTTTTATGGAATCAATCTAATCATAGATAGCTAAGTCAAACAATTAATTCTAACACGACCAATTGACTTCATCATACATCAGAAGGGGGGAAATAATTAACCTCTATAATATCAACATACGCTACGTATATGTTGATGAATTTCCAAAGTCTTTTATGTATCTTAGAGCTTTAACTTTTGATCTAATCACTCTCTTTACATGAAATGTCTGTTTAAAACACCAGAAAAAACATTTCAAGTAATTGATGATTCAGGTTATGGGCAACTATGCAAGTTTCAATTAAAATATTAGAGAAAAGATAAGGACTAATTCTTAAAGATAATACATTTAATGCATTATACATTGTACAACATGCATTTACCCTTTCTTGACATCCATTTAATTTGGAAAACAATTGATTTGTTTAATCTTTTCACGTCATTTAGTTACCAGAGCCACTCACTATTAGAAGTCCTAAAAAAGAGGTAAGGATATTGTTCATTTCCAAACAATAAAACATTTCGGGGGAGCTTGGTTTGAAATTCTTCAACGGGAATGAGTATGGGGTAATTGTGGTGGTTATGAGAATATTGCTGATCAATGACACTACTTCCCAGTTCCCCTCCTATATAAAATATTTATTATCCCATCGTAATTTACTATCTCCCCTCCTACAATCGTTTCTTTCCGGCCATTCCTCATGCCATAACCAACAAATTTTATTTCTTTTTTCGTTTCTTTTTCCAAAATTAAAGCATAACACTAATGATGTAACAACCATGGAGACAATTCTTTGTTCTCATTCCTTTTGAAGAACTTGAATTAAACGCCACCTAAGTTACTATTTATTAAGCATTCAAAGAAATGATAAGCAAACACTGAAAGTTTTTTTGGGGTAACCTATTGCCCATATTTGTCAAATCCGTACAGTGTGTTCAAAGAAATTAAGTATGTTTAACCTTATCATCAAAGCCCGGAAACTTCTCGTACACGGCTTGGGTTTAGTTTTTTAACCCATCCTTCAGGCATCCAGGAATTACAGTCTACAGTTCATCTCCTCATTGACTTTAACATAAATAAAATTGAAGATAATGAAATTTTCCTTCACAATAAACAATTAGTCAATTCTATTTTTAAAAGTCTCATTTTCACAACTCAATTAACAACAGCGTGTTATAATAGTTCCGAGCTGTACGATATAAAAAAATAGCTAAAGAGAGGACATGCCTGTCTTGTACCAACGGACTAATTCTTATGCTCTGTTGTTCCAATGGGCATCCGGAAAACATTTAGAACTCTTTATTGCTTCCCACTTGGATCCTGAAACAATAAAATGCAACCATTATTCATTCTACCTTTTAACAATAAACTGCAACCAAGTTTGAAAGAGCTACACATAAAATATGATGTACTGAGCACCATTAGACTTTATTCTCGTTTTCTGAAGATGAAGGAATGAATAGATGTGTCATTCCTCAAACCTAAATCTTGCAGGCATTGAAGCTCATTGTTCTTATAAAATGGCCACAGAAGAGCTTTGGTTTCAGCTTCATCATGCTCAAGTTGTGATTCAGACATGGCCATTGTAAATTTTAGAGCAATGGAATTAGGGTTTGAGACAAGTCTCTAGTGCAAATTTAGAGGGATGGGTTCAATATTCAAGGTTTGATCATGACATTTGCCATGACTCGTGCTCATCCCATGTCTGAATCATAAGCACTTCCATTGCATTTCTAACTTTGTTTCTGAACTCTTAGCTAGTAAGGTCACTACTGACTACATACTTGTCCAACTTGGATGGGTATATAACATAATGCTTTGCTAACATGAGGACAGAGGACAAATCTTGCTGAACAAAATATCACATAGAAGTGAACTGGAAACCGGCCAGTATCATTTTTACTCGAAGAGGTTCTAGCTAAATACAAAATTGACATAACCTATCAGAAATCATCATCACAGAAAACAACTTAACCAAGTGAGAAGGAGCTAGGAGTAGGGTACCTATCGGTATTTTGCATCTGCATCACTTTTAAGAACCACAAACTTTCCTTGAATCCTTAACTCTTCATGGCTCAAGCATATCACGTCCATTGGACGCAAGGAGTGAAATTCTGATCAACCAATATTCAACTTTAGTACCATAATGATTTTGTAACACTAACAACTTCATACACAAAGAGTTCCCAATTTTCTATATCAAGCCAAAGATAATTCATGCAACACTAATTCAAATAGTGCCCGAGGTTATATAATAACCGTACAGGTTAATGAATTTAGTAACTTAATAAATCTGTATTCAGCTACTAAACTTTTAAGATCAACAAGTACAGGTGAGAAAATATGATCTGAAATAAAATACCAACATACAGAAACTAAAACCCTAGATCAGACAAAAAAAAAAACATTCATTTTTTCACCAATTTCAACCACAAAGATCAGGTAACGAATTTCATTCATGACGAAATTGGAGCACAAGGGGTACTCCAACCCTTACAAATGTGAAAGAAACATAAATTACATCTTATTAAAATCTCGCTACCCAAAATCTCAAGGTCGAAAAGGAAACAGAAAAAAGTACCGCTCCCGTTCTCGTTCTCGCTCAAAATTACAGGCGGCCAAGAAATCAATGTTTCTTCTCGAAAGTAAGCCGAAAGGCGAATTTTTGGAGCTCGCGCACATCGACGTAGGAGAGAGAAATTATGAGCAGCAACAACACTATCAAAACTGCAACAATTGAGCAAGAACAGCAGCAGCCACCCCCGCTCCGCTGCCTACGACGGCGCGACGGCGGCGGGGCCATTACGATAGAAGGAGGAGACGGTTAGAGAGGTAACTGGGTTGAAAAAGCGTTGAAAACTCCCTAGTGTTGTTCACGTGTCTATATATATATACAACCGAATTTTTATTTTCAGTTTTGCGTTTAGATCCATTCTTTTCCAAGAAATTGTGTTTTCAGTACCCAAGCGCAAAAACAATATGTTCCCTGTGTGTTTTATAGATTAAATGGTTGATACGTGAAATTTTTAATTAACATATAACGAATCACTATAATATTGGGCTCATGTGTTAAAAATTCTGCAAATAAAACATCAAGTAAAATATAAAAAATGGATCAGAAAAATTGAACGGCCCCAGGCAATCCAAAAGAAGTTATGCACTCCTCATCCCTTGAGCTAGATAAATGAACAAATTTTATAATATAAAATTTATACTATTATAATTTTATTGAGTGACATCTTTTTTTTTTTTTCTAAACACATATTATTGTTTAAAGGAATAAATATAACATTTAATTTTTGTGCCACGCTCCATTTTTCAAACATAAAAATTAGTTTCACTTTAAAAATAAAGTCCCTTTATTTTATACAGATATTGTGTCATGAAATAGAGCACAACTAATATTATTCAATGAAAACAATTACTTTCTCCGTCCCATTTTATCGGCATTTAAGAATGTTTCAACAAATTAAGAAAATTATTAATTACAATAAATATATGTATAATGCGCCAATTTTACCCTTCCATTTAAACAATCAAAATCTACTTAATTAATGCATATTACCACGAAAACAAGTAGGTAAACAAAATTGGAATATTATATTTAATTTTCACGGATTAGTACAAACTGACAATTATTTTTGGACAATTACTAACCAATTAATATTGTGCAATAAAAATAATTCATATCATTTAAAAAATATATTTGAACTACACAATATAATTTAACAGCTGAAACAGCATAAGAATTTACAGGATGTATGACTATGGTTACTCTAAGCTGCTTCATCAAGAACCTAGGTTCAGCTATGTCCTGAAAATGCCAATAAAAAAACTCCAAAACAAATTTTTGAATTAAAATAAAAATAAATATCAACAACCAAAAGATGAAGCAACTCATAATATCTCAACTAGTTGATTTATTTCCTCCATAGCTAGTAATGCAGACCATCAATCTTTAATTAATTATATATACATCTCTTCAACAATCTGTATGCCGTTCGTTTCCATTTTGCGGTTGGTTAGATGCATGGGTCGAACCACCTACAAATAACATCCACATTAATTTATATGCAACAAAAAATATTGATATAAAACCTGGTTTTATGTAGCATCAGATATTTATCCAAGGTTAGCTAGTTCAAACAATTAATTCTAACACAACCAATTGACTTCTGATAATAATTAATCTCTATATAATATCAACATACCTGTTGATCCAATCCCATTCTTTTTTATGTATCTTTGAGCTTCAGCTTTTGATCTAAATGCTCTTCTTACACCCGGTGCATAATATGCCTGGTTAAAAGTTAAAACACCAGAAAGACATTTCAAATAATTTTCGATGATTCACGTAGTATGAAAATCAATATAATGACTAATGCCCAACAATGAATACATTTAGTACATATAGTTCCATTCGGACACTTGTATATATGAAAATACATTATACATCATGCATTTACCCTTTCTTGACATCCATTTAATTTCAAAATTAATTTGTTTAATCTTTTCAAGTGAATTAATTACTAGACCCATTTACTATTAAAAGTCCTGAAAGGATGTAAGGAAAATTTTCATTTCTAAACAATAAAGCATAAGATATTAATCCTTCAAGGAAACGGTAAGCAAGCACTGCAAGTTCTTTTGTGATAAGTGATAACCTAATACCCATATCTACCAAATTCATATATTGTGTTCAAAGCAGTTTAAGTATATATGTTTAACCTTATCACAGTAGCCCGGAAACTTCCCCCTTGATGCCCTTGGGGTCACCTTTTTAACCCATCCTTCGGGCATCCAGGAATCATCATCTGCAGTTCTCCCCCTCATTGGCCTCTGCATAAAACATTTAAACATAATGAAGTTTTCTTTCACAATAGACAATTAATCAGTTCTGCATACAATAAGTTACGAGCATACAATGAAAAAATATAGCTAAAGAGAGGGCATGCCTTTCTTGCACCAGCAGAATCATTCATCTGCTTCTCTGCTCCAGAAACTCTTTCTTGTTTTCCACTTCGATCCTGAAACAATAAAATGCAGCATATATATTAATTCAGCCTTTACCAATAAATGCAACCGAGTAAGAAAGAGCTTCACGTAAAATATGATACTGAGCACCATTAGACTTTGTTCTAGTTTTTCTACTTCACCTCTTCAGAAGAAGATGAAGGAATGAATAAATGTATCATTCCTAAGGGCTGATATAACTGAAAACCTACTTCATGCAGGCTTTGAGGCTCCTTGTTCTTATAAAATGGCCAAAGGAGAGCTTTGATTTCAGCTGACATGGTCATTTTAAATTATAGAAATGTGGGATTAGGGTTTGGTAAACTGCAGAGGGGGGGATTAGGGTTTGAGACAAGCCTCTGGGGCAAATTTAGAGGGATGGGGTTCAGTATTTAAAGCTGAAGAAATGTAAATTTGAAAATTAAAAGGAAAATTACATTAATGAGGCCATTTCTGGAAATTTCATAAATTCTGCAATAGTTGCATCCCTTTTTTAATAAAATGGCTACTTCACCATGCTCAAGCTGTGAAACAGACATGGTCATTATAAATATTAAAGAGATGGGATTACGGTTTGAGAAAAGTCTCTGGTGCAAATTTTAGAGGGATGAGGATTCAGTATTTAATGCTGAAGAAATGTAAATTTGAACATTAATAGGAAAGTTAAATTAATGAGGCTATTTCAGGAAATTTCATAAATTCTGCAATAGCTGCATCCTACCTGTTACATCCCTTTCAAAAATCATCTATAGAAAATGTAATCAGCCTGACAAAATATGTTGAATTTTTTTACACCTACAAAATTTTCACCATTGTCATATCGCAGCTTAAATTTTAGTTATTCTTATTACTAGTTATATCAAGAATAGTTTGAACAAGCATCACAATACTCAAATATTAAAGATATTAAAACTGAAGTTTATTCTGCATAATTAGAGAAGTAAGATTTTCATATTAGACTCGAGAAATATGCTTTACATGTGACCATGCTTTCCAGCAACAAACATATACTCTTGTTAATATAACATCATAATTTAACTTAGTATTAATAAACTACAATGCCGTTGAATTCCTTTACTAGATTTACTTTTTCAGCACACATTGCACTACGTTAAATCTTGATTTTGCTGAAAGGAAGAAAATGTTGAACTAGCATATGCTTTTGTAATCCGAAATGTAGAGTCGAGACCAAGATGGCATATACATTGTTACTTTGAGCTCGATAACACCTCAAACAAGGGGAAGAGCAATGGAGAAACGTTCTATGTGCAAATCATAAGCGCATTTATTATTGACATAACCCTAAGTGATGCACCGTATAAATGTGCTACTAGAAAATAGTTTTAGCGATAAACTCTATGTTAAACATACATTCACGTCGTAAGCACATTTATTATTGACTAGTAATTTACGTGTGTTGCACGTCATTCATAACTTTCACACACACACACACACACACACATATGTATGTATGAATGTATTAGTGTTATGATATGAATGATATATGTTCTAAGTTGCAAACTCACCGTGATTCAAATTTTATTTTTGTTGAAATATAAGCATGTACATGTGTTTTTTCATTTACATATGATTGAATTAATTTGACCCTATTCAAAATATAAATAACACAAAGGAATTAATAATACACACAAAAATCCGCTCTTCAGCATATGATCTACCAGCCACCTATTGGCTTATAGCACATACTGGCCTGGTAAATTGATTTTAAAGAACCATGACTTCATAGTCTTCATTCAAGTTACTAACTTTACTCTAAACTCCAAAAAACTTAAACGACCTTAGTTAATTGTAAATATTTATAAGATTATAAAAATTGGCTGTCATAAAATGCAATGAGGCTTGAAAAGCATAACCTTATTCTAAAATTATAAGCATGCCATCAATATCAGAAATTAACAGGCTAATTAATATGTAAATCATTGATCACCTAAAAAAAGTTAAGAAAACATGCCCATTAGTTGCAGGAACGAATGCTAAGCAAATATAATGATAAGAAAAGATTCCATCACATGATGCATTTGAATAAACTGATATTCTAAAAAGAGGGACAGAAGTATTATTTCCTAGATGGTATTCTCAAAGGTAGACTCTGCAAAGTCATAGTGTTCTCTTGGATCACTTTTCCGGGAACTAAGTCCAGTAGCGAAAGCTTTTCAGTCATTTTATATATTTAATTATAACATTACCTAGCTATTATGTTCAGTCAAAACATGTGCTCTCGTTTGTTATGTGCTCAGGCACCCATCTACCATGATGATAAAATATAAGACTACAATATACAAGTAAATTTATCAGCAAGCCCCAATTCCAAGAAAAGATTTTCCTTTACAATTTACTCTGTTTTCGTGACACTGTTTTGAGAATTGCAGCTATGAAATTTCAATAGATAATATAATAATCCATCACAAAAGAATATCTAGTCAAATAGAAAGCAGATTTGTACCTAACATGTTGCTACTGATGAACTTCAGCAGCAGAAACTTACGTCAACGAATTCCAAATAAAGCCACTTCAAACCAAAAACGGTAAGCAATCAGACTGCATTTAGTGAAGTGAATTTAAAGCAGAAAATTGATATTATGCAATGTAAATACCATTATGAATCCGTGTATCCATTGTAGGGAGTACAAGATATCATTTCTTGCATCTGCAAAGTTGGCAGACATATCAGCCTCGAGTATTTGTGACGCTCAAATGAAGTCCACAAGGCAAAACTAACAATTGAATTACAAAGAGCATTGCACAAAGCTAAATGACCCAAAGAACATAATTTTCGGGGTGGAATATATTCACTTTGTAGACCAAGTAAATAAAATACCATAAAAATATAAGACCACCCTGTGCGTTGTGCACTAAAGACATGCAATGCAACTAACAAAACATTCCCTTAATATTAATAAGTGTGTTAAAAAGTTTGTGTATTTTTACCTTACAAGTAATACAACATTAATATAAATGCAAGATGTCAACCAATGAGCTTATTCTCTGGAATAAATTTGGGTCCATGTTGCAGTAAACAATAATTATCCATAAAGCCAATGAGTGAACGTAGTAATTCCAATAGGATAATCCCTAGGTTTAGGGTTTAATGATAAGGAAAAACAAATGGAAATGACAAGTGGATGAATCTTGAAATTAAATTTGATGTCAAGACAAATTGAAACAATGAATATACAAAGATTTCATTTGATTTGTCCAGATTAAAACCACCAAATATGAAAGATTATAACCAATAAAAAAAATTGGCTCACCTGCGAAACACGTGCAGATGTAGCACACGACTGTACCAATCTAGACTCCAGGTCAGTCACATCTACGTTACTTGATGCATCAGTTTCAGTCAAATTAACCTTCCTAGCAAGATAGTCAGTAAAGAAATGTACATCACTATTTGGTGCAACATTCATAACTGATGGAGCAAACAAAAAGTTTCATGAAATTCACGCCTAAATAAAAATTGAATATTCAGTCCAAGACACTAAAAATTCACCAAATGGCACAAATAAAGGGGTATGGCACTATTCATATAACTTTGACAGACAAAGATGAACTAATACTTAGACTTACAATCTTATCAAGATAACTCAGTCTTAAAGGTGACAGTTCTATCAACTGCTTCTTCGATTTAAGAGTTGATGCTTCCTTTATCAGCCTTTAAGCTTACTGATTTCCAATTTGTTACCAAACTAAACAACACCAACTATCATCGGGAAAGGACCGGATTATGATCAATATCACACTCCTAAACTGCACAAAATTTAAAAAAAAAACATCAAATCACTGAACAACTGAAAGTCATCTCTGGACTCCAATATTCAACACGTAAACTAAATTCTCACCCTAAGGAAAGTCAGATAAGAAAGAAATTAAAACATTCAAGTTATTAAACCGACAAGAAAACTTTAAGCGAGCATTACAAGTTCTTTAATGGTAACCTAATACCCATAATTGCAAAATCCAGATAGTAAGTGCAAAGAAATTTTTAAATATGTTTAACCTTTCGACATAGACTAAAGACATTCCCTTATATGGCCTTGGATTTACTTTTTACACACAGCCTTCAAGCATCAGGGAATATTTTATGTATATCTAGAAATTTTGGATCTTCAAACCCTTATTCTTATAGATGTAATTTCCTAGAGATTTTAGAACTCCTAATAATGTTTGATCTTAGTACAATAGTATGTATATCTCATAACTATGTTGATAAAGATGATGAGATATCTAAAACCTTGTATCATTGTCCTTACAAGTACAATTATATTTTACTTAAATTAAATATTAATAACATATATAATGTATACATTACAAAGTTGGTTCTTACATCTCTCCAAGGAAGAATGAGAAAAAGCCCAAAGAAAAGCAAAAAAGAGATAAAAAAATAAAATCTTTGAAAAGAATAGAAGAGTTGTTGGACTTAAACAATACAATAGCATAAATGAGATGCATATCAAATAATACTGTTATTTCCCAAGGGAGGATGGATCACAGAACTACCATATTAAAGTATAAATGAGATCATAAGGGTTGACATTTCATAAAATATTAATTGATATACAAACTGTTTTTATGTAGCATTAATCCAGTCATATAAAATTATCCAATGTACATAATTATTCCAAAATAAAACCAATTGGCCTTTTAATGCATTCTCGAGTTCTTTTATGAATCTTAGAGCTTCGTCTTCAATGTTGATATGCTCTTCATACACCAGGTGCATGATATTTCTGGTCAAAACAACAGAAAAAGATATTTCTTATGTTGAAAATAATTTTTGGTGTTTTACATTAACTGCAACTGCACAAGTTACGTACAAGTTGCTATGAGAATATTGGAGAAAGCAAGATAATGAACATAATGACTAATGCTGAATAATGAAGTACGTTTAATACACAGTTCCATTCTTACACTTGTAAATATGAAAAATGTACATCATCCATTTACCCTTCTATTTAGTGTGGAAATTATTGGATTGTTTTCATCTATTTAAGTGAATTAGTTACGAGATCAGCTATTAAGGATAATGTTATTTCCAAACAATAATACATAATAGGTACAAGAACATAACCTTATATATATGGAAGCTACAACATACATGGTAACCACATTTGGGACAAGTATCAATGTATCATTATATAAAATGACATTCCAAGTACTTAAGCCTTCAAGAAAACGTCAGTGAAGCACTGCAAATTCTTTCAGGAAAAACAAAAACCCATAGTTGAAAAATCCATGTAGTGTGTGCTAAGCAATTTATACTGAGACCAAGAGGACATATACGTTCTTACATTGAGTTTGAGCTCATTCACATCACAAAAAAAAAAAAAAAGAACACCCCAATCCTTTTGCACGTAATACACAGTAGAATATGCTATGGAGTATAGTTTTAGCAATAAATCCGTGTCAACATTAACTCAAGTTGTTGGTACATTTAATAATTGATTAGTTCAATTTATGAGATAAAATATAAAACGGCAAATATCTTAAATAAAAGAACCCATAAATGATGAACCCAGTTACAAATTAACAAATAATATTAGGTAGAACACATCGATCAGAAGATCACGGTCTTTGCCGTGATTATACATGTTTGAGTAATAAGCATTATAACTGTATTTCTAACTTTGTTTATGTAGTTATAATTTCCATCAGCTAATGGAGTCACTACATACTTGGTCGGATTTATAACCTAATGCTTTGCTAACGCAAGGAGAGATTTTACTGAAGAAAAAACCTCTTAAAAGTGAGCTGGAAAACTATGATCAGAGGAAACAACTTTGACCAAGTGATGGAAAACTATCATCGATATAGGGTTATGCTACTAAAATTAAAAGGTCAAAGAAAAAGTGAGAAAAATCAGCATTTTGAAACTAAAACCCTAGATACATCAGTTCATTTTCTCACAAATTTCATCAGAACTTCCGAGATCAAAAGATAATTAAAATTCCACTACCTAAAATCTCTCAAGATCAAAAATGAAACAGAACGTAAAAATACCATTACCATCTCGACAGCTGATGGCCATCGTGTTCACAGTATCGGACGGGCAAGAAATCAAAGGTTTCTTCGAGGTATTATGAATTGATTATGGTGACATCGGAGAGGACATAGCAAAAATAGGACCTTTTATACGCTTTGGTGAATCGCACTAATAATTACGCCTCAGAGGTATTATGAAATATGAATTGATTATGTTGAGGCATTTCGTGTTTTTTCAAATAATTAATTATCCTCTAAATTCTTATTGATTTTGACTTTAATTATTTAAGTCGCTTAATTTTAAAATTAGAGTACATGTCCACCAGTGGACATAATATTATATACTCACCGTTGGGCCAGGTCAACCCCGCCCCATCCTGAAAATTGGACAGGTCCGCCCCGCACGTGGAGCAGATCGGTTCTGCCCCGCAATCTATTTTATATATACATATAAATATATCTCTATTAAATATTATATATATATATATAGTAAATATATAAAAAGATCTCTCATATATCAACTATTGTGCATATTAATTATTGACTCAATTGATTCAATTCTATCGTTCAAATATAATCACATCCATAAATTAATATATATTAACCCTAGACTTACAATTAATTATGTCATTCACATATATTTTTTGTTAATTCTAAACTCGTAATTATCTTGAATTTGTTTATTTGACTTATTGTCATTTTTTACATGAATTTGTGATAAATTTGTGGTTTGATGGTTATGTTTATTGTTTACTTTAATTGTGAATTTAATTTTATAATATATATGTGCTTATATTTTAAAATATGTATATTTTTCTTGGGATAAGAATGGGGTGGGGCGGACCTGCCCCGTGCAGAGCGGGCATGGGACACAAAATGCCGCCCCGCAGCAGGGCGCGGGACGGGGCGGGTCAACTGGGGATAGGCACGGGGCAGGTCTGGGTACTTAGGTACCCGTCCTATCCCGCCCCATTGTCATCCCTAATTAACACATTTGGGGTAGGTATATAATATTATGTCCAAAAGTGGGCATGCAATCAATTCCGATAGAGCGAAATTGTTTCATATATCACTACAAAAAAGACCTCATTTAAAGAGGGTTTTTAAAGAGGGGAATAAAACCCTCGAAATTGAAGAGGGAATTTACGAGTAAAAAATTTTATCGAGCAATTTGAAGAGGGTTAAAGTTCCCTCGTCCATATTGAGGGATTTAACGAGCAAATGTGGGACCCTGGAAAAATTGTCGAGCGTTTTCACGACGGAAATCACCCTGCCAATCTTCACGAGGGAAATTCCCTCGACTTCGAGCTGACAGTTGCAGACTCACGAGGGAAGTTGTCCCCTCGACAAGTTCACGAGGGAAAAACCCTCGTCTTCGAACTGACATCTGCAGGCTCACGAGGGAAGTTGTCCCCTCGACAAGGTCACGAGGGAAAATCCCTCGGCTAGCTTTCTGACACACTTACACGAGGGAATAAAACCCTAGCCAATTTGAATCGTGTATTTCACGAGGGGGTCAAACCCTCGTCTGCATGCAGCAGGCTTTTGCAGAACCGCGTGCCAACCAAAGCATGGTGAGGGCATTTTTCCTCTTTAAATCCCTCTCCCTTCAGCATATTAATTCACACCACCAACCCATTCTCTTCTTCATTTCTGTATACGCTCGGAGGGGGAGAAGCAAAGAGAAGAAGGAGAAGAGAGAGTGCAAGCGGCTGCCGGAAATAGTCCACCACTACTACGCCGGAAATAGTCCTCCACTAGTTGAACGTGCTCTACACATTTTGGTGAACATTTCTAAGGTAAAAATTTTCGTTTTAATCGGTTAAAATTATTTATTTGCATGCAATAATTATAATTTCATATATTATTGTTAAATTGCATGTGTATAGTGTATTTGTTGTTACATTATGTAAGATTAACTACCTAATTAGTGTATTTGTTGTTACATTGTGTAAGATTAACTAGCTAAGTAGTGTAAATTACTAACTAATTAGTATAAATTAATTAATATATTAATATACTTATGAAATTAGCTTATAATTGTACACTTGATAAATATGTCCACACAAGCATCATGTATATTAATTATTTTGTTAATTATAATTAATTAAGTACTACTTAATTAACTACTGAAAATTATTTAATTAATTAATTTTATTATAAGTACTTGTTGCATGACATAAATATGAGTCGTTTATTTTGATGAAATTATATATATATATATATATGTTGGAGTGGAGGGGTATATATGTTGTATAGTAGTGTGCGTTCCGAACTTGATTAATTATAATTAATTAAGTCGGAAATGGATGCACGTAGGAATTATTAATTAATTCACTAATATGAAACAGATTGATATGGATTATTCAAGTCGTTTACGTTGGATGTATGGTCCAAGATCGATTAATGGCATGATAGCTCCTGAATTTATTAGTGGACTCGATTCATTCATAGACTTCGCCACTAGTAACCCGAATTGGATGAATCGAGGAAAGATTAGGTGTCCCTGCAAAAAATTTAAATGCAGGAACAAGACGTTTCAGTACCCCGATGACGTGAAAGCTCATTTGTATAGAAATGGTTTTATGTCAAATTATTACAATTGGATTTTTCACGGTGAGGAAAATTGGGGTCAAATTCCGCATCAATACAATGATCAGGCGTCGGCTTCTTACGGGCCGGTTGATGAGACAGCAGGATCTAGCTCGTACCACGATATGATCACGGACTTAACTTCCGGTCCCCACTTTGGAAATGTGGATGACGAGCCGCCTGTTGAGGAACCTCCTAATCAGTATGCTGCACAGTTTTATGATATGCTTCGTGCAGCGGATCGGGATTTGTATCCTGGATGCGAATCACACTCGCAACTATCATTCAATGCCCGTATGTTGAACATTAAAACTGAAAATAGACTATCTGAAAGGGGTTATAATCAAATCGTTGACCTGGTTCGTGAGATATGTCCTCCGGATAATTTGGTACCGAGAAAGTTTTTCGATAGCAAACAGTTGATGGGTGAGATGGGGCTTCTTGTGGAGAGGATCGACTGTTGTGCAGGGAATTGTATGTTATATTGGGGTGCGGACATCGATCTTGAATATTGTAAGTTTTGCGGTCGGCCACGGTTCAAACCCGCTAGACGCGATGTGAATGGTCGACTGAAAAAGAAGAGTCCTTTCAAGGAGATGTTCTACTTTCCCATCATCCCTAGACTGCAAAGATTGTATCAGTCCAATGCAACTGCGAAGGATATGACATGGCATGCAAGTTGCTCTAATAATGATCAGTCCGGTGTTATGCGTCACCCTGCAGACTCGCAGGCTTGGAAACACTTGGACCGGTCGTATCCTGAATTTGCATCAGAAATTCGGAACGTAAGGTTGGGCTTGAGCACCGATGGTTTTCAGCCGTTTGGGCAGTCGGGGAAACAATACTCCTCATGGCCTGTGATACTGACACCGTACAATCTACCTCCATGGATGTGCATGAAGGATCAATTCATGTTTCTTACGGTTCTGGTCCCTGGTCCAAAAAATCCAAAGGATAAATTGGATGTATTTTTACAACCATTGATTCGTGATTTGATAATTTTATGGGAATATGGAGTGGTAACGTACGATATTGCTACAAAGCATAATTTTTTGATGCGGGCTGCACTAATCTGGACCATAAGTGACTTTCCAGCCTACTCGATGTTGTCTGGATGGAGCACATCTGGAAGGCTTGCTTGTCCATATTGTGTAGAATACACGGATGCTTTCACTTTGAGGCTCAGTCGAAAGCAGTCGTGGTTTGACAACCATCTTAAGTTCTTACCCAGATATCATCCGTATCGAAGGAACAAGACTGCATTCCGAAAGAACAAAACAGTTGATGATGATCCACCGCCCATCCGTACAGGTGTTTCGATCCTTGAGGAAATTAATTGGATTGGATTTATGAAAGTTACGGAAGAGGGTGCTGATGCTCACAATAAAGTTCTAGATGGGGGTTGGAAGAAGAAGAGCATTTTCTGGGATTTGCCGTACTGGAGTACCCTATTGATCCGACACAATTTGGATGTGATGCACATCGAAAAAAATGTGTTTGATAATCTCTTCTACACGGTGATGAATGTGGAAGGGAAAACGAAGGACACAAATAAATCTAGGGATGAGCTCAATGAATACTGTCGTCGACCCTCGTTACAGAAATGTCCACATACAGGAAAGTACCCCAAAGCTGTTTATTCACTTGATAAGAGGCAGAGAGATATTGTTTGCAAGTGGGTAGATGAGTTGAAATTCCCTGATGACTATGTGTCCAACATGTCTCGTTGCGTAGACTGGAGCAAATTGAAGATGTTTGGGATGAAGAGTCATGATTGTCATGTGTTTATGCAGAGATCGCTTCCAATTGCTTTCCGTGAATTACTGCCGGCCAATATTTGGAAAGCTATCACTGAAATTAGTTTGTTTTTCAAGAAGTTAACATCTAGGACCATTACAGTGGAAAACATGACTCGGTTGGACCATGATATCCCAACCATCTTGTGCAAGTTGGAACGAATATTTCCATCCAGCTTCTTTAATTCAATGGAGCATCTACCTGTCCATCTTGCATATGAGGCAAAGATCGCTGGTCCAGTACAATACAGGTGGATGTACCCGTTTGAGAGGTAGTCTATTAATTTACCTGTTTATTTTTAATATATAATCTCGTTTGAGAATTATAGTAGCTCATTTGTGGACCTTGAATTAACTAGGTATCTTCACAATTTAAAGTTAAGTGTGGGTAACAAGGCGCATGTGGAAGCTTCAATTGCAAATGCTTATTTAACAAAAGAAGCATCAATGTTTTGTTCCCATTATTTTGAGGATCATGTACTGACGAGGCTACACAATGTACCTCGCAATTTTACCGGTCGTGTCGTACCCGAAGCAGTGGAAGATAATCTTTCGATATTTGTACCTCCTGGTACACATCTTGGAAAAAAGGGTAAAAGATGGATTGTAGACTTGGAGAAGCAAGTTGCTCACACGTACGTGTTACTAAATTGCAATGAAGTGCAACAGTATATTGAGTAAGTTAACCTACCTCTTAGTGGAAACTTAACATTTTAGCGATCTTCTAATTTGTGCTAATTGTACGTAGTGTGTTTTTCGAGCAACTACTGCTTGTTCAACCGAATCTATCAGGTGCTGAGAAAGACAATGTGCTTCAAATGGAATTTGCATCGTGGTTTGAACAACTTGTAAGTGATATGTATAAGTAACTTTTTATTACTAATGTTCATATATAAAGTATGAACTTAATGGAATATATCGTAACTTATATACATATAGGTGAGGAGAAATCGTATTCAGGATCAGTTTATACGTGCTCTCGCGGGCGGTCCTAGCAGTAGTGCCACCACATACCCTGGGTATTACGTTAATGGTTTCAAATTTCACACACGAGATTATGGTGCCTCTAAAGCAACCATGAACAGTGGAGTTTGCATTAGAGGAACAAACTATGATTCCAATGAAAATAATTTCTATGGGATACTCGAGGAAGTAGTGGTTTTGGGATACCCTGGACTTACTGAAAAAGAAGTTGTCTTGTTCAAATGCCAGTGGTTTGATCCTACTGTACCGGGGGGAACAAGAATACATCCTGATTATAAACTCGTGGATGTTAATCCAAGAGGTCGATACGGTCGTTATGATCCATTCGTACGTGCAAGTCAAGCTAATCAAGTTTACTATTGCAAGTACCCCGGTGCATCTGTCCAACCGGGTCGAGAGTGGTGGGCAGTTTGCACCACCAAGGCACGATCCTTAGTGGAAATGGATAGAAAGAGTGAACCAGAGCTTCCCCCATTTCAAGAGGACGATATAGTGTCCCAGATGAATGTGCGAATGGATGATGATCCTGTAGTTTTGGCTGATTTGGACGTTGCACTAATTGAGGTACAAAATGAAGAAGAGGAAGAAGATCAAGAAGATCAAGAAGAAGAAGATGATGATGAGGATGAAGATGATGATCAAGAAGATGAACATGATGATTATGAGGACGATGATTGATATTGTTAATTTTTTCGGTCCCCACTTTGTTATGTATACATGTTACAATTTTATATTAACTATTGATGTGTTCATTATTTGTTATGTATACATGTTATAATTTTATATTAATTATTGATGTGTTTATTAATTTCTATGTATACAGATGGCTGGAGGTAGAAGTATTCGTAACCTTTTCGGTGGCCGACGATCGTCCTCCCGTACACCTGACTCAGACCGTGAACCGGTATAAATCTTTTTAGTTATTATATAAAATATCTTATACACATGTTATAACTGTAATTATTAAATACAAATGGAAACATCTGAAGAAAATAGGGGTCGACGTAGCTTTTGGGGATCGTCCTCTCAAACCGGAACAATACCGGTTCCTGGTTTGCAGAATCAGGAAGATGATCTAACTCAACACGGTGGAACATCTCCAGAAACGGTTGCGGACGACCCTGAGATTCCAGAAACTGCAGAAGAACTCACCAACCATGCACCTCGTCCTAATGTGATACGCATCGACACGTATCACAATGTGTATGTTAAATATCACTTAGTCTTTTTTATTTGATTTTATTTGATTTTTTTTACATATACACTTGAAAAATATACAGATTGATGCCCTCGAATGTTGTTTCGAGGTTGATTCGAAATATAATGTCCCGTCGAATGGAGATGGGCGGGTTCACATATAAGTTGGTGTCAAAAGAAAGGAAGAATGAATGGTGGGAAACATTCCAGGTATACATTCATTTTGTTAATATTGTGTAGAATTATATGTATGTATATATTTTTACTTAATTAAAATCAATATGATTGTATATATTTTCTTCAGAGGGAGACGTACTGGGATCCGAGGACAGAAAATACTGTGTTCATCAAAGAGTTGTTTATCCGGAGGTCTAGATAACGATTTTCTGATCTGCTCAGTCTTTGGAAGAGGATCAACAGAAGGGAAGGAAAAATACCTCCGTGGGACATAAGATTCAAGAGTGCATTACTTCAGTACTGGCAATTGCCCGAGGTCATTGCCCAAAGCAACCAGTGCAGAGCAAACCGCTTGTCTGCGGCCGGAGGAAGAGGCCCCTCAAAACACAAAGGAGGGGCAAAAGGAGCCACACAATGGACCGAGGAATACGTAAGTAATTCCTACACTACAACATATGGAGATTTTAATTACTTGATTACTCATATCTTTATTTTTTTGAATACAGGAGAAGAAATATAACCGTCTCCCAACTGAATGGAAAATTGTGCAACATTTCCACAACTGTGGGGAAGGGGAGTACACGTATGGAGGAATTGCTGACATAATTGTAAGTGTTTTACATTAACATTATAAATTCAATATAAATAACACGTTTGTATACTTGAGATGATGTCAAAAAATTTATATGTCTAGGACTCTGTGGAGGAACGAGTCTCGCAATTACCGCCTCCAGTAGACGATAATGAGCGCTTGAACCGACTGAGTCAAGTGTATGCTGAGACAGTGAGGCCAGACCACAGAAAAGTTAGGGGTCTCGGTCAAATGAAGATGATGCGTATACAATCTGGACCAGGCGGAACATCATCTGGCACACACATTGGCAGTTATGACCAAAGAGATGTTGATCGTTTGCTGGCTGAGGAGCGCGCGAGATACGAAAGATTGCTGGCCGAGCAACAAAGGCAGCAAAATGAATTTGTGCGCCAAGAAATACATAATCAGATGAT
Source organism: Ballota nigra (assembly GCA_947034835.1). NCBI lineage: Eukaryota > Viridiplantae > Streptophyta > Magnoliopsida > Lamiales > Lamiaceae > Ballota > Ballota nigra. The sequence continues at coordinate 26,063,761 of OX344723.1, forward strand.
GGCGTGGTTTCAAGGCCAACAGGGAAACCTACCTAGTGGTTTTTCCCAACCAGCTGGTGCATATCCTCCTTACCCAGCTTATCCTGCTTATCCTCCCGCCCCTTCCGCATCTGGTTACGCCCCTTGTCCTCCCCCCGCCCCCTATTCCTCGGTCGATCCTTCTACTGGTGTTCCTCCCGTTCCTCCTACTGGTTTTCCTGCCGCCCCTTATCCTCAGGCCTCTGCTGCTCATCCTCCCGCTTCCGGTCCTTCCCCGTCTCGTCGTAATTCCATTTCTCCAACTGGGTTTATAGACCTACTTGAAAGAGGTGCATATTCTAGTTACCCCCCGAGGGGTAATTATTCTGGAAATGAAAGAGGTGATGATGGTGATGATGATGAGAGTTAGGATGTCATAAATATTTGAACATGTTTTGGAACTATATTTGTTGGTTTGAAATTGTACTGTTTATTTGGATTTATATGTCTGGATATTTGAGCATGTGAGTTTTTTATTATCATTATTATTGATTATTAATTATGAATGTTATCGAATATTAAAATTTTATTGATTTTTTAAAAATAAAACGATCAATATAAGTTTATATGTGTACACATATTAGTAATTAGTGAATTTTTTTTTAAAAAGTATGTATTTTAAAATTTTATTGATTTAAAAAAAATGATTAATATATGTGTATATATGTACACATATTAGTAATTAGTGAAAAAGAATTTAAAAAGTATGTATTTTAAAATTTTATTGATTTAAAAAAAACGATCAATATATGTGTATATATGTACACATATTAGTAATTAGTGAAAAAGAATTTAAAAAGTATGTATTTTAAAATTTTATTGATTTAAAAAAAAACGATCAATATATGTGTATATATGCACACAGATAAGTAATTAGTGAAAAAGAATTTAAAAAGTATGTATTTTAAAATTTTATTGATTTAAAAAAACGATCAATATATGTGTATATATGTACACATATTAGTAATTAGTGAAAAAGATTTTAAAAAGCTCAATATAAATGTACACATATTAGTAATTAGTGAAAAAGAATTTAAAAAGCTCAATATAAATGTATACATATTTGTAAGTAGTGAAAAAGAATTTATTTTACAATTTTATAAAAAATATTTTAATATTATAAATAATAAAAATAATATATACAAGTGATAGTTTAATTTTATATGTAATAATAATAATTTTCATATAACGTATAACAAACAATTAATTAATATTAAGTAGTGTTATATTTAAAATATATAATAGAAAATATATGGAACATATATATTACACCCTAAAACATAACAACAAAATAGTCTTGCCCCAACGGCACGGCGAAACACGTAAGGCCTCCGCATACAAAGAGGTCGCGTGTTCGAAACTCTTGGGGGCGAAAATTCGCCTATTTACAGCCCTTAGTAGGGGCAAATATGACTTTGTCCGTACATGATAGTGAGGTGGGTGGTGGCTTAGCGGTTTCGCGGGGTGGCTTGGGGGTTGGAGGTCATGGGTTCGAATCCTACAAATTTCATTTTTTTTTCGGACTGAGCTGGACGAGGGAATGCGCGAGGGAATAACCCTAGCCACGTCAGCCGAGGGTTATTTCCCTCGCCTTGTCAAATCAGAGATAAAGAGGGATTTTTCCCTCGTCACATTTCCCGAGGGCTGAAAACCCTCTTCTTAGGTGAGGGTTTAGGCGAGGGTTTAGTTTGTCGAGGGAATATTTCCCTCGTCCAATTCCTCCTTATTTCCCTCGTCAACTCTCTCGTTTCTCCCGAGGGAACAAATTTTCCCTCGTCTATAAATTGGCGAGGAGCATTTTGAAGAGGGAAAATTTCCCTCTTCAATACCCTCTCTATACTGGGTTCCCTCTTTAATACCCTCTTCAAAACCCTCTTTATTTGGTTCTTTTTTTGTGGTGTATGAATTATTGAATAGAGCGAAATTGTTTCATATATGAATTATTAAAAACTGTTAGTTTTTTTTTTTCTTTTCGCTAAAGAGTATTAGTTGTTTTAACCGGATAGTATTAGCTGTTTACACTTAAAAAATTTAGTTTGTTTTAAATAAACACTAATAGTCTTAAGTGGAAATGACTAATATCTTTCAGTGGAAACAACTAATATTTTTTAGTAAAAACAATTAATATCTTTGTTCTTGTATAATCATTTTCACTTTATACTTTGTCTTAAAATTAATACTTTAAGGGGTTGTTTGGTTCATATAAATGGACTGGACTATAGGGATTGAGTTTGCAATTTAAGAATTATAAATTTTTATTTTGTATTCTTCATATTTAATTTAGGATTGAGGTTCGAAACCCTCAATTTCTATCTAATCTTGTGTTGGGTCTGTCCATACAGAGTTTTACACTATCTTCAATTGGAATGCATTGTTCATATGACAGAGTATTATATGAAAATAGTTCATGATATTTTTATCATGAAACTGTTTTAAAGTACCGAATATTTAATCAGGAGTATCGATAATATCATCAGGAGTATCATTAATGTGGGTCAGTGGTATTATATTGTAATTGTTGCAAACAAATTTTGAACCCAAATTAGTGATATTCCTGATGAGGCTATCAATATTCTTTGTCAAATATTAAATAATTTAAAACAGTTTCATGATAAGTTTACCATAAATTATTTTCATATAAAACTTACTCTGTTCATATTATTATCTCGAATCTAGAGGCAAAAATATTAAAGGATATAGAATTCGTTGGAGATCTTACTCTTTCCTTACTTTGTCATCACTTTGTAGATGACAAAGTGCATTATCCTATGCATTATTTTTATGTTAACTAGAACCCTTCAGTGAAAAAACAATACCCTTTAGTGAAAGCAATTAATACACTTCAAATGTTTATGTATAAATCATTTTCACCATATACTTTGCCAAAAATTGAGGAGTATTCGTTTTTTTTTTCAATTTAATAAATATTTGTTTTAATAACTTCCAAAAAATAAACTTCTACAAACTATATATCGATTATATCTATACATTGATCATTCTAAAAAATATTTAATAACTATTATTTTAAAATAATCGAAATATCTTTTACACCATAAAGGGGATTTATCATAATATATTGACTTGAAGCGAAAATACTAGCTTCTACTAGTAGCTTACCCGCAAGCGGACGGGTTCACTGTAGTAAGAGTAAGTATAATGGCCAAGTATTATCGAACCCACGGGATAGTGTATATGCGAATAGATCCCTGAAGATCTACGCGTCGTAGTTAATATGAGTGTGATGTTTTTTTGGGTTTTTGAAAGATTAATTAAAAGACTGAATTAAACTAAGTAAACTAAAGAATGAAAAAGAACGAATTAACTACGTGTTGTTTCTTAATGAGAGATGGTGATGCTCAGGATAGGAATCCCTACGTATACTAATGGAGCAGGTACATAATCAAAGTAATTCGTGACAAACAAGAATTAACCTAAGTAAAAGAATGCAAGGTGAAAGCTCAAGATTCTAAACCCTAATACTTTACCCTAACACCCGACTTCACTAATCCACTAACAAGTTAATGGATTGTGCTCAATTAATGAGACCCTAATTTAACTAAGGTGATGCGGTCGTCCTCCTTCGCTAAACCGGTAAATGAATTAACCTTTCCTAAACCTTCTCGTTAAGACTACTAATTGTTATTGAGTGATGCGGTCGTCCTCTCTCTAACACTTTCATACGAAATTCAAAGGTAGAGTTAAGATTAATTATAAGAATTCATTAACTAAGAGAATTAAAACTAACGTCACTAATTACCCTAATTACGTACCCACATCCTACTTCTACGAGTTCATCCTAACCTAAGCACGCAAGGGTTTTAGCCGGACATGGTTTTAACATAAATAAAAGCAACAGAAAAAACAACGAACATAAACATGATGAATTGAACGAAGAAAATAAGAAACATGAACTAGGGTTTAAAAAGAAAATAAAAATGAAGAACTGAAATTGAATTAACTAAAACGAAATTAAAAGCGTTTAAAGTAACGAACTAATGAAAAGAAACTAAGAATTCGTATGCAAAACCTCAACAAAACGTAAAATAAAGCTTGCTCTTCTTCTTCCACTCCAAAAACTAAGTCTAAAATTGATTTCTAAAGTTGGGGATCCTTCAAAACGTGTTTGGACGAGGTATATATAGGCACGGGTCGAAACGGGAGTTAATGGGCCGAAAATACGCATCCGGAGGCAAAAGTATATGGGCGCTCGAGCAAAACGCTCGAGCGGTCCCGCTCGAGCTGTGTAGCTCGAATGATGCATTCGCTCGAGCGGTCGCGCTCGAGCTGCTCGAGCGCTGAATCTTCTCTGTATGTTTTGGGCGCTCGAGTGATTCGCTCGAGCGGTGGCGCTCGAGCTACTCGAGCGCAAGAATTATTCTGTACGTTTGCGCGCTCGAGTAAGGCGCTCGAGCGGTGGCGCTCGAGCAATGCGCTCGAGTGATCTCTAATCCTTCCAAATGATACTTTTCCTCGTCCGCACTAATACCAATCGTATTTCTTCAATATCTTCTCATCCGGGCATCCGTTTGAGTCGATTCAAAGTCCTACGAACTCCGTTTTTCGTCCTCTATTCACCTATGAGCATCAAAGAGACAAATTTATAATTTTATAAAAATGATACTCATTTGACTCCAAGCACTAATCGAAAACACTCAAAACATGAGTAAATTGGGCACCAAAACATAACAATTTCACGCCTAATCAACCCCCCCAAACTTACCATGTTGCTTGTCCTCAAGCAACGAAATAATAAGTCAAGTGAAATTGTTAGGAATGAGTCAAAAATCAAATCATGCAAGTAATTGAACTCGAGCTTTAAAGATCAATCACCCGTATACTCACTCACTTTCCTTCATCATACTCATGCAACAATAACAAGAAACACCAAGATCAAGCATGGATGTGCACTCAACAATGTGTTTAACTCCCTCACAAGTGTATAACAATGATAAAGGGACTCACTCAATCAATGAATCACACAAATTGGCAACCATAGGCTTGTAAATGCTCTCAACTTCGACCATACTCTAGAAATCAATGCCGAATCAAAAAGGACTTTTCTCAAGGTTGTAATGTAGGCTCTTTGGACAGGTGGGATAACAATATAAGGTAAAGTGACTAAAGTGAATGGAGAATAGAAAATCAAACTTTGGCACTTCGAGATAAGGAACAGACTACTTCAAACATATTCAATCGACATACTTTCAATTCCAATTCTCTCAACACTTCAATTTTTTTTTCTTTCTCACTCTTTCACTTTTTTTTTTCAATCACTTTTTTTTTCTCTTTTTCGCACAAACACATGAGCTCATTTTTTTTCTTTTTGCTCATTCTCAATTTTCTTTTTCTTCTTCCCACATCTCAAAACCTCATCACACCTTCTTCTCATATTCACTCAACAAACAATCTTTTCCTTTTTCAACTCAATTCACTCCCTTCACATTCACACTTTTCCTATTCTCCACTCAAATTGGGACAAAAAGGCTTAGGAATTGGAATAGTGTTCATATGTGCTAGCAAATAAAACAGGCTTTAGGCTCAAAGGGGCTAACAAGGGACAAATATCAATGGTAAGGAAAATTTTGGCTAAGTGACTCAATAAAATCAAAGATGGCCTAAGATCACATTCGGCATATCAAACTAGACACAATCAAGAAGCAAGAGCACATGCAAGTTCTAGCATCCTCTAAGGTGACGATCCACTCACAAACGAAGAGATTAATTCATGCATTTAAATCTCATTAGGCTCAAAAGCTCACGGCTTTCACATCCATGCTAGTCCTAGTGAATTCTCACTCTCATCACACAAGTACTCAAAAGAAAAATTCACAAGCATACGGATTCTCTCCCTAATCAGCTCAAACTCAAACACTCACACAAGAAAACTCCTAACTCAGCCTCACAATTCACCCTACTCATCAAATCATACTCAAAGATAGCAATCAACAAGCATAAGGTGATTGATAGGCATAAAATATTGAGTAACAAAACAAATTAATAATAGCCCAAGGAGCATCTCAAGGCACCAAATAACTAACTCAACTCAAAGATAAGGGGTGCTCCGGTGCAATGTAACAAGAAAACATATAAAACTCCACCCCCCAAACTTCGACCTTGCTAGAGGTCTAAGTTTGGGGTTGTGGGTTACCTCAACCAAATAATTCAATTTCTCTCAATAGCTTTGCACACTTCCTTGTCTCAAGTTGGTTCCTTCAATCTAAATAACTCCATGATACCTTTACTCCTTTAGAGACAAGCCTACAAAATAAAACTCTCAAGTACGAGGTTAAACATACGACTCAAAATACTCCCTAATAATATAAAAAGACACTAAAAATAAATGAAAGCAAATAAAAATGGGTTGCCTCCCATTCAGCGCTATTTTTAAGGTCCTCATGCCGGACCAAGCTCAAAGGAGCTTATGGGACATCATACTCAAATTTACCTCCCTCACTCTCATAAGAGTGGTGTCTGAACTTCTTTCCTTGATGCCCCTCCATCATGAGCCCCTTTGCTCTCTTCTCATCCCCAAGTGTTATGGGTCTCAACTCCTTCTTCCCTCTATCTGGAGGAGTCTTACTAAACAATTTCTTGAGTTTGGACCTTTTCTTCTTAACTCCTCCTTTCCCTTCTAACTGGACCACGTCCACTTTCTTCACCTCTTCATCCTTCAACTTCTTCACTTTATCCCTATCAACATAATCAAGAACATAATGCTCATGGGTTAAATTATCAAGTGAAGAATTATAAAATTCATGAATATGAGAAGAGTTAGGGATATGAGGTGTGTCTTCAACACTAGGATCAATTGCATCCATGCAATACAAGCTCTCATCCTCCTTCGGGTGCTTCATGGCTTCATATAGGGAGATCTTCACTTCTTGATCATCAACCTTCAATATGATCTTCCCATTTGCCACATCTAGCACCATCCCCGCCGTAGCTAAGAACGGTCTTCCCAAGATCAGGGGCACGTGCTCATCTTCCTCCATCTCTAGCACTACAAAGTCGGCTGGAAAAATGTGATCTCCAACTCTCACTAGGACGTCTTCAACCACACCTTGAGGTCGAGTAATAGACCGATCGGCAAGTTGAAGCGTCATCATTGTGGGTTGAAGTTCACCACCTTCTAACTTCTTGAAAAGCGATAGTGGCATCAAATTAATGCTCGCCCCGAGGTCGCACAACGCTCCCTTCTTGATCCCGTTCCCAATATCACATAGGATCGTGAAGCTCCCGGGATCTTTCAGCTTCGGTGGCAGCGCCTTGTGCACTAATGCACTCACCTCGTGGTTCAGCTGCACCAACTTCGGCTCATCCACTCGCCGTCTTTTCGCGATCAAGTCCTTCAGAAACTTCGCATAGTGCGGCATCTGTTCCAAAGCATCATAAAAAGGGATATTAATATGCAATTGTTTAAAAACATCAAGGAACTTAGCGAATTTCTCATCAAGCTTCTTTTTCATGAAGCGCTGTGGATATGGGACAAGTATCACCGATTTGGGTACCCCCCATTCATCTCTTTCTGTTTCTTTCACTTTCTCCCTTGCTTCCTTTGCCTTTTTCCACTTAGGAACTCTCTCAACCTCCTCACTTTCCTCGCCCTTCTGGGACTCATCCATATCTTTATGCTTCTCAACCCCTTCACTTTCAATCCCCTTCTCAACTTGGGGCGTCTCAGAATCAGCAGGCATCTGAGGACCTTCATAATTGGTTCCACTTCTAAGCTGGATCGCCTTGCACTGCTCTTTCGGGTTCCCTTCCGGCATTCTATTCACTGACTTTGCAATTTGGCTCATCTGGAGCTCTAAAGAAGTGAACCTTCGATTATTCTCTTGTTGAGTTCTAGTCCACTCAACGTTCATCTTTTGGAGCTCTTGATCACGATGATCACCCTTCTTATGCAACTCCTTCACATCGTACTCCAAGGATGACAACCGCTTACTTCCTTCCTCCACCTTCTGAAGAATAGCTCTCAACATCTCCTCGGTTGATGCACCGTCTTCTCCCCCAGGAGGTTTAGACCCCGGATCAACACCTGCAGGAACAGTAACACCAGCTTTTGGGTTAGCATAAGAAAAGTTATCATTCTTCCTCCATGTGTTTTGAGGAGGCTGCTGGCCTCCTTGAACTCCTTGTGTGTTCCTCCATTGATTTTGAGGCAGCTGTGGGCCTGGAAGTACAAATGGCTGGCCATAAGAAGGCCTTCCATACTGATTAACACCTTGGTAGTCATTCTGATTGTAATACGGACCTCCCATGTAATTGGCTACCTCTTGCTGTCCATTGGGTTGGTCTACTCTCTCATTCTCTACTGCATGCTCTCCAACCAAACTCTTCCCCAACTCGAGGTTGTTGATCTTTTCCATCATGGCCATCAGCAGCCTTCTCGTTCCTTCTCCCTCTTCAACCTGATGCACTCTCTGAAAATCTGCATCTCCACTCCAAGCACCGGCATTCGTGACAATGTTGTCAACGATCTCTCTACACCTCTCTATGCCTTGATTGAGGAATGCTCCGCCCGCACAAGCGTCTAAATGGTCGTGCCCCGTCTTGTTGGCACCACTATAGAAGAACGCCATAATGTCTCCCTCATTGTACCCATGCTGCGGGCACTCAATCTGCATGTTTGAGTATCTCTCCCATGCTTGGCGTAAATCCTCTCCAGACTTCTGGAGAAAGGACGAGATCTCAATTCTAGCCTTGATCGTCCTAGATGGAGGGTAGAATCGCTCGAGGAACAGACGCTCGAGCTCGGCCCAAGTGGTAATACCTCCCCGTGGGAGCGTATTATCGTACCACTCCTTAGCTATTCCCGTCAGTGAGAATGGGAACAGCCTTAGCCTCTTGGCATCTTCAGACATGCCATTATAATTGAATGTTGAGGCTATCATGAGAAAGCTCCTCAAGTGTGTATGAGGATTCTCCTTCCCGATCACTCCTTTGAACTGATTCTCGGTCAGCAGCTTTAAAATCCCCGGGGATATCGAGAAGTTGTTCGCCTCAACAGGAGGTAAAGCCACTCCATCATAGTACCGCTGTGGCTGCGCTGCAAACCTCCCTCTAATCGCCATATTATGATCTACGTTCTGAGGAACGTGTTGAGGATTAGCAGCAGGTACTGGTACTTGTTGGGGTGGTGGTTGGTAAACAGGTGGTTGGTTGTAGACTGGGGTGGATGATATGGATATGGTGGGTAAGGATAAGGTGGGTATGGGTAATGTTGGTATACTGGGTTGTTAAAAGGGTTATTTGGGTTTTGTGGGTAAGCAGGGTTGTTAGGAGGATTATGGACAAGGTTCTGAGCTGGATTCCCTACGTTTTGTGTACCCGGGTTTAGGCTCTGGCTATCCCCTAATGGAATTTGATTCTGGCTACCACTAACCCCAGTGCCTTCAACTCGGTCTACTGCCTGATTGAAATCGTTGGCAGCATCGTCCAACTCATTATTTATGTCCATTGGTTCCTTCCCTAAGTCGGCAGCGTTCATCCTTCTCAAGAAGGCTCGGTTCCTTCTGGCTATTGTCTCAGGGTCTGCAGGTAATCTCTCTTCACTTGTATTCCCTTGTGAGCGTGTTCTCATAAACCTGACACACTAGCAGAAGGATCAAAACGCAACTGCCGAATAACTAAAAATCACAATAAGAAATAAAAAAAACAGAAAATAAGCACCCACTACTAACTACTAAGCTATCGACAAGTCCTATTCAAAAAGCATATAACGCCATCCCCGGCAACGGCGCCATTGACTTGAAGCGAAAATACTAGCTTCTACTAGTAGCTTACCCGCAAGCGGACGGGTTCACTGTAGTAAGAGTAAGTATAATGGCCAAGTATTATCGAACCCACGGGATAGTGTATATGCGAATAGATCCCTGAAGATCTACGCGTCGTAGTTAATATGAGTGTGATGTTTTTTTGGGTTTTTGAAAGATTAATTAAAAGACTGAATTAAACTAAGTAAACTAAAGAATGAAAAAGAACGAATTAACTACGTGTTGTTTCTTAATGAGAGATGGTGATGCTCAGGATAGGAATCCCTACGTATACTAATGGAGCAGGTACATAATCAAAGTAATTCGTGACAAACAAGAATTAACCTAAGTAAAAGAATGCAAGGTGAAAGCTCAAGATTCTAAACCCTAATACTTTACCCTAACACCCGACTTCACTAATCCACTAACAAGTTAATGGATTGTGCTCAATTAATGAGACCCTAATTTAACTAAGGTGATGCGGTCGTCCTCCTTCGCTAAACCGGTAAATGAATTAACCTTTCCTAAACCTTCTCGTTAAGACTACTAATTGTTATTGAGTGATGCGGTCGTCCTCTCTCTAACACTTTCGTACGAAATTCAAAGGTAGAGTTAAGATTAATTATAAGAATTCATTAACTAAGAGAATTAAAACTAACGTCACTAATTACCCTAATTACGTACCCACATCCTACTTCTACGAGTTCATCCTAACCTAAGCACGCAAGGGTTTTAGCCGGACATGGTTTTAACATAAATAAAAGCAACAGAAAAAACAACGAACATAAACATGATGAATTGAACGAAGAAAATAAGAAACATGAACTAGGGTTTAAAAAGAAAATAAAAACGAAGAACTGAAATTGAATTAACTAAAACGAAATTAAAAGCGTTTAAAGTAACGAACTAATGAAAAGAAACTAAGAATTCGTATGCAAAACCTCAACAAAACGTAAAATAAAGCTTGCTCTTCTTCTTCCACTCCAAAAACTAAGTCTAAAATTGATTTCTAAAGTTGGGGATCCTTCAAAACGTGTTTGGACGAGGTATATATAGGCACGGGTCGAAACGGGAGTTAATGGGCCGAAAATACGCATCCGGAGGCAAAAGTATATGGGCGCTCGAGCAAAACGCTCCAGCGGTCCCGCTCGAGCTGTGTAGCTCGAATGATGCATTCGCTCGAGCGGTCGCGCTCGAGCTGCTCGAGCGCTGAATCTTCTCTGTATGTTTTGGGCGCTCGAGTGATTCGCTCGAGCGGTGGCGCTCGAGCTGCTCGAGCGCAAGAATTATTCTGTACGTTTGCACGCTCGAGTAAGGCGCTCGAGCGGTGGCGCTTGAGCAATGCGCTCGAGTGATCTCTAATCCTTCCAAATGATACTTTTCCTCGTCCGCACTAATACCAATCGTATTTCTTCAATATCTTCTCATCCGGGCATCCGTTTGAGTCGATTCAAAGTCCTACGAACTCCGTTTTTCGTCCTCTATTCACCTATGAGCATCAAAGAGACAAATTTATAATTTTATAAAAATGATACTCATTTGACTCCAAGCACTAATCGAAAACACTTAAAACATGAGTAAATTGGGCACCAAAACATAACAATTTCACGCCTAATCATATATATATATATATCTCAAAGGTATATTTAATATGTTTTTTATATTATTTTTCAATATTTATTATAAACTAGTAACTGAACCCGTGCGATGCACGACAATAAGTGTACAATTAATTTATTGGTCCTCAATTTACATTGTAATCTGTTTATTTAGGTTTAAGAGTGTTTATTAATAGGATTAATATCAATTTGCAAACTGTATTATATCATATTTTTCAATTTGCAACATGTACTATTTATTCTATCATATTGCAACCCGTACTATATAAAATTGACCGATTAGTACCTCAATTCAATTTTTGTTCCTTTTTCCAGCCAGCTTATTCTTGTTCAAGGCTATATTTGTCCTTTTAGGTTTTTAACAATAGTAGGAATAATAAAATCCTAAATTTTAATGAATCGATCCCTAATTTTGGATAGAATGGGGACGATGCTGCCTTCATATTTTATCTTCAATTCTGGGAAGAGAATCATGAAATGCCTTTCATGTAATTTCAGAGAGAACAAGACGACACACGGTTGTCCTTCCTTTTAAAAAGATCATGGAACACTTCCCTTTCTTTTTTCTTTTTCTTTTTTGCATTATGTAGAAGGTATGATTGATGTCCATAAATAATTTGTAGAAAAAATTACTGTACACATCATGAACAAATGAAATATGTTGCAACTTGTTTCAATAATAATAATAATAATAATAATAATAAAAACCTATGCTGCTTGATTCGTTGAAAGAGGAAATTAAACATATGACTTTCTTTAATTGATTGTACACAAATGGAAATCACTAAGATAAATATAAGATCAATTTTTCATCTGATATTGAATATGTACTTTTAAGATTGTTCCTTATGCTCTATGTAAACTGAATCGAAGCGTTGGAAGGTAGAGTCGTTCTCACTCTCTAACTTTAGGGACCGATTAGGGTTTTATTATTTCTACCATTGTTAGAAATTCATTAAACATTTACTTTTGAAAAAACAATTAATAAATCTAAAAGGACAAATATAACCTTAGGCAAAAATAAATTGGCCGGAAAAAAGAACATAAATTGAGTTGAGGTACTCATCAGTCAATTTTACATAGTAGGGGTTGCAATTTGATAAAAAAAAATTAGAATAGGTTGCAAATTGAAAAATGTGATATAGTATAGGTTGCAAATTCATATTAACCCTTATTAATATTACTATTAAAGTATTTTTCTTTCCAAATAAATAATATTATTATTTTTTACTTGAAGATTGTCGAGAAACTTTTGTGAAAACAAAGTGTAATAAATATTATATTTTATTTATAAAAGAAAATCTTAATATTATTTGTATTTCATTTTTTTATCACTTACGTAATAAGAAATTTTGAAATACCTACGAATAAACATGATGAAAAATAAAATTGAAAGAACTATAGATTTCAAAACACCTCTCTAAAAATAAAAATTTATTTTCGATGAACGTTCATCATCGGTCACCACACATCAAAATCTTCAAATTATTGGGATTGGTGACTCTCAAAACATCTACGTATGACTGGTTGTGACTGAAAACTGATTCTTCAAGAATATGCCAACATTAGTGAGCGATTATTATTGACTCTTATTGACATTTTATATGAGACGATTAATGTGAACTGTCTCTTCTGAAACTTGAATTGAAGGCCCAGGTCGAATGGAGTTAGTGAAAGTTTAGGAATCAACACCATCTCATCTAAATTGCTTCTGGTTATGTCTATACCTTCCACAATACTGTCATCTAGTCTTATTAGAGTTATTCTAGTTTCGTTGCATAGTCCTCTTGAATGATCAATATTTTTTAGCAACATAATTGAAGTCTCAACTTTCAAATACAAATCATGATTCGACACACCATTATGCAATTTAAAAATGTATACATTTACATATATTTTTATAAATAAATAACTAACATTATTTTGTATCCTCCATAATTAATCTAGGTTTGAGGTTCGAAACCCTCGATTTCTATCCATTCTTGTGTTGGTTCAGTCCAAATAGAGTTTTGTTCTGTCTTCAATTGAAATTCATTGTTCATATTATTATCCCGGGAAAATATTCCAAATTTAGAGGTAAAAATATAAAGGAATATAGAGTTTATTGGAGATCTTACTCTTTCGTTGCTTTCTAAATGACAAAATGCACTAACTTATGCATTGTTTGTATGTTAGTCAATTAACTCAAAGATATCTCTCAAACTTATTCCAATACGATAAATATGTTTATATGTATTTGGTGGTTTGCTCAATAGAATACATTGATATATTAATTATTATATGCCTATTATAATCTTTCTCCGAAGTAATTAATCTAGATAGTCACTCCCTTCTACAAAAAAATTAAGATTATGTATAGAGTGGAATTGGTTCATACATAAACCACTTTGCAATACTTTTTAGTATAACCACTAATACCCTTTAGTTGCTTAATGCTCATATGTATTTGGTGGTTTACCCAATATAATAAATTGATATATTAATTGTTATATGTCTATTATAATTTTTTTCTCGAAGTAATTAATCTAAATAATCACTTTTCTACAAAAATGTAAGAATATGTATAGAGTGAAATTGATTCATACATAAATCATTTTACAATACCTTTTTGTATAATCACTAATACCTTTTAGTGTAATCAACTAATACCATTTAGTTAAACAACTAATACTCATCGTACCCTTCAAATAATACACATAAGTGAAAACAACTAATATCCTTCAGAACTAATACTCTTCAGTAAATTAAAACTAATACTCTTAAGTGAAAATAACTTATACCCTTTAGTGAATACAACTAATGTTGATGATCGTCCTTTATTTCGAAGATTAATGGCTGTTTTTGGTGGTTAATTGACCATCAAACAATTACGTGTGATTGATCACTAATCGAAATTAGTGAATACGGAATTTTAAGTTTAGGTCTGGTTTAGAACGTTTATAAGCTTACGTGATAAATTCGATCGTAAGATAAACGAGCTGTTTTTGGTTTGTAAACGAAGTTTGGACGTGTATAATAATTTGTGCTTATTTTATTAGCTGAAAAAATCTAAGTATTTATAGACATTTGCCTAGCAGGAGGTGTCGTGACTTTTGGCCTACCAGGCCTGCATGCACGACACCTGGGCTTTGACCAAGTTGACCTTATCTAGACTAAATTCTATCCTTATATGTTGGACTTGTTCGCAGTCAAGAGCTGCTCGTCATGTTGTACTTGTCCTTGAGGAGCCTTTAGTCTGATTCTGACTGCCTTTTGTATTGCTTAATTGTTATTTTGGCACTGTGGTTGGATCTGGTCGGCAGGATGCCGATCGAGCTCGTCATATAGCTTCTGGTTTTGTTCGCTTATCTGCCTTGTATAACATGCAGGTTTTGCTCGCCAATTATCTTGTTAAGTGAATCTTGAGTTAATTTCGTCTTAACCCTTGGGTGTTTGGTGCTGAGCCTGGTCATCCGATTGCTGATTCTGCTCGCCTATCAACAATTTCCCCCTTGCCAATCAATAAATTGTGAAGGTGATGAGCGAGCAATTCTTGGGTTGGTAAATTTTATATGCCACTGGTGCGAGCAGGAATGTCGAAAGGGCGAGCAACTTTTCACGGGCGGACAATATTGGCCAAGCAGACTTGGGCTGGTGACGGTTGGGATCTCAAGGCCTGGGTACGGCTCGAGGTGTGACGTGGTCGAAATGATTGTTGCCGCCCACGTGCACGTGATCCCGAGGCGACGCACCTTCCTACTTTGTCAGACAGGTGCTGCACGCTCCCAACAATTGCATTTTAGTCCCTCAACTTTTGGACTTGCTCGTCCGGAACCCCATTTTTCCAGAAAGTATATAAGGAAAAACTTTCGCAATTTTTGTCATTTTCACTTTTTATCAAGCGCGAATTTCTCCTTCCTCTCTCTTTCAAACTTCCGGCGTATGTTTCCTGCTTTCCGGCGACTTCGAAGCAACTACAAGGTAGTTTTTCCTTTGTTTTCTTCTTCTTCTTTTCTAGTGTTGCATGCGTTTAAGTTCCACCAAAAATCCTTACTCCGCCATGGGAAACTTTAAACCGCCGAGTTCTCCCCTGTCGGAATCTGCAAACATATAAGTTCTTTACCCCTATACATTGGATGCCGTCACATTCCGAGACCGGATCTTTCCCCCCACGGAACTCGGAGAAATGACCAGTCGAAGAGAATCCTCTTATCGTGAATCTAGAGTCTGATCCTGATGCGGCTTCAGTAGCTTACTTCGTTAATTCGGGAGCTCGCCCTTCTGGGGAAAGGGAAGAGCGAGCAATACCTGCTCGTCAACTTATGGAGGAGACGAGTTCGGACCTTCATGAGGACGAGGACGAGGAGGCAGAGGTACTCCAACCCATAAACCCTGATGAACTGACCTGGGCGTATCTCAAGGAGATCAATTTTCCTATGCCCAGACTGATTGAGCACCAAATTGCGGTCGTCGTTGCTCGCCGGGTGGACTAGGACGAATACGAAATAGAGTATTCAAGTCGCTTTGAGGTGCCAGCCCGTGGGGTGCGGAAACTCAAGGCGACCAATTTCACGGCGAGCTGCATCGTGTCCGCCATAACCGAGGAGGAACTACCCAAAATTCGAAGGGATTACAAAATTCCCTTCGACATTCCGATGTATGCTCCCTTGGTGGACGACAGAGCTTATCGCCCACTGCACGGATTAACGGCGATCAACCTTGCCACTCTCGCTGCCGGGGTCACCTTGCCAGTGTATCCTCTGGTCGGCAAGTTCTTGGAGAGTGTGAACCTAGTGTTGGAGTTATACGTGAAAGTATGCTTTTACTTTGTATAACTCGTGTATCAAACACTCGTTTTATGAGAATAATTCTTTTATCGCATTTGCTTTAGTTATGATTGAATGTTGAATTTCTATTGCAAACCGTTCAATATATAGTACGTGTTACATAGTAGTTAATGTGGTGATACCCGATCACGGAAGACGACATTAACAGTTTACTTGTAACTAAACTTACATTTTCACGACCTAGGTGGAATTGAACAAACCGCCGTGAAAGGTCGATGTGTAAGGCTCAGATTGGTCTGTCTTGACTAAGAGATTGCACTAGCACATTTAGTATGTGTTGAAGAGGTCCTACAGCGAGGAGAAATTCTTCTGTTCTGAAAGGTGAAGAATTAGACCTCAGTGGTTGTTGATTTCTTAATCTCCGTCACTTAAATAGGACCGTGTGTGCTTAATAGTTACTGCTTTGATTCATGTTGGGTGAGAATCATTGCGACTTCGAACTTTGTGTCTTGGGCAGTAATATTAATCATACGACGGTTGCTAAGATTTAATACGGAGAAACGCGTGCGAGTACGGCTCGTGTGATTAGTCCCCTTAGTGGGCTCAGAAGTTTTATTGTACCAAATCTTGCAAGTGAAGAATTAGTTTCTTCGGTACGAATAATAATGTTGGGCTGTCTTTACTCCAAGGTGAAAGATGTTAATTAATTTAGAGCTATTCGGAAGCTTGATTAATTAATGGACTTGATAATCTTAAACGTGGGAAATAATAACCGGGAGCCCATATTATCGTAATATGGATTAAGATGGATAGTGCAATATTAATTTATTAGTGGTAATAATTAATATTAATGGGCTGAATTATATTGGGGCTCAATATTGAAATTCAGAAGTCCATTAGGAGGTCCAATCTTAATTCTCCTTAAGGCCCCTCAAGTAGCCCATTAAGTAGCCCAATAATGATAAGGTGATTAAAATAAAAAGAAATATCAATGCTGATTTTTCATCATATTTTTCGAAAATAAGGATTTAAAAAGAAATAAGATTTTGTTGATTTTCTTGGAAAGATATTATGGAAGATATGTATTCTATGAATACAAGAATATCTCATAAATTCAAGAAGATCCAAATCTTGGATTTCACCCTTGCAATTTTCGAAAATAACACCCTATAACAAGGTGAGTGAGATTTTTGTGGAATATTTTATTTTGGAGAAAAGAATATATGAGATATATTCAAGATTTCTTAGAGTCTAAGAAAAGATTTTCTCTAAAGCCCAATAACCACTAATTTTCGGCCACTCATAGTTATAAATAGGGGATGATTATTTCATCCCCAAGTACATAATTCCATGTGTTGGAAAAATCAAGAAGCATAGATATTTTTCTTTTTCCTTAGTTTATTAAATTACTTGAAAGCGTCTCCCACCGGCGATCAAGTGAGGTGAAAAGGGAAATACTTGAGAAGGCTTTGGGTTGATAGATCGAGATTACAATTGTCCCGTATATCCAAAAACCAATACTACAAGAGGTACGTTAATCGCATATTTACTTGTTTATTCCGCCTAGTTAAATATGTGAAATTAATTTAACATGCATGATGATAATTAGTTGTTGGAATTATTATTTGAATTAATTAGGATTAATTCATGCTAGTAATAATTGTATTTAAATTCGTATTTAAAGTTCATCCCGAATAGATTCCGGGCACCCCTATTTTCCCAACACCTAGCCATCACCCAACTGACCCCCGATGGGTGGATTAATCTGATGGCTCTGATAGTTCTGTTCGCCTTAGAAGGGCACCCCAATAAGCTTTCCGCCGAGGAGGTTTGTTATCTAATGACAATCACTGGCTGTTCTGGGGAAGAAGCGGGCTGGTACTATCAGAAAGCGCGACCAGGCCAGAAACTGGCAGAGGACATTCCCGGAAAGGTGCGAGATTGGAAGCACGACTGGTTCTGGATTGGGGGGACTGGCGTGCTTCTGCTCGCCCTTATGGTGGTCCTGAGCGGGTTGAGACCCCGGCGGAGTTTAGGGAATTAAAGCATAAGTCTTGCCTCTTCGATAACTTTGAAGTGGTTAGACTAATTTTAATTCTCTTTTTGTTTTGTTTCAGGTCCCAAGAACTTGGGGTGGTGAACTGTGAGGAATATCATTAGCGACCAATTCCTATTTTTTGCGTGCCTGATCGCCCTACGTCGTCGAGAAAATCGCAGTATTGGTCATCTTTTCTCCGAATCCACACTACGAGTTGCCCACTTCACTACCTACTCTCATCATCTTGAGGCTCAAGATCCCATTCCAGAGGATAAGTGGTTTTCCCTGTTGGGCGAACAGATTTGTTCGTCTTCGTACGAATCTACTAACTTTACTCTTTTTCTTGTAGACCAGCTCATTATCGTTGCCCTTCACCCCTCTTTCTACGAGCTTGATAATCGCGTTTGAGAGATGTCGACCAAAAGAGGTCGCAAGAAGTTGGATCCCCTCTCAAAGATCATTGCCCTTGTGGCTAAGGGTGGAAAAGGCAACCCAAGACAAGCTGGAGGGTCGAGTTCGGCGCAGCCGCATGCACCAGTGGCCAGTCCGCCCAAGGCTTCAGTTCCGAGGACAAATAGGCTCCTTCACGGAGACGACAATCCCATCTCCGACTCTGAGAAAGCGGCCAAGCGAGCAAAAACTGCTCAGGAGAAGGTGACCGTGGCTGTTCGCCCAACCGAGGGTGATAGCGAGCAAACCCCTCCGTGGAGCACCACGTCGAGCAACCTCTGGTCGCCGTTGCCCGTAAAGGATCTGGTCCTTCGTCTGACCCCACCTATCTTGGTTGGGATAAGGGTCGCTTCTACAGGTATGTCTCATCTCGCCCAGGATACTTAACATCTTTTTCTTGTTTGACTTTTTTTTAGCTACTCGCCCGAGCAATATCCTGGGCGATCAAACATTGTGCATCGATTCGCCTGCTCGAAGGTGCTGACCAATCTTCGCAAAATCCCGGACTCCTTTGTCTGTCGTGCTTCTGAGGTTGTTGCTCACAGCTGGATAAAGGAGCTAAACGAAACCGTTAAGGCACAGACGCCTCATGATAATGGTCGCCTGTGCCTTATTGAGGCAGGAAATACCCTGGCGGCCGTGGAGCATCTGGTCGACCAGGTAGAAGATCTCGAGAAAGACTCACGCCAGCATGCGGCCACCTGTCAACCGTATTGCCAAGGAAAGGGACGACGCGATGGCGGAAGCAAAGAAAATAGTGGCCGACCTGGAAGATAAGGTCAGGGCGCACCAGACCAGCGAGCAGAGCGCTCTGGACTTGCACGTTAAGGCTCGGAGGAGCTTAAGGTCAAAACTGCCGAGCTCGAACAGATGCGAGCAGAACTTGTTTACGCTCAACAACAAAAGGAGGTCGCGGAGAAATTTGCGACTGAGGCGACGGCTAAAATTGCCGATCTCGAAATCCAACTCGCTAATTCCATCACTCAAGAGGAACTTATTCCTAAGATGGAGGTGAGCTCAGTCTTGGGTTTTGTGACGGGTTATGCGGAGAGTATCCGTATTGCGCATGAGTTCAAAGCCCCCACCGTTGTTGAAGAGATCGGCAAGGAGCTCTGCAACTTTGTTGAATCGAACCCTCCAGCTCCGGGCACAACCCTCCAGATCGGCGACCTGCCCGATTATGGAGTCAAGCTTGACTTCATCGGTCCCGAAATTATAATCACAAATCCTCCGGAGGACGAGGAGGAAGATGAGGACACGCTGCCGAGGGCGAGCAGACCCAGCTCGTCCAGCCAAATGAGAGGACTCTTCGCGAGCGAGCTGATGCTGATGGGTTGATCGTCGAGCTGACTCAAGTGGTCCCAATTGATCCTGCTCTTGCTGGGACTCCTCTGGAAGACCCCAAGGATGATGACATTCCCCCACCTGCCGGGCAAGGATCTTAGCGGACAGGATTAGCTAGGGTCTTGTAATTTTTCTTTTTTGTGTTGTTGTTATTCGTTTCCTTTGTAATTTTTGGGCGAACAAGCCTTGTTTTTAATGAAACTATTTTGCTCATCTTGTTTGCTTTACATTAATTATTCTTCGCACTTTTATTCATGCTTAATAATCTTAATGTAGTTGGGTTTTGTTCCTTAAGAACTTTTTACCTTAGAATTTGATGGGCTTTTGGCCTTAGCTATGTTCATTTAAAAGCCTTTGACGGGCTTGGTTGTATAATCAACTTGCGCCTTGAGCTTGCATTTCTGTTTGAACGAACAACTTAACATTGGAAAAAAACTTAAAAAATTACAAGTGTTGAGAACGACCAAAAATGTAATCCTGTACTAACTAGGTTGGATTTGCTCAACCAAAACAATGTCAAACCACCAACCATCCAAAAAACATAATTTACATCGGGTGTCAAAATTGCTCGACCACTATACACTTTGTCAAGGCATCTTTAAACTCTCAAGAGGGAATAAAACTATATAAGAGGCTAGCATACTAGATTGCGACCAAACTTGACCTAACTCATCTCTGTTCGACCACTTATACTTGGTGAAATTTTCAAAAAATTAGGCAAGTTTTTGGATCCATCTTGTGCCTCTGCCATTTTAGCTCCCCCACTAGACTTAGTAGTTCGCTCATCTCGAATTCACACTCTCATAGGTAAAACTGCTAGCCTACTGAAAGTACTTCCTTAAGTTAGTTGCATTCCAGGAGTATTGGGCCGAGTTGCCATCTAAGTCCTCTATGTCATATGCTCCATTGGGTAACCTGTCTGTTACCCTGTATGGGCCATCCCAAGTCGGGCCAAATATGCCTGGAGGTGGGGCGAGTTTCTTTCTTAAACAAGGTCACCAACCTTGAACTTTCTTATCTTGACTTGGGAATTGTAATAGCGCTCCACTCTTTGTTTGTATGTTGCATTTTTTAGCTCGGCGTGTAATCTTTTTTCTTCGAGAAAATCTATTTCAGTAGCTAGAGTAGAGTTGTTTGCTTGTTCATCAAAGCTGGTCGTCCTAATCGTGTTGGTCTTTAATTCAATTGGTATTACAGCCTCTGTTCCGAAAGCAATTGCAAAAGGTGTTTCTCCGGTGCTTGACCTGGGAGAAACTCTATATGCCCACAAGACCTCCGGGAGTTCTTCTGACCAACTACTTTTGCTCTCTGCCAATTGTATTTTCAACGTATGTTTAATGATCTTGTTCACAGCTTCAGCTTGCTCGTTTGATTGGGGATGATAGGGAGTTGAATAGTATTTCTTGATCCCCCACTTTATGCAGAAGTCTCTCAACTCCTTTCCATCGAACTACGGGCCATTATCTGTCACAATGGTTCTTGGGACCCCAAAACGATAGACAATGTTCTGCCATATAAAATTGGTCATGTTTTGTTGTGTAATTTTCGCCATGGCCTTTGCTTCTGCCCACTTTGTATAATAATCGACTGCTATAACAGCAAATCGAACATTTCCAACTCCTGCTGGGAAAGGACCAATAATGTCAATTCCCCATCTTGCAAATGGCCATGGACTATAAACCGATACGAGCTCCTGAGCCGGGGTATGAATATTTAGGGCGAAAATTTGATATTGGTGACAAGCTTTAGCTAATTGGATTGCATCTTTTCGTAAGGTTGGCCAATAATAACCTTGCCTTACGGTTTTGTAGGCCAAAGCTTGCCCCCTAGCGTGATTTCCACAAACTCCAGAATGTACATTCTCCAGAACTGTCCTTCCCCGCCCCCTAGACAAACACTTGAGTAGCGGGACTGAAAAGCCTCTTTTGTAAAGTTGTTCATTTACCAGAGTATATATGGCTGCTTGTTTCATGATTCTTACAACTTCAAAAGAGTTGCTTGACAGTTCCCCGTCTTTCAAGTATTTGGCTATAGGAATTCTCCAATCATCGTCGTTATTTTGTTCAACTACTTGGTTTACTTCGTAGTCCATTGTTGATGGTTGGACTTTTCTGGTAATGACAATGTCTGTCAGATCCGCTGGGCCATCGCTTGTTGCTAGTCTTGCTAGGGCATCAGCTTGTGTGTTGCTCGTTCGAGGTATCTGCTGGATAAATACTTGGTCTAACAAGAATACCAAGTGAGCAACTATTCGTTGATACTCGATCATTTGTTCGTCTTTGGCCTCATATTCACCTCGTACTTGGCTTACAATGAGTTGAGAGTCCCCGAAGATTTGGAGTCGTCTTACTCCGACAGCTAGTGATAGGTGGAGACCTACAATGAGGGCCTCGTATTCAGCTTCATTGTTGGTGGCCATGAACTCGAATCTGACTGCTGAAGTGAATACTGCCGGTCGGGACTGATGAGGACTATCCCTGCCCCCGAGGCCAGGTTTGTTGACGAACTGTCTACATAGAGATGCCAGGTGTGGTGCAACCCATTTGTTGGATTTTGAGGGAAGGTTAACTCGACTATAAAGTCGGCTAACGCTTGTCCCTTAATCGCGGTTCGAGGTTCATATGTCACACCGAATTGGCTTATCTCAATGGACTATTTCAAAAGACGACCAGCGGTATCGGGTCAGTATAGTATTTGTTTGAGTGGGAAAGTTGTCAGTACTTCGACTTGATGATCGAAGAAGTAAGGTCTTAACTTCCTGACGCTCATGACGAGAGCATATGCCAGTTTTTCGGTTGGGGAGTATTTCACCTCTGCTTCATGTAGGGCCTGGCTGACATAGTAAATTGGCAGATGAAATTTGCTTTCTGCTCGAACCAACACCGAACTTATGGCCGTATCAGACGCTGCCAGGTACAAATATAACTTTTTGCCGGGAATTGGTTTTGACAGAATCTTTACGTCTCCCAGATAGTCTTTTAACTGGTCGAAAGCTTTCTGGCAGCTTCCCGTCCATGCAAAGTTGCCTTTTTTGATGGCCTCAAAAAATGGACGGCACTTGTCTCCCGATCGTGATATAAACCTATTTAAAGCAGCTAGACAGCCAGTTAACCTTTGCACTTCTTTCACAGAGCGTGGAGGTTCCATATCGATAATTGCTTTCACTTTGACTGGATTGGCCTCGATCCCTCGCTTGCTGACCAGATGGCCCATAAACTTTCCGGAATGTACTCTGAAACTACTTTTCTTCGGATTTAACTTCATATTGTATTTTCGGAGTATGTCAAACACATGGGAAAGATGATGGAGGTGATCTTCTTTCTGTGTACTTTTGACGACTATGTCGTCGACATACACCTCCACCGTTTTCCCAATATGTTCATCGAATATTTTATTTACCAGCCTCTGGTAGGTTGCTCCAGGGTTGATTAGACCAAATGGCATCCTTTTCCAGCATAGTAGATTTTTGTTAGTGTAGAAGGTCGTCTTTTCTTGGTCATCTGGGTGTATCGGGATCTGGTGGTAGCCTGCAAAGGCATCCATGAATGTGAACATTTCATGCCCGACAGTACTGTCCACTTGTTGATCAATGTGCGGGAGCGGAAAGTTATCCCTTCGGGCATGCTGCATTAAGATCTGTAAAATCTATGCATAGCCTCCAGGTTCCATTCGGCTTCCGCACCAGGACTGGATTTTCAACCCATTGTGGACATAACGCTTGTTTGATTAGGTCGTTGTCCAACAACTGTTTGACTTTCTCATTTAGAGCTTGATATTTATCAGGTCCATATTTTTGCCGTTTCTGATGGACAGGTTTCCGGATTGGGTTGATATTCAACCCGTGACAAGCATCTTTTGGATCGATCCCAACCATGTCGGCATGAGACCATGCAAAAATATCGAGGTTGGCCTTCAGGAATTCGGTCATTCGAGTTCTGTAAGGCTCGGGGAGCTCTGATCCGATATATAGTTCTAGATCATCCTGATTGGGATCAACTTTGATAGTATCCAACTCTTCGACCGGAGTTGCCCGTCGTTTTTGCCCTTTCCACCGTGGATCAACTATTGGCCCCTCTGGGTTCAGCTCATCCTCGGTGCTCATAGGCTCGGTACCCAGCCGGGGGTCAAAATCCTCAATGGGCCCCGAGCAGGGTTTGGTCGTCACAGCTGGGCTCTCCTGGTCATCGTTTGGACATGTACCGGCAACAATAGATGGCAACATTGCTTCTGGCAAGGTCTGCTTGCCATTTTGCAGCATCTGGTCGCCCATAGATGAAGGATGATCATCTACGTCCATCTGATCATTTTGGGTCCCCAGGATGTCTTCCAGGATCGAAGGTTCATTCTCGAGTTGACTGGTTGGCGCTTCCATCATAGATACTTGCCCCTGCTTTGATTGAATTTGTAGAAGACACTCTCGAGCTTTTCTTTGGTCTCTCCTTATTGTGCCAACTCCACTTGTTGTTGGGAATTTTATGCAATAGTGATAGGTTGAACATGCAGCCCTGAATTCATTTAAGAAAGGTCGATCAAGAAACCCGTTGTAAGTTGACTCTTGATCCACGACCAAAAAATCTACCATTCTAGCGATATTTTAATCTGGATCCTTGATTGTCACAAGTTGCATAGCCAAAGTAACTATCCCCAGCGGGACTGTTACAGCATTTCCAAATCCCAGAATGCGATGATTTGTGTCTCTGATGTAGCCTGCATAATCTCTCATTTGATCAAGCGTCTTTTTAAAAAGGACATTTGTGTAGGCTCCAGTATCCACCAACAGTCTATGCACTCTGGTTTCCATGATCTTAGCACATATCACGAGCGAATCGTTGTGAGGGGTCAGTATTCCTTCCAAATCTCTTTCGGTAAAGGTTAAATCCGATGTTTGCATGATGGGTGGAATAATCCCCATTTCCTGTACATGGCCGATTGCTCGTAATTAAGCTTTTCTTTCACGATTAGAAATCGGTGGTCGTCCATCAGAATAACCACCAACAGGTCCTGCAGGCTCCATCATCTGAATATCCGGAACTGGACCTCCTGCAGGCACCTGAGCTGGTCGCCCAGCTCGATTCCGACGAGGTGTTTGTTCTAGGTCCTCCCCATCAGAATCTTCATCTCTGTCTCTTTTGCCGGGTTGTCTTTTCATGAACTCGGATAGCTTTCCCTCCTCGTAGAAACGCCATAATTGCTTTAGCAAGTCACGACATTCACTCGTAAAATGTCCTACACTTTGGTGGTAGGCACAATACTTGTTCTGGTTTAACTTGCTCGTATCTTGACGTATCCTACGGGGAGGTGTGAGCAATTCTTTGTCCCGGACATTGTTGTAGACTGCATCAATTGATACAGTTAGTATGTGGTTCAATTTATCCTTCAGCTCCGTTCCTTCAGTAATGCTTTCATGTTTTTAGGAGCTCGATAACCACTGTTGATAGGCGAGCAGAATCGGTAATTGGGCGACCAAGATTAGCACAAAACACCCGAGGATTAAGACGAAGCAAACTCAAGATCCACTTAACAAGATACTTGGCGAGCAAAACCTGCACGCCACACAGAGGCGGATGGGCGAATAGAACCAAATCAAAAGCTATATGACAAGCTCAATCGGCATCCCGCCGACCAGATCCAACCACAGTGCCAAAATAACAATTAAGCAAGATAAAAGACCATCAGAATCAGACTAAAGACTCCTCAAGGACAAGTCCAACATGACGAGCAGCTCTAGACTGCGAGTAAGTCCAACAGATAAGGATAGAATTTAGTTTAGATAAGGTCAACTTGGTCAAAGTCCAGGTGTCGTGCATGCAGGCCTGGTAGGCCAAAAGTCACGACACCTCCTACTAGGCAAATATCTATAAATACTTAGATTTTTTCAGCTAATAGAATAAGCACAAATTATTATACACGTCCAAACTTCATTTACGAACCTAAAGCAACTTGTTTATCTTACGATCGAACTTATCACGTAAGCTTAAAAACGTTTTGAACTCATCTAAACCCGAAACTTCGTATTCACTAATTACGTTAGTGATCAATCACACGTAATTGTTTGGTGATCAATTTACCGACAAAAACAACCACTAATCTTTGAAATTAGAAACGATCATCAACAACTACTACCACCAGGCTTTTTTGCACCCTCTTTCTGTTCTCCTTTGTCCCCCATGTCCTTTTGTAGTGCTTCATGCATGGAGACAAAAACTCCTGCCCGGTCCCGAAACTCAGCATAAGTCTTCGGGCATCTAAGGTGTACATCTTTCCAGAGTTCGGTTCCCTTCTTGAGTCCAGCTAGGACGACCACAATTTTAGTATCTTCGCTGACTGACTCCCCTTCTAGTAGGACCTTGTCGAATCTTTCCAAGTACGATCGGTCCGACTCATCATCAGTTTGTTTCAAGTCGGATAACCGATGTCTTTGGGATATATAAGACTCGGCCGTAGAGAAGTGGGATAAGAACTCTTTTCCTAGCTGGGCAAATGAATAAATTGAGGCCGGTGGCAAAGCTGAAAATCCCCCAGAGTTAGGGGAAAGTTACGGCACTGAGTTGCATCACTTGCCCCCATTGATACCATGTATTTGGTATATTTCATTAGATGCACCCGAGGGTCCGCCGTACCCTCATATTGAATGCTAGCAGGAAATTGGATCTTCTTCTGAATCGGGGCTTTCAGAATTACCGACGATAGAGAGGAAGTCGGAAGAGTTATACTCCCATACCCTCTTGGTTGGTCGAGCTGGCCCTGCATGCTTTCAATGGTCTTTCTCATGGAGGCGAGCTCTTCAAAGGATCCCCCCTGACTTTGAGGCTGTCCGACGAGCAGAGGTGCGTGACCGTCTGTTCACTGCAGTCCCTCGTTTGGTGTGGGAACCCCCTGAATTGGCCTCCTGGGATTGGGCTCTGCGTCTGGGCCAAGGCGACCAAAAGCTGACCTAGTCAGCCTTTCATGGACTGACTGGCGAACAGGTGCAGCGGTTGGGCGAGCTACTCCTGTTGTTGGATAGATCTCTACAACCCCCCGACCGCGGCGACCTAACCTTTCCAAAGCACTTTGACGTGTGCCTTGACTCACCCCTACAGCCGGATTCTGGGTTGAACCCCCCTGACTGGCGACCTCTGCGAGCTGTTTATCTTTGCCCTTTGCCCTACGAGCTTGGGCGCTGTCCGCCTCATTTAAATAGTCACCCCTGGTCTTCTCAGGTTCACGGGTCTTTATGGGACTATGCCTTGCCCGTAAATAAGAGGGGCCATGTTGGGCTTGTTGTCTTTGTAGGGCCTGGAGCATAGCTATTGTCCGCGCTAATTCGTCTGGGTTGCGAGCAATATCGTCTATCTCAGGTGGCATCATTTGACGAGCAACATTGGTCTGATTCTCCTGATCATTTCTGCTCGCCACTGCTCGCCTACCAGCCTGAGACATTCGGGAGTGTGAATCCCTTGTTATATGTTGGGAACGTTGTGTTTCTCGTGATTGAGGCATGTTTACAAGAGACTTCAAATATTATTCCTTAGTTCTTTGATGAAGAACACCAAGAACACTTTTCTTCAAAGGTTCAAACTTATTCCACAGTCCTTGGATAATCTTTCCGTATTCAATGAATCGAAGGTTCGAACCCTTCTTCTAGCTCCAAATTGTTGATGATCGTCCTTTATTTTGAAGATTAATGGTTGTTTTTGGTGGTTAATTGATCATCAAACAATTACGTGTGATTGATCACTAATCAAAATTAGTGAATACAAAATTTTAAGTTTAGGTCTGGTTTAGAACGTTTATAAGCTTAGTGATAAATTCGATCGTAAGATAAACGAGCTGCTTTTGGTTCGTAAACAAAGTTTGGACGTGTATAATAATTTGTGCTTATTTTATTAGCTGAAAAAAACTAAGTATTTATAGACATTTGCCTAGCAGGAGGTGTAGTGACTTTTGGCCTACCAGACCTGCATGCACGACACCTGGGCTTTGACCAAGTTGACCTTATCTAGACTAAATTCTATCCTTATCTGTTGGACTTGTTCGCAGTCAAGAGTTGTTCGTCATGTTGGACTTGTCCTTGAGGAGCCTTTTGTCTGATTCTGACTGCCTTTTGTATTGCTTAATTGTTATTTTGGCACTGTGGTTGGATCTGGTCGGCAGGATGCCGATCGAGCTCGTCATATAGCTTTTGATCTGGTTTTGTTCGCATATCTGCCCTTGTATAACATGCAGGTTTTGCTTGCCAATTATCTTGTTAAGTGAATCTTGAGTTAATTTCGTCTCAACCCTTGGGTGTTTGGTGCTGAGCCTGGTCATCCGATTGCTGATTCTGCTCGCCTATCAACAACTAATACTCTATATTTTGCCAAAAAAAAGTTCAAGACTAATAAATATTTATGATTCTACAAAAAATAAACTTCTACAAACTATATATTGAATTATTTCTATACACTGATCATTGACAAAAATATTTTAATAACTATTAATTTAAATCAATTGAAATATCTCATACTACAAAATAGAGAGATTTATCATATATATATTTCAAAGATATATTCAATATATTTTTATATTATTTCTCAATATTTATTATAAATTTTATTTAAAAAATATATCCAAATTACTTTTATATATTGATCATTCACAAAAATATTTAATAACTATTATTTTATAATAAATGAAATATCTTTTATACTACAAAATAGAGAGATTTATCATATATATATATATATATATATATATATTTCAAAAATATATTAAATATATGTTTATATGATTTCTCAATATTTATTATAAATTATATTTCAAAAATATATTCAAATTATTTCTAGACATTGATCATTCAAAAAATATTTAATAACTATTATTTTATAATAATTAAAATATCTTTTATACTACAAAATAGAGAGATTTATCATAATATATATTTCAAAGATATATTCAATATATTTTTATATTATTTCTCAATATTTATTATAAATTATATTTCAAAAATATATCCGATATATTTGTAAACAATTATTTGTAAAGATTTATAAAAAATTATATTTCAAAGATATATACCAAAGATTTAAAAAGGATATTACTCAATTTAGCAATAATTTTGGTGGGAAATTTTAATGGTTTCCAAATATAGGCCGGTTGGCGGTTAGCATTATTATATATATATATATATATATATATAGATTATATTTCAAAAATATATTTGATGTCATAATATATATCTCGAAGATATATTCAATATATTTTTATATTATTTTTCAATATTTATTATAAATTATATTTCAAAAATATATTCGATATATTTCTTAATCAATTATTTGTCAATATTTATAATAAAATATATTTCAAAGATATATATCAAAGATTTAAAAAGATTTAGAATGAATATTATTCAATTTAGCAATAAATATTACTCAATTTAGCTTCGGCGGAAAATTCAATTATTTCTAAGTGTAGACCGATTAATATTATATATATATATATATATATATATATATGATATAGTTATGAATAATTTATATAGTAAAAAATTATTAAACAATTATATGATATTACTGGCCTTAATTTTTTATACTCTTAATGTGATTCTTAATACTCTTTGTTAAACATTACTTTTTTCAAAACAATTTCACTGTATATTTAGCATGAACCATTTTTGTAGGTTTTGTATAAAAATGATGCATTGTAAGCTTACTATGAAATTATTTTAAAATATCAACTATTTGATTAAAAGTAATAAGAATCTTATCAGGAGTATTCCGGGGTCATTGGTATCATATTTTAATTGCTGTTATGTTATTGACTCCAATTTTTGAATACTTTGATTAAATTTTAAATACACTTAATCAAATATTCGATACTTCAAATATAATTTCATATAAAACTTAACTTGCACAATTTTCATATAATCACTTAAAATTACGTGCAGAATCAATTTTGAGTGTTTTAAAATTTGTTAATTATGCTTAAATTAATCAACTAGAATTTATAATCTACGACTAAATATTATGTGAACAATACTCACAGTAACAATCACAGTGAACAATAATTTACTAATATCTTATGTTAAAACAACTAAAATTTATGTTCTTTTTGGATTTTAAAAATCTGGATTTGGATTTTGAAATCTAAAACTCATTTTAGTTTGGATTTTAAAAATAGGTTTTTGAAATCCTAATCCTACAACCCTATAAATAACCTATACAACACTCATTTACTTTTATAAAATAAAATTAAAACCTACCCTACTCAAAATAAAAATAAAAACACAGGTTTTAAAAACCACATGGATTACAAAAAACCACTGATTTTCAAAAATCGATTTTTTAAAAACCACTTAAAACCCAAAATGAACATAACCTTAGTGAAAATAACTAATACCATTTTAGCTAATACATTTATTGAAAACAACTAATATCATTCGGAGCTGATACCTTTACTGAAAATTCACTGAAACCTTTAATGTAATTTACTGATACTTTTGAAATAAGTTTTACCATAAATAGCATTCACATAATATCTACTTATAATCTAAATATTGAGAAGGGTATGTTTCTACCCGATTATAGTTTTTCACTAGACAAAGTATAGAGTGAAATTGATTTATACATGAATCACTGAAAAGTATTAGTTGTTTTCAATGAAGAGTATTACTGATTTACACTAAAGAATCTTAGTTGTTCAGTGAAAATTAACTAAGACTCTCCAGTGTAAACCAGTAATACTATTTTGTAAAAACAACTAATATTTTTCAGTGAAAATAACTAATACCCTTCAGTGATTCATATATAAATCAATTTCACTCTATACATACTCTTTTCACTAATAATTTATTCTATTCAGTTTTTTTTTTTATCAAACACTGACGGAATTGATCACATGCCCACCGGTGGGCACAATATTACGTACACACCGCGAATGTGTTAATGACACATAAACAAGTATAAACAATCAACTAAAATAATAGTGAATCATTTGCTTATGTGTCATTAACACATTTGCGGTGAGTACATAATATTGTGTCCACCATTGAACATGTGATCATTTCCACAAACACTGAATATCTATTTTATAAAAAATTTGCACATTCTCTCTCAACCTCCGACATGAATCTTCCACCCTACCATATTCATCTGTCAGAGCTTTTTTATACTCTTGTTGAGAGCGAACACTTATCACTTTCACCATCAAACAATATTTTCTCATAATCACTTAAATAAACCACTTTTCTCAAAACACAATCTTTTCCAAACACATCCTTTGTCATCTCTCAAATATAAAGGATCTGAATAGAAATTAGCGAGATCTCATGGGGTCCAACAGCAATTTTTCCGAAGCCCCACGGTCAATGTCGCTATACTAATTTTATTTTTCAAATCATAATCATAGTAATCTATAATTCAACCATCGTTCTCATTGCCCACTGTCGAATACAATCGAATTCCTCGACAATTTATAGAAATCAACTGCAAGTCTGCAACAAATTCGCAATTCTACCCGGTTTGAGTTTAAAGGGAGCCCTAAATTTCGAAACCCTTTTTGTTACGGTAATTCTCTTTCTCTGCAAACAATTATTCTTCCGTTTCATTTTGTTCTTGTTTACGTTTTCTTTTTTGAAGCATTTTCCGAAATTCATTTCTCGTGTTCTTTCTTTCTTTCTTTCTTTCTTTCTGTCCTGTTCGTTTTTCCTTTTTCTTTTGGCGGGATTAAGGTTCTTCTGCGTTCGTACAAAAAATGAATGTTAAATATTTGATAAATTGCCATTTTCAGAAAGTGCCGCCTCTTTCTTTCCCCCCCTAATATTGTACATTGTAAATTTTTCCTGTACAAGATAGTAGTTCTTTAATAATTCACATTGTTATTGCCAGGAAATATATTAAGATATCTGGAATATTTGTGCTACTTTTGTTTCTTTTTTACTTAGATAATCGACATATAAATTACTGAAATAATTATCAGATGTCTGGTGGAATAAGTGGGAGCAGCGATCCTTCTCTTGATGTCGATTATTTGTTGGAGATCAGGGAACGATTTAAGGAGGTATAAACTTAGTTTTAATTAAGATCTATGTGCAAGTCATTTTTTCCCTTTTATTTTATCCTGGTTGTCAGCTTGTCCAAAGTCTTGAAATACATTTCCTTTTATTCGACCTACATTGTCAGACTCATCTGTTTCTCTATAACTCTAGGCGCTAGGCGGTTATGAGCCGTCCCAATTTTACTGTAATCCGCCCAGGCAGACTAGACGTCCATTGTTTTATTTTTTACGCCTTCAAATGGCCCCATTTAGGGGATTTCACTTAATTTGATGTAAAATATGTGTGATTGTCTGGTTCGACTATTTCTATTTGGAAGTACTATGTTGTTAACTTATTATATATTTTTGTTTGTCGTCTAATTTTTATTAATCTGTAGTTTATTTATATATTGATTGTTATCCGTTGAATCATTGATTTATACAATTATATATACTAAAAATATTTAAGCCGTATTTAAAATGTTATCAATATTTTTTTACCATATTAATGAGATATAGACGGCAAAAAAAAAAAAAAAAAAAAAAAATCCTACCGACTAGTCCCCGA
This sequence comes from Ballota nigra, assembly GCA_947034835.1. Lineage (NCBI taxonomy): Eukaryota > Viridiplantae > Streptophyta > Magnoliopsida > Lamiales > Lamiaceae > Ballota > Ballota nigra. The sequence continues at coordinate 26,096,313 of OX344723.1, forward strand.
CTAGGCGGTCTAAGCGCTAGTCGTTCCAAATCTGCCCGATTAACGATTTCCGACTTCAACACCCTTGTAAGAAAGTAGAATTTGAAAAGAACCTATTTTCGTATATAAGCAATCAGCACATAATTTGTACGGTTGGGACACCCTGTACTCTCGAAAATGAAAACGTGCAATTCTAGTTTGGTTTGGTGTTTTAAATGCATAAGTTTGATTGCCTTTCGTATGCATCCTTGTTATCTGAGGCTACTATTAGCATGCAAATCTTTTTCTTTTAGTCATATAATACTCTTTTTTTTATCTGATACAGTTGACAAAGGAAAAGGAGATGCTGAGAGATTCAAAGTCCCTGGGGTTTGAACTAATCAGGGTTTATTACCTAAACTTTTAGTTACATTCGTATACCATGAGTTTGCATATAATTTTTAAGTCATGTTATAACTCTTTTTTCTTCGACTAGACTGTTAAAACATGTTTCCTTTCTTGATTATGAAAATCACTATGTCTTGTTAACGTCTTGTTTTAATTGAGGTAATGGTGTAACCAAGAATGGTAATAATGATATGTTCAACTCCCCGGATCCAAATTTGTTCTTTTACCTACTCATTTAAGCAGTAAATTTAGTTTAATTTGGAGAATTCTTAGATTTTTGTCGTCATTTAGTTTCATATATTTGTAATTATAGTATTGTCCTTTTCAAACTTCCACACCTGATTAGAATGGTATTTTCAAAACCTTTTTTTTTTTTTTTTTTGAAGTACAGAAGGTAAAATCTCTTGGTACTAATTAAATACACAAGTTTAAGGAATTTAAAAGGGTTGAATTCAGTTCTTTTAGTATGTACACTAATGTATAGCTCTTTTTAATGCAGAGACTGGAATACCATGTTAAGACATTATCCGAATCACGTGAAGAAGACAAGAAGCGTATTGCAGATTTGGAAAGAGAACTCAGTAATTGTGCCCAAGAAATAGGTGGGACGTAACATCCAATTGCATGAATATATAGTTTATATCTATTTATATCAATATTTTTGTTACGATAGTACATGTGTAGACATTTAGTCATTATTGTTCCTTCAAAGATGTTGCGTTGTTAATTACCAACAGGGAAGTTGATCTACTGATAAAATCAGGATTTGAGTTTTTCTGGTTCCTTCCGTCTCGCTTTTTTCTATTTTGTATGTTGCAAGTAAAACCAGAAATATGTTTAAGGCCCATGTTGTCCTCATAGAATCAAATAGCAAATAGATACTCATGTAACTTGGACCTTCACTTAAAGTTGGTTTAGTTATATAGACATATAAACAGAGAACAAAAACACAAAATTCAATTGTGGCATTGGATACCATATAGAGATGCAGATGTGTGGATGTTTTTTGGAAAATAATGATATGCATATGATGTATTTTAGAGACATTTTCTACTATAGATATTTATCTAATATTGTTATATTGTGGTTAGTAGCTGATGATTCTAGTCTTGTCAATGTAGTTTTTTTTTTAAGTAGTGGAGGTATAATAGGAATCTAGATTGTTTCAGCATTTTAATACATTGTTTGTCTTTTTGGAAATAAAAAACTATTTCCCAGAGATCCAAGTGACAAAAACATTTATCACTAGAAAAGGAAATGAAATCCAACACTGTAAAAATCTTCTCTACTTCTCGACCTGCTCATCTCCATATCTTTCTGTGTGACACATCTTTCACCATTACAAATTAAAAGGGTTGAATGATCCCTGGAAATTATATGTTTTCAAGTCATTTAAAAGTTTGGTTGTGTTTCTAGTGTCCATTTTTTATTTATCTAGATTTTTTTTTTGCCAAATAAATAGATATATCTCCTCCGTGCCTTTTTATTTTTTCCTTTTTTACTTAATCAACTGTAAACTTTCTCATAGATTTCCTGCAGGATCAACTCAGTATGAGGAACTTGAGCGTAAACTGTTCAGGCGAGCAGGTATGCAGCTGCAGATCGAAATTTGCAGACATGGAAATTCTAGCTGAGGAAATAGAAATGTTAAGGGAGCAGATAAAACAATCTGAATCTGAACAGTCATTACTAGTGCAAGAAATAGAAGATAAAGTGGATGTAATAAGATGTTCAGCATCACACATTGTAAACTTGGAGGAATCAATTTCATCTATGGCATTAGAATATCAATGTGAAATAGAGAGCATGGATCTTAATTCAATTAACTTGGAGCAGAATCTTTTAAAAACTAAGAGATTGCTGGAAGAAAGAAGTAAAGAGAACTCCAGGATGAACGAGCTCATTGAGAGCTTAGAGAAGGAAAACAAAGATTTGAAAGAAAAGTTGCGAAGGTCTGATATGAGTACCAAAGCATTCGTCTTAGACGTGGAAGAACAGCTTCATGATTGGTTGGGGAAAACTGATGGCAAGTCCTCGAATAATCTAGAGAAAAATGCGAGGTATGCTTGAACCATTTTAAGTTGTTTTTAAAAACCGGTTTTTGAAATCTAGGGATTTGAAGTCCTGATAAACTGTAAGGTGTATGTTTGTTTTGGAATTGGGTTGGGTGATATTAAACTTTATGTCAAATCAATATGTAAGTGTGAAATGTGTTATTATATTATTGTTGGGTGTGTTTGTAATGTGCAAGTTATGATTTAAATATATTAAAGTGTAAGTAGGGAGAATTGATTGTATCGGAAAGTGCCATAGTTGGTTTATAGGTGTTGCAGTGATGGTTTTTTGAAACTAGGTTTCAATATCCCTAAGTAGAACCAGAATTTGATTTGTAAATCCAAAACCTGGTTAGAAACATCACTTATGCATTTGTGTGAAGTATTGCATTTTATCATCTCGTTTGTTTTTGTTTTTTATTCTTTTATACTACATATTCTAGTTTTTCTTCAAGCCTTTTCTTCGTTTCTCTCTTTTTGGAACTTTATATATGCATAAAAGAGAAAATAACATCAGTGCCCCACCTGCATCCTGTGATAAAGGTCATAATAGATGGTTAGTAACAATATGGAGCAGATAATTATTTCGTACATATCTTATCTTTAAATAATGCATCGGTTGGTAGGGAGAAGGAAATTTAGAAGTCGTGTCTTTTTTAATAATTTTCTTTTGTGTATTTCCTTAACTTCTTGGGTCACCTACAACTGCAGCACATATGGCAATGCTTTAGGCCCTCTCTTCTCTAAACTTGCCATTTTAAAAGCAACCGATGCTGATTTGATGAACAAGATGGAAATGTCACGCCAGATAGATGAATATGAACTTCTTACAAGACGGCTTAAGGTATGTTCACTTTATATCGATGAGAGATGGTTAATCATAGACACACTGTCGGCACATCACAAGCTACCAAATTTGCATAGTTGGAAGGCATAATGCATAGTTGAAATTGCAAGACCATCTTTGTGCACATATTTATTTTGTTAATGCACATATTTCTTTTGTTTAAAAGAAAACATGACCATTAAGATAAATAACAAAATTCCATCAATTTTCGTCTTAAGTGAGCTCATGAAATAAAATTTTAAAGCAAAAAATTGTTCAAGGACCTTTCGAAACTAAAGTTGATAGTTTAGGGATCTCTTGATGCATTATGCATAGTTGAAATTGCAAGACCATCTTTGTGTTGTTCATCCTTTTTACAACCGTAATTTTCATAAAAACTTACCTCTTAAAACTTAACGTGAATATATTCCAGGAAGAACTAAGAGAGGAAAGGATGAAGTCAAAAGAAGAAGCAGAGGATTTAGCTCAGGAAATGGCTGAGTTGAGGTATCAACTAACTGTCATGCTCGAAGACGAATGCAAACGTCGTGCCAACATCGAACATATATCTTTACAGAGGATATCTGAATTGGAAGCCCAGGTAGTTTAACTTCATATATTAGTTTCCTATAAAAACAAGATGAGTTCAATACTGATTATCTTCTTCATGTGTTGTGAAGATTGCAATAGAACGGAAGAAATCGAGCAGTCCTCACGCACTTGTTGTTAGGAATCAGTGAACATAGACGAAGGAAGACCTCAATATCACAAAAGCCTTCATGCTAGCTATGTAAGTCCTGGTTCTGAAGGAAAGAAATAATTATTTATTTTAAGAAATTGATTTCAAGATGTGCCTTGGCAAGTGAATGATGCATCGACTCTGTATATTAAAGGGCTGTTCCAGAGTTTGATGAAGAAAAAAAATTCTGTTTTTCTTGCACAACCATTGCATTGTGTTAAAGTGATTTTTTTATAACCTTCTTTTGAATCCAAGTGTATTGAGGGCGACAAAGAAGCTTGGAATTGAATATCAGATCGTTGTACTTGCATATACCTTTTTTTTTGGTGGGGGGTGGGGGGTGGGGGGGGGGGGGGGGGTGGGGGGGTTGGTGTTGATGCAAAAGATATTAATTGCACTTCTCTTCAAATTTGTCATCTTATCCTAAAAGTGGGGCATTGATGCTTACCCTGTTCACCACAAATGGGAATGTAACGGAGTCAAGCCGTTTGCGAACTAATCGAGTCTCGGCTCGAAAAATAGACATTCGAGTTCGTTCGTCAATTTTCATGAGCCGAGCTCGAGTCCAAATTTGAATGAGATTATTTTATCAAGTCGAACTCGAGCTTGATAGTGTGCGGTTCTAAATCTCGTGAATAAGTTCGTTTGTAATGTTCGCAAGCATGTTCACAAATAAGCTCATGAACTAGTTTGCGACCATACTCAATAATAAGCTCGCGAATATGCTCGTTATAAGCTCGGGAACATGTTCTTTTTTAATTAGACGTTGATGAGTTGTTTTGTTATTTTTTTTTTATGTTTTCGAAATTTCTAGTTTTTGAAAATTTTAACGATATCAAGCCAAGCTCGTTTAACTTTATAACAAGTTTTTCGAACTCGAGTTATGTTCGACTAATTTGCAATTTTTATGAACTTGAGCTTGAACTATGTTTACTTAATATGCGAATGTGCCCTTTTCCAAGCTAAAATCGAACAAGGCTTTTAATTTTGTTAATGGCTTTTTCACGAGTCGAATTCGAACTATTCGCAAGCTTAATAATTTACATACAAGTCGTGCTTGAGCTCAACTATTAAAATTCGAATTGAGCTCGAGCTGAGCTTGAGCCTATTAAAAATCGAATGAGTTGAGCCTGAACTTGATGATATATGGCTACACATTCACATCCCTATTTACAAATTATGAGTATTTGATTATGAGAGTCTCGTATGTTGGACTTAATCCTCATTTTTATTGCATTTATTTAAGTTTGGAAGTTCTAAGCAACAATTGTTATGTGCAATAATTTTGAATAAATTTTAATTAAAGTTTAACTCATTCATTAAAAAAAAATTGAAGAAAAATATTAATGTATTCAAAAGAAAAGTGTAAGTTTGTAGGAATATATTAATTATTTTTAAATATATAATTAATATTTTTATTATATGACTTGATACTTTTCATCTCAAGAATTATAATTTTTAAATAATTTTTTTATTATTCCTAAAAAAATACAAATAACAGATTGGTTGAATTTTTTAAGTTAAAATTTCTTTGTAAATGGTGCGCTGAAATGTTATTTTATATTAAACACTACAAAAATCTCAATATTTAGAGAGTGTTTTAACGAGGGCAACGAGGATTAATTAATTACAAAATCCACTGGTATATGTTTCTTGATAATGTGATCGTCAAATAATTTTAGTTCTACAAACAACTACACTATTCATTTTCTGAACTTTCTAAATATGATTTAATTCAATAATTTTTTCAAATAATTTCATAATCTTTTAATAATTTCTTCCCTTAGATATTTGTAAACTTTTTTAATAATTACATTGACCTCTAATATAAAAAAACTATACATGGCTAGTGCGGTTCTTAAAAACGTCATATATTTTTTGTATATGATTTATTCATAAACCGTTCTTTCATAAGGTATCCGTGACTTCTTTCTTTTTTAAATATAAATTCTCCCATGAACACGTTTAATATTATATATATTTATTATATACAGTACGATATATTATGATATCAATGAGTTCATACAATAATATCAACAAATGTATGTAATGATATAGACTCATACAATAAACAAGTTTTATAGGAGATATACTGGAAAAAGATTACTCTCTCCAATTCAAATAGATGTTTTAGGATGTGTCGGTAAATTAAGAATGAGTGTTTAAAGACAATTATATCTTATTAAAAAAAAGAAAAAAATAAATTAATAAATTGACAGATTATATAGGAAGATATTTACCTATCCGAAAAAAAAAGATTTAATTAATAAAAATAAACTCAAAATTATGAGAGATTAAAAAATGTGAAAAACATATAGAACACCAAATAATTATGAGTAGTTTTAAGGTGTATCCAAGTTTTTAATTCAATTCTGTTGCTATCTCACCACGGCATTGGCTATTGGTATCCCCTTTCCCTTTTTAATTATTATATATTGCCTGTTTCCTTGACTATTCTTTTTTCTTTTTTCTTAACGCCATTTTTTTCTTTACTTTCCAATTCTTTAAAAATTCAAAAAATTTATATTTCTCTTTTTCCTTTTATTTTCAAATTACTTACAATTTTTAAATAGAATAATAAATCAATAAATTTAAGTTTTTTTTTATAAATTAATAAATTAACAAATTTTATCGTATTGCATTGCAAATAAAATCACAACTTTTTCGCAAATTGTAATTTAATCTAAACTTTTGAATTTTTGCAAAAAAAAACTCCAATTTAACATTTAGTTGCAATTCGAACAAACAAATAAATTTTTTATTGTCCAAAAATGATGTTTCACTTACTTGACAATATATAATTAATTGTATTAACATGCTTAGATTGATTCGGATGATAACACATAATTAATCATCATTTTTGGGCAGATTGAAATCTGTCATTTGGTTAGAATTGTTAATAAATTTAAAGTTGAAGTTTTATTTGCAACGATTCAAAAGTTTACATTAAATTGTAATTAGCGAAAATGTCGTGATTTCATTTGTAATTAACCCTTTATATTTATCAACCCCTAAACAATAATCAGTAATACTCCAAACAATAGTTATAAATACTTCAAGCACTAATTAACAATACCCAAACAATAATCAACGTTAAAATTTCAAACAATAATAAATAATACTTCAAACAATAATCAACAATACCCTAAGCAATAATCAACATTAAAGTTCCAAACAATAATAAGTAATACTTCAAGCAATAACCAACAATAATCAAATCAATAATCAACAATACCCCAAATTATTAAGCAATAATCAACAGTATCTCAAGCAATAATAAGTAATACCCCAAGTTATGATCACCAATACCCCAAGTTATAATCACAAATACCCCAAGAATTACTCAACAATACCCCAAGTTATGATTACCAATACCCCAAAAATTATTCAACAATACCCCAAGTTATAATCGCAAATACCCCAAGTTATAATCATCAATACCCCAAGAATTACTCAACAATACCCCAAGTTATGATCATTAATACCCCAAGAATTACTCAACATTACCCCAAGTTATGATCAACAATACCCCATGTTATAATCACCAATACCCCAAGAATTACTCAACAATACCCCAAGTTATGATTACCAATACCCCAAAAATTATTCAACAATACCCCAAGTTATAATCACCAATACCCCAAGAATTATTCACCAATACCCCAAAAATTATTCAACAATACCCCAAGTTATAATCACCAATACCCCAAGAATTATTCACCAATACCCCAAGTTATAATCACCAATACCCCAAGTTATAATCACCAATACCCCAAGTTATAATCATTAATACCCCAAGAATTATTCACCAATACCCCATGTTATAATCACCAATACCCCAAGTTATGATCACCAATACCCCAAGTTATAATCACCAATACCCCATGTTATAATCACCAATACCCCAAGTTATGATCACCAATACCCCATGTTATAATCACCAATACCCCAAGAATTACTCAACAATACCCCAAGTTATGATTACCAATACCCCTAGAATTATTCACCAATACCCCAAGAATTATTCACCAATACCTCAAGTTATAATTACCAATACCCCAAGAATTATTCACCAATACCCCAAGTTATAATCACCAATACCCCAAGTTATGATCACCAATACCCCAAGTTATAATCACTAATACCCCAAGAATTATTCACCAATACCCCATGTTATAATCACCAATACCCCAAGTTATGATCACCAATACTCCAAGTTATAATCACCAATACTCCAAGTTATAATCACCAATACCCCAAGTTATAATCACTAATACCTCAAACTATAATCACCAATACCCCAAGTTATAATCACTAATACCCCAAGAATTACTCAACAATACCTCAAGTTATAATTACAAATACATGGAGAATTACTCAACAATGCCCCAAATTATAATTATCAACAACCTAAATTATAATCACCAATATTCCAAGATTTAATTATCATATGTATAAACCATTTTCACCTTATATACTTTGTCTAAGTTTTTCATCTTAATATGCATACTTTACACAAAACCTGCTCTATGGAATGTAAGCCAAAGAACGGTGTACATTCTTCCATTATTATTCCCTAAAATACCTCCACGTCTCTTAATTCAGATTTAAAAAAAAAAGGGATTGACATCAAGTTTCATATTAGACGCAAGTTAATGAATTTGGAAATTTGGTTCAAGTATATTCGAACCAAATTTGAGTTTGGAAATCAAAACAAACCGATGATGAGACAATTGTTCCTATACAGGGAACAAAAGCTAGAAGACGAATAATCTAGGATAAACAGTAGTAAGTATCTACAACAAAAAATGTAGTAGTTGAAGCCACAAAATAATTAGTACAAGTTCAAACTAATAGTGTTGTTCTTCTCTAGGATATACAGACTCAGAATGGGAACATACTCTGGAAAATGATGCATTCAATCGACTAATTTAACGACTCCGTCCTTATAAATTAAAGCGTCCTTAGTATTTCCATAGCATTCTAACACGTATGTGTATTCAAAATCATTCAGTGTATTTTCCTTGCATTTCTAATCAGTTATCAATTAACAAATGATCATCATAGAATCAGGAGGTTTAAAAATAGAGAACAATAACACCCAAATTTGAATCCAGACCCAACGTTTATACTCAAAGGTGCCGGTGATGGATTCAGTTTAGGAAGAGAAAAACAATCTTCATCCTTGACTGGAGAGGCAGACGACGAGGTGGCGAATTCGATCTGTTCGCTGATTGTAGGCAACTAGTATAGCACCCGCGTTATACGCGGGATTTTAATAAAATTTTATATGATAAATATCAAATACTAACATATATTTAAATAAAAATATACTAAAATAGTATGATGTCTTGAAAATTGAATAGAATGGTAATTTCAGAATTGGCATGTTTGATTAGTGTCTTTTCGAGTAAGATTTTTGATAATTACTAAACATAAGTATGATAAACAATTTAAATTGCAGATTAGCATTATTCCGGGCAAAATTTAAACAAATCGATTCTTATTGAACGCCATAAATTGTTCAAGTTCATAAATTTTATCATATATTCGTTGGAAGGAATAAATAGCAACGAAAAAAAACCCCTCAAATTTTCATTTTTTGAAAGTAAAAATTCGTAAAATTAGCATTTTGAATAATAGAAAGGACTTTACCATTTACATTAATAATTATAAATACTAAGTCATACTCGAAGGAATAAAAAGGCTTAACCAACTAAATTAATTTAACATAACGTAATAGAACGTTATAACCTAACGATATTTCAATAAAATAAAAGAATTGTAGAGAAATTGTAAGGTACAACATAAGAATTGTCCTATGTTAATTACATATAACTTGAAGGACAAAAACAAAATGTATGAGTCGAAATTATAATCAATATCATGTAGCATCTATAAATTTTGATACCGGAAGGGTGAAGAGGCCCTTTAAAATTATAGTGGTACAATGGAATGTAAATGTCAAAAATATCAATCTTAACAATGAAAATGAATTTAGAAATCTGAAGCAAGAAAACGAAAACTTCTTATTGTTTGCAACGAAAATAAGGTCAAAGTCTTCCTCATCCAATTTTTTACTAATGATAAGTATATGCTACTTAATCGCACAAATTATAAGAGTATACATTAATGCAACAAAAATATTATCTTAATTAAGCATATCACAACATCCATAAATGCTATAAAGTTATTAAAAAAGAAATTACTGAACAAATCACAACACAAAAGATATTATATGTGTTAGCGGAAATGGAAGATCCCAATTCGCAGCAGTCGTAGCTAAGTCCACACTATGGCCTACCATTGGAAATATATATATATTTATTCAAACTGCTAGTATAATTGAGTCTTTCGAGGTACGTAGCAAGAAATAATATAAATTTGTTATTTTTTTTATCAGTCTATAAATTCCATTGACATATTTATAATATGTTTAAATGCAAATTAATTTGATTAGAATGTATATAATTTTGGGTTATATACAAAATCTGAATTATAGCAAATGAGATGATGCAATTTATTTTAATTAAAATATATAAAATTTTAGAGTTAATATAAAATTATAGCAAATGAAATTATATAAGAATAACAAAAAAGACCGTTAAATTTATCCTAAAATAATTCCTATAATATAGGAAAATAATATAAGTTGAAATCATCCATAAAGTCTCAGTTTTGTTTTAACATTGAGTCAAATGAGAAAATAAATTTGGGACCTGTGGAGTATAATTTTGTTGAAAAAGTGCATGGATTTTCTTTTAATCAAATTATTAGTTTAATTAAATTATTTGACCGATAAAAAAATAATCACAAATAATTAAGCTAATAATATAGTCTATTAAAATTAAAAGGCGGAAGTAATGCAACTAACGCACTTTATCTAGTACTCCTTATTCAAATATAGATTTTGAATAGGTCTTCTGTTAACATGTATTGCTTATTTTGAATATCACTATTTTGAAATAAAAAAATATTTTGATTTTTAAATAATAAAAATACACGTGTATTACGAAAGCATATTAAAATGTCGCCAACATCTGTTTAAGATTGATGAATGCCGATTATGGAGAAAAAGAAACTGCGAAATGTGAGAACGATAGAATAATTATTATGAAAAATAGGAAACGGTAAAATAATTTTTACCCGAATTTATATCGGTAAAAAATACATGAATTTCGGTGAAATGAAATGATTTCATACCTCTGAATAGTCGTTAATGGTGAAGCGAGTCGTGAAGTCGAAGGGTCTATGGCCTTAATAATGAAGCAGTGTTGGCAGGATTTAAATGAAAGAATGAACTATTTGAAGAACAAATATGGTTTATGAATATTGAAAATGTAGTTGAAAAAAATAAGAGAGATACATTGGTGAATCGAATAAGATGTAGGAAGTAATTGCAAAAGAAACCGTCTTAAATTCAATTAAGTGATTGCAAAATAATTTGAAAAAAAAAACTGTCCGAAAAAGGTGGAAAATGCTGATAGCAAAATTATTTGAAAAAAAAAAAAATTGTCCGGAAGAAGTTGAAAAATGCTAATAACAAAATTATTTGAAAAAATAAATAAAAAAATTGTCCGGAAAAGATGGAAAATGCAGGATTTTAAAAATAATTGATATTAGACATGCCACGTGAGATGTGAAAAAACTCACAAATATATGAGATAAAGATTTAGGGATTTGGTTTCCGTATTTGGAGAAGACAACTGAAAGCGTGCGTGAATATACTTTGGAAAGAGAGAGAGAGAAAAAAGTGGAATTGTGATTCGACCCGCTTCTCGACCGAAAAAAAAGTGGGATTGTGATTCGACCCGCGAATTTTAAATGGGCAAAGAAATCAAAATTAATTTCAAATTGATATTAAATTTCAAGTGCATAGTATGCACTTGGATGCACCCTAGAATGAGAGGACATGACAAGATTGTTGTCATTAAAGGTCAATTTTCTTGTAGTGATATATATTTTGATTTAAAAGTAAATTACAAATAAATATTTCATAATTACCTTAACTATTTATTCAAAATTACATCTATATTTGATTTAATATTAAGTTATTACTTCCAAATTATATAATTTTCAATTTAGTATTATGTTAATTAAAAATATTAGAATTAGAGGTTATTCATATTGTTTAATTTTTTTTTAATACCAACTTAAAGTTATTGTTGTGTATGATTATTTTTTTTTTTTTTAAATGAGATAAAAAAAATTAGGCGGGGAACAGATCCTCACGGGACGGGGATGGAGGAAAAAATTTCCCCATTTATTTCACGGGGATCCCCGGCGAGGCGGGGATGGAGGGAAAAATTTCCCCATTTATTTCGCAATGACGGGGATGGGGATTGACCCCCGTCCCCACCCCGTTGACATTCCAATGGACGAGAATCAAAGAAAGTCCATTGACTATTGAATACTTAAAGATTTTTTAAGACTTTTTAAAATCCGTAGAAATCTCTGGTTATTAGAAGAGATTTTGAAGAGTGAAATCTATTTATATTTTGGAAGAGAATCAAAGAACATATGATTTTTAAAAACTTTTAAAAATCCAAATTGAATACCCAAAAATCTAAATAAATCCTAAGACTCTATAACCAATATACGTAATCTACAAAATTGAAACTTTTTCTTTTCAAATTTCAATGAGTTGTCTCGAACACAACACAAACATTTTGTGTCCTTATCATCTCAACACGATAACGATAAGACTAAACACTAACATGCAATTTTCATTTTCGTATCCGAAATTGTCATCCCGCCTAAATATCAGTGTTTTAATTTGAGGTTGGATTGGGTATCTCTTACTTTGCTTATTACAATTTTAAGATTGCATAATAATTTATTCAATTAGTAAAATGGAAAAGAAACCTATTCAAATCCTTGTTTTCAGGATCTTGTGCTTACAATATCTCTCTTTTCATAATTATTATTGTAAAGGTAAAAATATATTTTTCGTTTATATACGATCACTTAAACCAAATGTGGATTTTGTGATTATTTGAAATTCCATATAATTGCAACCCAATAAACCGTAATTACTGGATAAATAAGGTAATTAGTAATTACCGAGATTAACGCAACTATAAACAAAATATTACATATTTGATTAAGTCCCCCGTATCTAGTACTTAATAATTTTTTATTCATTTCTAATCAAAATCGCACTCGATAGTACACATTTCTTAGAAATCATAATGAATTCTCATAGAGTGACTATTCTTTTCATTGGGAGTGTTCATGGACAAAATAAGAATTTCATTATTACTGATTTTGGTGGAATTAACGATGGAAAAACTGACAACAAACAGGTATTAATTTATTTCATATTTTTGGTTTTATACTTATTCATGATTATATATATAGGCCTTTGAAAGCTTGTGGAACTCCTGGAGGTACAGTTTCTATTCCGTAGTAAGTAGTGGAGATTTTGTGGGCCCATTCGAGTTGATGGGACCCTCGTGGCCGGCGGTGGGTTCGGTGCTCGGGATATGTGGCTCACTTTTAATAAAATTGATGGCCTTACATTTTCCGGTACTGAGCCTCCGTATGGTCAACTTGCAAGAAAATGTAACTAATTATACATACATACTTTTATATTTACCGTGGATACTTTATTGGGCTTTTAATATTGTTCGGTGTAGTATAACATAGTTTTCAGGTAATTAATTATGTAATTTTTTATTTTTAGGATTTTGACACATACAATTGCAGGTAAGATCAGTGAATTATTGATGAAAAAGGTAAAATGCACAATTGAGTTAAATGTCTAGATCTTTAATATTGTTCTTATGATCCTAGTATATAGTATATAGTATAAGTAATTATAAATATATATTCTGCTGTAATATTATTCTTACACAAATTCTTCTATAGTATGAATTGTGTTCTATAAAGTTTCATAGTATGAATGGTGTAAACTAAATTTATTGTGGTGTCATGACTATTGCTTCTAATTATATTAGTAAATGCATCTAATAATATTAATTTCATATTATAAACAACTTAAAAAAAACTATATTCAATGACACATGGGCCACTTGTTCCAGTCGTTTATTTTGTTATAATTTGAAATATTTCAAATTTTATTATATACCTCTAATAGGAGAGTCCAAAAATAATTAATAATCAAATTTGGCTTGTGTGTATCTCATGTAGAATAATGAGTATACTTATATGTGTTTGTTTTGCATTGAAGAACGGTTTTGTGAAAAATGCAGTATTTGAAGAAGGGATAAGTTTTGTTAACAGCAAGATGTTCCATCGAATGTGCAAGTCCCGACGGAATTCACATTTCACACTCCAACTCTATAAACATTTTGAATAGGCCCAGGGGACGGAAATCAAAATGTAAATATTATTTGCGGGCCAGGCCACGGCATCAGCATCGGAAGCTTAGCTTAGAGTGAGTAATTGTAGCTTGACCAAGACTCAAAATGGATCATCGCCATCGCCCATTGTTTGTAACATTAATTTCAATTTGCCCCTCGGGTCGGGAGAGTCGAGTGTGAAAATACGAGGAGTGACGGACGTTAACATTCAATGCAGCAAGAGCAAACCGTGCGACGATATAAGTGTTGTTGGATATGTCCCGCCCAGAATCTTCAATTTAAGGGACCGGATCAACTCCCTTCACGTTCACAACTTGGTTGATTAATTAGATTTTCTTAACATGGAAATAAATTATATATTTTAATTGTCTTGTACCATCACATTATCACACGTGTATTCTCTTCTTTACACTCATTGCTGAATTTTTTAAAATTAATTGCAATAAAATTCACAAACTTAATTATAACATGAATTTTTAAAGTTTGCAATTCGATACACAAACTAACTTATTATTGCAATTCAATATATGGTGTAAATTTTCGGTTATACTAATAATACGTGGAACACAAAAAACATGTCACATGATGCATCAAATATCAAATCTAGAAGAAAAAAACTTTATTTTTATTCAAAATATTTTTTTTTACAAAATATTGCTCAAACACGGTTTAATAATAGTAAAAAAACAAAATTATTTTCTAAGTATTTATATAAATTTGTATGATGTAAGACATTTTTTCTACCTAAACTAGACAACACCAATATTAATTTATGATCTATTATTAAACGTGTTTGAACAATATTTTATAAAAATAATTAAAATATTAAAAAAGTAAAATTTTACAAATTTAGCATCTGACGTAGCGTGTGTCGCGTCTTTAGTATCGGCTAAAGCTGCCACGTAAACGTACATATCATTGAAAATTTACAATATGTATCGAATTGCAATAATAAATTAGTTCGTGCATCATTACAATTAAATTTTAAAAGTTTTTGTTGTAATTGATATAAATGATAAAGTTCCTGATTTTTTTTTCAATTAACTCAATATTTAATAAAATTAATTAGTGTTGCCTGGTCACACATATTGTCAAGAAATATTTATTAATTAATGTCTATAACGAATTTTCAATAAGGGTCTTATGAAATAAAAATGTATAGTTTAAGGGCTTTTTAAAACAAAATTTAGTTTAGAGATCTTTTTAAACAAAATTTGATAGTTTGAGGGTCTTTTGATATATTATGCCTAGAGTTATTAATATCTTAATAGTAAAAAAAAAATCTTTTATATCATAAATTTTTAATTAATTTTTTAGTAAAGAGATTAATTATTTGGTTCATTATATTTTTAATGAACCGTCTCTTTTAATTGAGTCCGTACCATCATTATTTCACCTTGTATCACTGTTAAGTAATCATGTATCACACTTTAGTTAAGCCTGTAATATCATACATTCAGTTTGTACCCTAAAAATTGCACTCTGTAGTACTGTATTTTATTTTGGCAAAGTATACAGTGAAATGGTTTTACATATAAATCTAGATCCACATCTTCAAATGGATCTAACCGGGTCATATATCCTATGGCGTGGAACATACCTTCCGTCTTCTCCTCCGGCGTGAACCCTCCTTTCCGTCTTCCACCATGCCTCTCCTTCCTGCTATCGGTAAGTTCTCTCATCTTCGATTTCTCTCTTTCTTATTCGATTTCACTCTTCTACACTGTGTGTTACTCCGTTTCCTTCTTCTTCTTATGTTATTAATTACTCTTTGGTTTTGGTGGTATTGTGACGGTTTTCGTGGCTGTTTTTATGTTGATTTCACGGAAATTTTGTTGTTTCACATTAATTTTATGGCGATTTCCGGCGATTATTGGCGGTTTCACGGGACTTTTGTGACGCCTTCCCGGTGTTCTTATTTTTGTGAGTTTTTTAATTCCCAGTTTTCAATTAAACCCTTTATGTACATAAGTTTGATGAATATTGATTTTCAAATTACTTTATTTTGATTCGGAGGTGATTTTTCTATTGAAAATTACAGATTAAATGATTGAATAAGCTTGAAGTCATATTTCTATTGAAGATGAGGACAAAGTATTGTGCATTGAGAGGTATTGTAGAAGCCTGAAGTCATATTTCAATTGAAGAAGCCTAAAGTCATACTCTTTAGTTTTGATGTCACAACTTGGAAAAAAATCACAAATGGTCCCGTAACTTTGGCAAAATCCATAGATGGTCCCGTAAGTCTTCACTTTATCAATTTTAGTCCTTTTAGTATCAATTTTGGTCCTTCTCGCCGGAAAACTTAAATTTTCACCAGAAAAGTTACCGGAAATTTGTTGTAACTAACATAATGAACCGAAAAAAGTATCAAAATGACAAGCTCAACGAGAAGAAGAGAATAATATATGTTTTGACTCAAATGTTACCGTAAATTGTTTGAAAATTAGCAATTGGAATAGATTAAATTCTAATTTTAGGGATAGATGTAATCGAAACATGAAATTAATTGAGAAATTTTCTTCTTGGATGCGAGACGGTTCGATATTAGCAACGACCCTCAACGTAACCAAAATGAAAAATTAGGGCAACTTTCTGGTCAACTTTTAAATTTTCCGGCGAAAAGGACTGAAATCGATACTAAAAGGATCAAAATTGATAATATCAAAACTTATGGGACCATTTATGGACTCTGGCAAAGTTACAGGACCATTTATGATTTTTTCTCTCACAACTTGTTGAGAAGAGGAAAAAAAAGCTTAAACGGTAGCTGAGAAGAAAAAAAAATGTTGCTGAGTTGTTGATTAAACTCAAACATCTTTGTTTGAGGAAAAAGAAAGACGGAAGATGTTGAAAGAACTGAATGAAGATATTCTTTTTTGTTGTTGTGGTGAATGTTGATTTATGATGACCTTTTTTTTTTTTTTGTCGTGGTTTATGTAGTTGGATGAATGTTTGTACATGGAATGCATCTTTTGAATGTTGACTGATGGTTTTTAGGGAATTTCTATATTGAATATTTTGTTGCATATATGACTATTTGTATGTTTGAATATTTTCATAGTGTATTAGTCGTGATAACCAAAGCGTATTAGTTGTCTTAAGTAAAGGGTATTTGTTCCCTTTACTAAAGAGTAGTAGTTGGTACTTACTATTATAATAATTTGGCATATTATTATTCCCCTTCATTGAAGAGTATTAGTCCCCTTCACTGAAGAGTATTAGTTCCTTTCACTGAAGTGTATTAGCCCCCTCCACTGAAGAGTATTAGTCGTCTTCACTGAAGAGTAATAGTTGGTTCTTGTATGAGTATTAGTTATCTTCACTATAGAGTATCATTCTCCTTCACGGGAGTGTATTAGTCTTCTTCACTGAAGGGTATTAGTTCCTTTTATTAAAGAGTAATAGTTGGTACTTAAGTGTGAGTATTAATTATCTTTACTAAAGAGTATTAGTCCCCTTCACTAAAGGGCATTAGTCCCCTTCACTGAAGAGTATTAGTCACCTCCACTAAAGAGTATTAGTTCTCTTCCCTGAAGAGTATTAGTTCACTGAAAATTATATCAGTGTTTCTCTTTCTACAAAATCATAACATCGAAGCAATGTTTAATCAAACTGACCCAAATTATTCGTATTAATATTATTACACACGGACACCTATACATTTAACCAAACAAAATTTTTATGTAATTTTGTATGAGAAGTACCTGTTACAGGCAGTTGCGATGCGGAATTTGTAGCCACCAACTCTAGCTGATGTACAATTTCGCTAAATTTATCCACAACTTTGAAATTTCTCTTAATTTCCATCTGGAAAAAAAAAACTGAGAATTGTGTCTGAAATTTCTTCTTGTTCTTCAGATATTGCGTTTCACTATCTAAATCTTTTTATTGTTTCTAGAATATTGAATTTTAGTGTTGATTACTTTTGGAATTGGAAGAACTGGAACACGCTTGTAACATATTTCTTTCCTACAAATTGGAATACGTAATATGCATATTTGTAGTAGGTAATGGGCAGTTTAGTTAGTAGGTCGGTAGTAATTGGATGTTTAGTTGGGCGAATTGTATTTGGTGGGCCGGTAGTAATTGGATGTTTAGTTGATGGGCGGATTGTATTTGGAGCTTTATTTGCTATTTGGATCCAAGTTTATGCATAAATTCATTTCACTGTATACATACTCATTTTATTTTTGCTTGTACCACCATATATTTATTATGTATCAAAATTAAATCATATCGTACCACACTTTGTTTAAGCCCGTAACACCATTATCCTACCAAACTTTATTAAGCCCGTACCACAATTTATTTAATTATGTAACACAATGAATACATCTCTTAGTTTCACACAACCCAATTAATTCACATTATATTATATTTTATTAAGTTCGTAGAACAATTTATTTAAGTCTGTACCACAATTTATTCACACTGTACCACCACATACTTGATCTTTACCACAATTAATTCATCCATGTACCACACTTTATTTCATCTCATACCACTATTAATAAACCGCGTACCGATTCACATAGTACAATATCTTATTACTCATACCACTATTAATTCACCTCATACAATAATTGTACCGCAATTTATTAAGTACTCCCTCCGTCCTTAAAAAGTATGCACCATTCTCTGCACGTCGTTTAATGCAATATGTTGGAGGATATTTAGGGGTCTTGTGAGGTTCGTTTATAAATAAAATGATTGTTTATAGTAACGTTTCTATGCATACTTACCATAAACAATCATTTTATTCATAAACGGACCTCATAAGACCCCTAAATACCCTCCGATATATTGCATTAATCCACGTGCAGAAAATGGTGCATACTTTTAAAGGACAGAGGGAGTATGTACCACCATGAATTCACCCTGTACCACACTTTATTATGCATGTACCACCATATTTTAAGTCTGTACCACCATTCTAAAGACCATATAATATTTTTTTGTTTAGCCTCATACAACAATTTGGATGATGCGTGTTCATAATTTTTAAACCCGTACTAGCATGTTAAGCCCTCTATTATTAAACTCGTACCACAAAATATTTTAAACCCTAAACTTATTTTTTTTTTAATGAAGAGAGATTAAGACATCTAATGTTGGAGAAGGAGAAATTGAGAGAAAGAACAATTGATAGCAACATACATGCAAAAAAATTAGAAAAAAAAGGGGAGAGATCGGGAAAGTGATGCACAAATAAAAGGAGAAATAAATAATTAAACGCAGAAAAAAAAATGAAGGAGAAAAAAAAAGTGTAGCAAAAAAAGAGAAAAAAACCTAATCAAAATTTTTTAAAAAAAAAAAAAGAGGAATAAGGGTAAAGTTGGTAAACAATATATTTTCTTGGCTAAAAAAAGAATAAAATTAAAGCTATAACTTTTTAAATTAGAATTGGCTAAACATGAATGTTCCACTCTCGCCCTCGAGAAAATCACCATCTGTTTTAGGATTTAAATCTAAAATGTTCTTACAACTTTTTACCTTCTTAAAATAATCTTGTAGCTTTTTTTTATAAAACAAAGTATGGGGTGATTCATACATGAACTGCCGAAAAATATTAGTTGTTTTCATTAAACTGTATTATTGTTTTCACTAAATGATATTAGTTGTTTTCACTGAAGAGTATTAGTTGTTTACTAAAAATAAACCAAGACTTTTCAGTAAGAACTAATACTCTGTGAAAAAAACTAATAACCTTTCGGATAAAAGCTTCTTGAGAGAGGTATTTAGTCTTCCCAGATTCAACCCCCTTCTCCTAATTACCAGAACCCACCCTGGATTTATAGTGAGATTTTGAACTCTCTGTAGGCAGCTCGTGACTTTTGCCTACTTACACAGATACTTTTTGACCCCTGTCCGAGCAGAGGAGATGTTTCTAGCATTGATTTACTGCTGGATTCACATTTTCCACAAATCCTGCCATCCACTTTCTTCTTCACTAGCACTCTTGCGCAATACCTGATATGAAGACAAAATACAAATCCAGTGTAAGATATTGAAATGCAGACAAAATAGAAACACAGTTTGACACCCAAGCACAGTAGATAACTGATAAGGAAGCCACATCACATGGGTATTGTCGATAGATTATTTATAAAAGTAAGATAAATACAGGGTTCCAAACAGAATAAAAAATTAGAGTGGCTGAAGTTTGTGATCAAATTTAGCATAATTCATGGGTGGTAATTTGCATATGTTATTTCTACCTCATGTGCTATTGATAAATACACTTCCATAAGATGGGGAGGGCAGAAAGAAATTACCCAAGATGTTAATTCTTGGGAAAGACTTATATATCCTCTAGGGAAACTTTTCTTTCCTGTACTTTATTTTCCAGTTTATCTTATTCAATAAAAAAAAACTTCTTACTGGTTATTTTCCCTAACAATAATCCTAAACAAGCAACTAGTATCCTGATCATTTGCTGCCACAGAGTACCTTCGCCAATACATTTGCTTCACTTCCACACCCAAACGAAAAAAAGACATAAAGCAATAGATACATACATAACAATAGACTATATGTTAGTTAGAAACAGAGGGAGTGATACATTGATCGTACATGTGCTCACGATTTACTTTGCATTGAGTGCTTTTAAGAATTGCATCAACAACCCCAGTGTGACCAGAGATATCACAAACTTTCTCCTGCAAACAAAAAGATGTGTAATAAAACACCATACTGTGGAATCACATAGGTTTTTTCACAAGACAGCGGAATAAGTGCAAAAGCACTCACTTGTTTGCAACTGTTCCACAATACCAGACTTGAGTTGCAGCTCACACGAGAGCTTATACAGTACAAGTTATGAGAAACTGAAACAGAACTATTTTGTAACCTTTTAGCACTCTTAGGTACAATGAAACAGGAGAAAGACTACCAAACACATAAATCTTAATGCTGTAAATCAGAAGTGAGACTGAAATTGCATGTCGGAAACTGGAATTTGATGCCACTTTATTATATGACAAGAAATTTTTGTTCCATTGATGAGACCCAAATGGCTAAACCTAGTGTAATTAGCTTAAGAGTAGACAAGCTTATATAAAAATCTAAAATTTTCGTAAACAGCATAAAAGCTTGAAAATTAACCCAAAATCTCCTCTCTTCTGCAAAAATTTATGCACATCATATAATAATAATAATATAATAAAAGAAACATACTACAGTTCTAATACATTGTCCTAATAAACTAACACCCTCTACTAAACAATTTTCCATTTTATTGCAGCTAAAATATTTTGTGTTAAGCTTGAAAAGGCTCAAACAAAACTCACAAGTTCACTAACTTGATTAAGCGCACAAATTGAGCTCTCTTCACATTTATGAAGGCTGGCCTCATATAGAACAAGTTAAAAGGTCAGGCCACAGAGCTTTGACAACCAAATAGAAAGTAGAGAAGTAAACACATGTTCTTTGATATCTTTCACCAATTCATTCAGTTACTGTAGCATATTAATTTACTAAATATACAGCAAAAAAATTAAGCAACTTTGTCCAAAATATCTTCATAATTTCTTTCTTAAAAACTTAAAGATAACAAATTGACTGTCTTCTGACTGCACTAACCAGAGAATGCAGCATACTTAGATTGCTTCAGGAAATTAACTTATTGATGTTTAATTTTGTATTAATACAATAATATAGATTATGCTGCATTAATACATTCAGCATTATTCAACTAAAAAGGGTTCTAATTAGCAAAAATGAAAAGGGGAAATTCCATACCGTTGGGTAGTATCCCTCCTGAATCATCCAAGACCAATGAGAGCCTAACATGCTGACTGGCTTGCTTCTTTAACGGTATAGAGTGCATCAGGGACTCCATAGTGTTACCAATAGTCCCCACAGGAACAAGACCCATTCCTAAAGTGGTGGAAACGGTTAATATCTCGAATAATGATTTCCCTCGATTCTATCTTAGATATGTACTTAAAAGCTGTATGGCAGTCCAAACAAATACGAAGGTTCTTCTTCACCCTAATAGGAGATCCAGGTGGGGTAGCAATCAGCCCAAAAGCCACTGCAAGCTTTTCACTATGATAGGAGAGAAGAAGTTGCTTTTCTTTTGTTTCAATATGATGCAGATCAATCTCAGACATTGGAACATAACCATCCTTTGCCATAAGATGGCCCAGCTCCTCTAGTTTCGAATATATTTCTTCACTTCTAGGGTGAGTTTTGTCTCCAACAATGAATGTGTATATATTATCTTTTACCTCCATCCAGCTCATTCCTGGTTCCTTCTTCACTTTGTTGTCTTTCATTAATCTTCGAACCTCCTTAACGTTTTCCCATAATCCCGTTGAAGCATATATATTAGCTAGAAGAACATGGGTAGCAGATTTTTCTGGCTCGAGTGTGTAACGCATTTTAGCAGCATATTGTCCGAGCTCTACATCCTTGTGAATTTTGGCAGCTCCAAGAACTGACCCCCAAATGGCCCCATTAGCTTCAAATGGCATGTTGTTTATGAGTTCCATTGCCTTTTCCAGTTTCCCAGCTCGACCAAAGACATCAATCATGCAAGCATAATGCTCTTGCGTCCGTTCTATACCAAATTTCTCCTCCATCTTCCCAAAATACCCTTCAGCTTCGTCAACAAGACCAGCATGATTACAGGCAGAAAGGACACTAACCAGTGTTATATGATTGGGAGTTACACCATCTTTAAGCATTTTATCGAACAGGTGGAGGGCATCTTTTCCATGGCCATGTTGCGCTAGACCACCAATCATTGCAGACCAGGAGACGACACTTTTCTCAGGAACCTCATTGAAAGCTTGGCCTGCTTCTTCTATACTTCCACATTTGGCATACATGTTGACTAGTGAATTCCCAGCAAACACATCGAACATAAATCCCATTTTCAAGACATGGACATGCATTTGCTTCCCCTGTTCATAAGCTGATAGATTTGCACAAGCATTAAGAAGACAGCTGCAAACAAAAGAATCTGGCTTCATATCCTCATCTAATAACTTCAAGTAGAGCTTGAAAGCTTCTTCACCTTGTCCAGACTGAGCATATGCCGTCATCAATGATGTATAAGATGGAATATCCAAGGATGGGCATTCTTCAAAAACCTTAGCTGCTTCATTAATTTGGTTGCATTTTCTGTACGAATCAACAAGACTGTTTAATATAAAATTATCAGCTTGGTAACCCGACTTCACAATCAGTGTGTGAACTTGCTCACAGATGATCGTAGCCTCCAAGTCAGCAATTGCATTGAGGACTGCTAGTAGAGTTGCATGATCAAATTGGTTCTTTTTTTTATACATCTCGGAGAAAAGGGTAATAGCTTCTCTGACCTTTCCATTCCGTGAGAGCCCAGAAATCATTGCGTTCATTGCAACCAACTCCTTTTCTGGCATCAAATGATAAATCCTTACTGCATAAATCATCAAATTACATTTGCAATACATGTCCACAAGGCCAACACTAACAAATGGATCAGACAATTTCTCCAACTTTATCAATTTGGCATGAATCTGCTTACCCAATTCTTGGACACCTAATGCAGCAGAAGCTTTAAGAGCACTTGATAAGGTAAAAACGTTAGGCCTTATTCCGGACCTCTCCATCCGATTTAACAATTCTAAGGCCTCATCATAATATTCATGAGACACACAACCGGCAATGAGAGCATTCCAAGAAATAATATCAGGTTTCAGAATATTATTAAAAACATTCATCGCATCTCCAAGATCTCTCGCTTTTGCATACATGTCAACTAGAGCATTCAATGAGAATGGGTCGCCCTCATATCCAAGCTTTATCAGATACCCATGAATATTCTTTCCGTGACCAATATCTCCTAACCCTGTAGCAGCATTTAATATAGTTGACAAACTAAACTCATCTGGCCTAATTCCACTAGCAACCATTTCCTGGAACAACCCCATTGCTTCCCCAAACAAATCACTCTGAGTATAACATGACAACAAAGCATTCCAAGAAACTACATTCCTTTCAGGGATATCCTCAAACAATCTCCTGGAATCTAAAATATGACCATATTTAGCATACATAACTACCAATGTATTCGCAACGAAGATATCTGACTCAAACCCAGATACTATAACAGTTTTGTGAATTTGTTTTCCCAGTATAAAGTGCTTCGTGCTTGCGCATGCTTTGAGCACGCTGGAAAAGGCGAACTCATTACACTTAACACCCAAGACATTCATCTCGTGAAAAGCCAAAAGGGCCTTTTCCCCAAGGCCATTTTGGACATACCCAGATATCAATGACGACCAAGAAACCAAGTCTGGTTCTTCACTTTCTTCAATTAGCTTTCGAGCATGGCAAAAGAATTTACACTTCGAATAGAGATTTACCAAATGGATGCGGTGTTTTGGGTCCTCGGATAGGTGAAGTTTAATTAGATGGGCATGGATTTGGAGGCCTTCATTTAGGGACTTGGTTTGGGCAAGCTGTGATAACAGCTTTGAGTAAGAACTATAAGTCGATCCAAACTTTTGGAGCAGTGGAATAAGCATATACTCCTGCTAGAAGAAGAAAAGAAGTACATATGCTGATCGTGTCAGATTCAAATTAAAATTTCAGAAATTAATGCAACACAAAAGCACTCAATAATAAAATCAGAATAGAGAAAAGTGACTGCATCTACAGTAGTTCATTGGACATATATAATGGGAGGAGCAAATTAAAGTCAAGCTATTCTTCTTAAATTTCACATGCTGAAGCTCATAGTCATACTAATCACGGAGGCATTGCTTTTTGGTTCTTAACATCTAATCTTGAGCAATTAAAGCATACAATTTGACTGGACAACACAAATTGTAGTTCAATGCCACAGCTCTACAAATAAAATCGTGACACCCAGGAATATAAATAGAAAACATATTGCATTCAAATGAAATTTAAAAGGTGAAATAAAGTGGGAGAAAGAAGTCCAATCAACTTCAGAAGAACAATACAGAAACTTGTTTACAGACCAAGGAACTGGGGACAAAAGTGCACAGAACGAAGTCCAAAATGAACAGAGGAGTGAGTAGATTGATCACGACAATGGTACTACATCCCCAGTAATATATGTAAATAAAAAAATACTGACCTTTTTCGAAATATAAGCAAATTATGTTTTATGAATTAGAACAAATTAAAATAGTTTAAAATAAAATTAATGAACAAATGAGCTGGTAAAAAGAGTTGTATATGTGTATATTTACCTAATATTATAGTCTCTTCACGAAAGGACACATTTTCAACGAAAGTTGCAACCCTTTGGTTCAGTGAGACACAGTAATAACCTTTTGGTGGGTCAAAGTTATCTATAAATACTCAAAAAGAGCACGGATATTGAAAAATTGAGTCTATATATATATATATATATATAGAAATTGAGTATTCTAGTTTTGGACTTGAGATTTCTGCTTCTAAAATTTGTTAGAGTATTCCAAGATTGCTTAATACTTGAAAACCATTTACGCCTTGGGAGGAATTAATACCTTTAAAAACAATAATCTTTGTTTGGTGTGCCCAACACATATACAACAGTTTTAAAGGCAGTAAAAGTCAATGTTGGTGAAGACACAACTATATGATGCAGAAAAACTCAAAAGACTGAATGGACTCGATCACTCTTGTTCTGCTCGTTTTGTCTGGGAAGAATTATTTAAAATATTTTGAGAAAATTTAATTTGATTTTGAGTTATAAATATTATGCAAAATTGGATGTGCCGAACAGGCTATGGACTTTCTACAAACACCTGGTGTGCAGGTCCAAAACAAAAGTTATGTTTTGCATAGCAATTGAAAACTGAGTCCTACGGGAAATCAATTGAAAGGCTCGTATGGCATTGCTTTGCAGCAAATGTGAAAAAAAAATGAAGAATTTCAAAGGAAAAGGTTGATGCTCTTACTTACCTTAATTTAGTATTTGGTGGGGAGAGTGGTTGAAACGCCGAAAAGGAGAAGATTTCGAAGATCATGAAGTCTTATACGGCCGGACTCAAAACGACTTCTTCGAAGGAGTAATGCGGCTGGGCATGAAAACGGCGACGTTTCAGCGCAAAGGTTTTTTTTTTTTTCTTTTAAAATAGTTTAAAGGATATTAAAGTGCCCTGAGCTGACTATATATTTATGCCGATTCATCATCTAATATAAAAGAAAAGTAATAAAACAATAAAAATTAAATTGGAAGCCACATATTCATCTTCCTTTTAAATGACACATGTCAATATTTAATTGATTATCTTAAATTTTATTAAACGAGTGTATATTTTTATTTTTGGAATTAATTTATAAAATACTACAATAAAAATTATATATCAAAATTCATAATTTTTTATTCTCTATAAATGTAGACCAATATTGATATATTTTGAATCAAATTTTTATATTTTATACTTTTTCTTCTAATTTCTATTGTTTCCTATCATCTCTCTTACCCTCTACGTCCTGGAATTACTTGTGCATTGACTATTTTCTCGTGTTTTAATATGTAATTTTTTTTATTAATATTTAAAATGTTGAAGTAATTATTAAGGAGACATATAATAAATGAGAGATAGAATTATCATATTCATTTTTTGAATTCATTATATCATTTCAAATATTAATAAACAACTCACTCGCTAAAAAAAAAAAAAAATTGTGTGCAAATAATTATAGACGATACCTGACATCCTTATAGATGATATTTAAAGAAAATTCATAGACAGTTGGATACCTAAAGATTTTTTTAAGACTTTTTAAAATCCGTATAAATCTCTGGTTATTAGAAGGGATTTTGGAGAGTGAAATTTATTTATATTTTGGAAGAGAATCAGAGAAAATTCATCTGAGTATTAAAATTCATAGACGGTTTGAATACCTTTTTTTTTTTAAAGACTTTTTCAAAATTGTATTGGATACACCAAGACTTTTAAACACTTTTAAAAATTTAGATTGAATGCACCCAAACTTTAAAAGTCTAAAAAAATCATACATACTCCATAACCAATACAATCTTAGTGTGAATTTTGCAAATATTCAATTATTATCTAATAATATTTTTATCTAAGTATTCAATAATTATCTAATGATTTTTTTAGATTATTTAAATTATGCCATCATTATATAACGTTTTTGTTTCACTATTCAAAAATCCAATAAAATAAAATAATTAATTGTCTAATATTTTTAATATCTTTTATTATAAAATAAGAATGATATATATGTTAATGATTAATTTTAATTTAGCTTTTAAAAAATATTTATAAAACCTCAATTGGCATGCATATCAATACAAATGGAGTATATTTTTTCTAGTTTCTAATTGTATTCAATGCAAAGTTGTGCGTTTTAATTTTTTTTTTTTTTTGGCAATACGCTGTCGTTTCATGCCCAGCAGCCCCTGCTGGTTTGGGTGTCCAGCAGGGGATCCGCTCCCTTTGGTTTATGCTTTGATAGACACGATTCTGAATTTATCGGACTTGGCGGAAGCCCGCATAGACCGGGCTCTATTTAATGTCGTGAAATGACTAAATTGCCCATGGGTATTTAAGGAGGAACTGCAATTTTTTGGAGGGACCCAGACGATTCTCAATTCGAAGCTTCCCGACACCGATTATGTATAAGATTCACGACGTCGTATATAATTAATGAGTCTTCGTCGAGTGTAAGTTAAAAATTGATTATGTATAAGATATGTTGAGAAATCGAAAGAGTTTAATTTTTGCATTGAGAGGTATTAGTCTGAGTTTATAATTTTTTTAAAACAGTTTATAAACTATTTAAAAGTTTATAATTACTATCAATGTGTTTGAAAAAATAAGGTATTCAAGAGTTTATAAAATCATGAAACAAACTCTTAACACCTTATAAGCTGTAAAAAGAGTCATGAGGAGAAAGTTTAGCTTAGGATGGGAGTACGGTGCTGGAAAATTGGAATAAACAAGAACTTTATCGAACAAAATTGAAGGAGAATGTGGCGAGGTTCTTGCAGGACAACGGGCTGGTGGTGAGAACATAACTCATGTTCCACTAGCAAGAAGATGATGTTATGACTTTTGTAGTGCCGGTGGTGGGTTAGATAAAATACGTTGTTAACCTGAATTTTAAGTTTTAATACTTTAAACTAACTTTTGTTGCTGTTTGGATTCTAAATCTTGGTACTGTTATGCATTACGAAGTCTGAAATGTATTTGATCTCCTATTTAATATTCAAGTATTTGATTAGCTACTACTCTTTTTATCGTCAAATAAAGACTGTTGCAGGATACGTGGTGGAATTGATAATGCAGAAAATTAAGTGGAACAATAGGAATACTCTGTAATTTCAATTAAAGTGAGTTCAAATCATTGGGAATCCATACTAACGACAAATTACCAGAATCTTGGTAAGAAATCTCAAAATCACAAGTGCAAAAACATCAAATAACCAATGGGGGATGTCGAACAGACACCTCTCCAAATATTACAACACCTTTCAAGAATTTCATTTCCCAAAAATGAGACTTTGCCAAGAAATTTCATAACGAAAGGCAAAGCAAAATATATTCTTATTGGAGACATTTGAAAGCATCTTAAAAATGGGAAAACGATTGTATTGGCCATCTTTGTTAAAGTTGTATATTTTGTTGCAGAAAATTGTACAAAATGAATGGTCCTTTGAGTTCATAACAAGAGCGGAATCCAGGAAAAGTCGACATCTAAATTCAGTAGCACTAAGAGACATTATTTTGTATAACCAAATAATAAGACGCTGAATAAGAAATTGAAATGAGAATGAGAATGATAATATTGAGGAATTAAATAAATATATTTTATAAAATTGTGATATTTGGTTCATGATGATGAATACCATCATTAATATTAAAATAAATAGATTTTTATGAAAACGTGAGATGATTTTTTTTATTATTCCACAAGTACAAAGTCATATCTCCCAAAGTTATGAGAAATGTCTCATTCTTTTGTTTTGTTTTGTCCTTTTTTTTTTTTTTTTTTTTTATCAAAGACACTCTCCAAGGAATGAAGCCATGAACCAAAACACTTATATTTAATTTCATTTCCATTCCCCACTACAAAACATTTAAATAACATATGATAAACAACTTTGACAAATATAGCCCGAGATGGAATAATCACTGTTGATGACCTTTTCTAACTAAGAAGATTAATGGCTGTTTTTCATCTAATGAAGATCATCAAACAAGAATCAAGATCATGGAATTTGAATAAGTAAAGCTTAAGAAATAAATTTGCAAGAGTTGGGCTATTTTCTTGAATTGTTCTCCCTTTTTTCATGTGCATGAAGGGAGTATTTATAGACATACAAAGAGGTCATGTGTCACCATCTTGGTGGCTTAATCATTGGATCTTTGCCAAGTGTTAGGACACTTGTACAACATCTACACTATTGATCATTGGATGGATGCCAAGTGTTAAGACACTTGGACCATATCTAGGCTAGTGACTCTTGGAATTCCCAATGTTGTATTTGGTTTTTGGCACTACTGATATGCTCTCGACGGTGACCGTTTGCTCGCTTGTACGTCTTCGTTAGATGTCATGGTTCTTTGCATTCCGAGCTGTTCGCTCCTTGCTTGGGATTGTTTTACAATGTTGTTCGCTCCATTACTAAGTTGTTCGCCCAAATTGATCTTGGCTTGAGCCGCTTGCACAACTGTTCTTTGCAAGGCTGCTCGCCCTAATTCTGCTTGCCGCATTAGTACTTTTCTACAAAGCTGTTCGCTCTACGAATCTGCTAGCTCCTTTACAAAGCTGTTCGCTCCACGAAGCTGCTAGCTCCTTTGATTTGTTATCCTGTTACTAAGTCTAATAATCTCATGTTTATTAATTACTTATTTGTTCGCCACCCAACAATTGCCCCCTAGCTTGGTCTCGCGTTGAGCATGGATTGATCAATTGAGACCAAGCTATAATCTCTTTGAAAATTGGGCGAGCAAGAATGGAACATGGATGTTTACGTTGGCGAGCATCTGAGCAGTTGGGCGAACAGACGAGCATGAGAGCTCACGTGCGCGACCAGTAGCGAACGCCTTTTCGTGTCGCGACGGTTGGATTCCCGAGGCACGGAACGCGAGGCGTCGCGTCAGTCACGCGCGACCCTCAATTTGCCCATAGGGGCCTACAGAATTTTATGAATATTGCATTTTCGCCCCGGCTTCGTCCTTATAAATAGGCGTCACTTTCTTCTTCTTTCTTCTTTCTTCTTTCTGAATTTCTTAAATTTTCGCCATTGATAAACGCTTCGAAGCTTTCTTTCTTTGCGATTCTTGTTCCTGAATCTCCTCTTGTGTCACTTTGATCTTCATTTTCAAAGGTAATTCGTCTTGTATTTCCTTTAAATTTCGATTCCGTATACTTTTTCTTTTTCTTTCGTATTTTTCGTAACTACGACTGTAATTCCGACCGGGAACCGCCGTCGCGCCGCCGCTCTGTTGATTCCGTCGCCGTCGTAACTCCTCCGTCGGCGTCATTATCTGTATATTACCCTACACTTGGCCAAATTCCTCCATCATTTATTTTAAATGGAGTTTTCCCCCTCAAGTTCATCTCAATCCGGACCCGGGCGAAATCCGGAAAAACGACCCGTAAATACGACTTCTCCGCGCAGATCTGTTCGCCAAGCGTTGGCGAACAACCCGCGTACGTTGTTGGTGGATGAAGGTACGGACTCAGATGCGAGTTCCGTTGTTCGCTCGGTAGAGATGTTCGTCGCTGATCGCTCTGGCGATCAAGAAGAGATTCACCCACTTGCTCGCGAATCTGAAACGTCTTCCAATCTTGGAGAAGATTCTACAGAAGTAGCCGCGGAGATAGAGGGTTCAATCGACCTCGAGGGCGACCAAGCTGACACTGCTGGCGAGCAGCGAGTTGGCGAGCAGAGAGGTCCTACGCTCACTTGGGAGTTTTTAAGGGAAATCAATTTTCCCATTTCTCAAACTACACCAGAATCTCGGATCCCGGAAGGAGTTGTTCGTGACAACGAGTGGGCAGACTATTCTGCTCGCTACTCGAAGACTTTTTTCCCCACATCGAGGGTAATTATGAAGGCTCAGGATGGGGACTATGCAGCGAGCAAGGTTGCTAGCGTATGCATGGAGAGTGATCTGGCGAGCATCCGTGAAACATACAAGATCCCCTACGATATATTCATGTATGTGCCGAAGAAAGGGGAGACTGCTGATCGCCCCCCACCCGATTGTACGGCGATTAACTTGGATGTGCTGAACACGGGGTTCCCGCTCCCCGTTCATCCGCTCATCGGTCGTTTCTTGTCTGACATGAATCTGGCGATCACTCAAATCACTCCGAATGGTTGGAGTACTCTTCTAGCCTTCATGACTCTTTTTGGTCTTGAGGGTTACAAGAATAAAATAATGACTGCGGAGCTTCTTTATACCTTAACCATTTCTGAGGACGGTGTTGGCTGGTATTATGTTAAGGCGAAGACCGGAGTGAAACTTATTGAAGGTGTTCCAAACAAGATCAAGGGTTGGCATAGTCAATTCTTCTATATTGGTGGAGATTGCCGAGCAACTGAGGGATTCGCGGGCGGGCAGACGCGCATCATGTCGCCTGAAGGCTTTGGAAAAATCAAACGTAAGGCTAATTTTGTCTTGCTAATTCATAAGTAGGACTAATTTTAATCCTTTTCGTTGTTTTGCAGGTCCGAGAAACTTGAAGTGGGGGCATCCCGATCTTAGCGACGAATACCTCTTCACGTTAGCCGTCATTTCTCTTCGCGACGCTGCTAGTCGCGACATAGATCATCTTTCAAAAGCTCACTGCCGCAAGCTTGCTGGTTTGATTACGAGTCCTCACCACCTTGAAGCTCAAGCTATCATCCCAGAGGGTGACTTTCTTTGTTTGTTTTTTTTTTTTTCGCCAATCATTCTTGCTCGCCCTTCATTTTTGCTCGCCTAACACTTGTCTTTTTCTTGATAGATCAACGAGTCACCGTTGCTATCCCGGCTGTGCCTGAATCATATTATCTGCTCGCCAGATGAGTTAAACAAATGGCCGAAGCATCAAGAAGAAAGATGGACCCTCCCCTTGCCATCATGCGCCTCCGGGCAGGGGAGAACCCCACTGGTCGCCCAGCTGCCGGAGCTGGTCGCCGTAAGCCAGTGGCCAAGACTACGTCCTCTCCGCGGGATGCAAGGAAGGAGAAGGAGAGGGAACGGGAGAGGGAGAAGAAGAAAATGCCGCGGGGCGATGATGCTCGCGGCACTCGCGGTGATGATCGCGCCTCAAAGCGATCAAAGACCGTGGCGGAGGCGAGCAGCGCTGCTCCCCAATCTCCTGCTTCTAAGTCCACCTCCTTGGAAGTGGTGGACGAACAACAAGTGGTCGCTGGCCTGGTGGCGACCAAGAGAGGGGATAATCCCAAAGACACCTCTTATTTGGGTTGGGACCCCGTTAAAATCAAGGAGTAAGTCAATTATCTTCGACTTGTGTGTTGTTCGCCGCTTGGCGCAATGTTGCTCGCTCACTGACTACTGTGTTTCTGTTTTAGGTATAACCCAGCGCATTATCCTGGCCGCGGGACTACTCTTCACTATTTCTCTGTGGTGAAGAATGCACCTCCTTCATTTTCCAACATCCTTGATGTCCCTGTTCGCCGAGCAGCCGAGATAGTTCCAAGGGCTTGGACGAAATCGGGGAACACCCTTGTTGCTGGCCAATCTGCTAGTGACAATGTTCGTTTGATGGCATACAATGCTAGCCATCAATTGGTCCAGTCCCAGATGCTGCTCGACCAAGTCATGGAGCTCGAGCGAACAAACCGTGATTTGGGTCGTCGCTTGGAGAGGATGGACGAAGAAAAAGCCTCTGCCATCAAAGAGTGCAAGGCCGAGCATGCTAAGGAGCTGGCTTTGATGGAGAGGAAGATGGAGGCCTCCTTAGTCGGCGAGAAGAATGCCTTGGACAAGGCTGAAAAGATGCTGTTGGAGGTGAAGTCCTCAGATTTGAGAGCTGAGATAGCTGAAAAGGAGCGAGCAGACTTATCTGCTCGCTTGCTCGCTGCTGAGGAGCATATTAAGAGGTTGGAGGAGGAACGTAAGGACATGATCGACTACGAGGTCCATGAGCAGGAAGTGTTGGATAAGACCAACTTTGGGTATATCTGTGCATTTGCTGAATGTTTGAGATCTGTCCACTTCGCCCATAATCACAACCAAGACATTCGTGATGCGGTGAAGGCGGACTTCATTGAATATGTCAAGAATTACCCCCCTGCTCCTGGCTCTACCTTGTTCGTCTCTGATCTGGCCGATCTTGGCTTCCCCTTGGACGTCTTCGGCGAGGAGGTCGACATTGCTGCCCCCACTTATGGTGGCCAGCCCGACCCTGCTCCAGCGACGACCAACGCGGCTGCCACTGATGAGGTCTTTGAAGGGTTGGCATCTCTTCCTTTAACTCCACTAGATGGGGCTGGCACAAGTACCCCAGGCGAGCAGCCGAGTGCCCAGGCGACCAGAACTGCAGATGCTCCTCCTCCACCTCCCTCTTGAAGACTTAGTTTTTATTTGCAATAGGATGTACACTCTTTCTGTATTTCTCATTCCTATTGTAAACATCTTTTGACTTGAAGAAATGAAATTTTTTTGCTCATCTACAAATTTGTGCCTCTTTGTTTGTCTTACTTAATTGCTCGTTTCTTTCTTTTGCTTATGACTTAGTTTCTAAGTGTTCATTTTTTCTTAAGGTAAACACTTAGTCAAATTTTAAGTTGGTCATTTGGTTCTTATAGAACTTGACCTTTAGTTGTTTGGGCCATTTTGGTCGCTTGTGGACTTGGCCTTGCATTAATGTGGGCTGTTGGTCCGTTATGGACTTAGCCTTATTTTTGCTTTTAATAAGCTCTTCTGTTCGTCTCATAACAGACTTGCATTTTGCAATTTTTTTTTTTTGGGCGAGCAACTAAGTAGTTTGGACTTGAGGCTCAAAATCTAAAAGAAAGCAAGACAAAAGATAAATGCAATTTTGCTCGCCTAGTAAGATAAATGCAAATCTGCTCGCTTATAAACTTACGCAAAAATTTCAAAAATTACAAAGGACCTATTTACAAACTTTCTATGACTTACAGGACTTCATTGGTAGTACTTCTTGAGTAAAGTTGTATTCCAGGAGTATTGGGACGACTTGCCTTCCATGTCTTCAAGGTCGTATGTGCCGTTGTGCCACTTATTCGTCACCTTGTATGGGCCCTCCCAAGTCGGGCCGAATACTCCTGGTGGTATTAAAACTTTTCGAAGTACCAAGTCCTCAATTTCGAATTCTCTTGCTTTTACTTGAGAATTGTAGTACTTTGCTGCTCTTCTTTTGTAAATTGCATTTTTCAATTCTGCTGTTATTCTTTTTTCTTCAAACAAGTCCAGCTCTGCTGCCAGCGCAGCATTGTTTTCCTCTTCGTCAAACGAAGCTGTTCGACCTGTCGGGACTTTTAGCTCAATCGGTATTACTGCTTCCGTCCCGAATGCCATTGTGAAGGGTGTTTCGCCTGTGCTTGTTCTGTGGGATACTCGGTATGCCCACAACACCTCTGGTAGCTCTTCCGACCACTTTCCTTGCTTGTCAACCAAACGAATCTTCAGTATATGCTTGATTATTTTATTCACTGCTTCTACTTGACTGTTCGATTGGGGGTGGTATGGTGTCGAGAAATGTTTCTTTATTCCCCATTTTTCGCAAAAATCTCTGATCTCTTTTCCTTCAAACTGTCTTCCGTTGTCCGTCACTATCGCCTGAGGGACCCCGAAACGACAAACAATGTTTTTCCATATAAAGTTGATCATTTTCTCCTGTGTGATCCGTCCGAGTGCTTCTGCTTCTGCCCACTTCGTGTAGTAGTCAACAGCCACCACCACGAATCGAACATTTTCTTGTCCCGGGGGAAAAGGCCCAATGAGGTCAATTCCCCATTTCACAAACGGCCATGGACTATTGACTGAAATCAGTTCGTGTGGGGGTTTGTGAATGTTTGGGGCAAACAATTGACATCTATGACAAGTTCGGGCAATCCTGATCGCATCCTGGAGGAGGGTTGGCCAGTAATATCCTTGCCTTATTGATTTATATGCCAAGGCCCGTCCTCCGGCATGATTTCCACATACACCTTCATGGATCTCTTTCAGTACTGCTTGTCCTTGCCCCCTAGCCAAGCATTTCAGAAGTGGGAGCGAAATTCCTCTCTTGTACAACTGTCCGTCCATCATGGTGTATCTTGCTGCTCTTTTAGCCAACTTGTTGGCTTCATACGGGTTGTCTGGCTTTTTATCGTTTTGCAAATACTCAACGATTGGTATCCTCCAGTCGTCTTCTTCGAAATCTTCGTTGATCTGATAGATTTTATAATCTTCGGTTGACGGTTTGGACATTCTTGTTAGTGTCACTTCCGACAATTCTGCTGGTCCGGCGCTGGTTGCTAGCCTGGCTAGTGCATCTGCTTGAGCATTATTGTCTCTTGGTATCTGTTCAATGTATATTTGTTCGAACAAGGAGGCCAAGTGAGCAACAATTTTTTGATACAAAGCCATGTCTTCATCTCTTGCTTCATATTCTCCTCGGACCTGGTTGACGATCAATTGCGAATCTCCAAAGATTTGCAACCTTCGTACTCCAACTGCTAATGCTAGGCGTAACCCAACGATCACAGCTTCGTACTCTGCTTCGTTGTTCGTCGCCATGAACTCGAATCGAACAGCTGAAGTAAAAACTTGCCTATCCGGGCTTATCAAGACTATTTCTGCTCCCGATGCTGTATTAGTTGACGAACCGTCAACATACATGTGCCAGGGATGGCTATGTCCTCTCGTTGGATCTTGGGGGAAAGTCAGTTCGACTATAAAGTCTGCTAAGGCTTGCCCCTTGATCGCTGTTCGAGGAGCATATGAAATCCCGAATTGACTGATTTCCAATGACCATTTTAGGAGGCGGCCAGCTGCATCGGGTCTGTGCAGTATTTGCTTGAGCGGGAACGTTGTCAACACTTCCACCTGGTGGTCGAAAAAATATGGACGAAGTTTTCTGACGCTCATCACCAGCGCATATGCTAGCTTTTCTGTTGGTGAATATCTGAGCTCTGCTTCGTGCAAGACATGACTTACATAGTAAATGGGTAGGTGGAACTTTCCTTCTGCTCGAACGAGCACTGAACTGATTGCCACTTCTGAAGCCGCCAGGTACAAGTATAACTTCTCCCCTGGGATTGGCTTGGCAAGAATCTTCGTATCACTGAGGTACTCTTTCAGCTGCTCGAACGCTTGTTGACAGGTGTCTGTCCATTGAAACTTTCCCTTCTTGATCGCCTCGAAGAACGGCCTGCACTTATCTCCGGATCTTGAGACGAACCTGTTCAAAGCTGCTAGGCATCCGGTCAGCCGTTGGACTTCTTTAACTGATCTGGGTGGCTGCATTTCTATGATGGCTTTCACTTTCACCGGATTTGCTTCAATTCCTCGCTGACTAACCAGATGTCCCAAGAATTTCCCAGAATGGACTCCGAAACTGCTTTTCTTGGGATTCAGCTTCATATTGTAGGTCCGAAGTATCTCATATTGTAAGTGATCTTCCTTTTTTGAGCTCTTGACAACAATGTCATCCACATATACTTCCATCGTCTTCCCGATGTGATCATCAAACATCTTGTTAACCAGTCTCTGATATGTAGCTCCAGCGTTGTGTTGGAGTTATACGTGAAAGTATGCTTTTACTTTGTATAACTCGTGTATCAAACACTCGTTTTATGAGAATAATTCTTTTATCGCATTTGCTTTAGTTATGATTGAATGTTGAATTTCTATTGCAAACCGTTCAATATATAGTACGTGTTACATAGTAGTTAATGTGGTGATACCCGATCACGGAAGACAACATTAACAGTTTACTTGTAACTAAACGTACATTTTCACGACCTAGGTGGAATTGAACAATCCGCCGTGAAAGGTCGATGTGTAAGGCTCAGATTGGTCTGTCTTGACTAAGAGATTGCACTAGCACATTTAGTATGTGTTGAAGAGGTCCTACAGCGAGGATAAATTCTTCTGTTCTGAAAGGTGAAGAATTAGACCTCAGTGGTTGTTGATTTCTTAATCTTCGTCACTTAAATAGGACCATGTGTGCTTAATAGTTACTGCTTTGATTCATGTTGGGTGAGAATCATTGCGACTTCGAACTTTGTGTCTTGGGCAGTAATATTAATCATACGACGGTTGCTAAGATTTAATACGGAGAAACACGTGCGAGTACGACTCGTGTGATTAGTCCCCTTGGTGGGCTCAGAAGTTTTATTGTACCAAATCTTGCAAGTGAAGAATTAGTTTCTTCGGTACGAATAATAGTGTTGAGCTGTCTTTACTCCAAGGTGAAATATATTAATTAATTTAGAGCTATTCAGAAGCTCAATTAATTAATGGACTTGATAATCTTAAACGCGGGAAATAATAACCGGGAGCCCATATTATCGTAATATGGATTAAGATGGATAGTGCAATATTAATTTATTAGTGGTAATAATTAATATTAATGGGCTGAATTATATTGGGGCTCAATATTGAAATTCAGAAGTCCATTAGGAGGTCCAATCTTAATTCTCCTTAAGGCCCCTCAAGTAGCCCAATTAAGTAGCCCAATAATGATAAGGTGATTAAAATAAAAAGAAAATAATATGCTGATTTTTTCCTTTAATTTTCGAAAAATACATGATAAGGAGGAAAGAGGTTTTGTTGATTTTCTTGGAAAGATATTATGCAAGATATGTATTCTAGGAATACAAGAATATCTCATATATTCAAGAAGATCCAAATCTTGGATTTTCTCTATGTAATTTTCGAGAACTACATATTTATTTAGGGGAGTGAGATTTTTGTGGAATATTTTATTTTGGAGAAAAGAATATATGAGATATATTCAAGATTTCTTAGAGTCTAAGAAAAGATTTTCTCCAAGGCCCAATAACACTTAAATTTTCGGCCACCCCTTGTTATAAATAGGGGATGATTATTTCATCCCCAAGTACATAATTCCATGTGTTGGAAAAATCAAGGAGCATAGATATTTTTCTTTTTCCTTAGTTATTAAATTACTTGAAAGCGTCTCCCACCGGCGATCAAGTGAGGTGAAAAGGGAAATACTTGAGAAGGCTTTGGGTTGATAAAGCGAGATTACAAGTGTCCCGTATATCCAAAGGCCAATACTACGAGAGGTACGTTAATCACATATTTACTTGTTTAGTTCCGCCTAGTTAAATATGTGAAATTAATTTAACATGCATGATGATAATTAGTTGTTGGAATTATTATTTGAATTAATTAGGATTAATTCATGATAGTAATAATTGTATTTAAATTCGTATTTAAAGTTCATCCCGAATAGATTCCGGGCACCCCTTTTTTCCCAACAACAGGTATCAGAGCCACGGTTTCGGGCTCTGAATTTTAAATTGGAATTTAAATTGTTGAACATTAAATTGAAATTGGATAGTAGAATTGTTAGATCTTTTTTGCAGGTATCCAATTGTCATGGTTTTTAATGTTGTTAATTTCATGCGTGTGAATTAATTTGGTTTTTAATTCGATTCGTTCGAATTCGTTTTTCTCGTGAGAAAATCCACGAGTAGATTAGTTGTTTTTATTTTGATTCGATCATTGTAATAGACTAGTCTAGATCTAGTATTTATTTTTTTTGTAAAAAAATAAATTGTAACCGGATCGTGACGAAGAACGAAGAATTAAAAACGGCGTACCCGAACGACGCATACAAGCGTGGCGCGTGTATGGAGGTAAAATCATGCAAGGGGTGAAGAAAACGAGGACGAACGGCGAAAAAACGGCGCACGGGGGTGCACGGCGCACACCGTGCGCAACGGGCGCACGGCGCCGCGCGCACGGTGCGCGTGCGCCTCGGCAGGGAGCTGCAGCGCCTCGGGGCGCCCCAGGCAGCGCCTTGGCGCGCTTCTGTGCAGCGCCTCGGGTGCACCTCGGGGCTGCGCTTCGGCGCGCCTCGGGCATTTTTCCAGCGCTTCTCGGGCCGGGAAGCGCGTGGGCCCACTTCGTGGGCCGACGCGCGTTGTATCTCAGGCCGTGGAATTTTTTCGGTTCGTGTTTTTTTTCCGTGTGATTTTATACGTCGTCCCGAACCCCAAACGATGCTGTTTTTGATGAAGTGTTGCTGTTCGAGTGGGAGCACGTCGAGACGAACGTCGGAAAGCAACGAGGACGATTTTTCGCATCAAGACGTGAAGAAATTAAACCGTGACAATTGGATTTGAGTGCTCCAATGTGTTTAATTTTTTTTTTATGGATGTTTTATTTCGTGCACTTATTATTATTTGTTAATATGTGTTTGCATGAATTTAATTGTCCAAGAAAAACCTTACTTTCGAAAATTACTAAGTATGTTTTTATAATCGCAATTTTATTCCGGATATTAAAATTGAATTTTTTGACCTCCATAATTTATTTATTTGTGAAGTTCTTTTGGAGTACATTTCCCCCTCGGATCGGCCAAAAGAACGGATTTCACATGAATAAATTCCGAAAGGATGATTGTGGATTATTACTAGTGGCGGTATTGACCCTCACCACGAGTGGCTTGCTCAAAGCGAAATAATAATCCTGTATTTAATTATGGTTATTACTTAGGCATAGGAAATTAATATTAACTTACTCCCCTCGGAGTCCCTGTCAGTTTCTATGTGGTCAAAGTGGGAGCCAACTGTTAATTTTGAATTAAGGATTTGTAACTTTTAAGTTTGTAATCCGCTTGAATGTGTTTAAATGTATAGACCACCCCTCGTGGTGCATTTAAATTGTTTCGAGATGTTGGCTGATGCATGATTATATAGTTTTAAGGTTTCAATATAATTGATGTGATCAAATTTATGTGATAATTTCGTATTTTTCTAGATATTGATATGAATGTATGTTTTATTCTCAGTTCATCATGTCGCAACCTTTTAATCCACTGTTTAGTATACTTAAAGATAACAAACTTGTTGGTGAGAACTATGTTGATTGGAAACGTAACCTTAATATTGTCCTAACCGCTCAACACCACAAGTGGGTACTTACCACTCCTAAGCCCCAAGAGCTTGCCGAAGATGCCACGAAAGCGGCAAGAAAGAGCATAAGAGTTGGTTTGACTCCGATGAGATGGCTAGGTGTACTATTCTGGCTTCAATGTCAGATGTGTTGCAACACCAACACCAACACATGGAGACCGCCTCTGAGATAATGCAAAATCTTGAAGCGATGTTTCAACATCAGAACCGTACGGCTAGGCAAATCACCATGCAAAAGATGCTTTCGTTGAAAATGGTGGAAGGTACGCCCGTAAGGGATCACGTAATCGAGATGATGGGTTATCTCAACAAGTTGGAAGTACTTGGTGCGAAATTTGACCTCCCTACTAAGGTCGATTTCGTTCTCCATTCTCTGCCGAAGAGCTTTGAGCAGTTTCAATTGAACTATCAAATGAATGACCGGGCAAATAGCTTGCCCGAGCTCTTGCAAGCTTTGGTATCGGCGGAGACTCTAATGGATCACCAAACCGTTGCTATGGTGGCAAACGGTCCGTCTATCTCTTCGGGTCCCAAGGGAGGGAAGAAGAGGAAGAGGACGAAGGGCCAGACCCAAGCAAATCCAACCGTTGCGAAACCCAAGGCAAAGGGAGAAGGAGGTGGAAAGAAAACTGCTAAGGGTAAGTGCTTTAATTGTGGTGAGAAGGAACATTGGAGGGCGGCCTGTTCTAAGCCTAAGAAGGGTGGAAAGAAAGGTAAGTCTCATGCTTTAGTCGTTGAAACATATGTTGCGGAGTATGCTGCCCATGTTTGGGTAGTGGATACCGGAGCAACTGATCATATTTGTTTCACTCTTCAGGGGTTCCAGCTAACCCGGCGACTTAGCAAGAATGAGATCACAATCACTTTGGGGGATGCTACGAGAGTGGCAGCCGAAGCTGTGGGAGTCGTGCACCTATCTTTTGAAGATAGAGTTTTAATTTTTAAGAGATGTTTTATACGTTCCAAACTTTAGGAAGAATTTAATTTCGGTTTCTAAGTTGTTTTTTTGATGGATATTCAGTTACTTTTAATAAAGTTGTTACTGTTTTCTTTTAAGAATGATGTTATCTGTCATGGAACGTTGGTAAACAATCTCTATACGATTAAGTGTGCACACCACTCAAATAATGAATCTAATAACACGTCGATCATTTCGAGCAATAAAAGAAAGCGTTCTTCGGAGATGGACGAAACACTTCTATGGCATCTTAGACTAGGTCATATTAATCTAAAGTGGATAGAGAGATTGGTGAAAGACGGATCCTTGGAATCGCTCTAAGTCGAGCCGTTTCCAACTTGTGAATCCTGTTTAGAGGGTAAGATGACCAAGAGGGCATTTGGAGCCAAGGGGAATAGAGCCACAGAAGTGTTAGAACTCGTTCATACCGATGTGTGTGGTCCAATGACGATCAAAGCGAGAATGGGGTATGAGTATTTCGTTACCTTCATCGACGATTACTCAAGATATGGGTACATTTACCTTATGCGGCATAAGTCTGAAACTTTTGAAAAGTTTAAAGAGTTTAAGGCCGAAGCCGAGAAACATAGGGAAAAGAGTATCAAGTTTCTACGATCAGATCGTGGAGGCGAATACCTCAGCGATGAATTCTTGAACTACCTATCGGACGAAGGGATCGTATCCCAGTTGACCGCACCGGGAACCCCTCAATAGAACGGTGTGGTGGAACGAAGGAACCGGACTCTTTTAGAGATGGTCAGATCCATGATGAGTTATTCGGATTTACCCAAGTCGTTTTGGGGTAATGCCTTGGAAACAGCGACTTATATTCTAAACTTGGTGCCATCCAAATCGGTTCCTAAAACCCCAATGGAATTGTGGACCGGGTGCAAGCCCAGTCTAAGACATTTGCGGCTTTGGGGTTGTCCGGCATACGTGCTAGACAAGGAAGCCGGTAAGTTGGATCCACGTTCGGAATTAAGGTTGTTTATAGGATACCCTGCGGGAACAAAAGGGTGTATGTTCTATAGTCCCAAGGATCAAAAGACCGTGATAAGTACACACTTTAAATTCTTGGAGGAAGACTATATGAACAATCGGAAACCTAAAAGTGAGATTACCTTAGAAGAATTGAGAGGTCAAACCTCGATACCAAGTATACAAGATGATGTACCACATGTCACATCTTCACAACCGGAACCCCGTCGTAGTGGGAGGGTTCCTAGACAACCCAAGAGATTCATGGGGATAGGAGAATCTTCGGATTTGGTTCCCGATGTTGAATCAGACCCATGGACGTACGACGAGGCAATCCAAGACAAAGACGCGGAGTCATGGCAAACGGCAATGGAAGCCGAGATGGGTTCGATGGATCATAATCAAGTGTGGGAGTTGGTCGAGCCACCCAGTGGGGTAGGACCCATTGGATGCAAGTGGGTTTACAAGAGGAAAAGAGGACCGAACGGAAGGGTTGAAACCTTCAAAGCAATGCTTGTGGCCTGTGGCCTGTAGCTATGCTTAAGTCCATCCGTATTCTCTTGTCGACCGCTGCGCACTTAGATTACGAGATCTGGCAAATGGATGTCAAGGCAGCTTTCCTTAACGAAAGTCTTGATGGGATCTATATGCAACTGCCCAAAGGTTTCATTGGAAAAGGCCAAGAGAATCTCGTATGTAAGCTCAAGAGATCCATTTACGGACTTTAGCAAGCATCGCGTACTTGGAACCAGTGTTTTGATCAAGTGATTAAGTCTTATGGGTTTGATCAAAACGAGTTCGAAAGTTGTGTGCATAAGAAGCGTGACGAAACTGCGGTGATATTCTTAGTATTATACGTAGACGATATTCTGCTCATTGGAAACAATGTAAAGGTATTGTCAGACGTAAAGGTATGGCTGTCAAAATAATTTGATATGAAGGACTTAGGGGAAGCCGGTCACATCCTTGGGATCAAAATCACTCGCGGTCGCAAGAAGAGGATGTTGGGCTTATCGCAAGCTTCATACATTGACACTGTTTTGAAGCGTTTCAGCATGCAAGATTCCAAGAAAGGTTTTGTACCTTTTAGGCACGGAATCCATCTATCGAAAGAAATGAGCCCTAAGACGCAAGCGGCGATAGATGACATGAAAGGTGTTCCGTACGCTTCGGCCGTAGGAAGCCTTATGTATGCAATGCTGTGTACGAGACCGGATATCTGCTTTGCCGTAGGCATGGTAGCAAGATATCAAAGTAATCCCGGGAAAGACCATTGGACTGCCGTAAAGTGCATCTTGAGGTATCTGAAAAGAACTCGGGAGCGGATGCTGATTTACCAGTCGGATAGTCTAGTTCCCGTAGGATACACGGACTCGGATTTCCAATCAGACATAGACTCAAGAAAGTCAACCTCGGGTAGTGTATTTTGCATGGGAGGAGGAGCCATTTCATGGAGAAGCGTTAAGCAGAAATGCATCGCCGATTCGACCATGGAAGCCGAGTATGTAGCTGCTTGTGAAGCAGCGAAAGAGGCAGTTTGGCTCAAGAACTTCTTAGTGGACTTGGACGTTGTTCCGAATTTGCCCGACAAGATAACTGTCTTTTGTGACAATGCCGGAGCAGTTGCAAATTCAAAGGAACCGAGAGCCCACAAGGCCAGCAAACACATAGAAAGAAAATACCATCTGATACGAGAAATCGTTAAGAGATGAGATATAGAGGTGGCAAAGATAGCGTCGGGTGACAACCTAGCGGATCCATTCACAAAGGGTCTGCCTCAGAGTACATTCGAGAGACATGTGGATGGAATGGGAGTCAAGACTATTGCCAATCTGCTTTAAGTATAAGTGGGAGGAATTATTAGGTTAGTGTAGGTTGACATGAGATGTCACGTAGAGCTACTACACTAAGACATGCGTGATGTATACTAAAAGCAGACTTTAAGTATAAGTGGGAGATTGTTG
This sequence comes from Ballota nigra, assembly GCA_947034835.1. Classification (NCBI taxonomy): domain Eukaryota; kingdom Viridiplantae; phylum Streptophyta; class Magnoliopsida; order Lamiales; family Lamiaceae; genus Ballota; species Ballota nigra. The sequence goes on from OX344723.1 coordinate 26,140,585, forward strand.
GAGTTATACGTGAAAGTATGCTTTTACTTTGTATAACTCGTGTATCAAACACTCGTTTTATGAGAATAATTCTTTTATCGCATTTGCTTTAGTTATGATTGAATGTTGAATTTCTATTGCAAACCATTTAATATATAGTACGTGTTACATAGTAGTTAATGTGGTGATACCCGATCACGGAAGACAACATTAACAGTTTACTTGTAACTAAACGTACATTTTCACGACCTAGGTGGAATTGAACAATCCGCCGTGAAAGGTCGATGTGTAAGGCTCAGATTGGTCTGTCTTGACTAAGAGATTGCACTAGCACATTTAGTATGTGTTGAAGAGGTCCTACAGCGAGGATAAATTCTTCTGTTCTGAAAGGTGAAGAATTAGACCTCAGTGGTTGTTGATTTCTTAATCTTCGTCACTTAAATAGGACCGTGTGTGCTTAATAGTTACTGCTTTGATTCATGTTGGGTGAGAATCATTGCGACTTCGAACTTTGTGTCTTGGGCAGTAATATTAATCATACGACGGTTGCTAAGATTTAATACGGAGAAACGCGTGCGAGTACGGCTCGTGTGATTAGTCCCCTTGGTGGGCTCAGAAGTTTTATTGTACCAAATCTTGCAAGTGAAGAATTAGTTTCTTCGGTACGAATAATAGTGTTGAGCTGTCTTTACTCCAAGGTGAAATATATTAATTAATTTAGAGCTATTCAGAAGCTCAATTAATTAATGGACTTGATAATCTTAAACGCGGGAAATAATAACCGGGAGCCCATATTATCGTAATATGGATTAAGATGGATAGTGCAATATTAATTTATTAGTGGTAATAATTAATATTAATGGGCTGAATTATATTGGGGCTCAATATTGAAATTCAGAAGTCCATTAGGAGGTCCAATCTTAATTCTCCTTAAGGCCCCTCAAGTAGCCCAATTAAGTAGCCCAATAATGATAAGGTGATTAAAATAAAAAGAAAATAATATGCTGATTTTTCCCTTTAATTTTCGAAAAATACATGATAAGGAGGAAAGAGATTTTGTTGATTTTCTTGGAAAGATATTATGCAAGATATGTATTCTAGGAATACAAGAATATCTCATATATTCAAGAAGATCCAAATCTTGGATTTTCTCTATGTAATTTTCGAGAACTACATATTTATTTAGGGGAGTGAGATTTTTGTGGAATATTTTATTTTGGAGAAAAGAATATATGAGATATATTCAAGATTTCTTAGAGTCTAAGAAAAGATTTTCTCCAAGGCCCAATAACACTTAAATTTTCGGCCACCCCTTGTTATAAATAGGGGATGATTATTTCATCACCAAGTACATAATTCCATGTGTTGGAAAAATCAAGGAGCATAGATATTTTTCTTTTTCCTTAGTTATTAAATTACTTGAAAGCGTCTCCCACCGGCGATCAAGTGAGGTGAAAAGGGAAATACTTGAGAAGGCTTTGGGTTGATAAAGCGAGATTACAAGTGTCCCGTATATCCAAAGGCCAATACTACGAGAGGTACGTTAATCACATATTTACTTGTTTAATTTCGCCTAGTTAAATATGTGAAATTAATTTAACATGCATGATGATAATTAGTTGTTGGAATTATTATTTGAATTAATTAGGATTAATTCATGATAGTAATAATTGTATTTAAATTCGTATTTAAAGTTCATCCCGAATAGATTTTGGGCACCCCTTTTTTCCCAACACGTTGATTAGCCCAAATGGCATTCTCTTCCAGCATAGCAAGTTTTTGTTGGTGTAGAACGTTGTGTGCTCTTGATCATCGGGATGCATCGCGATTTGATGATATCCTGCGAATGCATCCATGAACGTTAGCAGCTCATGTCCGGCGGTGCTATCAACTAGCTGGTCAATGTGAGGCAACGGGAAGTTGTCTTTTGGGCAGGCGGCGTTAAGATCTGTGAAATCAATGCAGAGTCTCCACGCCCCGGTTGCTTTCCTGACCAATACTGGATTTGCCACCCATTGCGGGCATAACGCTTGTTTGATTAAGTCGTTATCCAGCAGCTTTTTAACTTCCACGTCGAGAGCTTCGTATTTGTCGGGCCCAAATTTTCTCCTCTTCTGATGGACTGGCTTCTTCCTTGGGTCGATGTTGAGTCTGTGGCAGGCATGTTCGGGGCTGATGCCCACCATGTCTGTATGCAACCATGCGAACACATCGAGGTTTGCTTTAAGAAACTCAATCATGTTGGTCCTGTACGGCTCTGGTAGCTCGGACCCTATGAAGAGTTCTAAGCCCTCTTGGTTCGGGTCGACTCTCACAGTTTCCAACTCTTCAACCGGGGTAGCCCTTCGTTTATGGCCTTTCCATCTGGGGTCAATATTGGGCCCTTCTGCCTTTAGCTCATCTTCGGTCTCCATCGGCTCTGCCCCCAGTCGTGGCTCGATGTCCTCTGCATCAACGTTCATTGCCATTGTTTGTTTTTCTTCGGTGTCGGTTGTAGCAGCTTCTCTATTTCTTGTTTGGACAAATTGTTCATCTTCGCGCTCCTGCTCGTCCTCGTCCAACTGTCCGCCTACGCACAGCTGCTCGTCAATGCGCGGCTGTTCGTCTGCGCACAGTTGCTCGTCGCTGCGCGGCTGCTCGTCTGTGCATATCTGCTCGTCGACTTCCATTATTTCAGTGTTGATAGAAGTCATGGCCTCGCTATCGTCTCCGTCCTTGTCTGAGCATCTGTCCGCCATGTTGACTTGGTGATCCTGCAACTGTATCTGCAAAAGACAAGCACGAGCCTTCTTCTGGTCTCCTTTGACTGTACCTGCACCCTTCTTTGTTAGGAATTTTAAACAATAATAGTACGTTGAAACAGCTGCTTTAAATTCATGCAAGAAAGGACGGTCGAGGAACCCGTTATAGGTGGACTGTTGGTCTACAACCAGGAAATCTACCATTCTATTCACTTTCCTTTCCGGGTCCTCGATTGATACAAGCTCAACTGCCAACGTAACTATTCCTAGCGGGGTGGTTACGGCATTTCCGAATCCTACAATCTTGTGATCACAGTCTTTGATGTACTCAGCGCAATCTCCCAGTTGGTCCACCGTGCTCTTGAACAGGATATTCGTGTAGGAACCAGTATCGACAAGTAGACGGTGTACCTTTGTCCCCATAATATTGGCACAAATGACCAACGAGTCATTGTGGGGAGTGAGTACCCCGTCTAAGTCTTTCTCTGAGAAAGTCAGGTCCCCAGTTCGTTTGGTCGACGGATTTACACCCACTTCCATCACCTGATCCACTGCCCTCAGTTCTGCTTTCCTCTTTCTTTTCGACACAGGTGGCCTCCCATCAGAACAACCACCTACTGGCCCAGTGGGTTCCATCATTAAGATCTCCGGAATAGGCCTTGCTGGGGCTGCCGGGACCTTTCTTTCTCTCTTACCAGCTCTGCTTGGTTGCTTGTCGCTGTCTCCGTTATCCGAACTGGATGATACCGGTGCCCTTGGTCTTTTACCTGGTTCCCTTTTCACAAATTCGGATAGCTTTCCTTCCTCATAGAACCTCCACAACTGCTTCAATAGATCTCGGAACTCGCTTGTAAAATGGTCGATGTTTTGATGATATGCACAGTATTTGTTCGGGTTCAACTTTCCTCTCTCCTGCCTTATCCTCCGTGGTTCTGACAACATCTCTCTGTCTTTAACGTTGTTGTATACAGCGTCCACGGACATGGTAAGGACTTGGTTCAGCTTTTCTTTCAACTCAGCTCCCTCATTGAACGACTTCATGTTCTTCGGAGCTTTGTAATCACTTCCTCCCGACTTCTTGCCAGACTTCTTCGGATCAGCTTTGTCTCCCATCTCTCTGTGTAGGGCCTCCTGCATCGACACATGGATCCCTGCTTTGTGCCTGAATTCTGCGTATGTTTTCGGGCAAGTCAGATGCATTTCCTTCCACAAATCAGTTCCTTTCTTTAACCCAGCCATCACTGCCACTATCTTTGTGTCCTCACTCACCATCTCGCCCTCCAGCAAGACTTTATCAAATCTTTCCAGAAATTGTTTGTCAGACTCCTCGTCTCCCTGCCTGATATCTGCCAAACGGTGTCTGTGGGTCAAGTAGGACCCGGCAGTTGAGAAGTGGGACATAAACTCTTTGCTTAGTTGGGCAAAAGAGTTGATGGAGCCAGGAGTCAGTGCTGAGAACCATCTGTGCGGGCCATCTCCAAGGGTGAGTGGAAAATTTCGGCATTGTGTGGCGTCGGTTGCCCCCATTGAGATCATAAAATCCGAATATTTCGTCACATGAATTCGAGGGTCCGACGTCCCCTCGTACAAATTGATGGCTGGGAACTGTATCTTCTTCTGGATCGGTGCACTGAGGATAGACGGAGATAATGGTGAAGATGGGAGAATGGTTGATCCGACACCTCTCTGAGATTCCAACTGTTTCTGCAATTCCTCGATTGCCTTTCTCATCCAACTCATTTGGGGGAGTCCCCCCGTTGGAAGGCTGTTCATCGTGATTGGGTTCAGCGACCTCTTCACGATGCAGTCCCTTGCCAACGGGACATTTCTCCTGAGTCGTCTTCCTAGCAGCATTGCTAGCTCCATTTGGCCCTAGTCGGCCAAAAGCTGACCTCCTGATTCGGTCATGCACTGATGGGCGAACATGATGGTGTGATCGCTCCTCATTCCTTCGGGATGGTTCCCTCCTATTTACATTCCTTGTACCTAGTCTCTCCAAAGCACTTGTTCGGGAAGTAATTTTGCTTGACTCCTCTGCTCGACTTGGTGATGATTCCCCTCGACTCCCTAGACGTTCGCTTAATGGGGCTTTTTCTTTATTTCTACGGACTTCTTCGCTGTCGGCCTCATCCCGACGTGCATCTTCTCTCATTTTACTTCTCTGTTCGCCCGTTCGCTCCTGCTCGCCTGCTCGTTTGGTTGTCACAGGTGCTCTTGACGGTCCTGCTGCTTGTCGATTTTGCAAGGATTGAAGGACAACAATGGTTTTTGCTAGTTCTTCGGGGTTTTGAGCAAGAGCTTCAACTTCCGGTGGAATCGTGTCAATAGTGACTTATATATTCCTCTGCGAAGTTGCTCTTACTGTCCGTGCATGTCCTTCAGTGGACGAAACCCTAGTTCTTGACCTAGGATTCGGGGATGCGCTCGAGGTTCGATCTTCTTGCGATCTTATCATTTTGATTATCAAAGTATGGATAATAAGCAAATGAGTGGAGTAATCTTGTTCCTGCAAACACCTTTCCCAAGGGTTACTAGCCTTGTGTGTGATTATGAAGGTTTGAAAACCCTAGTTCATGCACACATGCATTAAAACCCTCAAAAGTGTTGTACATCTTTGTCCTAAGAATATGCACTCTTGTTTTCCGGCAGCTTCTTCCCGGATTCCGGCGAGATTTTGCAGATTCCGGTGGAAGTCTTCAAACTTTCTTTGAATTTTTCTACAATCGAAGGTTCGAACCCTCCTTCTAGCGCCAATTGTTGATGACCTTTTCTAACTAAGAAGATTAATGGCTGTTTTTCATCTAATGAAGATCATCAAACAAGAATCAAGATCATGGAATTTGAATAAGTAAAGCTTAAGAAATAAATTTGCAAGAGTTGGGCTATTTTCTTGAATTGTTCTCCCTTTTTTCATGTGCATGAAGGGAGTATTTATAGACATACAAAGAGGCCACGTGTCACCATATTGGTGGCTTAATCATTGGATCTTTGCCAAGTGTTAGGACACTTGTACAACATCTACACTATTGATCATTGGATGGATGCCAAGTGTTAAGACACTTGGACCATATCTAGGCTAGTGACTCTTGGAATTCCCAATATTGTATTTGGTCTTTGGCACTACTGATATGCTCTCGACGGTGACCGTTTGCTCGCTTGTACGTCTTCGTTAGATGTCATGGTTCTTTGCATTCCGAGCTGTTCGCTCCTTGCTTGGGATTATTTTACAATGTTGTTCGCTCCATTACTAAGTTGTTCGCCCAAATTGATCTTGGCTTGAGCCGCTTGCACAGCTGTTCTTTGCAAGGCTGCTCGCCCTAATTCTGCTTGCCGCATTAGTGCTTTTCTACAAAGCTGTTCGCTCTACGAATCTGCTAGCTCCTTTACAAAGCTGTTCGCTCCACGAAGCTGCTAGCTCCTTTGATTTGTTATCCTGTTACTAAGTCTAATAATCTCCTGTTTATTAATTACTTATTTGTTCGCCACCCAACAACCACCTAGAGGTAATTGTTCAATTAAACATACAATATGATATGTTAAAATAGATGCAGTTGCAAATTAATTGTTCTTAAATCTAAATTGCGAAATCTCGGAATAGCAACCAACATTTACATATCAAATTACAGACATAAACGAGAACAAACAATTATAAGTACCACCACTTGAGGTTAAATAGAATAATGTATCAGGGAGATACATCAACATTAACTTATCGATGCGATAAATTCATGTACAAAATCTACAACAGGATGAAGCAAAAAGAAAATAAAGAAGAAAAATAGAAAAAAAAAACAAGTTTTAACTCAAAATTCTTTCTCCGAATCTCAAAATCATTTTTCTGGAGAGACTTCAACACAATAATTTTCCACTCATTGTCTTCAACTTTAGTTTTCTGTTTGTACTTTTCTATTTGGTATTTCAGCTCAATATTTCTACAACATATCTCATTATTATTTCCTTTCATATCCGCAATACCAGTTTCTTTCATAACTAACCTCTCTCAGATAGGTATTTCTCCTTCTCTAACTTACAATCCAACCGATTCTTTAATTTATCTCGTTCAGCCTTCATCTTCAGAAAACATTCTCATTGGAGTTGTAGGAGTGGATCATCGATCCACAACCAAAATTTGCAATCATCTACCTACTCGGATATGATGTGAGAAGATGAAACAATATTTAAGAATACCATCAACGTAAATTTGAATTTAGGCAACAACAAAATACACTCACCGATAATTGTTGCAAACTACCGAATAACAAACTAATAGCCGCATAGTAGCCAAGATAAGGGACGTTAACATGAAGAATTATAGAAACAATCAACAAAACAAAAACACGACTACATTATACATTAACCCAAATTAATTATTTGGGAAAACAAAAATTCTGAGCAAGATATAATCAATAAATTCCCAAAAATAATTAAGAAAAAATAAAATAAAAACTATAAATTAGAGCAAAAGGTTTAGGAAATAATATTCTCTGTACAAAAAATCACAATCGACGACTATTTGGCAATTAAAAAACTATATTAGCATATGAAATTATGTTCAGGTAAAAACAAGTAAAACAAAGGGATCATTGTATTTTGTGAAATTAGAGCAACATTAACGAAATTGGGACAAAAAATCGAGAGTTCGATATTACATAAGCAATTATACGGATTGATTATTTGAAAATATATGAAAGACAAACATAAACACAGAAACAAAATATTTACAGATTTGAGTGGACACCTAACAAATCTCCGAGTAGGATTCTCGTTGGTCATGGAGAGAAATTCTACAGGCTTCAACGAATCTCGACATAGAAGATCAGTAGGGTTGGTAGTCGAACTCGAGGCATCAGAGTGGGTGGATTTCTGTAATCCAGAGCTTCTACTCGATATTTTCATTTTCACACTCATGTGAAGGAAAATCAGGATCATGTGAAAAATACCGGTCTAAAACGGGAGAAGTGAGGACAACGACGGTACATCGAAGTAGAGTGAACGGTAAGTGGTAGATTTATTTCTATTTAAATAGTGGAAAACGGACCGTAAAAATTAAAACCTACTTTTATCACACGGTTGAGAATAATTGGGATACACATATCCGGTGCGCAGTAATAAGAGACTCAAATTTTAAAAAATTATATTCCCTTTTAAAATTTGAAAAAAAAAAAAAAAAAGTTCCCGTTTGTTTTTACCATTTTCTTCGTAGTCCGTACTAAAAACCCATTTTAAAAATCTCCGGCCCAACCCCGCTCCCCCGCTCTCTGCATTTTCTCGCTCTAGACTAGATTTAATGAATTTATATTAGAAAGGAGCGTTACTATCGGAGACAACACAAGATCTCTGTGAATTCAGGTATCCCGCTAAGGTTTTCCTTTTTAATGCTTTATATATCAGAATTGAACTTGTGTTTATCTGCTTTGCTCTGATTCCGTGCTCTCCTACCTTTTTTTTTGTTTAAAATTAATCATCGGATTAATTCCTCAGAACACCGTATTTGCTAATCTGCATCAGGAGATGATGCGGTTTCTGATTGTAAGCCTTTTGTTGAGTTTTTTAATCTGCAGGCAATCAATGTTCTCATTTTCTGATATAGAGTTTTCAGTTTTGTGGCTTGTATTTAGAGCAGTTACTGGGCCAATTTGCCTATTTTATTTGTGTTGATGATTTGATGATTCTAAAATATATATATTTATATGTATATATATATGTAGTATCCGGTTGTTCCGATGAAATGAGGGTTAATATACTCCAGGTTCCTTTTTGATTCTTAGAAGAAATAGTAAATAAAAGGGGAGAAAAAAAAGGAAAGAAAGAAGGAAAGTGATGCCATCTGACTTGAAGTGTAAAATTGTAGATGCTATATTTTTTCCTACGATTTTAAACTATGAGGAAAAATATACTGTGTGATGAGGGTTTTCTGATTTGAGAAATAAGCTAGATATATATTGATCAACTATCTATGTGTGTCTTACTAATAGTAAGCATGTTCTTAAGGCTTTATTTACTTTGTTTTTATGTAATTTTCAGGTTCATCTTGATTTCAGCAAAATCGTTCCCCTGTGTAGTTTAATAGCATCACCCTTTGTGTTCTTTTCTGTAGCACAAAATGTATGGTCTAAAGAAATCTCCCATACAGTGTATCTCTAAACAGAACTCATCTGATCCGAAGCTTCCTGTTTATACGAATACTAACCCTTTCGATTCTGATGATGAGTTGGATAACACACCACCCTCTATTAAAACCTCTAGAAGAACACCTTCTGTACCTGCACTCTTTACATCAGATGTTAGCACAAATCCTTTTGATGATGTTGAGGTAAAAGGTACCTCTCCGTCTAAAAGCAGTCTTTCTAAGAATAGATACAAGAATGATTTCCGTGATGTGGGAGGACTAGAGAACCAGTCTCTCCAGGAACTGGAAAATTATGCTGTACATAAAGCTGAAGACACTACGAAGACTGTTAACCAGTGCCTCAAGCTTGCAGACGACATCAGAGAAGATGCGACTAAAACGTTGGTCACACTGCATCAACAGGGAGAGCAAATTACAAGAACTCACATGGTTGCTGCGGACATTGATCATGACCTTAGCAGGGTATGTCTTATCATGTTTTTCTAGTGGTAATCTCGATGTGTATTATAAGGGCTCGCTTGCTAGCATGTGTGTGATAAGGTGGGATAATGTAAAAAAAGGGATTGTGTAACAGTGATAGCCTTATTCAACTGGTTGATACAAGATATTAGCTACAATTTAAATAGCATATAGTACTATCCAATACTGAATGCTGCATCTTGTTGTTTTTACAATGTAAATCTGATGGAGCTTTAATTTCTTTTACCATTAATCATTTAGTCTCTCATATTACGTCTGATTGTTTTCAGGGTGAGAAGCTTTTGGGAAGTCTTGGGGGCATATTCTCCAGGACATGGATGCCTAAGAAGACTCGCCCTATTATGGGCCCTGTAATTACCAAAGGTACACCATATATTATTTTATGGTCTCTTATACCCTTAATGTTCTTGTGAAATATATCCAGAATTTGGTTCATGACTTTAGGTTTAACAATTTGATGGGCATGTGTAGATGATCCATTACAAAGAAAGGGTAACCACTTGGAGCAGAGACAGAAATTGGGATTGACTTCTGTAACAAAAGAACGTAATCCTACACGTACACTCTCTCCCGAACCCACAAATGTTTTGCAGAAAGTAGAGGTATATAAGTACCATAATTTATCTAATCTTTAGTTTGTATCAAATTTCAAAAGCCACAAATCTGAACTTCATCATATTGTAGTAAACTGTTTGTTGAAGTTACTAGTATGTAGAATTTAGTACATTATTTTCTGCTGTCTATTAATTTTAATATCACTGGATCACGCTCGTCTTATTGAGATAGATGAAGTACTTCGTGTGGCCTCAGTTATGACCATTTTCGTTCCCTTCTGAAAATATTTACTCACAGAGTCTGTATAATCTAGAGAACTTTGTTTAGCTTGTTAATTTCATGCAGCGTTCTTTCTGGAGTGTTGATGCATCAATTCATAGACATTCTGCAATTGTGGTATGACAGGTAGAGAAGGAGAAACAAGATGATGCCCTCTCAGATTTAAGTAATATTCTAGGGGAGTTGAAGGATATG